>CM032430.1:3078005-4278005 GCA_019049465.1 Dryas iulia moderata | reverse complement strand
CTCTTGTATAGAACACTTCTTGTGACACGCTTATATTGTAGTAGTATTGTATAATATTATTAGTTACAAATTAGAATTAAAATTCATTAAAAATTATACCATTCTAAGCTTATTTTCGCATTATTTTATCTAAATACAGGGTATGTGCTACCTCCATAGCGGTCTGGGGGCGCACGGCAAGCTGCGATCATCCAACTGCCTAATCGACGGGCGTTTCGTTCTAAAGATCTCCGACTACGGCCTGAACACGCTCTGCACGCCCACGGACTTGATTAAAGACGATGCCTACTACTACAGTAATTATCTAAAACGTTTTTGTTTCTAAGTGTTTTAAACTTCATTTTAGGTGTCATTAGTTTAAGTGCCTTTGTCACGATATTTTCTTAGGTTTGGAGATTTTTGCCGTTTGTATATAGTCCGTATGAAAATGGGTAATGGAGTGTCTTAACACTAGATTCTCTCTGTCTACCCTGCTGTGTGCGGGATACAGCGTGAAGCTAAATAATAAATATAAATAATATAGCCCATGTAAGGTGTTATTTCATTTTTTTTCTTGCAATTGCAGGCTTTTACCCACAAAGCAGAGAGAACTTAAGTGTCAAGACACTTCATTTTCTATTTCCGCAATTGAGACATAATGTGTTTAATGGTATAGTTCGCACTTTCATCGAATTCATAGCTTGGAAAATGAATATGATTTTAATATAATAATTCCATCAAGTGGGTATCGAACCAACACAAACGCGTTTTACAGACACTGCTATACTGCACTACGATGGTCTTCGGTCAATATGTTATTATTATTCTAATAATAAAATATTATATTTTTTTCTTTTCATCATCAGCATCACTATGTTCCAGCGAATTTTGGAGGCGTTGCGTGTTAAGCGGCGGAACTCGTATCACGATTTTCTTGGACACCAGAGCAAAATAAATAAATAAATATTACCTATTTTAATTCCTCGAGTGGGAATCGAACCCACAACCAGTCGCGTTTACAGTCACATTATGCCTCGGCGCCTCTTATAAATTAAGTAATCTAATTATAATAAGTAATGTAATAAAATAAGTAATTTAACATTATAAATTCGATTGTCTTATAATAAGAGTGAAATGTGTAGAAAAGTGACAAGACGTGTTTTAGATGCGGAAATGAGATTGAATCTGGTCTCAAATTGAATGTCATGTCGTAGCGGCGTAGCGCTCGTAGCAGTTGTCGAGTCATTGCAATGGTGACACGTTTGGCAAAGTTAGAGGACTGGTTGGGAAATTAGTATTTGTTTTTTAATACAAATGGTTAATTTTTTTTTTGTAAATGATACAGTAATAGTTTTATATACGTAATTAAAGTAACGTGTTGATTGACTAGATTCACTCTTAATACAGCATTTTATATTTTTTGGTATTGTAAATCTGTTTCCTATTAAATAAGCACGGTATATTTTTTGTTAATATTTTAGATATGAACTAGACTAGTATGGTAGACTGTAACAGTTAAAATTACCTCAAAAAAAAAGAAATAAACATATTTAGAAATTTTATTGTTATCGTATCTAATCTAAACTATCTTTGTAGCATATGTAGTATCAGCGTAGCTCATTGTGTGTAATTATAAAATGTATGTATAGGCATATTATAAAATAACTCATATTTATATGTTTTTTTTTCTGAATAATCATAAATATGGTCAGTCGTGGAGCAGTGACTCAAAGTGTGACTGTAAAGCCTGTAAAGCGACTGGTTGTGGGTTCGATTCCCACTCGGGGATAGGAAATATTTAATATTTCCATTTTCTTCGCTCTGGTGTCAGCGTGAAGATAAAAAAATATCATAAATCTGAATAGATCGTATGTAAGATAATTGAAACATATTACATAAAAAATATTTAAAATGCTCCTTCTATTCCCGCCGCTTGTGCTATAAAATTCGTAGCAATCGTAGCATGTGTGTAGCTGTGAGTGTGATATAACGTGTCGCTGTAGAGTCAGCATTGATATTGATAGTATTAAAAATTGAAACGTGTGTTGACTTTTGTTTTTCAATTTTGAAAGTCAGTTTTTTGTTTTTCAATTATAGAAGCCAGTCGAATATATTTTTTTTGTCTATTTACATTATGTAGACAATTATAATATAAAGAAGTCATGGTGGCATAGTGACTGTAAACACGGTTGGTTATGGGTTCGATACGTAATGGGGGAAATTATTACATTTAAAACATTTTCATTTCTCCAACCGAAGTGCAATGTTTCAATTTCGGGAGGACATTGGGGAACGGAGTGTGTTTACACTAAGTTTTATTTGACTAACCGCCGAAGCTGTAACAAATAGGATCTTTTATTAACATAAAAAATATATGCATATATTGAAGAGAAAGCCCCAGAAATATATTTCTACTATACTATTTTATTTAAATTGATTGAACATGTAATTTTAGAGTTACTATGGACGGCTCCAGAGCTCGTAGCGGGTAGCGTGTACCCCGGAGTCGTCGCCTCTCCTAAAGGAGACGTATACAGCTTTGGTATCATCCTTGAAGAAATTGTATTACGCGCTGGCCCGTTTCATCATTATTCTACCACGATGTCTAATAAAGGTGAAAATTATATTATGGTAATTAAAATTTTGATATAGCTGTAAGCGAAATATTTTAATATACTTCGTTATAAAAAGAAAGAATGAAGATATATTTAATTATGTACCTTTTCTTTACCGTTAATTAGTTTCATAGATATTTTTGAAATAGATTTATTTCTTAAATTAAATTTATACATCGCTTCTTCAATTCTATAGTACCACAATCTAAAATTATATTTAATAGGAGAGCTAATCAAAGGAATAAAACATTTTTTGGCTAACACTTTTCAATTTAATATTAAATTTGCCCATTTCATGTTTGATTAAAATTGTATTTAAGTCATTTAATAATGAAACAGATTTAGATCATATTTTACGCGTACTAAATGAAAATTCAAAAGAAAGGTTTGCTTTATTTATGTACTTTAAAATCAGAAATCAATCATTTTTAACATTTTAAAATAAGGGGTTACATTTGAATTTTTGAAATAAAAAGGTTTTTAATTTTTTTGATTTAAACTCCTTTTGAATTGAAAAAGCGATATGTGCCTACATTTTATTCTATCCTTCCTTTTTTTAACAAAGTGTGGGTCTTATTATATTTTTTTTTCACGCTGTATTCCGAACCCAGTAGGGTAGGCAGAGGGAACTTAGTGTTAAGACACTCTATTTCCTACTTCCGCAAAATACTGGAGGCATTTCGTGTCTGGCGGAACTCAATACCTCGGTTTACCTCGACACCAGAGTGAAGAAAATGGAAATGAATATTAAATATTTTCACTCCTCGAGCAGGAAAACCACAACCTGTCGCGTTTACAGTCACAATTTGTGTCCTTGCGCTACGACTGGTCTCAACAAATGGAGTTTTTATTATTATATGTTTTTTTATACCTTATTCTTTTAAATTGAACGAGCGATACGTACATCTATATAGGATCTTATCCCACCCTTCTTTATTCAAACAAATCGTGTGAATTACTTTTATATTCTAAAGAGTATATAAATATCTTCAACTCAAATTTACTATCAAATATCATTCAGTACATGAATAAGAAAAACTACAATTTCCCATTCAATATTATTCAGAAATAGTATCCCGTGTATGTGGGCACGAGACGCCACCGTTCCGCCCAGTAGTGGGTCTGGGGGAGGTGGGGTCTGCGGGGGGCGCGGCCGCCGAGTTGCTAGAACTGGCGGCGAGGTGCTGGCTAGATGGACCTGACGACCGTCCTTCATTTGATACTATCAATGCTAATTATATCAAGTTAGTTATTATTGGTTACTTTTTAACATTTTTTAAGTGTTATTCTGATGTGGTGTACTCTCATTTGACATACACATACTCATACTCATATGACATACACATAATAAAAAAACATTTATATTGTTATTAATAAATAATTATATGTAACACAACGTAGTGCGTGTTGCGTATTCGAACCGGTAAGCACCCCGCGAGTTCAGTGGCGTAGCAGCCACGTTCGCGCGCCTTTCACTTTGCGCCCGCGCACCCGCGCGCCCCTCTTGCCGCTCGATGGCGTGAGGCGTATGACCGGTCACCAGTCGAGATCAATACGCTCCACGCATTACTCGCACTATTCCTTTTGCTTACTTTGTTAATTTACTACTTTAATTTACGCTGTTTTTTATAAGACTTTTAATTGTTTTCTAATTTCTATACTGTCTATGTGCTCAATTCTCCTTCTGACTTTCTTGTGTGTTGTAATAAAAATTGTGAACCGTGAATCATCTATAATTTATCTCTATAGACATTTTCTCACGATCATCATCAACAACCCCTTATTGGTGACCCCGGAAAGGTGCACATTATGAGTGATAGCAGTAGTGACGCGGCGCAAACCGCCGGTTCTCAAAATGGCGGCGTCAATGTAACCACGCGGCGCGTTAAGAAAATGCGCCCTTCACCAGCAGCCCAGCCACGTGACGGCGATGAAGTATCCTTAAGACCTAAATATAATCTAAAGGTACCACCATTCTCTCCAGAAGACCCGGAATTATGGTTCGCGCTACTGGAAGGTCAATTTTATAATTATAATATAAAGGATGACGCATCGAAATTTATGCAAGTCACTATTAACTTGGACATAATTCATGCAAAAGCTGTTAAGGATATAATAATTAACCCTCCAGCTCAAAATCGTTATGAAAAGATTAAAAGTGAACTTATACGCCGACTGTCAATTTCGCAAGAAAAAAAAGTAAGGCAATTACTAACGCATGAGGAATTGGGAGATAGAAAGCCTTCTCAATTTTTGAGACACCTGCAGGACCTGGCAGGACCTTCGATACCAGAAGACTTTTTGAAAACTATATGGATTAACAGACTGCCGAAAAATATTCAAACGGTGCTCGCGTCTCAATCTACCTCCCTCGAAAAATTATCGGATTTGGCAGACCGCATTCAGGAAATCGCCTTACCAGCGTATAACGTATCAGCAACAAGTAGAGTGCAAGAGAATCCACTCAGTGAAATCGCTGAGCTGAAAAAAATGGTGGAGCAGCTGGCCTTGAGATTGGATGAGTGTAGCCAATCGTCGTATCGTCCCAGCGCTCGTGCTAGATCGCATCGTCCACGTTCTCGTTCACGGCAGAGAAGTAGGACACAATCAAGCCACCGCAAGTACCCCTTATGTTGGTACCACGCGAAATTCGGAGCTAGTGCAGGCAATTGTGTCAAGCCATGCGACTTCGGCAAAGCGGGAAACTCCAAGCAGTCGCTGATGGCGACTGACGATTGCCCTGCTTCCACGAGTCGCCTTTTTGTTACGGACCGCGCTTCGAAAACCAAGTTCCTGATCGACACGGGCAGTGATTTGTGCGTTTACCCTCAATCCGAGCTTCGAGAGCCACGCCCCAGGACAGACTATCAGCTAAGTGCAGCAAATGGTTCTATAATTGATACATTCGGTTATAT
The DNA here is from genome assembly GCA_019049465.1 of Dryas iulia moderata. Lineage (NCBI taxonomy): Eukaryota > Metazoa > Arthropoda > Insecta > Lepidoptera > Nymphalidae > Dryas > Dryas iulia. Next base: position 4,272,496 of record CM032430.1, on the reverse strand, counting down.
TGAATTAAATTTAGATTTAGGTTTAAGACGAAGTTTTCCCTGGAGATTTATAGTAGCTAATGTAACAAAAGCAATTATTGGCGTTGATTTCCTTAGTTATTATAATTTAATTGTAGATTGTAGGAATCAACGCCTCATAGATAATACTACCAATTTGACAGCTGTTGCTTCTATTGTTAATTTAAATGATATTTTTTCTATAAAAGTGCTTTCTGGTGACACACACTATCATACTATTTTAGAACAATATCCAGAGCTTACACGACCTTCAGGCATTCCAACTACACCTAAACATAACACCGTACATTTTATCCGTACCACACCTGGCCCCCCAATTTCATGCAACCCACGCAGGCTAGCGCCTGATAAATTGAATATAGCAAAACAGGAATTTCAGCTTATGCTTAATAATGGTACTGCACGTCCTTCAGAGAGTTCATGGGCTTCACCCCTGCATCTTGCACCGAAAAAAGATAATGGCTGGCGTCCCTGTGGGGACTATAGATTGCTTAATGCTCGCACTATTCCCGATCGCTATCCTATTAGGCACATACACGATTTTGCTCATAATATCTCTGGTTGTAAAATATTTTCTTCCATAGATCTGATGAAGGCGTACAACCAGATACCAGTCAACGAGGAAGATATTAGGAAGACTGCGATAACCACACCATTCGGATTGTTTGAATTTCCCTACATGACCTTTGGTCTCAGAAATGCAGGACAAACATTCCAAAGATTTGTGGATGAGATGACTAGAGGCCTTGATTTTTGCTATTGCTACCTGGACGACTTCCTGGTATTTTCAAGGGATGAGTCAGAGCATGAGCGGCACCTTCACGAACTTTTTCGTCGCATGAAGGAATATGGTATCCTTATTAATACCTCAAAATGCGTATTTGGCGTTAAAGAGGTAGTATTTTTAGGTTACCATATATCCGCATCAGGCACGAAACCCCTTGAATCCAAGGTACAGGCCATTAAGGATTTTCCAATCCCACAAACTGTCAAACAGCTTAGGCGTTTTCTAGGAATGCTTAATTTCTATAGGCGCTTTATTCCGCACGCCGCTTCAATACAAGCTCCTTTAAACTCCTTGCTTACTGGCTCAGTCAAAGCTTCCCACCCTATCAAGCTTTCTGGCAATTCCTTGCTAGCTTTTAATCAATGCAAAGAAAGTTTGTGTAATGCTGCATTACTTGCACACCCAGATTGTCAGTCAAAATTATCATTGGTAACAGATGCATCTGACTTGGCAATGGGTGCAAGTAATGCAGCAATTTATAGATGGAGAATGGCAGCCACTTGCATTCTTCTCTCGGAAGTTTAGTCCTTCTCAGCAAAAATATTCACCATACGACCGTGAACTTTTAGCCATATATGAAGGCATTAAATACTTTCGCCATATGGTTGAAGCACGGCACTTTGTAGTATATACAGACCATAAGCCAATAAGTTTCGCATTTCACGAAAGAAAAACAAACTGTTCGCCTCGTCAGTATCGCTACCTCGATTACATTTCGCAGTTTACTACCGATATTCGACACATATCCGGTAAAGACAACGTTGTCGCGGATACATTGTCCCGTATCGACGAACTGCAAGTGCCAATCGATCTTCATTTACTAGCTTCTTCTCAAAGCTCAGACCCTGAGCTTAGTCAACTCCTAGCTGGTGAATCATCACTCCGACTAGAAAAACTACCTCTCGGTCACGGCACAACTATGCTGTATTGTGACGTAAGCACGAAGACACCTAGACCCTTTGTCACTAAAACTTTACGAAAGCAACTCTTCGACAACCTTCATAACTTAAGTCATCCCGGTGCTAATGCTACCGCTAAACTAATAGCTCAAACGCTTTGTTTGGCCGGGAGTTCGGAAGGATTGTCGAGAATGGTCTCGAAAGTGTCTTGCATGTCAAAAGGCTAAGGTGCATCGTCATGTTTCTTCGCCCTTAGGTTCATTCGACCTACCGAGAGCGAGGTTTACGTTCATTCACGTAGACATAGTTGGTCCCCTTCCTCCATCGCAAGGCCATCGTTATTGCCTCACGATAGTGGACCGATTCACCCGCTGGCCAGAAGTGACACCAATGCCAGACATGACAGCTGAAAACTGTTGGCAAGGCACTCATATCTTGGATATCCAGATTTGGATGTCCTACTGATATAGTGACTGATCGCGGTCGACAATTTGAATCCACGCTTTTCCAATACCTGGGAAGAATGATTGGATTTAAACATCGTCGTACAACCGCTTATCATCCAGCCGCCAACGGTTTAGTGGAAAGATTCCACCGTCAGCTAAAGGCATCACTTATGTGTCACGCTGATATCAATTGGGTTGACAAATTGCCTCTAGTTCTTCTAGGCATCCGAAGCTCCTTCAAGGAAGATCTCCAGGCGTCTTCCGCCGAATTGGTTTACGGCGAACCGTTGAGACTTCCAGGAGAATATTTCCACTCCACATCTCCACAAAGCACAGATTTGTCGGATTTACAACCAGGTTACGATATTTCGCTTCCCAGTTACAACCGTCACCGGCTGCACGTCATTGTAAAAATAAGATATTTATCTTTAAAGATTTAAATTCTTGCAGTCATGTATTTTTAAGAGATGACTCAGTACGAGGTGCTTTACAGCCTCCCTATTCTGGTCCTTATGAAGTACTGCAAAGGAACGATAAAACTTTTACAATCATGGTTAAGAGCAAAAAAGTGACTGTATCTATAGATCGCATTAAACCTGCATATGTACTAGCAGAACAAAATTCCACATCTGTTTATGACAACCCTATTTCAAATCCTAATCCCTCTTTAAATGTTAAGACATATACTACTACCACTCAGGATGAAGTAAAACGTACCCGTTCAGGACGCACAGTTCGTTTTCCTGATTACTTTCACCCGTAGTACGGTCTCTGGGGGGGAGTGATGTGGTGTACTCTCATTTGACATACACATACTCATACTCATATGACATACACATACATACATAAAAGTATATTACATAAAAACATTTATATTGTTATTAATAAATAATTATATGTAACACAACGTAGTGCGTGTTGCGTATTCGAACCGGTAAGCACCCCGCGAGTTCAGTGGCGTAGCAGCCACGTTCGTGCGCCTTTCACTTTGCGCCCGCGCACCCGCGCGCCCCTCTTGCCGCTCGATGGCGTGAGGCGTATGACCGGTCACCAGTCGAGATCAATACGCTCCACGCATTACTCGCACTATTCCTTTTGCTTACTTTGTTAATTTACTACTTTAATTTACGCTGTTTTTTATAAGACTTTTAATTGTTTTCTAATTTCTATACTGTCTATGTGCTCAATTCTCCTTCTGACTTTCTTGTGTGTTGTAATAAAAATTGTGAACCGTGAATCATCTATAATTTATCTCTATAGACATTTTCTCACGATCATCATCAACAACCCCTTACTGTATTTCGGGAAATTTGCACGCAGCGGTATTTGAACCACTAAGCGAGATAGAGATGTTAACAATAAGTATTTCGACGTAGTTGGTAGTAGAATGCATGGCGCACGTGGTCAGAACGCTTAGATGGTTTCCAAGAGGCGCAGGTTCGAATCCCGCTGCGTTCAAAATTTTTATATGTTTTCTAAATGTCCGCTGCGTTCAAAATTTTTATATGTTTTCTGTCTAAACTTTTCTGTCTCTGTTTTTTTGTGTAGTTGTGTACAATTTTCTATAACACTCAAAAACACATACTGTTTTTGAGTATTTTAGAGAATTGTAGAGGTGATATTTTTGTATTGTTATTTAGAAAATGTCTTAATAAATATAGATTTAAAAAATTAAAGTAGTTTAGTAGTTTTTATTCTGTTTTAAATGATTGTTTTAAGTTTTGTTCTTTTATTATTTACGTTATTATTATAAATTAGGAAACCTCCATTTTCTATTATTTACGATTAACTACTAACATGCTTTAGAAACACCACAATTTTATTATAATCATATAATATGTTATTAATGCTTTGTTAATGTTAATCTCATTTGGTATAACGACTGATACCCATTGTTGTTTTGCTGAACTAACCTAACACATAATCTGAATTATTACCTACTATTTTGCGTTTCATATTAATGAAATCGTTTAAGTTAGTTTACTCCCCTAACTTTATTATATTTTTATTTTATTGCATTTTTATTTATATACATAATGTTTTTTTGATTAAAATATATTCTTTACGTGTGTGGATCCCATTAACCATTAAGTATTGGCTTAATTTTCTTAAAAAAATAATCTGTTTATTTTCTTTAATCCTTAACACCAAAAAGTTGACATATTTTTTAGTTTCAAGTTGTAAGCTACTGACTTTTTTTTATATAATATACAATTTTATAAAACATATTTAAAAAAAATGTACTTTAACTAAAACTTTATTTATTTATATTAGGGGATACTGTGATAATTTGATGGACGATCTATTACGCCGTATGGAACAATACGCTAACAATCTAGAGTCTCTCGTAGAGGAAAAGACCGAACAGCTGTCTTTAGAAAAGAAACGGTCTGAAGAACTGTTGTATCAAGTCCTTCCGCGGTAAGTCACTTATTAATAAATATATTTGATTATTAAAATATTTTTTAATACTTTTATAACTTTTAATTTTATTACTAGGATTGGTTAGAAATTCTGCAATAATGTCTTCTATTTCATAATCGGAGAATTTAATATTTATGTAACTGATAAAATTGATAATTTTATATTGACCTGTGCCACAAACCAAAAATCATAAGAGATTTAAAAGTACTATAAAAAAGAACGAATAATTATTTTATTTTTTACATAATGCAATAATCTACTAATACTTAAAATTAGAATACATTTTAAAATTAAACTTATTTCGATCCGAAATCTAAAACTTGTACCAAAATATCCAGGATTAATCTGTTTAAAATAAATTTATTTAAAAATACGTAGAACTAGTGAAAATAAAACATTTTTCAAAATAAATAAAAAATATCATACAGGCCAGTAGCACAACAACTAATGGCGGGTGAAGTAGTCCAGCCAGAGAGTTTCGAATCTGTTACCGTCTACTTCAGTGATATTGTTGGCTTCACTGAGCTATGTGCCGCCTCCACGCCGATGCAGGTCGTTGACCTCCTTAATGACTTATATAGCACTTTTGACAGAATCATTGGTTATTATGACGTTTATAAGGTAAGAAATGTCAATATTAATTGTTTTTTTTTTTTTTTCTAGCTTCATACTTTATCGTGTTAGGTAGAGAACCTGTACTGTCAAGACACTCCGTTCTCCGCTCTTAGCCCGTGTGTTTAGTCGCGGAAGTTAACACCGTGCTTTGTCTTACATAAATGAGCATTAAAATGAGATTAATTTAAATATTTTATTATTCTTCGAATAGTGTCTGACCTCTTATAGACTGATATATTGTCACACCGTGCCACTATGGCTTCTACGTATTTTACAAAAATAATTAGATCTATACATCCACTTAACTGTTGTCTTGTCGTAGATAAAAGAGAGTAAGGAGTAATTGTTTTTTTTTTATTTACTAAGGTTTTTGATCGTCACCTCATCATCATCATTCTCACAGTTTACATCTATTAATTATTAAAATTAGTGAATAACAACCGACTGATATTTTTTCGCCAGCTGCCCGGATGTTTATTTTTGTAACAGATTAACTGTAATTGTAGCTTAAAAAAATTTCGTACTTGTTGCAATAAAGATAATTTGATATTTTTTTGTGTATAAACTTTTTTATGTAATGATTTTTCTAAATATAAAAATATTAGAGATCATCGTAGCTCAGGATAGACAGGTTATTATTATAAACCATATATTATGGTAGTGGCTTCGATCCTGACTCGGGAGAATTCATATATTTAAAATTATTCAATTTAATTTTAAATTTTCGACCTTTCAATTTAATTTACTCCGCTAGCAAGACAAAACGTGAAGCCCGGCCACCCATCACAATTTTTCTAATTCATTTGGTAGCTGTAGCACGGGGTGTATTGATTCTAAGCTCTCTGTACCTACCTTGTTATATAAGATTAAGCGTGAAATTACAAAAAAATATGCTCAATATAAAAAATAAACAGGTAGAAACAATCGGAGACGCATATATGGTGGTGTCAGGGCTACCCGAGCGCAATGGCGACTTGCACGCTCGCGAGATATGTCTGATGGCATTAGCCGTAGTGGAGGCGGTGCGCAGCTTTGTTGTGAGACATCGCCCGGCTCATAGGCTTGAGGTAAACATTATATTAGAATTTGTGTATCTATTTTTTGTTTTTACTACAGTTAAATGAAGAAATCCTAAATAATAGGTAAGGTATATATCTGTTTTATTTGTGTTGTTGTTGCGAGAACATGAGGCCTATCAAAGCTGATGTAATGGTTGGGTTTATCCGAACCGCCAAACTGTTTAATAACATGAGCATGTTCTCTTTGTGAAAATCTTAATTTTATTAGTTTTGTATTTAATATTTGTATGACGAAATCACTGAGTAGGAAAGCTTTGGCATGTAACCCAGGGAAGTGAAGGATTTTTAAAAAGGCCTACGGGGACGGAAAGGATCAAATTTTATGTTTTTTTCCCCACATCGAGTGTGCAGGCTATACATAATATAAGCTTCTATATTATATAAAAGCGTGTTTAGGTGCGAGTAGGTGTCCACTCCGGCCCAGTATGTGCGGGCGTGGTGGGCGTTAAAATGCCGCACTACTGCCTCTTCGGTGATACCGTCAACACCGCTAGCAGGATGGAGTCTACTGGGCAACGTGAGTACAAAAATAATATCTAATATTAGTTTAAGCATTTTAAAGTGTTATTCACATACTTAGGAAGATTGAAAAAGACTTTTACAAAAAAATTGAAGATGCGCGGGTTTGAATCCCGCTGCGTTAAAATTTTTACGTAATATTTTTCAAGACCTAATATTATATTGTATTTGAGAGTTCAGTAGTTTAACATCTCCATTTATAGAAATTTATTTGTATAATGTTTAAAACATTATTATAAAAACTTTTTTGTATTTCTAAAAAAGGAAGTAGACAAAGCGAGACATAACTCTTAAGGCTTGCTAAATGTCACGTAACTTAACAACAGAAAATTAGTAGTTGCTTCTTATGTTACTTAAGTAAAAGTCCCCGACGTTCAACTTTGTCTCTACTAACATTTAGAACATTAAATATGTTACTTTTATATACTTGGAAGTATGTAAATTAAATATATTTTTGTGTACCTGCGGCACCGTGGCGGCACAAAGTGTGACTGACCCGATCGGTTGTAGGTTCGATTCCCACTCGAGGAATTGAAATATTTAGTATTTAATTTTCTTTGCTCTGGTGCTGAGGCATAGCAAGGCGTTGAGTTCCACCAGCGGGGTGTAGTTTCGCCAGTTAACACGTAATGCCTCCATAATTCAGCGGAAACTGGATATTGAAGTGTCTTAAGCTTAGGTTCCGTCTTCCTACTCTGCTATGTGCGGGATACAGTTAATTCTTTTGGCATCTTCACGCTTTTTCCGTTATAAACACGTATAGCTGTTTAGTCAGAGAGAACCTAAAGACACTCTGTTTTTCACTTTCCGTACAAAATGTATCGCAGTATACTGCCATCGATATAATATCTACTTAATATATATGTTAAGTTGCAGGAATTAACGCCGCGTCTTGCCTTAGGTACCAGAGAAGAGAAATCAAATTAAAATATAATTATTTCCCCGATTTAGAATCTAACATACAGTCAATCACGTTTAAACACTTTGTGCCACTGTGCCACGAGACAGCGTCAATATTTTACATTATAAGGACATACAATAATTTCATTTCTAGCACTAAGGATTCATCTGAGCGAAAACACACGGATATTACTGCAACAATGGGGCACATTTGTAGTGGAGAGGCGCGGGGAGGTGGAACTGAAAGGGCGCGGTCGAATGCTTACACATTGGTTATTACATTGCTCTGAACCTGAGGCGAGACTTGTCTCTCAAGGCCCACAGCCTCCTCCGCAGTACCCGATTCTGTTCCCAGCTTTGCCTCAACCTCCTTTGTTGCATACACCGTATTTGGTTGTAGATCCTCCTACTTTAGCTGCTTAAAATGTGAATAAATAAATTTATAATATCTATTTAAATATTATAGATACATAGTGTTTTTGTTGAATAATTTGTATAGCTAAAAAAAAAAAACATTGTCCTGAATCTCGAGCGAGGCTGATTTCGCAAGGACCACAGTATCCGATTCTCTTCCCAGCTTAGCCTTAACCTCTTTTATTGCTTACACCATATTTGGTAGTAGAGCCTCCTACTTTAGCTGCTTAAATTGAAAAACAATTGATGTATTATTTATTAAGTAGCAAAAAATTCAAATGTTAATTGAATTATTTCTATAGATAAAAAATGTTTACTTTGTTCTGAAGCGAGACTTGTCTCTTAAGGTCCACAACCTCCTCCGCAGTACCCGATTCTATTCCGAGCTTTGCCTCAACCTCCTTTGTTACATACACCAAATTTGGTAGTAGATAATCTTACTTTAGCTGCTTAAAATAAAAAAAATATATAAGTTAATAATATGTATAATGGATACTTAAATTGTTAATTGAATTATTTGTATAATTAAAAAATATTAAAAAAATATAGCTATAATATGTTAAGATGGCTTTATGTGTTTGATATATCTCTATATATAATAATATAAAATAAAGCTTTTACCCCACAGCTAAGTGTGGCATTGTATTCTGGTTATATTTTATTAGTAGACTAACAGTAGAAACTACAGTTTATTTATTTCTTTTGAAAATGAAGTGTTGAAAAATATCATAGAGCCAAATTTTAGTGTAAGAACTTTTTTTGGGTTTTAGGGAAGGTTATTGTAATCGATGAAATATTTTCAGTCTATTCTACGTTAATTAGTTTAGTTCTTAGGCTTTAAATGTAAAAATGTGCAAAAATATATTACATACATTTTTTAAGAGAACATATAATTATATAATAACAATACATACAATGAAATAAAGAAAAAATACTCTTAAATATAAATAAAACTTTTATGGTTTTGGAATATAAAACGATAACAAAAGCCCGGTATCTGTTACAGAAAACCTTCAAAGTCATGCTCTGACTGGAATGTAAAAGTTTATTTAGATTTTCATATAATTTTACGTAAACACGTGCAATTCTAAACAACCTTATTCAACGCTATTTCAATGTTCAATGTTAAAGTATTAATTAAAAGCAACTCAGTCGTTCGCTGAAATAAGAGGGCTAGTTAGTGCAACGATAGAATTAACTCGTGTAGGATATATGTACACGTTATCAATTAGTTTCTCAGAAAAAACGAGTGTGAACCGCCCATTTATATGGAGAACGCGAGGCAAATTAAAAAGCCATGTTGGTATGAATGACCTTGTGTATTTTACTTTCATAACTATGTTTATGTATAAAAAATATTTGTAGAAAACATGTAATTATTTAATCGCAAAGGGGTTTAATCGCTGAGGACGTTTTTGGTGGTGTAGAGGAGAGGTGCGGGTTCAAGCACCGCTATGTTTAATTTGTTGAAAATGTTTCTTAAGACATTTTTTGTTCTATTGTGCTTATCAGGAAAAAACTGTGAGAATTGTAAAATATTAATCATTTACATTTTAGTAGTTTCATAATATCAGTAATTTACATTTGCATTTATTCCACAATAATATTCCTAAAGCGTTTATTCTATCGATTATTATGTATATGTTTTCTAGAGTTATAACCTTCTTCCGTGTTTATTTATAAAAATATTAACAAACAAATAACTTGAATATTTAAGCTCCTGTTAAATATATTAAACATCGTTGCGCTCTTATTTTGTTAGGAAGTGTAAAAAACAATTTTCGTCAAAGATTTTCACTTTATTAAAATGAAAGGTCAGATCAAATACGAACAGCGCTTTTAAGGCTGGTAAATATAATTTGGTAATTTTAATATTATGATGAATACTGGACAGTTAAAAAAATACAGCCGTCGTGGCGCAGTTGGACAGCGTCTGACTGTAAGTGTGATAGTTGGGGGTTCGATTCATACTCAGAGTAATGGTTAGATTATATACTTTAGTTCCATTTCTTCACTCTGGTACCTAAAATAAAGCGCGTTGTTAAATTCCGCCAATACGCCGCCTAAAACGGCGTCTCGATATCGGGTGCTAAGGGGAGAACGTAGTGGTTTTAAGCTAGGCTCTCTCTGACTATCCTGCTAATAGCAAATATAGGCTATAGCAGGCTGTAATGCGATAATTTTTTTAAAAAGTAAAAGTAAATTGCGGATCTTGCATAACGCTGATATAGAAGTACTAAGTAGTAATTGAAGTTTATTTTCAATGCTGTAATATTTTTGTAGTTTTGTAGAAAGTTAAAATATTTTTTTTTCATTGTTAACATATTAAGTTATCTGTGTCGCCTAGAAGTATTTCATAATAAAAATTTAAATGAAACAAAGAAATAGATATATATTTTTTTTTATACAAATATGTTATTGTAGTAACTAATTGTACGTAGAAGTAGACAGATATTTTCTATTTTTATATGTGTTTAATAATATTATCTCTATATGAAGTTATCTCTGTATTATTGTTAAAAAAAAATATAAAAAGTATAATTTGAAACAAAGGTATGGTGGAGCACTTTAGAAGTATCATACTTAAGATTGGATACTTCCGAAGTGCTATTGAAAGATTTTGAACTCAATTCCCACTTTGGCTGGAATATAAGTATTTGTTAAATACGTTTCGTTCTCAGTCTCAAAATGTTTAAAGAATGGCTTAATGGGTGAAAAGTAAAGAAGTGCAAATAAGAAGATGACTTGCGAACGAACAAACAATCTATATTTTTTTTTAATATCCATGTACCTATTAAAGCTTTAGTAGAGTTAACATTAGACTTAGTACACTACATATTATATTCGTAAATAAATACGTATAATATTTATAATATAATTTAATATTTCATATTTTTAAATAATAATGATATGTATTGCGAATTTTCCTTAAATAAAGTCTCACAAGGAGATTACTAAAACGACGAAAACATACTTTGATACATTCAAGCGTAACATGAATTCAATATTTCTACGTAAATCAAAGCCTTAGAAATATATAACTGAGTTTTATGTTTTCAGTTAAATAATATACGCATTATATGTGAAATTATTTTTATTTATGTCAATTAATTATTGATAACTTTTACTAGTCGACGATATAATGGTGTTAATAAAATATATTATGATAAAATGTTTTTTTATTAAATAATACAAGCTCCTTTATAAAATAAGTGCTAAAAACTAGCACACATGCATTAAAATGTCCTACGATAAAATTTTATTATCATTGGCTGATCAGAGCTGTAGCGCTTGACTCAATGGTCAAAGTCAAAGTCAAATAATTTTATTCAAAGTAAGAAGTTACATGCTTCATTTTTTGAACGTCAAATAATTTACCACCGGTTCACTAAAGCAGTTCGATTTCTACTCGAAAATGATTATGTATGGGAATTATTATCATTTCTAAGCTTCCGCTATCCTCCGCCTCCGGATTGCCATGTTACTAGGTTTTATTGACTAACCTGCTATAAGTATGTGAAAAGCCCTGAAAAAACCGTGCTTTCTCTATTTCTAACATATTTAAATTATTTAAAACGATTTTATAATTAATAGAATTTAAGTTCACAATTATATTTATAAAAATTAAATAATCATGATTTATTTAATATGTTTTAATAACATACAATTGTTTTTTATTATGGTCGACTTTTTTATTTTGAATCTCATTATTTCAAGAATAAACACGACAATAGATATCAGATAGCCAATTGAGAGGCATAGAATGCTGCTTAGCACTTGTTTAATTTGGAGCGCAGTAGGTTCAGTTGATTTTAATGCAGACGCAGTACTAGACATTTTCATCGTATCTTTTTCTAACAAGCCGCTTTCTAAAAAACGTAAAAGCCAAACAGACAACGGTCTCTTGAAAGGCGAATTTTTAGGCATCCATATTACTAAAGGGACTGTCATAATGGAATCAGGAAGTATGTGACCGCATTCGTTCTCATTTATCCCTTGAGACATACAGTAAGCCCATACGTATTCGAGGGATATAGCAAAAATAAAGTTTTTCTTGCCTTCTAACACTTCTTGAAAAGCTTTTTCGAATCCAACTTCTTGAATTATTTCGTATCCGTCACGGATGAATGGATCATGTTCGAAATGTGGCAATACACCTGCCCTCCCTCCAAACGAATAACCGTTATCAACTGCTTCTTTCAGATCGAAGAATTTACCTACTGTAATATCGGATTTCAATGCACCAATAAGTACACTTTGGTAAGCGCTTCGGACCACGAATGTGAACCATATCCAAAGACTTAAAACGTAGAAATCTCTAAAGCGGGTTGGTTTTACTTTAATAGGTTGACCCATCATCACCGCCCAAATACGTATTACAACACCGTGTAATTTATTTGATTTTTTAAAATATCGTGAACAAAACTGTTTTACTCTTCCAAGTTTCATTATAAACGGTATGGATTTAACGAACATTACAACGAGCAGAATAAGTAGCCACAAATATCCGTTTAGAGGCGTCAACAATCGCCACCATATCGGGCCCGGAGATAAAGGAGGGCCGAGCCAAGCTATGCTTATTCTAAAGTATGGTATAGAGTAGTCTAAAATACCAATCCTATCCATTCCTGGGGATATACTACACGTTGAAATATTTGCAGTGCCGGTTAATATGTCATCTAGTGTCTCAGACCAATTTTTAGCGCCATCCGAATCGATACTTAAATAATCCCTACTAGAAATTATTGGTGTAAAATTCATCACGTCTCTGAGATACCTGGTGATTGCTCTTTTAATTATTTCCAAAGGAATTTTCTGTTCAGTAGCGGGATGGTACACTTTATTAGTTGATATATAAAGAGGACAGCCTTTCATGTCACTCATTTTGTCAGGGAATAAATCTTTTTCAAGTACAGCACCATCCTCCCAAAAACCAATGAGAGTTGGTTTTATATTCTGACAATCCAAGTGGTTTTTGTATGGGTAGTAGGTATAAAGGGCGATTTTATTGTTTTTATTAATGATTACAATTACCACATTAGTGGCGTAGTAGCTCCATAAAATACTATTTATACGCTGAAGTCGGTGTGGGGAAGCCAGAACGACGATCAGGAAATGGGCTCCGCTATGAAGCAACGTCTTGCCTTTCAAATCCGGTTTCAATTTTCCAAGTGTTCTTATTAAAGAGTAATAAGATTCTATTATAATGACTACTTGTTTAGGCGGTCCCCCAATTGTATGATCTAAGATAACTAGCCCTCCATATGACTGAATGAACTTGGTAACTAGTGCTGCATCAACTTCTTTAGACACAATTACAGTTGATGTTCTGAAATTAAAATAATTGTTAGCGATTTCGATGGCACTATCGATAACATGCTCGTGTCGTGAATTATGATCCTGTTTAACTTGTAATTTTGCAGTCGCAGTGATTACGAATAGAGAAACCACGTAAATTACAAAGTTAGCCATGTTTGTCTGTGAATGTTCTGATTGTAAATGCATTTTGATTTTAAATTGTTCAATTTTGACCGTTACATAAAGTCCTTTCCATTTGCAAAAGCAATCAATCATGTATTGTTCTGTTAAATGCTACTGACGTTACGGAACCTTTATTTGTTGTTACAAGAATAGTTGCAAATTGGCAGCATTTTTTCAATGCGTTAATTACTCATAAAGATTAACAAATGACCATATTATTTGAGGCCTACATAATGTATAGACATTATTTATAAATGGTGTACCTACATATGTATGTACATACACTCCATTTCATTGAATTTATTTACCTGCCGGTTTATATTCCTGATCAGATAATGTTTTCACTAATTGATATGTTTGCTTAGTCTATTTGAGAAAGGATGTTATTTGGCTTCTCTTTTAATACTGTTTAACAAAATAAGAGAGGTTTTATTTTTCACAAGGCCCTACTTGTCTACACGTCAACGAAAATACGCGGGAGATGTCTCTGGCGAATATATGAAATGCTATTTACATAATGCTTACTTGATCCTGTTACAGGATCAGGTGTAAAAAGTACTCTTTCGTTCACTGCGTGCTACACGCATTAAATTAAACGCGTATTACGACGAAAGCAGATAAAAAAATAAAATGTGAAAATGAAATTGTATTGTTGATAGAACCTATATATTTTAAAAAAGGATTTTTTATGGACCTTTTTATATGTAACGTAATATAATTATAACGCATAAATAAATACGTGAATTATTTTGCCTTTGCGTAATATGAGATAAGTTAAATATTGTTATTTAATTTATAGTAAGCAATATCGAGGCCGGTCGTGGCGCAGAGCTCCAAGTGCGACTGTAAAGCGACTGCTTGAGGGTTCGATTTCCACTCGAGCAGTGGAAATATTTTAATATTTCCATTTTCTTCGCTCTGGCATAGAGGCAAAGAGCGGCGTTAAGTTCTGCCAGAATTGAGCGGAAAGTGCAGAACAGAGTATCTTAACACTAGGTTCCCTCTGTCTACCCTGCTGTGTGCGGGATACAGCGTAAAGCTAAAAAAACTCTCTTTCCCTCTTTTGAACAACCCCTAAGCTGAAAGCATAAGTTAGTTTATCTTCTTGCCAAAAATATAATCAATATGTTAGCTAAAAATCGGGTTATGTAACAATGAAACAATATTAATAAACTTATACACTTTTTTTCAAAGAACAATTTAGATGCGATATTTAGTATATCATACACTAACAATCCCCGCTTCGCTTGCGTTACCAAGCAACTCCAACGAAATATTACACAAACAAACTATATCGAGTTGCAAAGTGGTTAGCGCTATTTAATTCTGTTTTATATTTAGTTTTTAAACATTTAAATAAAACATAAAAATTTATTTTTGTACAATTTTATAGGTATAGGGGTAAAAGTGAATAATAACAAACGTCAAATGATGTTAACAATTGTTTATTATATAAAGACAATACTGATAGTAACATTTTTAATTTTTGCAAATGGTTTAAAACTGCCTGGCAGTTGTGAAGATGGCCACTATTATGAACCAAGCTTACTGGATTGTTTGCCGTGTTCTAAAAATATATCCTTAGTTACGTCTAATGATGGTAAGATTTTTAAAATGTATATGCATATCGCTTATAAAAAGTAAATACATATTATATAGAAATTATATTTGGTTATTTTTCTTCTTAGCATTATTTTTTACATTTAATATATGGTAAGAAGACAAAACATGGCGTTGTGTTCCGCCACACGACATGCAATGTCTCGATTCCGGGCGGAGAGGGTAAGTAATAATAGGATCTCTCTGACCACTCTACTGTAAGGGTAAAGCGTGAAGCAGTTTTTACAAGTATTAAATGAAACATTTTTTTAATTCACCAGAATGTGCCTTGTTGCCTAGAATATAACAAAACTTACTACCTTTGCTTTGTCGATTTTCATAAGGCATTCGATACACTAGAACACGAATATATCTAGAATGCACTAAAAACACAGGGGGTACAAACGAAATATATACGAATTCTTCAAAACATATACACAAAGGGTACTGCACAAGTAAAGTTATAAACTACAGGTGAGGAATTTCATATCGAAAGAGGCGTACGCCAGGGAGATCCCATTTCACCCAAATTATTTTCAGCTGTCTTGGAAATGATATTCAGGAACCTCGAATGGACGAATAGAGGCCTCAATATTAATGGCGAATACATAAATCACCTCCGTTTCGCAGACGACCTAGTATTATTTTCAGATTGATGGAAAACCCTAGAAACAATGCTACAACAGCTAGCAAATGAAAGTGAAAAAGCAGGTCTGTCAATAAATTTCTTAAAAACAAAAATAATGTCAAATTCTTCTGAAACAGAAAGTATTGTCATAAACAACGAGGAAATACAACATGTAAAAGAATATATATATACCTAGGACAACTAATAGCTCCTGAAGAAGGCATACGAAAAGAAATAGATAGAAGAATTACGAAGGCCTGGAATCTGTGTTGGTCTTTAAGTGAAATAATGAAAAACAAAGAAATGTCTATGAAGGAAAAGAAAAAAGTATTTGATATATGTATTCTACCATGCTTACTATACGGGTGTCAAACCTGGGCATTGACAAAATATCTAGCTCACAAAATAAAAATTTGCCAGAATGGAATTGAGAGAAGCACTATAGGAGTCAAAAGAAAGGACAGAGTAAAATTAACCAAAATTAAGAGGAAAACAAAGTTTAAAAATGCATATTTAACTTACAGACAATTAAAGTGGAGATGGACAGGGCATATAATAAGAGACAATAAGGAGAAATGGACAAGAACACTAACAGAATGGTACCCACGAGACAGTAAAAGGAAAAGAGGTAGACAGATAAAGAGATGGGAGGATGACATCAGAGAAATAGCGGGACCACTTTGGACCCGTGTAGCAAAGGATAGACAAACATGGAAAGCTTTAGAGGAGGCCTTTGTCGGGAGACAAGTTACTAATTAACCACCGTTTGCCGATAAATATTTATGCATATATGTGTGTAAATGTGTATGTGTGTAAATGGGTATGCGTGTATGTGTGTGTTTGTGTGTATATTTGCATTATAATGTTAAAAGTAAGTAGTACTAATAGGTAAAGTTTAAGGCATATCTCGCATTTGTATAGCATGTAAGGAAAAACTTAAGTAACAATAAAGGCTTATTTTATTTATTTATTTTTTATTTTAAACTATGCATTTGACCATATGATGATCTTTAGCGAAATTATGAAAGGGTTCTGAGTTGGAAGTCGACCAATTGGAAATTTAAATGAAATGTCACATTAATTTTGAACTATTTTAACTCCATAAAATTACCCAAAATGAATAGAATATTTGTGTAATATATTTCGTTGTGCCTGCTTTCGTGTTTTCCAATTGTTAAATTAGACATAATAATTTCATTTTTTTTTATTAATTCTTTATACCATCACAAATCTCTCTAGGATTTGGCTGTGTATGTGAAGATCATAGCATAGCAATATCAATAAGCCGATGCAAGCCGTGCAACATGACTGAAGTGGTTTCATCAGATGGTACCATGTGTGTACCTCGTAGATGTCAAAGCTCTTCCGGCAAGATAGTATGCAGGAAATGTCCTAACGACTATATTTCTGGTAAATTTATAATTTGTTTTATTGATGACTTGAAAACTTCATACTGCAGTATTAAATTTTTTTTTTATTCTAAGGACTTACTTACTGATGACAGAATAAACCTATTTAAATAAAATAAACTCTGAATTAATTTGTTAATAATATTGAAGGTTTCTTTTAATATTATTTTAATTGATTATATTTAAGTGTGGCCAGTCGTGGCCCAGTGGCACAAGAGTGTGACTGTAAACGACTGGTTGTGGGTTCGATTCCCACTCGAGGAGTGGAAATTATATTTCCATTTTCTTCGCTCTGGTGTCGAGGTAAAGCACGGCGTTAAGTTCCGCCACTTAACACGCAAGCCTCCGAATTCGGCGGAAAGTGGGGAACGGAGTGTCTTAACACTAGGTTCCCTCTGCCTACCCTGCTGTGTGCGGGATATAGCGTGAAGCTATTTAATTTTTTTTTAATTATATTTAATATTTTTTTAATTGCAGTAACTCAAAACTTCGATGGTTCTCCTATGAAAGAAGTCCAATGTATAAAATGTGCTCGAGGCTACAAAGCATCAAATAATGCTTGCTTAAAATGCGAAGCTTGCACGTGTGGCAAAAATGAAATAATTGTTAAAGGAAAATGCATACCGAAAAAATATATTTTCGAAAGACCTAAATATGCTGTCAATGAGTTACATCCAGACCAGCTGTTAGAGATAGTGAAACTGGAGTATTTGTGCACTGTAAGTTTTAATTTAAAGTTTTATTTGTGACCGTATGTCTCGTAGTTGATAGCGTCAGTCTGTATATACGCGATGATCGTAGATCTGATTACCACTCGTGGGAATGATTACATTTCAATTAAATTAATTTCTTTGCTCTGGTTACTATGGTGCCTCCGGTTCACTCTTAGATTGCAAAAAATTGTGTGGTGTTGACAATGTTTTGGGAACTAAGTCACAAGTGGATTACTGTCAGGGTCTCTTTGGTTACACCTTATTATATAAGAGATTTGTAAATGATTGCTTGGACGAGTTTTACTATTTAATACATCAATTTTATATATATTATAAAAACTATATGACGAAAAATATAAGAAACGATAAATTTCAGCAACACGACATTAGAGCTTGTCGTGCGCTGTCGAGCATCTGTGTTCGAAACTTTTACACAGCTGACTTGGCAGGTCCCTGTCGACTTTGGTTGCAGGGAAATTCAACAAAACTTCCGGGTAAATTAAATAAATGTCATTAACTTTAATATATCAATATTATCAACTTATAATTGAAATTTTTATTTCCATTCAGGACTTCCTGTATTAATTATTGATGAGTCCCAAGTCAGCAAACACGACTTAATCTTAGATTTAAATCATGTAAGTATTATTTAATATGTCAGTGGATGAGATGAAAGAAGTATGCAGAGAGTGTAGTGTTTGGCGTTCCTTTCTCTGTGACTACACCGCTAGGGATAGAGCGTAGAGATAAAAATAAGTATTATTTAGCCATCAGTAATTACCACGTAAAGCATATTTATTTTTTTTAGCAATGTTACAGTAAAGCTGGAAAAGATGTGAATGTTGATGTTATATTAAATTAATTGCTTAAAAATACATACAAAAATAATGAAATAAGAAAATTGTTGTATTTCTGTCTCTTTACGTAAGAAAAATGATTTAATTAAAAATCTTTTTCTATGCCGAAGAGGCCATATAAAATGCATTTCACTACCTTGTGCTTTTCACATAAAAGCCATGTTACGACACGGCTTTTCTTTCAATACTATTTTTTAATTTTAACGTCAGCTTCTACTAATATTTCACATTTACCTACATCTTTTTCCAACCTCACTACAACACTTCCTAAACTAATAGTTACTATACTTTACGTAAAAGCTATGAATAAGTATGTGTATATTTTTATATGTAATATGTACCTTAGGTATGTTGTAAGTAACAATAACAATAGTTATTTAGTATAACAATTTTAGGAAACTCTCAAGATAGCTATGGCAATACACAAACGTAATGGAGGCTTTGAATTTATAGAAGACATAAGCCAAAACCGAGATAAGTGTCTTCCACCTATAAATATTAAAGTCGGAGATAACACTTGGTGAGTACTTGAACGTACAAATAGAATTAAACCCTTGCGAGACGTTTACACTCATAATTGCCCTCTAGTGGACTGTAAAATGCAAAATCTTTCGCATTACGAATGAATAATTTTAATATATAAAAATTTTAAATTCAAATATTTAAAGTAAGTGTAATTTGAGTTTATTATTGAATCCAAATTGTTGTCGGTTCGATTTCCACTCAAGATTATATACTATTTTCATTTTTCCCCTCTGGTACTTAGGACAAAGCGTAGCGATAAGTATCATCACTTAATATGCAATGTCTTGATTTCAGGCGAGAAGTGGAGAACGGAGTGTGTTGACATTAGGTTCTCTCTGACTTCCTGCTATTTTTAAATATTCATTTATTATTTAAATGAAATACAGTTGCAGTTTCTTGCCCACATCATACACGAAAGATAAGAAAGAAAATAAAAAAAATATAAATAGCAAAGCCTTTGTGGTAATGAAAATGTATAAACAAACGGTTCCAGTGTACTTGGAAATTGTTTTATAATCTCGTTGTATGACAGTGTACTCAGCTAATTAAACGTGTAGTTTGTATGGGCGTGCAGGTGTACAGTGTGCATACACGCGAGTGACCACTTTCATTTATAGCTTTCACGGCTATTCTAATTACAAAATGACGTATTGCATTTAATTAAACATGTTGCGTATATTTTTTCACAACTTCAGAACGTCAAGGCACTTCTCGGTTCGTTCTCTACTTTCCGTCTTTTATCAGAGTGGAGGACTGTCTTTCCCCAAGTTAGACTCGAACTCTACACCGAGACGCTGGCCACTCCACTAAACTAAAAATTTATAGAAAAAATCTAAATGAAAACCTGTTATAAATGTGATAATTTAATAAATTCCAAATTGTTTAAGGCATCGTTGTTCAAGAAACATATCTACAGACAGTACAGAAAATGGAGATATACTAGAATTATATTTATTTTCACCAAGTAATGAAAGCTTCATGCCGTTGCCCATTACTCTGCTTAAGCCAAACGGTCACTACGTGCAGGTAATTTTATGTTTTAAAAAATAACCGAGTTTGTGTCCAAATTTTTTAAGAGGATTTTTTAATAATATATTCGCAATTATAGTGCCACTGTGCATATTATTATATTTCTGGTACCTCGGAAAAAGTGCAGTGATGAGTTCCCCCACTCTACACAGAATGTCTCGTTTACGACAGAAAGTGAAGAATGGGGTGTCTCGGCACTAGGGTCTTTCTGTCTTTCCTACTATGTGGAAAGAACGTGAAGCTTATTATATCTAAAAGTAATTTATTAACAAGGATTTAGATGACCTTTGTAAGCATCATATTTCAGAAACTGCATATAACTTATATTTCAGAAATCCGCTTGGTCATCTGATAAATTTAGAAAATTCTTTCTGATTAACAACTTTCTTTCCACAACAGAAAATATAACGAATACGATTTACTTACACACTCTACTTTTTCGTGTGCGGTAAGTCCATATACATATTAGTAGAAACTGCCAAATGATTTTTTAAAGAAAATAAATTGAATGTATAGTAGTAATGAAAATAAGTTGAACATTATACTTACTGTAGGATAAAACGGGATTCATCCAAAATAGGATCTCTTCAATTGCGTCTTGAAGTCAAAGCGCAATATGCCACTAAGTCTCATCTAAGTAACGTTATTACAACTGACATTATAGTAGAACATGAGATGCCTAGTGCCGGAGTTCTACGCAGTTTGGAAGTTAGTAAATTAAGTTGTACTATTCTTTAATTTTTTTCAGAGGGAACCTAGTGTTAAGACACTCCGTTCCCCACTTTCCGCCGAATTCGGAGGCATTGCGTGTTAAGTGGCGGAACTTAACGCCGCGCTTTACCTCGACACCAGAGCGAAGAAAATGGAAATATTAAATATTGCCACTCCTCGAGTGGGAATCGAACCCACAACCAGTCGTTTACAGTCACACGCTTGTGCCACTGAGCCACGACTGGCCACTTGTTGTGTTGTGTTTGTTGTTGTGGTTGTACTATTCCTTTAATCAATTTTACTCTTCTTAACATTTTTTAATTTTTAAACACGTATGTAAAATAACTTAGCGGGACTCGAACCAGTGCCTTTTAGATACCGTTAGTGCTCTATCCAATTAAGAATCGTTATTATCGAGCGACGTCGAAATGCTTTACACTTGTTAAAAGTTATTTTACTCTAGTTATTTGAATATAAATTAATTTAAAGTATTTAAGATACTTGTAAGATTTTTTGTAAAGGTTAACTAAAAATATTTTGATTGCCCTCAGGCAAAATATCCCTATACCAGGGACAATAATAGATTTTATGTTAGTATTATATTTCTTTCTTAATTAAATTGTTTTCTTTGAATAGAAAAGATGTAAATATTCACTATTTACTTCTATTAATAGATATGGGGAGGAATATTTGGTCTGCTAATGTTATTGTATACTTTAATACAATGGCGTGGAGTCGTGAGAAGAGGCGGCTTGTACCTTGCAATAGTTCCTTTAAGCTTCAATTATGTTGCTGACGCATTATATTACGTGAGTATCAATTTTAACAATATAATGTTAGAAATAACATATTACTAACATAAATATATTGTAAAAACAAGTGTAAACTTTTTTTTTTCAAACCAGTCGTCGCTAGTCTCGTACTCCTAAGTCGCTGTAAACTTAATTCGCTTAACCCTTGCAATTAGATTTATCGTATTAATATTAAGCAATAAAGAAAATATACAAAAAGTTTTATGTATATTTTTGAAATATTTTATTTATATATAAATATATTTATAACAATTTTAATTATTTCAAACATTCCAGGCGACTGTAATTTCAACGCTCCACGCACTCGCCGCAGAGGCAGGTACGCTCGGACTCACTCTACCGCTGTCGAGAACAGAGGAGTATGTGCTCGAAGTAATAATCTATGTGGTTGTCGCTTTAAAGGTACTTGTATATAAAATTCTTGAAACTATTAACCCCCTTTATGTTAACCCTGGTTTATGTAATTATTATTTTGTTAATATTCATTATAAACGTTAATTTCCTGCATATTAATTTAATGTGTTTATTTTTCGTTAAAGGTAAGGTTTAAAGTTTTTATGTGTAGGTATGTACAGGAGCAATTCGGGCGGACCTGAATATCGCACTTCGTCTTGTGCATCAAAATGGAGAAATGAAAATAATTTACATAAATGATCCCTCCGAGTGGGAATCGAACTCGCAGCCTAATGGATCACACTAATGGATAATTGAATATAATAATATATAAATACCTGAGTCGAACAGTATACAGACTGACTCAGTTATTTGTATATTATGTACATTTGTATATTGTAGGTGTCAAATGTTCTATGGGTGACATGGAAGCAATGTCGTTACGATATATTTTTCTTGGACTGGTCCAAATACAATCCGCCTACAACAGGTATGAATTATAATATCAAGCTCTATTCAGTCTATTTTCATTTCAGTCTATTAAGTCATTACTATCCGTAAATTTACAACAAAATATTACTACCACTGAATCTGATTGGCTGAAAGTAGAGGACGGACTGTCTTGACACCAAAACCAATATATATATTTCAGATATTTTAAACCGAGAAAAATCAAATGACTGGAAACTGAGAATATTAGTTAAAGAATGGATGTCAATGCAAACAATGCGTTTCGTGTCCCCTGGATTTACCGCTACAAGTACGCTTCTAATATTACATGTAAGCAAGCTCTTAATAAAAAAATACTAAACGTAACGTACGTACGTCTTTACCTAAAGTGTTTGAAAATATATTAATCAAATCATACCTTAACTCATGATGTTCTTTTTGAGATTCAGAAGTAAAAGTGTTTAGAAAAGCATCTTACCAAACTTGAATATGACAAAATTATTATTTTTCAATCACTTCACATTTTATATATTAAATTTACTAATTAAATATCCACTTCCACTCACTTAAGTATTCACTTTATATTATTTGTAATTTAATGTCAATACTTTTCTGAGCGTCCCTTTTACCGACGCCACGCTCCCACCATTTTCCTTTGTTTTTCTATTTTTAAAAATCGTGAACTATAATCGGCCAGCAACTCATACAGTCAATGTTGCATTTTCTGAAAATATTAATTACATTATTATATTTTTATTTGTTTAAATCTATAAAATAGTATTTTTTCCTAATATTAAATTAAATTCTTTAATTGACATATTTTATATTGCTACGTCTATTTATACATAATATGTATCGTTACAAACAGTCAAAACGCAATATTTCTTAACACTAGTTAGTACTCGTCTATCTTGAAGTGTGGGAAAAGAGTAAACCTTCTACAAAAAAATATGAATGGGTTCAGTTAGTGTTTACAAATGGACAGTGAGCTTGAATATTAAGTAATATTATTCTTTATAAATGCTTACTACGTTTGTTCCTAATTATAAATATCTATTGTATATAATATTAATTACAATAATAACAATATTTTCTACAATTTTCTTATAGATATTAGATAAATGGCATTCATATATACCAAAAGGTCAAGGCTACCAGTGGGTGATAGCGACTGCTACCTGGTGGAGCTCGTACGCAGCTTTTATATGTCTTCGTTTTGTACTAGATAAAGTATTTGAGTCATCGCCGAAGAGATTCTTAAAAACTTGTACTGATCTAGAGTTATCTTTGTTAGTGTTTCAAGAAGAATATTATGGACATTATGTGGATGGGAGGTCAGTTTCCTTGTTTACGAGTACAATGTACGAGTTTTGTAATTGGCAGATTTGAAAATCGTTATACAGATTGAATTGAATTTAAAATGTTTGCTTTTTTAATTACTTTATACGTTTTTAGTTATCAGTAACTCTTTAGGTAGTTTATATTTTTTAAAATTATAATTTTAAGTTTAAAGATCAGAATTACATAAGTGTTTTTAATTTATTGAGGATGGTATTAACGGAGTTGAATTTCAAAGGAGTCTTTAATTTAAAAAAAAATATATTAGGTATTAGATATATTATTTAATATAGTTATATTATTTTTATAGAAATGAAGATTTAATGGGTTTTCGATCCAATACAAACCCTCTACAAACATGTCGGCTTGTCTGCTCTCCACAATTGAGGTAAGAAATCATTTAATTTTCTATAGCTTGAGGCCTTTTCTCGTATTGCAAGGTCATCAGAAGGAATCTAGAGTCCAATCACATGAGACGAGAAATGAAAATATCCCCCGAGTGGGATCGAACCCCTAAATAACTCTGTTCACTTTCAAACGATGTCCCACTGTGCTACTAATGGCCTATAGGTATTTATTTTCATTTAACTATATGTGTTAAAAATCTATCTAGGAATGTACTTGACAAATTCATAATCGTTTTTGTTATATATTTTAGGGCGGTGTACAAAAAACTGGCAAGTAACGGTATGTATTTTCTTATTTTTAAGTTATATATTCTGTAAATTATTCTGTAAAATATGTAGTATTGTTTTTAAACAACTAAAATGATTTCAAGAATCACACATTTGCCTTTTTATTACTTATGTTTTTCATTATTGACCATTACGCCGGCGTTATTATACTACTTGAAGGAATTTTTATATTTCTAATATAATATGTAGACGTGACCTTGAGACATACCATGTATGGTATTTCAACATGTAATACTTCTAAAATTGGTGAAACATGGAGAATTTCCACCTACTTCTGAACATGAAATTGTTATTTTTTTAAACGCCGCATTTAGTTTACAAGATTGGGCAAATGAAAGAATTTTTTTTACATTTTCTCGCGTAGGAATTCAAACCCACAACCATCGTGTGTCAGAAATTACCTTATTAAAAGTTATTGGGTGTTTTTATATTATGACACAAGTCAATTAAAAATATGTGATTCTCATAGGCTTGGCTTGCTAAGTCTTCTATTGAAATAGAATACAGAAATTAATACTTTTAAAATGTGTATGTAATTATTTTGATACAAAAACACACACATTTTCACTGTCATTGCAGTTCATTGTTGTAACGGTCATAAGTGGTGGTTTCAGATAGCTACGCTGATTATGACAGGAGCCATGATCTTTTATCAAAATTCTTGGGGGCTTTTTTTGAAAGGGTAAGTTTATTGTAAGTGTATATTTTATTTTACTGATAAACAATTTTATTTGAAGAGTTACATATATGAAACTGTAAAATAAAAGAGGGTAGTGTTTACTGCATACAAAAAGAAACAAAACAAAAAAAAGAAAAAGTATGTGTAAACAAAATGTTTGTATAGGTGGTTTTATTGCTCCAAGCATTCTCTTACAGACATCCTTTGGCACAGAAAGGTTTGGGAAAAAGAAAAAAGGAATATATAAATATTTAAATAACAATACAATGCGTATTTGACAGCCGGCTGTCAAACTATTATGACATAACGAGTAGAGAAAGCAGTAAGGGACGACCTCTAGTATCAAGACGCCCCTGTCTACTTTCATCCTGAAATTGAGATAAATTATTGAGTTTCGTAATTCAATGCCACGCTTTGTTATCATAGTGAAAACATGAAAACCTAATTTCAATATAATCATTCCTCCCAGTGGCGATCGAAATCACAAATAATAGAGCTTATAGAATAAAAATAATAATAAAATAAGATAAAAACGAAGGAAAATTTATTATAAATGTATGAATGCAGGCTCTCGATGGCTTGAACTGGGTAGCAAGTGAGAGGACACTGCTAGAGAAGATCCTAAATGTTGAGCTAATCGCGAGAGAAGGAGGTAAAACGAGTGTCCTATTGTATGATACAGATGTGATTTTACCATCTTGTTTTGCGGTCACATGGTACGTTATTCTCTTTGTTTTATTGATTATATTGTAATAAAAAATACTATTAAAGGCCTTAAATCAGTTGCATATATAATAAATTATTAATAGCGTAATTTCGATAAATTATATTATATTTAAAAAAACATAGGCATAACGAGCAGAAAGAATTCAAATCTTAACTTGTAGGAATGTTTAGGCATTTACTCCTGAGTTTTGTAAACAATCTTGTAATTTATTTTAAAGCAAATTCATTATCTATTTGTTCTTCAAAATTCTTCAAGTTACTTAAACTTTGTATACCTACTTTAAGAGGTTGAAGTAACTTTGTGTTCTGATTTGTTTAATAAAAGTTTTAATATTTTTAGGTTAGGCGAGGAATGGTTGCTCGCAACATTCGATGCTATGCTTTTCGGTTGTATTGTTGTTGCGACTGGTCGACCTTTATTAGGGGCTCTTTTTACATTGATAATATGGCAGGTAAGTCCAAAATTACATTTATTCAAAATTTATATCTATACATATATATATATAAGTGTTAAGTTTGAAACTTTATTTGTAAGGAGTAACCTTCGGAAATACTGAACCGATGAAAAATTCTTTCAGAAAGCTTTACTGTTCTAATAAAATTGGGCAAGATGTGGTGCTTTGTCGGCGGCCGACTAAACGGTTAATTGTGTAGTTCACGCGGATGAAGCCGCGGTCGGGTCGCTAGTGAAAAATAAATTAGTAGAGGCCATCGTGGTGTAGTGGGACAGTATCTGACGGTAACCACGAAAGGTTGTGGCTTAGATTTCCACTCGGTGCAATGATCACAAATAAATGATTTTTATTTTCTTCACTCTGGTGAATCTGGTGAAAAATGTTGAAGCCCGTTCCACCACATACGTTGTCTTGAATGCGGCCGAATAGTGTATCACTGTGCTCTCTCTCTTTACCCTGTTATGCGAAATAAGCGTGGAGCTGAAAAAAAAACTTACAAATAAAACTTTCTCAGTATTAGAAATATAAAATCTTTTATATTGTTTCAGATGATGAAATTTCTACGAATACTATTGGGAAATTGGAATGTGAATAATAAAATTGGCATAGACAAATTAAAAAATTGATGGCCTTCAAAGTTTTAATTGACTTATTGTTATTTTGTAATAAATATTCTTAACTCAAAAACACATACCTAACTCAAAATGTTTGTACGACTTTTTGTTTTCAATTTAGTTTTTTTATCTGTGAGTGGAAGTAAAGAGAACGAAGTGACTGTTAGTTATAGTTATGATATAAGTGATGGTGAAATTGTCGACGAAAGCGTTTTAATTAAGCCTCTTATATTCAGATCAACAACCACTCCTGCTCCACTCATGTCTGGACCACTATATCATTTTATTGTCAATTTATTTACAATTATACTAGACGATCATTTCTCAAAGTTAAGAATTCATAATTATATGCGTATTTTAAGCAAGAGTCTTAAAGGTTTGGGTACTGGGTACCTAATGAAAATGAAGATTCGACAATTAGCCAATTTTTTACATAAAATATCTTCACACAGTAATGAATACATAAAATTAAAAATGATAAATATGAAAAAAATATTCACTGAAGTTAAACCTAAAAAAATGGATTTGTTCAAAGTGCTAAATTCTATTTACAAGGTAGCCCAAGATGTTAAGATGGACACTTACTTGTATCGCTTAAAAAGATACGGCCGAAGTAAACGACGACACATTGGTAGACTTACTAGAGATTTGTTTGAAAAAGTCATATTTTATACTATAAAGAGTCAAAAGGATTATATTAAAAATGATATTCAGTTGAAATTTGCTCTCGCTGTACTGGAATATTGGGAGGAACCAATCATAATATAGATACATAGGATGTATAATGTATATTCATTTATAATTAGTACAATAGTTCAAGAATTATAAACAAATAACATCTTTAAAGCAAATCTTCATGCCGTGAAATTACATTGAATTAAAAATGTGAGTAAACAAGAACGTAAAACAGCTTTCCTTATCACACGTTACACGTGACATGAGCGTCTACTGAACGACATAAGATGTGTTAAAATGTTTTATAGACGGACGTGTGCATGTTTAGTTTTGTTAATAATTTACATTAAGGTATGTCACAATATAAGCATTACAGGAGTTATTGACGCCCGAAATCCTGATCGAATGATCTTGTTACCTAATATGAAAAAAGAAAATAACTTGAGAGCGGAGGGTATTTTCGAAAGATTTATTCGTCGCTTGCTAGATCTTCTAACAACATCATTTCCTGAGGGACAATTGCCAAAGTACTGTAGAATTTTAAGTCGACATGTATTTAAATTAAAGTATAGATATGCCCAAAAGTTAGGAAAACATTTGAAATATATGGCTAGAATGTACCCAGAAGATTTGAAGGGAGAATTATTAATTTACAATAAAATTTTAGACAAAAGACGACCGAATCGCACAGCTTTTTTAGAAGTAATAAACACAGCTTTTACTTTACAACAATATGTATTATTTGAAGACTATGTTTACGAGTTAAAGAATTATGGCACAAAAGATAAACTTTATATAGACGAAGACACCGAAAAACTCTTACAGATTATTTTAGGAAGTATCCTTAAATTAAGTACCGAAGATCGTAAAGATTTAGAAAGAAAATTAAGACATGCTGTTCAAGAATTTATAAATGATTACGAAGCACTTTAATATTATTTAACCAGACTCTTAATAATCGAAGTGTATGTTACTAGAAAAAATATATATATCTGTAAGCACAATAATTTCCTTTTATTAATGAGTTGTATATTACGAAGCTAAATAATTGATGTATAAAACAGTTAGTTATTAATTATAGCAGGTGTACTTACTTGCATGTTTAGTAATAACTAATTGCGAAAGAATTCGTGTGAAATTTATGTACATTTGGGACTGAGGTTGAGGCCATTGTGGCGCAGTGTGATAGCATCTGGCTATAAACGTTATTGGTTGAGTTTCAATCCTCCCTCGGGTGGATATCAATTAATTACTTTCATTTATATGCTCTTATAAGAAAAAGGACGGCATTAAGTTTCGCTACATAACACGTAATGTCTCGATTGGTGGCTCAAATTGGAAAATTGAGTGTTCTGCACTAGATTATCTTGCTAGAGCAATATAGCATAGCATAGTGTAAAGTGATTTTTTGGAGCTAAGATCCTGAATATAGTTTCAACTACCTTTTACAAATACCTACAACATGTTTTCCAGGCATGATTCTTTATTTTCTGTACATCTGCAATATACTCTGTGCTCGTTAAAATGTATATTGGCCAATGCTGCCAGTTTAATAATTATTCGTAAGAATTATTACAATTTATTATATTTTTAAATATTTCATTTATCACGTAGAATATTATAATCAATTAATACCAATTAAATTACAGATAATAGAGATTTTTTCGCATTACTCATTTCAAAAAATGTAATAAAACCCCTATCTTTCACTGAATTAAATTTACTTAACTATAAAAACAGAGTCGTAACTATTAACAACTTTTAATTAATGGAAAGTGTAATATAAGCCGGTTATCAGTAACCTCAGTAGGTGAAGTTTATACTTAAAACTTAAAT
The DNA here is from genome assembly GCA_019049465.1 of Dryas iulia moderata. NCBI lineage: Eukaryota > Metazoa > Arthropoda > Insecta > Lepidoptera > Nymphalidae > Dryas > Dryas iulia. The sequence continues at coordinate 4,242,770 of CM032430.1, read as the reverse complement.
TTTGGTAAATCCCCGTCTGAAATGTAAAGTAGCAATTTTAATTACCCCTTCTGAAGACTCGAAGTGATGAATGAGAGTCAAAGTGATCATCGATGTAATAAAACATACTATATGTTTTATTACATCAATAATCACTTCGAGTTAATATTATTTTACTCATGATAATTTCTATAAATCCTAGGGGTAAATTGAAAGCCATCAATATTACTGCTTTGCCAATCTATAAATAGACATTTTTAAATTTTACTTGAACAAGGATATTATTAACTTCGATTTTCTAAACATAAAATTAAACGGTATGTAACGGTAAATTAAATAAATTATATTAAGAAATCTTATAAATAATCGATATTGAGTCGATAAAGCCATAGACAATAAAACAAGCTTGTTTCAGTAAGTGGCAACACTGTCTTTATCGATATAGAACAAATGAAATACAGCAACGTCACGCACAGCGGACTCATGAAGTAGAGAACAAGTGATTTATACATTCGGCGTTACAAATAATTGTTAAATTTACAAATTTTAAGCTTAATTAGTGATAAAAATGGCAGATAATAAGAGGTGAGATTACTAATAAAAGAAAATTATAAGTGTTTTGAAAATACATTTAGAATTGTTGCAATATCACTGAGCCCAATATTCGAAAATTGGCTTGTCATCATGTCCACATATTAGAAGTATATTATAATTATGTTTTTAAAACGTGCAAAAGCATTTAATTAATTAATTGTGCCTAAAAGTGCAGTTGAGCAATAATGATTTCATTTTCATTTTAAAAATTGCAAAGTAACGCTGTTGTCAAGCCGGGCATTTTGGGTTAATGATCTGTTTTATTTAGCCCTGATGATCTTTCCACCGCGATCTTACGCCGCAAGGACAGGCCCAACCGCCTCATCGTTGAAGAAGCCGTCAGCGATGACAACTCTGTCGTCGCCTTGTCACAGGTTGGTCCTTTGTCTTTTTTTTCTTACCAGTCATTCAGCTTCTATGTTAAAAAAAAAACTAAAACAATTTTTATTTTATATATGGTCCATCCCCATGTATAATTTATTTTAATGACCTAAACTTAATTATATTATTTCATATAAAAAAAAATAAAGGAGTTGTTATTCAGATTAGGCATTTATTTATTATAAATAGAATATTACTTACATTACTTGAACTTGTATTAAAAATATCTAATTTATTTTTAATTTTAATAATTGTAGTTTACAAGAAAACAATTATCAATAATTTTATTTTAAATTATGCCATTAAATGCAAACTACCCTTAAACTAAACAGCAACTTTATAGATTGCATTTACTCTCCTAAGTGGGAAAATCCCACTTAGCAAAGTTCAAAAGGAACCAAGCGTCAGTATAGTTATTTGATTGCAATGCTTTGTACAGATTCCCCAGTAAGACAAGTCATTTTTCTGTTGTCACATATTGAGTAAACACAGAGAACCTTGTTATATGCATAACAGGCGTAGATTATATTCTCCTTGAGTGTTAGAACACTCAATAGACAATTTGCCTTACACTTTAGAAGATGTGAACTAATATAAAACTTTACATTTAGGGCTTACTTATTGTTATCATGCTTTATTAATAAATCCATCCAAATTTAAATTCAAACAAAATTCATATCATATATTCAATGTTTTGTATATGATATGACAATTTTAGTTACACAATATTAAATAATTTTATATTTACACAACTTTTAGTAGTTTTAGTTTTTATAATTGCTTAGAACTTGCTAGGCTATTTGTTTTATTCCATATGCCACTGAAAACATAATGTAATCTGCCTTGTATTTTTTTTTTGTATTGATAATAGTTTAAGTTCAACAATTGCATTAGGCAGAGAAATCATTTAATTACTTAATTCATTTAAATAAATAAAATAAATAAAAATGCAGATGCATGGATGAAAATGACATGATGTCACATTTTAAGATTTCCAGTCAAATTCTTTGTATTTCATCTTCTATCAAAACAATGATGAAATACAAAAAAAAAAAGAATTTAAAAAAATGGTGAAATGCATATTTAAAATATAGGAATATATTATATACCTCACGGTTAACATAAAAGTAAATTACCATTTTTTACCTTGAGTTGTGTGCTTTTGATAAATTGAATAAAAAGTTGATAATTAATATTACTTTTTACATTGAAAAGATTGAAGTTCTCCAAATTTTTCCTATTAATTTCCATGCAAATATTAAGTCATCTGTAAAAATACTAATATTTGTTTATTTACATAGTTAATTTATTTTGTATCAAAAACATATTTTATGAATTTTTAAGTGTTATTCATAAACTTAAGAAAATGAACAACATTTTTAGAAAACAAAAATTTGAAAGCAGCAAACAGAAAAAAATAAAGTCCTAAGCCTATAAGAATTTCACTACTACTGGATCTAGAATGTATAGCTTTGTGGTCGCAAAGCTTGAGTGATATCTAAGAGTTAAGAGATATGAGTTTAAATTCTGCTGCATTTAACTTTTTACACATTTTTCTAAAAATATTTCTTAAAAAATATGATGTTACAGAACAGTTAAGCTTTTATATTTTGTTAGTTTGGGTTTGAAAACAAGAAAAAGCATTTTTTTTCTGTTTCTTGTATTTTCAAGTTGTGCAATTAATTAAATGTTTTAAAAAACTTAAATCTCATTTTAGCCTATTTACTCAAAAAAATGTTATTTATCTATTTCCTAGGCTAAAATGGAGCAGCTACAACTATTCCGAGGTGATACAGTACTTTTGAAGGGCAAGCGTCGCAAAGAGACAGTCTGCATTGTTCTCTCCGACGACAATTGTCCAGATGAGAAGATTCGCATGAACCGCGTGGTGCGTAACAACCTGCGTGTGCGTTTGTCCGACGTGGTGTCTATAGCGCCCTGCCCTTCGGTCAAATATGGCAAACGTGTACACATTCTGCCCATTGATGATTCGGTTGAAGGTTTGAGTGGGTAAGTTAATGTAAAAGTTTATTGTTATCTATGTTTTCTTATATTATTAGGTTTATTTCATCAAAATTTTTAAATGCACTAGAATAAGATACTAAGTATTCTTGTAACAAGATTTTCTGATTATTGTATAGATACTAGTTAAATAAGGTGTTGAATGTAAATACGATTGGTTGGTTGCGGGTTCAACTCCCGATCGGTAAATGGAATTGCATTTATATGCTTGTTTTCAAACTTCGAAATTAGAAGTAAAGACAATATCTGATTCTGTGCCTTTTTTATGTAATCCACTTTTTTCACATCACTAGAAAAAGGTGATTATCATTAAAAAAATGTTCATAAAATGTTACTTATATTGTTTTCGTCTTTTTATTTTAGAAAATTAAGTGACGCATTTCTTTCTTATATACTTTTTATACTATTTCCACAGTTAGCTTATACAAATCAAAAAATATATACTATGTATACAAAAAAATCGCTGTGTAAAATTAGAACATACACCCACTAAGTCTTATGAGACACTTGTCAACTGTGCCACTAAGGTGAAAAACTAATTATATTTAATTTTCCTTAACAAAATGTACATTATATTGTATATAAAAAAACAAAGGCCTCCTATATAAGAACAGATCTGCCTTTTTGAGACACTCATCATCTGTGCCAGCATGAATGAATTATTACTAAAAGTAACTTTTAACTTTTTTTTTTGTTAGAAATCTATTCGAAGTATACCTCAAGCCGTACTTCATGGAGGCGTACAGGCCGATACACCGCGACGATACCTTCATGGTGCGCGGTGGCATGCGAGCTGTGGAGTTCAAAGTGGTTGAAACTGATCCCGCTCCGTACTGTATTGTTGCCCCTGACACGGTTATACATTGTGAGGGTGATCCTATTAAACGTGAGGTAAGTAGTTTTTGTTTTTTAGGATTTTTTTTGGTTATAATGTGTATGGCAGTGTCTTAGAGAACCTAGTGTCAAGACACTCCGTTTTTTACTTTTTGCTTGTAATTGAGTGTTGAATGGTGGAATTAGAAGCTGTGCTTATTTTTCTTTATTAAAGCAGAGAAAAGCAAATCATTATATTATGATCATTCTACCAAATCGGAATTGAACCCGTAACCAATTACAATTGTGTGGACACTGTACTGTATAATGTGATGACTAATCTGTATAAAAATTGTGATTCTTTTTTTTATTTTGTTTGATAAATATATATTAGGGTTATAAACTTTCATATACGAAAAATAAATAACATTTTTTTATATAGCTTCGCGCAGTATCCCGCGCACAGCAGGGTAGGCAGAGGGAACCTAGTGTTAATACACTCCGTTCCCCATTTTCTGCCGAATTCGGAGGCATTGTGTGCTAAGTGGCGGAACCTAACGCCGCGCTTTGCCTCGATACCAGAGCAAAGAAAATGGAAATATTAAATATTTCCACTCCTCGAGGGGGAATCGAACCCACAACCAGTCGCTTTACAGTCACACTTTGTGCCTCTGCGTCACGACTGGCCCCAATTTTAAATTAATTCCTGTTTGAATAATAAATAGTTGATAGTTTGTTTTTATCAGTAACTTTACAAAAAAGTAACATATGTATTATTCATTTAACTGTTGGAAAATCTGTGACGTCATGGAAATGAACTTTGATATGACTGAAATGATTTGTTTATTTTATACAGATATTGGTGTTTTTTCCTCAGCTTCATGCTATGTCCCACATAGTATAGAATTTAATTTTAGAGATTTGTCTAATTATATTGTCAAAAATTTATTGAGCACAATAATATTTTAATGTTTTAAAGTGTTATACTCGGGATTAGAAAAAAAAATTTAGAAATACATATAAAATTTAAATGTAGAAGGTTCGATTCTGCACCTCTTGAAAACGATCAAAAAGCTCTAGCTGATTAAGATTTTTATTAAAATATATTAAAAGATTTTTTTACTCTTTTGCATTTTATTCTGAGATGAAAATATATATATATTTTTTTAATAAAAAAAATAAACATTTTCTATATTGAACTTATGTAATAACACGACTATAACTTCCTCTCGCAATGACTGCGGAAAGCAACACATCGCTTATAAAATTACTTCGTGAGGGGTGACGCTTAAGTGGGATTACATATTATGTATATACTTTGTTACCATTTTTATCAACTTGCAATAAATAGGAAATCCTTGTCATCAAATTTTTAAGAACTATTTAGTAGTATTGTTTATTATCTTCCGGTTAAGAGAAATTATAATTTTGATCGTAAATTATAACTTTCCTTGATATAAGTTTACTTAAAAAAGTATAAAATAAATTATTTTCCTAATGGACTCGTTTAATGGTTGGTTAGTCCATGATATTGTTTTGAAAAAATAACAATTGGCTTAGTGTAAAGCAACAGATAAGCTGATATAGTTAATTGGTAACTTTAAATGCTAATTTTAAAAATGATAGTTTTATATTATGAATGATAGTTTTATATAGACAGTATGAGGCCAGGGGCACAGTGCGACTGTAAACGCGTTTGGTTGTGGGTTTGATTCCCACTTGAGGAATTGTAATATTTAATATGTTTATATGTTATTTATATAACATTAGTAATGCAATGGTAAAATTATATCAAAATGGAACAACCATGTAATGTAAAAGTGATAGTAGAACTTAATTAAAATATGACTATTTTTTTATCATTACACTTAGGGGTGTAAACAAAAGATATGTGTAACCGAAATCCAGCTCCACTCTTCATTCAATATAGCAGGATAGACAGGGAGAATCTATCTATATTCTCTACTGTTGTGCCCCTATATTCTCTACTGTTGTGCCCGAACTCTATATTGCTTAGTAATTTGCAGAACTTAACGCCATCCTTTATCTTAACAAAATAGAAAAATGAGAATAATACAATTATAATCACTACCATGAGTGATCGAACTACAAATATCATATATACAATATCTGATAATGCGCTACAATGAGCTTTTTTGCTATAGGACTTGTTTATACTGACCAATAAAAGTTTTTATACTGAAAATATAAAAAAAACAATCACTAAAATAAAGAAAAGTACACGGAACTCGAGTCTGTTGCATTTAAAAAATAAAAAGAAAAAATAAACTTGTTTATACTAATTTGTTACTATGAAAAAGACGTTGAGAGATGTGTGCGCATGGCTTAGCGGTCGTAGGGCCTGAACGGTTTCGGAAGGCGCGGGATCGAGTTCCGCTGCGTTCAAATTTTTATACGTTTTCTAAATGTCTTTTTCAATTTCCTAAGTCTGTATAACACTTTAAAAATGTTTACATTACTACTGCTTACTACTACTACTAATTTTCTAATTTTGTTAACAGGAAGAAGAAGAAGCTTTGAACGCGGTCGGCTACGACGATATCGGAGGTTGTCGTAAGCAACTCGCTCAAATTAAAGAGATGGTGGAATTGCCTCTGCGCCACCCGTCTCTGTTCAAGGCAATCGGTGTGAAGCCACCTCGTGGTATACTTATGTATGGACCGCCTGGTACTGGAAAGACGCTTATAGCTAGGGCTGTGGCTAATGAGACAGGTTTGTTTGTTTTTACACTTTCTATCTATAAGAATAGACTTAAAATTTTGAACGTTAAAATGATTAATTTTAGAATTTTTAAAGGACAAATGAGGAAAATATATAAAAATCTCAATAAAATTAATTACGCTTGATTTGTCTCTACTATATTTGAATCTACACATAATAACATTGCTCTAAACGTGTCTTAAACTATATGCTAACCTTTTTAGAAAAAGTAAAAATAATGTAAATATGAAAAAAATGAACCTAGCCGGATCCGAACCCGTGCATACTAGAAAGTCGTCTTATCGCTTTGATCGCTAAGCCTTCTTTGACGTTCTATACGTCTATGTCGAAATTCTTATACACTTGTTTTGTTAGCTTGTTGCTAACCAAAGTCACTATTAGAAGAACAATCTTTTGACAAAAATTTGCGCAGGTTTTAATTTTTTATGTTATTAAAAAATATTTTTCATATTATAAGTATGTGAATAACACTACTTAATGTTAATAATATATTCTAACTTATTTTGAACATGGTGGTTTTAAAATGGAATGGAAAAATCATTTACCTTTTAAACAACCAAAAGACAATATCAGTAATTTGACCTAGTTACATACATAGTAGTTACGATACAGCATTGTCCGTAGTTTTTATTAAGTCTTTCTTTGAAGCCATATTTAATAGGTCATTAGACCTTTTTTACTATTTTATATCCATGTTTCTTTATTATGTGTAATTATCAAAATTAACTAAAGAAATCCTTAAATCTATCATCTGGTTATGGGTTCAATTCCCGTTTCCGGGAGACTAATTATATTTAAATTATGTTTATATCTTCGCTTTAAAGCGGCAGTACTCGACGCTGAACGTTGTCTTAGGTATATTTCTGTCTTAGGTATATAAGGCAAAGGTTGAGTTCCGCCATACAAATGAGGAATGAACTTGAAGGTGAAGCTGTAAGAAACAATAGAATAAATAAACTTTTATTTTCATTTTGACATTACTTGGCACGTTACCGGAATATAGTTGTCATTACTACACTACGTTGAACGAAATAAAATCTTTATAAATCAATTTTTTCAAACTCTTTCGTTTATACCAATGGAGATGTAAAAAAACATAAAAAACATAAAATAAAAACTAATATTAGTGAAAAATATACTATTTATTTATTAAGATACATCAGTGATACATTGAACAAGCATGTTTACAAATTAAAAGCTTAAGACTTTTAAGACGAATACAGCATGCATAAAATTCTGTTACAAATATATTTAATTTATTTAATAAAAAAATAAATAAATAGATATTTTAAACTATAGTTGTTTAATTATAATTAGCTAAAATATTACTTTTGTGTATATGTTCATTTAAATATTATAAACGAATACTAGTGTATGATGTAAACACATACACTTTATTCTTGCTCTTCATTTACCGAAATGTGATCGCCTTCTGACTTTCTTAATTTCCTTTTTTAGTAAAAAAAACATACTTAATTATTTCTCCTTATTCCAGGTGCATTCTTCTTCCTGATCAACGGTCCAGAGATCATGTCCAAGCTGGCCGGTGAATCTGAATCTAACCTGAGGAAGGCGTTCGAGGAGGCTGATAAGAATTCCCCAGCCATCATATTCATTGATGAACTCGATGCTATCGCCCCTAAACGTGAGAAGACCCACGGAGAGGTTGAACGCCGTATTGTGTCACAGCTGTTGACTCTTATGGATGGTAAGATTTTGTATTTTTTATATTTTTTTTAATTGCTTATTAAAACTGCAAAAATTATGGTTAATCTGTTAAGATAAGCTGTACTTCTTGTAGTACAGTACGGAAAACGTATTTGCTGTAAGTGGAAAATATAAAAATTTGATTTAATATACCATTTGAATCAGAAAAAAAAACTGCGTCGAATGATCTAGGTACCTTACTGGGATTAAAAAATATACTTACGCCAATTTGTTGTAACTTCCCAAAAATCCGGTGCTTATTTTTTTTTTAACTTACAGCAATTTTGTGACGACATTAAGAATCCATTATAACTTACGCAGTCTGGCCTTATTACCTACTACTATTTAGAGCTTATTTATATCCACTTCATTTCAAAAACTTACATAAGTCTTTAAGATAATCCTTATTACGTGTTATTTATCATTTACAGCATTTCAATACATTTCACAAGAATCAAAATCCCCTCTCGCTATATAAATTCAGTACTTACTTAAGACATTTTTATATTCCATAAACGAATTGCTGTAAGTAATGAAGTCTACTTCCATTTATTTCGGAAACATGTAAATATTTGCAGTTTATTAGTAATGTTAAAGTTTGTTCACGTACTAAAAATCATGTTTTTATTGCTTGTATTAACAGAGCTATGACTTGTTTTTTAATTTAAAAAAGGTTTTCGGCTTTATTTCAAACTGTCCTTTTTCTACTTACAGCAAATACTTTTTCTGTCGTTGCAATTTCGGTTATCTCTTGGTGTTTAGCTGGTCTATTATAGGTCCATATAGGTTCTTTAATATCAATTGTAGTCCCTCCTAAGTTTAAAACTACAAAGAAGGTTTCACAGACAAATCTCATTCAATCAATTATTTTTATTGCAAGGTTTTTAAAGTGATATTTAATATAAAGCTAGTTCTGTCATATACGATTGGTAAGTAAAAGTTAAAAACAATGTCAAAAAAAGTGAATTTACACTCAAATTTGATAAATGAAATAACACATTAACTACAAACAAAATTAATAATTACTCTCATTCCACCAACCAGGTATGAAGAAATCCTCCCACGTGATAGTAATGGCGGCCACCAACCGTCCCAACTCCATCGACGCGGCGCTCCGTCGCTTCGGTCGTTTCGACCGGGAGATCGACATCGGTATCCCGGATGCCACCGGTCGTCTGGAAATACTGCGTATACATACTAAGAATATGAAGCTTGGTGATGATGTGGATTTGGAACAGGTATGTTTCTTGTTTATTTATTTTTACTTCTTTTTTATTTGGAAAAGATATGTATGAAGTATTTGAATTAAGTGGTGGTAGTATTCGAACCTGCGGCGTTTGTATGCTGTTATAATACCGACTGCATCGAAATTCTTTTACGCTTGTTGCTAGAAACTCTGCAAAGATTGGCAAGAGAAAATGCTATTTTTATTACATTTTAAGATGTGTGATAATCTAAAAAAGGTATAAATGTCTTCATTCGTATCTTCTATAGTAATTCTTTCTATTAATTTTGGTTTGTTGATTATATTTGGTATAATAAATATATCTCTGATATGTAGCTAAGTGAAAAGTACGAGCTAAAGTAACTATAATTTGTCGTATATGTTTTTATATATTATAATTTTTCAATACATTTACAATTTTTAATTCATTAAAGTATTATTCACTCATTATGATTAATAATTTTCAATCTGACTTGACGTATTTTTTAATACCTATAAACAATAATTTGATTTTTTTATATAGTTATTAATTTTCACTCTATATTATTTATTATACAGATCGCAGCTGAATCCCACGGTCATGTGGGTGCTGATCTGGCCTCGCTGTGCTCGGAGGCAGCTCTGCAGCAGATCCGTGAGAAGATGGACCTCATCGACTTGGAGGATGATCAGATTGATGCTGAAGTGCTCAACTCATTGGCTGTGTCTATGGATAACTTCCGTGTAAGTTGTTTTACAGGATTTATTTATAGTTTATTTAAATATGTTGAGTTTGTTTAAATAATCAAAGAACTCATGCTTTTGCCGTTGGTAGTTTGTTCGTTAGCAGTGCTTTGCATAAATGATGATATTGACAAAAAAAAATAAACAATTTTTTAAACAATTTTATCACTGCGAAAATAATCTGAATTTATTTTCGTACTATAAATTAATGATTATACACTTATTATAACAATATGATGGTAACACTTACAATGTTAGTGTAAACCTTTAAAGTTGATTAGCCTTTAGTTATATTTAGTTTACAGGTTTGGATAAAAGCAACATTTAATACAATTTAATAAGATTTCTTCCAATGTTAATGATATTTTATAACACTATTAACTTACTAAAAATGTTCATTTATCAACCAGTACGCTATGACGAAATCGTCACCATCGGCCCTACGTGAGACGGTAGTCGAAGTTCCCAACGTTACCTGGACCGATATTGGAGGTCTGCAAAATGTCAAGCGTGAGTTGCAAGAGCTGGTCCAGTATCCAGTGGAACATCCAGACAAGTTCCTCAAGTTTGGTATGCAGCCGTCGAGGGGTGTGCTGTTCTATGGACCGCCTGGTTGCGGTGAGTTCATGTACTAAGACTAAGCCAGACCCTCAATTTCGAAGAAATCTAAAGAGCCGTTTACGCATATCAGTGAAGCGAGTTCAATGGATAATCAGCTTTTTGGTAATGGCGAATTCCTCAAAGACATCTTTTTTTTTTAAGAACTATCTCTATATTGGCACTAGTGTACGTGCAAAATATCATAAATTTGTGTCGTGAAGTTTTCGAGTCTATTCGTCACAAAGAGTGCAAAAAAGTCTCCAGTAAAGCGCTCCACTCGATTTACTCAATAAGTAGTAGGGTATAAGAAGTTCTGATGTATGGAAATTTTTATATATATGGTATGTTTTATATTTGTCTAGCCAATTTATTGACATTTATATATATTTTTTCTATTTTACTACATATTGTATATATTTTTAGCTATTCATTTTTATCTAAATATCGTGGTTACACGTGCCATAATATTCCACACACAAATTACAAATTTGCGCTTTATTATGTTATGTTAGATGGTATTCACAAATTGCTCTTACGCGGTATTGCACGCGTAACGATGATTATATTGTAGTTATATTACCAACTGTCATTTTTAGTGTACAATTATTATAAATAACTTAGGTAAGGAGACATTTTACTTAACTTAAAACATTGATATTCTTTGTACAGGTAAAACTTTGTTGGCCAAAGCCATCGCCAACGAGTGCCAAGCCAACTTCATCTCAGTGAAAGGTCCCGAGTTGTTGACTATGTGGTTTGGTGAATCTGAAGCTAATGTGCGGGATATCTTCGATAAGGTATGGTTCTATTGCATTTCTTTAGGTTGACAATATATAGATGGCTTAGAATAAATGTATATTTTGTATTTTTTTATTATGTTGGATAATGCCTAATTTGTTTTGTAACGATTTTTTATCGTCATTTACTTATATACGACGATGACAATTATTAAAGATCGTAATGTGACATATTATGATTTAGTAATTGTCAAATACCAACATCTGTTTATTTTATGAAACTCATGCTCAGTAGTTGAAGTAAATGTTAAAAAAAATGCTTAATGAAAATTATCACACTGTTCCCTAGCCTGTAAGTCCTCACAAAATCGTATTATTTTACTTTCATATAATAACCATTCTGCTTTTAATGTCATGTCAGCTATTGGAAACAGATACAACAGAGAAAGATAATCCAATTCTCACCCACGACATTTCTTTTCCCGAATTCCCGTCAATTAATATTAATTATAACAATACGTTATAATTATTTTGAGGCCATCGTAGTCTTCCTCTAAACAAAACTGGTTGCAGGTTTGATTCCCTATCGAAGAAATGATTTTATATATTTAAAATATTGTCACTTATCCGCTTTAACGCCTAACGACAGAGCGCAGCGTTGAGTTCCAACACTCAACACACAATGTCTCTATACCTAGAAGAAAATATACAAAAGAATGACTTAACTAGGCTTTTTAACAGAAAAGACATGGAACTATATTTTTTTATAATTATTTTTATTCTCAATCTCTAATTTTTTTTTTTTTTTATAGCTTCACGCTATATCCCGCACACAGCAGGGTAGGCAGAGGGAACCTAGTGTTAAGACACTCCGTTCCCCACTTTCCGCCGAATTCGGAGGCTTGCGTGTTAAGTGGTGGAACTTAACGCCGCGCTTTACCTCGACACCAGAGCGAAGAAAATGGAAATATAATTTCCACTCCTCGAGTGGGAATCGAACCCACAACCAGTCATTTACAGTCACACTCTTGTGCCACTGGGCCACGACTGGCCACTCTCTCATCATATCTCATCTCTTATATAGCAAACATAAAAAAATAATGTATTTCCAGGCCCGTTCAGCGTCCCCCTGCGTGTTGTTCTTCGACGAGCTGGACTCTATAGCGAAGTCGCGCGGCGGTTCCGTGTCGGACGCGGGTGGGGCTGCTGACAGAGTGATCAATCAGATATTGACTGAAATGGACGGCATGGGGGCTAAGAAGAATGTCTTTATTATTGGTATGTTATTGTTATTTTTTTATTTTATTAATTAATGACTGTAAACGCGATAGGTCGCTCTTAACACGCAATGCCTCCTGAATTCGGTGTAAAATGGGAAACAAAGTGTCTTAACACTAGGTTTTCTTCTACCTACCTAGTTGTGTATAGTGTGACTCAAAAAAATGTGTGTTCTATGTTGTGTTTGTGTATGTGGGGAGGATGAGTGTTGGAACAATGTTAAGCTATGTATATGAAACTAAGTGAGCAGTAAGAGAGGTAGGGGGAGAGGTCGCTTGATCCTCGATTAAAAAATTAAATAGCTTCACGCTATGTCCCGCACACAGCAGGGTAGGCAGAGGGAACCTAGTGTTAAGACACTCCGCTCCCCACTTTCCGCCGAATTCGGAGGCTTGCGTGTTAAGTGGCGGAACTTAACGCCGCGCTTTACCTCGACACCAGAACGAAGAAAATAGAAATATAATTTCCACTCCTCGAGTGGGAATCGAACCCACAACCAGTCGTTTACAGTCACACTCTTGTGCCACTGGGCCACGACTGGCCACTTGATCCTCGATAAGTTTCGATAATACTGGAGGAAGGTAAGGCACATGAGGACCCTCGGAGTGAGGAAGGCGTGTATGAAGAGGTTGATGACAATGGAAGAGGCGAAAGAACTATGCAGATACCGTAGTGTTTAGCGCTTCGTTATCTGTTGAGTTGGATCCTAAAAAAAATGTGTAGTATGAAAACAATTGCAATATGTTTTTTATTAGTTTGTATTGGTTTGTCAGTTTTATTTTTTTATTTATTTTAAATTTTATTTAACAATCTTTGTTTGTTTTATACTTTTACGTAAATGATAAATTATGGCGTGAAGCTCTATTTAATGTAAAGTCACTTATGCTATATGAAAATTGATATAGTAATATTAATATTGCATTATTAACTTAGTTAATATTCTATTATATATTTTACGTATTTCACAGTTTAATCAATAATCCAACTTTACTTTGCATATAACAGAAATAAACAAAAAACAAATGACAATATAAACTCGAAATTTATTCCACATATTAAATATGTTACCAATTATAAACCAGGTGCAACAAACAGACCGGATATCATAGACCCGGCCATCCTCCGACCGGGGCGTCTCGACCAGCTGATCTACATCCCGCTGCCCGACGAGAAGTCCCGCGAGGCTATCCTCCGCGCCAATCTGCGCAAGTCGCCCATTGCTAAGGATGTTGATCTGTCTTATATTGCTAAGGTATTGGGTTCGATTTTTTTATATGGCTAAAATTGGCTTACTATTATTAGGTATTGCATTACACGAATATTCGAATGAATAAACGATCCTTGAGACCATCATGTACCACGATGGGTCTGATTATAGGTAGGCCAATTGGTTCTGGGTTTGATTTCCACCAAATATTTTTACATAGCGCAGTGTTCAGTTCTGCTACTCACACGCGATGCGATATTTGGACGTTCTCTCTATTCTTGTCATGCTGGAAATAGCGTGAAGCTGATAATGTCATATTTAAATATAATTAAAGTTCAGTTATCATTTGGCGTGATTGATATAGAAATGAATAATAAGCTAATAAATAATAGGTAATCGAATCCGCATTTTTTGGAAAACGTCGCTTGACCTCTAAGCCATGCATTCAGAAGACGGTTGTGCGGTTTCCAGGAGACACGGGTTGGAAACTCACTGCATTCAATTTGCTAAGTGTTTGATGAATATAATTTTAAAAAGTTAAAAGTGAATATGTCGTGCTTATAATTTGTTATAAACGCAGGTGACCCAAGGCTTCAGCGGTGCCGACCTGACAGAGATCTGCCAGCGCGCGTGCAAGCTCGCCATCCGCCAGGCCATCGAGGCGGAGATCACGCGGGAGCGCGCGCGCCAGCAGCAGGCCGCCGCCGCTGTTATGGACGTACGTATACATCATACGTTTTAAAAATCTAGTTATGATTTCCGAGACGATTTTTGAACTGAGATTGATTCTCTCATCTGATTGAGAATTTTATTCGTGGTTCCACTTTAAAAGCAACTGTTGTGGGTTCGGTCACCATTCAAATAAATGATTAGAAGCAGGATAAATGCAAATATTTAATTATAATAGTCTACAGCATTGCAAAGCTAAAAAAAATGTTAATAAATAATTGGCCAGTCGTGGCCCAGTGGCACAAGCGTGTGACTGTAAACGACTGGTTGTGGGTTCGATTCCCACTCGAGGAGTGGAAATTATATTTCCATTTTCTTCGCTCTGGTGTCGAGGTAAAGCGTGGCGTTAAGTTCCGCCACTTAAAACGCAAGCCTCCGAATTAGGCGAAAAGTGGGAAACGGAGTGTCTTAACACTAGGTTCCCTCTGCCTACCCTGCTGTGTACGGGATACAGCGTGAAGCTGAAAAAAAAATGGTATTTACAGATGGACGAGGAGGACCCAGTGCCCGAGATCAGCCGCGCTCACTTCGAGGAGGCGATGAAGTTCGCGCGCCGCTCCGTCTCCGACAACGACATACGCAAGTACGAGATGTTCGCGCAGACGCTGCAGCAGAGCCGCGGGTTTGGAACTAACTTCAGGTTGGTTGGGGTTCTAATTTTATATTAATAGAAAACCAAAAGTAAATGGTAACAGAGGCAGAGTGAGACCTCGGTTGACCTTCTAGAATATATCCTCATGCTTTTCACATGACCAGTATCATCGATACTGGAGGAAAGTCACGTGAAAAGCATGAGGCCCGGCCGGCATGGCCGTAGGATGTAGTATATGAAGAGGCTGATGTCAGTCGATGAGGCGAAAGAAGCATGCAGGGACCATAGAGTTTGGTAGTCCGTTCTCTCTGACTACCGCTCAAAGAAAATATAACAACAAATAAATAAAAAACAACTTATCTGTTATGTTTTGTCCTGCTTAGCAGGGTAGTCAGAGAGAACCTAGTATCAAGGCATACTGTTTCCCATTTTCCGACCGAAATCGAGAAGAGATTTGTCTTAGATACCAGACCAAAGAATAAAAATAGTATATAATCATTTCCTCGAATGGAAATTAAATGCACAACCAATATTTAGTTATAGTACCCGGCAACAAATAATGCACATCGATGCTTAGAATGAACAGTCGATCAGTTTCGTAGAGCGCTGTCTTGGTCACTCAGTTGATATGTGACGTTTCTCTCTGGTTTGTCAGTCTTTGTACAGATACGGTAGAGTACGGTCGGTTTCATGTACAAATATATATACAGAGTTGTTACTGTCCCCAAACTTTTATTTTTACAATTACATCTTTAACATAAAGAGGAAAACTCTTGTACGGTCAGTCACGTGAAATGATGTACAATGCAAAAAAACAAGCTGTTAAGCCTACAAATAACAGGATTAATCGAGATCCATTTACACATAAAATAAATATGATTATTATAATGGGTCCCGATTAGTTCCAATTCCTTTTTATTAATTAACCAACTTCAAAAAAGATGGAGGTTGTCCATTCGTTTAGTTTTATTTTCATATTTTTCGTTTTTACGCGTCAAATTTAATTATTAAAAAAAGGATTCCACATCATTAAAGTTGACAACTATTATTGTCGTTGTAACAGCTTTTAATAGATATCGGTCTGTTATTATTTTAAGCGACGGAGACAACGCTCTACTAAGTCGAAGTTAAACGATTGCTTCATTCTAAGCATCGATGTGCATTATTTGTTGCCGGGTACTATATATACGTCATAGTGGCGTTCGCTTTTGTCAATGGAAATTGAATTGATGCATAAAACTATGGCAGATATATATGTAGGTTCTTTTCTAACGATACAAGGATCATATTACAGTTAAAAAAATGTTTTGTATATACAAATATTAGAAATGCATTTAAAGAAATTATTGTAACAATTTAAATATTTCTAGTATAGCAGCACTATTGAAGTGTTACTTCACACACTATAGATAAAGTTTTTAATGTATAACTGTTTCTTATTTATTCCCCAATTCACTGACTGATATAATATATCTTTCTCTCACCATTAGGTTCCCGACATCAGGCGCGGCGTCAGGCGGTACGGGCACGTCAGGCGGGGACCAGCCCACCTTCCAAGAGGAGGGTGGGGATGACGATCTCTACAGCTAAACGCTTCCGCCACCGACATTACTTGCATAAGTCGAGCTGTAACTACTTTATAACCACAATTTGGTTAAATTTAATTGTAATTAATTGTTAAATAATAACAATTTTGATTGTTTGTTTGTGTGATTGAGTTAATTACAATTAATTAGATTGTTAATTGTAGTATAAACATGAGAAGTAAATTGATTTTCAGCTAATTGTGATTTTTTTTTGTGGGGACAAAGAAATAACGAATTGTTAATGTTTAATTGTTAATTGCAATTAAATTTTGCCTATCTCTGTCTACAACACACACTGTATGCTAAAGTGGCTTACTATAGTTACTTATTGATTGGTCCTTAAGTAAAGTATCATGTTTAACAATGTCACAAGCAACGCTGGAAAACATTTGTATTTGAAATTAAAGTAATTAATTTGAAACACAAGATATGCAAGAATTTGTTAACTTGGTTTGTAACGTATGTTCATAAGCAGGTAATTTAAAACAGCAAAATCTGTATACTAATGTTTCTCCAGATTTATTATCAAAGTTATTATAATGCAGGTAGGATACTGTACTTAAGGACTATCGTCATATCGTCCATCGCATAGAACAATGACGTAATTTACGTTTTAGCTATTCCGGTGAAGATTTTAAAAGTTTGAAGTTGATGTATTTCAATCATTGTGATAACATTTTATAATACTTATGTATGCTAGTTTACTATCAAAATATTGTATGTTAACCTGGTGAGAACATTCAAGAAGATTATTTGAGAATATCCATAAAAAAACAGTTTTGTAATTACGTCGTTGTTCTTATTGGATGAATAATATACAATTTCAAATATTAAGCTGATTTCTTTTGTTTGTTTTATTATGGTAATTAATAGTGGTGTATTTTTGTTTACTTTAATATAACTTAAATTACTGTATATTTTTTTGTTTAAATAGTGTCTGTAGTAAGCCACTTTAGCGCAGACGTCTCGAGAGATTCCTTTGTGAACGTTGACCCTACTAAGTATTTTACAAAAAACATTTTCTTAACAGTAGTGTTAACATTAGATATCGATATATACAAATATACACGTGGATTTTAAAATTATATCGAGTTTCCATTGATGTTGCTTGGGAACGATGGCTTGGTAGGTCGGTGTTCATTTCCTTTAACATTACTTAAGTTGGTAGTATGTTTTTTTTTGGTCTTATGTTACAGCTCTTATTAATATATAATTAATTAAGATTTACTGGGTGTTTGGAGGTAATGCACCGGCGGTCTGACTGTCCGTCTGCAGTTCCAAATATGTAATGTATTATTTTATAATTGAATTAATTAGTTCCAATCGCTTATGTTTAGTTCTGTCCCGCGTGGTCGGACGCACGGTCTGTTTTGATGTCAGGTCGCGTAGGCGACTCAGCGCAGTGATTTTTATTAAATAATAAAAGATTTTTATAGTCGATGTTGTGTTGTTTTATTTGTGTTATCCTTATTTTTTTGATATATTAATTAAGTTGTTTATTTTTAAAAAGAAAATTTTGATATATATGAATTATTAATAATTTGAGTTTGAGTATTAAATAGTACTATAATGAAAAAAATGTTGTAATTACAGTACTACACTACTAATACATTAATTGAGGGGTATAAAAGCAAAAACGCTTCAGTCCAAAAATGCATTTTTCTAACTGAGTATACGAAATTTTAGAGCTCACAAAGGGCTACATTATATGATGAGAGACAACCTGATATTCCACCCCGATCCTATAAAAAAAACACTTAGAAAATAACGTTTAGATGCAAAACAGCTTCGATCCAAAAAATGTTACGAGCAAATACGCCACAGTCACAATCAACCAATCAAAAGTCGTAATTTCAAAATATCTAAGATGGCGAATTTATCATTTTTCATAGTAAGTCGATTGTGGATAGTGGCTGTCAGCTGTTATACTATGAATATTAACGTGCAAACACGCTTTAGTCCAACGTTTAAATGCAAAGACACCTAAGTCCTACAGTATTTCTCAATTTTTATATGGTTATTGTAAAGTTATTTTATTTTAATTAATGTTATATTAATAACGTATTCCAATAAAAGAACCAACATATAATTCGGGTAGTAATATTGATTAATTACGACACAGTAGAAATTTGCAGTTTACTCGATTTAGGTATTTTGTGACTGAAGCGGATTTGCTTTTATACCCCTCAATTATAAAACATATTGCTATAAAAAAATGATATTAGATAACAACTAATTTAAAATATTTAGGTAGTTTAAAATATTGAAATGATAAAGTATTTCATTCTTACTATGACGTTCTCGCTAATACCTGCCATTCTGTGTAGATCTCTTCATTGCGGATTCGGTCAAATATGCTGACTCCGCACATCTTTCAAAGAGATCTCATCTCTACAGCAGTCATCTGTCTTCATTCTCCTGACTACCCCGCAAGGGATACTTCCTATAAAAAATAAAGTATTTATTTCCGTTTCACTAAAAACACCGTAAATATTGTACAATAATTTGTGTAAAAGGAACTTGTTCAGTGTATACTAAAACATGAGCAGCGTTTATAGCATTTCATTTCCTAATTACTTTTCCGCACACAGCAGGGTAGCACTTTCCGCGCAATTTGGTGGCATTGCGTGTTAAATGGAGAAAAATACCGCCGCGCTTCTCGACACCAGAGCGAAGAAAATGGAATTATTCAATATTTCCGCTCCTCGAGTGGGAATCGAACCCACAACCAGTCGTTTACAGTAACACGTTTATGCCTCTGCGCCACGATTAGCCCCTTAACTAATTACTACTACTATTTATATAAAATGATGGTAAAAAAGAATCTGAATAAATCAACATTTTTTAATTTAATATTCAGAACTTTTTCAAAACGTGACGTAAATAAAATGTGGGTTTGTATAATTTATAAGTACCTACATAGAATAAGATTGAGGCGGTTCGCTTAATTATAAATGCGGCCCGTCAAACCCTTATTTGTATTACAGAAATCTGTATATAAATGCTACTTTTGAAATTCTTTTAAGAATAGTTTCCCTTTGACCCACAAACAAATTCTAAATCAGACACGTTGCTATAAAAGGTGAAACCTGAACTTTACTGTAAAAATAAGAAATCAAGCTCTCATTAGGACATATACCTAAATACATTTTTAATAGGAATTCTTTAGCGTGGTTGCCATTTTATTATAAGTTTCTGAGGAACCTAAACGTAGTGAGGACGAGCATGAAAACTTTGCCAAAAATTGGTAAATAACAAATGTAAATTATTTTGTATATAATTATAATATGATATTTTTAATCATTTTTAAAGTGTTATTCCACACTTAGGAAAATTGAAAATCGCATGGCTCAGTGGTGAGAGCGCTTGGACGGTATTCAGGAGGCGCGGGTTCGAATCCCGCTGCGTTCAAATTTTTATACGTTTTCTTTAAATGTCTTTTTTTTATAATATGATATACAAAATTATTAACATTTGTTATAATATATGAAGTCCATAGAGACGAAATATATACATAGACGAAATTATAGGCAATTGTGAAATACTAGTAGCCAGAGAATAATGCACCTACACGACTATTATATTCATTGTATAGGATTGGTAGTAAATAAATTCTTATTGTAATATTTACTATGAATAAACATTTATTTAGCTCAGGTCTTTTCCCACGTAGCGGGGTAGTCAGAGAAGATCGAGTTTCAAGGCATTCCGTCCTCCACTTTACACCCGGAATCAAGGATTTTTTTATTAATTTACAATAGTAAATTCTCTATTATATATACCCTCGTCATTTCAATAAAAATTAAAAATAAAAAAATTGACAAATTCCTGTCAATATTTTTTCTGTATAATATTTTATAAAACATATTTATTTCACAAAAAAAAATGTTTGAACTTAGTGACGATTATTATCTTAGAAAGTCTTATTTTGACTCAGAAACAGTGCCAACGCAGAGCGTCATGAAGGAGAAAATGTCGCCACAACTTGCCGAAGTATATTTCAAGTCGATGTCGCCTAAACTTAAAGTACTCGCTGGTCTAGAACCACCCTTGAAAGGCGGCGGCAGCGACTGGTATGTACCACCAAGAGAATTACTTAATGGAAGAGCCGTAATGAAACCAGTGAAAAGGCAATTTATATCAAAATTAGGCTTCAAAGGCATTGATTTCTTAGGAGAAAAAATAGTAAGTGACCATCACGTAGAAATGGAAGAAGAGAAACGTTACGCTCTTTTTGAAAATGATCACGATTGGAAGCAGATCATCGAAGAAAAGTGCAGAAAACAATGGGATGAGACTTCTAGAGAACAATCTAAAGAAAATACGCTACAAATACAGAAGGCATTTCAGCAATATGCCGTATTGTACACGACGTCAATAACAAGAATAGATAGTTTACTCCGCGATGCAGCTGCAAAGGAAATTGAGCGTGTTAAACAGGAAGCTTTTGATATGATGAATACACATTACGAAACACTTTTGAAACAACAAGCGACCATGTTATATGACAGGTACGCTGAAAAGTTGCTAAAAGAAAAGACAAAAATGAAAGACAAATTCGTTTTAGACGTCGAAAATGCAAGAACAGAATTAGGAAATAAAATACATGACATAAACTTGGAGAAACACGTCGCTATTGAAAAGTTACGAGTGTTACTAGAATGCCAGAATTTAGCATGTCAAGTATATGTAGCTCTAAAGGAGCGGGAGCGATGCCAAAAAGATATTGAACTTACAAAATACGATCATGAGAAAACTGTTAAAAAATTATCCGAAAAAATTAAACGACAAGATTTTGAAATTAAACTTGAAAAAGAAAAAGAGAAGAAACGCAATGAATTTATTCAGATATGGCAGAAGAAAATTTGTCATGTTGTAAAAAGATTTCAGCAATTCGTCAAGTTCTGCTTAAAAACTTTACCTGAACAAGCTGATTTTTTTATTAATATGGAAAAATTAATGCTACTACAGTTAAGCGAAGCCATGGAAAATCCTAGTGTTGAAAGTATTTTTGTCCCCGAAGAAGATGAATTTCATACACCTGTACCTAAACCACACCCGTTCTATTTGTGTTGTGATAAAACATATAAACCCAAGGTAGAAGAGGGTCTTTGTCCCAAGCACTGCACCTCTAGCGCATCCCAGCTACCAGTTATCCTTGTAAATAAAAAATTGATCTACTCCGCTTGTGATAATTTCGAAATATTCGCTGATAAACTTACGGAATTCCTTGAAGGTCATCGAGGAGACGACGAGGACTTTATCGATGACCACGATTATACATACGATATTCCAATAAAGCCTACTGAGCCGATGGACGCAGAGCAAGTTAAGCAAGAGAGTTCAATTATGCAGATGTTACAAAGTGAATTCCCCAATCCCAGGCAACTAGATATCGAGTGTAGTGTTTGTAAAGTTTCAACGTGTTATTGTGAAGCGTCGCCTAAAAAATCACCTGTTTTGCCTACTGAAGTTACAGTAGACCTTTCTCCGTGGCAGCCAAAAGATTTAGGTCGAAAAATAAAATCTAGAAATGAAGAGCTAGATCACGAACGTGAACCAAAGTGGGAGAGTTATCTTAATTATGTTTTTCCCAAGCGATGCCTGTGTTCTCGACGAGCAAAGAAACATTTAGTTGAGCACCTCCCCGCGTACATGCGTAATATGTCTGCATATGAACCTCCAGACCTGCCATTTTACGAGAAGTGTTCAGTAGACGAACTAAAAAAATTAGTCTTAAAATCTCGAAAGAGACCACCCCGTGTACCGGAAGTCGTTAAAGTAGAATCGAAAACACGAAATGTTAGCACACAGTATTCTAACCAAGAGCTTGAGTACTTATGCACATGTTTTTCGGATGACGATGTACAAAAATTTCTTAAGAATCTCTTTAAACATCCTTATAAAGATACCGTACAAACAATTTCTTCGACTCAAATTCTAATGAGCCCGCCCGCCTTTGCCCGAGATCGTGCTCGTTCTTTACGACGTTTACTAAACGAAGCTCCGGAATTAGAAGAAATATTCAAGAAAGAGGATTGCCATTTTAATTAGTAACTACAATACTTATTGAATTTTTACCTTATACTAAAAATACTAAACCTGAATATTTTAAAAATAGTTTTTCATTGTTTCAGTCGTTTTATTTTCGAAATTTCTTGTAGATATAATTAAATCCAAAGTCAAATATGGGACAGCTTTTTTTAAAATCAACCCTTAAAGGATCAAAATACCCATAAAAGTCTGTATAAATAATCTATACCGCTTAACCGATTGCTATTGTATGTAGAATCAAGCTTTTTCTCGCATAGTAGAGAAATCGCCTGAAATCGAGACATTTTTATTTGTTGAATCTCAACACCACGCTATGTGTCTTAGGTACCGGAGCGAAGAAATAATGATTATTTTTTTTTATTTTATTTTTTATTTCTTTTTTAATTTATTAGATTTTTTATTGTAATTTTTATTTATTTTATAATCATTATTTCAAAATAACGATTTCCCGAAAGAAATACCGAGCGGAGCTCGGTCACCGGGTATTATGTGTAATAGATGTAAGAAATCGTGTTAGTTTATACACTTATAATAAATTAAGTTAGGTCAGGTAAGTTGTATTAACATGAAAACAGGCAATTTTAATTTGTAATAGCTGGATTCTCTAAGGGTATATTCTTTAAGCCTTAGTTTTAAGTACTGAAATTGTAAGAAAAATGTATTGTATATGATAAAGGAAGAATAATGTTAAAAAAGGACCTTATGTCCGTAGAACAATAAAATAGAATTATAATTAAAAACAGACCAGTCGTGGCCCAGTGGCACAAGCGTGTGACTGTAAACGACTGGTTGTGGGTTCGATTCCCGCTCGAGGAGTGGAAATTATATTTCCATTTTCTTCGCTCTGGTGGCGTTAAGTTCCGCCACTTAACAAGTCTCCGAATTCGGCGGAAAGTGGGGAACGGAGTGTCTTAACACTAGGTTCCCTCTGCCTACCCTGCTGTGTGCGGGATACAGCGTGAAGCTAACAAAAAAAAAAGAAATTAAAAACGGAACAGCTATAGCTGTGTAGTTACCTATAATTCAAACAAGTCGATTTACAAATTCAAACGTAGTTTTATGAAGTAGACAAATTAATGAATTACACTTACATTAAAGAAATATATTTTAAAAATCCAATGGAAAGTAGTTATGCAATGTCTCAAATTCACGGGGGAAGTGGAGAACGAAGAACGTGGAAAACGCGGGAAGAAACTTTAATAAATTTCTACCTGCCATGCAAATTATAAAATTAAAATTACACAAAGAGTGATTGTAGTTAACACAATTTACATTTTTATGTATATGAGAATTAATTCTCACACACCTCACTTAATCTACGTATGTATAAAATAAAAAAGTTAAATTTCATTTACACATTAAGCCGATACAATATTGATTTAATATAGATTTTTAAAAGAAATTATTAATTGACTGACCACTTTTTTATAATGCCTGCATTACTAAAAAGGATATTAAAAATTACTAGTACTATTACAAAAACATAACCGACTGCCATTGTAGTAAAGTTTATTACAATCTACTAAAGAATCTTCAACTAGGTTCACGTTACGTCTATAATTCTCGCATCAAAGTCAAAGTCAAATAATTTTACTCAAAATAAGAAGTTCTTGCTTAATTTTTTGAATGTCAAACAATTTACCACCGGACAGAGGTTCACTAAAGTTAATGCCCCAGACCTGAGTAGAACCGGCGCAAGAAACTCAGCGGGGCTTCTTTTTTTAAGCCTATTGTAATGTGAAGATTTATTGCTCATATTTTTTTCTTTACACCTATCTAATTAAAAAAACAATAGACCTATTTCAATACTACCTTCTTTTTTATAATTGTATAAAATATTTACAAAGTAAATCTTTTTTTAATATAATTATGATATTTTTTAAATCATCAATTTCTACTGCTAACCTCGTTTTTTTGTCGACCTGGTATCGCACCGATTATCTTTCAAATCAAAGTGAAAATCAATACTTAATAAAAATTGGACATGCTCACCCAATGATGATTATACTTGCTGCAGTGCTGGCTGTCGCACGACGTTTCAGCTTCATTACACCTTCCACTTATCACAACTCTTTCAATATTATAGAACTTGAATTTATAGTTTAATATAAAAAAACTGATGCTCGCATCTTTATTTCCGTGGAATTTATGATATATATTGCTTCCATTTGCCAGAAAACTTTTAGAAACTAAACTTTAGACTCAAAATTATAATAACTTTTTTATGAAGAGAGGTCCAGAACACAAGTATGGTTAATACTTTACACTTTATTACTCCGCTTCCGTCTCAACCAGAATGATTAATCATTTTAAATACTTCATATTATAATGTTTTTAAGTCATGGAGGGTAGATAGCAAAAAATATGACAGTAACTAAAAACGTAACAAATATTACCGTAATACCAAAAGCAATATCTATACAATTATTAGTATGAACTCCAGCAATTAAAGGTGAAATTTTTTTTGTCTTAGATTTCCACATAATGGTTCGTTTTTTCGGATTTACGTTTATCTCCCCAGGCAAAATGACTCGGCTCCTGTCAGCAAAACTGCCTTCCGAAACGGAAGTAGCTGGATATTTAATAACACAAAAGCGCTTATCTATTTGAAGAAAATATATTTGTATTTTTTTTTATTGAAGAAAGGGGGGCAAATGAGCAGGACTACCTGATGGTAAGTAGTTACCTTCGCCCATGGACATCCACAAGATTAGAAAGGTTGTGGATGCGTTGCCGACCTTAAGGGGGTGGAGGAAAGGAAGAAATAAGAATAGGGATGGTGGGAGTAGGGAAGAGAGCTGGCTTATGTAAGCCAGCTCTCTTGGCACGAGAGCCATCTTGGCAGATGGCACATGCCATCGAAACACCAGATGTTTGGCGGTTTGTCTTTGACATGATAGTAGTCGCGAGCCAGTCGGAGAATAAATCTTCTACCACCAAGCTTCTGGGTTACCCGTCTTTTACGGGACGCTACCCAGCGACGGAGGGGAATTGTATTCTAACCCGTCCCTCCACGTGTCAAATTTGAATATATTCCTAATCATGT
This sequence comes from Dryas iulia moderata, assembly GCA_019049465.1. Lineage (NCBI taxonomy): Eukaryota > Metazoa > Arthropoda > Insecta > Lepidoptera > Nymphalidae > Dryas > Dryas iulia. The sequence continues at coordinate 4,216,755 of CM032430.1, read as the reverse complement.
CGCAGATTTGATTTTTTTTTATGTCCACTAAACCACAACAATTTTTCTTAAGGTTTCGTCGCGTTATTTCCGTTCGGAGGAAAGATTGTGCTAGGTTGTTTTAGAACACAGTCCGTAGGTAATAAAGAAACACGTTCTAACATGTTTGAAAAAGGAACATAAGTTTGGCATTTGAATTCATAAATGCGTAGTTGATAATCGTTGATAATGTGCCTTTGGTGCATAGAGATTATTTAATTAATTAGAAAATAGATAGAGTATAGTTGTAATCACCGTTATTTTATTAGATTGCCCACAGATCCGTTAGATCCACAAGACGGCTTTATAAATAATGTTGTCTCTAACAGTATATTATTTTCATTTCTCTGCTCTATTACTTAAGGTTAAGTTCCTCTACTTAACAAGTAATGCTTCGATTTCGGTCGGAAAGTGTAGAACGGAGTGTTTTAACACTAAGTTCTCTCTCTCTCTACCCTTCTATGTGAAAAAAAGTTTGCACACTTAATAGAATAGTTTGTAGTACTTTATTTATTCATTTTGCGAGAAAACCTTTAGAAACTTCACTTTGCGAGTTCGATTCCACCTGAGGGAATGATTATAAATAAGAAATCATTGCCGACTACCCCACTATGCGAGGAAGTCAAAAACAATAATATATATTTTTTAAAGCTACATATATCCCGCACACAGTAGGGTAGGCAGAGGGAACCTAGTGTTGAGACACTCCGTTTCCCACTTCCCTCTGCATACTAGAGGTATTGCGTGTTAAGTAGCGGAACTTAACGCCGCGCTTTGGCTCGAAACCATGCGAAGAAAATAGAAATATTAAATATTTCCACTCTCGGAGTGGGAATCAAACCCAGAACCCGTCAATTTACGGGCGCACTCTGTCCCCTTGCTTCACGACTGGCCCTACACAATAATATACTTTCCAATATATTAAGCTTTTTATTGGTCTTAAAAAACTTGAATTCATTTGTTAATCACATATCAATTTAAGGTTTAATATTTTTTAAAAACTCCATAACACAAACAAAAAATAAAACCAAACAACAACAACCGTGTGAAAATATCTGTATTTCTATAATATATAAAATTATAAACAACCAACTCTTTATATGATATATTCTTGACTACGTGACGTCACCAACCGCCATTTGCTGTAACAGATTCATAACATGGCAGAACCTCTCCTTTATTTCCGTCGCACTTCTATGGGGGAGGACTTCACTAATTCTACAAAACACTTGCTCGGACACAGGTTCACCTTTTAAAATTTCCAACATAGTCTTATCTTCATCTCGAGTCCAACTTTTGACTTCTTTCTTATCTTCCTTCTTAATTCTATCTTCTTTCTTTAATAAAATTTTTGAATCGTACTTCTCTTTCTTCTTGATTGTCAAATCTTCTTTTTTTAATTTTGTTTTTGTTAGTGATTTAGTTTTAATACTTTTAGTATTGATTGTGATGCATTCTTTTTTAGTATTGTCGTTGACATCTTTGATAGCTTTAGTAGGCGATTTAAGTTGCTTTCTAGTTCTTTTTTGTGGTATTTTGCATGTATTTTTATTATTTCTTCTAGGTGATGCTCTTTCTGAATCCGATTCTGGTGGTGAGAGGCAATGGTTGGGGGCTAGTCGTCTCGCGTGGACCCTATAAGGCTCCTTACTGTAGGGATATGTGACACACGCCGTCCGCAAAAACCTGCCATGTTGAAGGAATACTCGTCCGTGTAAATACTGTGAAAGAATAAATATTTATATTAGTTAATAAAACTAGAGTCAGTTTGTTAAATTAAAATAACCTCTTTTTATTAAATAACTTTTTTATAATTCTTGTCTATATGTTTGTTTGGGCTAATCTTTTAATCGATTTTAACGGGACTTTCACTGGGAGGTAGCTGACATAATGGAACGTGACTCAGACTAGGCTTAGGCTCTTTTCATTTTTAATAAATCAAATGTTTAGTATAGTTAGACAAATTGACCATTAATTAAATTTCTAATAACTTTTGTAAGTTTTATAATTTTTTTTTTTTTGGCTACAAGCAACCCACTTTACATTGAATTTTTTTAAGGACCTAAAAAATAGTATGAGACTTCTTATCTTGTAAAAAAATGTACCATAAACTGTTAAATAGTATTGTTTTGTAAAATATATATGCATTGTAACTAAATAATTTGTTTTTTATGTCACATATTCAACACTCACCTCTGAGTCTAGACATTTAGCTTCGGTTTTCCTCTTATTATTTTTCTCTTCAAATTCCCAAACATCATACCCCTTGTCGCAAGTTAAAAACGTGTCTTGAAGAACATCTGTCCCAGTGTCGTAAACGCTGCAAATAAATAATTTAGTTAGTTCATTACCAGTGCAAAAAATATATAAAATAAAAATGGCGCTGTCTGTATAAGGAAGATATATGATAAAAATATTATTGGGGGCATTTAACAATGTAATTGAATTTAATTTTTATAATTTTCTGTGCATTGTATAGGCTAATCTTATATAGGGCTCAACCGAATTAAAACTCAGTTTTATTGATAAATTTCCCTTAATGTTTAGTGTTTGTTATATCGTAATCGGTTCATAAACTTAAGCAGTTTGTGATTTAAGAGAAAACGCGGGTAGGCGACAAAAGGAAATACTATTCCTAATACATAATAATTACAGTCGTGTAGTTCACGCAGCCGCAAGAAGGTCGATGGTTAATTTTAAAAGGACATATCGTTGTTCAAGTTCTAATACTGCAAAAAATACTAAAATAATAACCATTTTCACTTACGCCTAGACAGGGAATTAGAACACATCGTTTAACCATTTAATATTCTCATTAGTAATTAATTTGGGCCAATCACAGTAAGTTATTAGAGAAAACAAAACATAGCGGGCCAATACAAGCCCGGCTTAATACGCGGCGACAACTTATTTAACCGCCTATTGGTAATTTTAAGATCCGGTCTTGAGAACTTAAGCAACGATAAGAATATAATATTTTTTACTTTCCATCGCCTGTTCTTCATTTTGTAGAGTAATCAGATACGGCCTAGTAATAGCTTGATAGAATTGACTCTCTTAACACTGTTCTCCCTTACTACTCCGCTTTGCGGTAAAAAGAGTATTTTTATAAAAACAGGTGAATAGTGAAATTGTCATAATAACTTCGTCAATAGTTACACAAGTCATATCTCTCGACAAGTATAAGCAGTGAGTTATGGAATGTGAAATGTCGAATTAAATATCTCAAATAATACAATAAAATCGATTCATAATTAACAACAGATAAAAAATTATATTAAAAACTCTGTAATTGGTTAAAAAAATAGTGCTGAATATGAATAGAGTAGAGAAAAGCAGCAATACGGAAAATATCAACGCTGGCCTCGCCGAAAATCGGCGATTTACTTAAAGTAGTTGATGTCACTAATATTTATAACACAGTAGGCAGAGAGGATCTAGTGTCAAGACATTCCGCTCTCTAAACTCCGACCGAAATCGAGACATCGCAACTACATTTTGTCATACCAAGAAATTAATACAATTTAAATATATTATATTTATTATTTATATTCCTGCATGTTAGCCCACATTCAACACTGTACGCTTAGCATATTCTCTGTCTCACAGTACCACTAAGCCCTTAAAAGCTAAAAATACCTAAAGAAAAAATAAAAAAGACACCTAACAAATACACAAATAACAGGATACCACCAACTTACCTGTCCGGTGGGCGTTCGTCCGGGAACAGCGACTTGAACACTTGAGTCAGGCGTGGGTTGGACCTCAGATGCGGTAACACGCGCGTCTTCATGTCTGAGCTGTTCCCACTGTTGATCCCTGTCGTTATAGCGCGTATTATCTTTCTTAACACTGTCGGTTTTCTGTTAAATGTCGACTGAAACAAAATGGCCGATATTGGATTTTTTTGCTGCTAAACGTCAAGTAATCAAATTGCAATCTCTCTCATTCACAATTACTAGTACATTCACTAATGTATAGTGAATTTGTGTTTTAAAAACGGGCTAACAACAAAAGTTGTAGCAATTACATAAAAAATTCTAATCGATGTGATTAAAACGTTTTATAAAAGCTTAAAACTTTTAGAGACCGCCATGGCGGTGTTGGACTGTAAGTGCGACGGTTGTGGGTCGTAAAGGTTATATATAATTTTCATTTCTTCCCTCTAATAGCTAACACAAAGCGCGGCAATAAATATCTCCACTTACACGAGATATTCCGATTAGGCGTAAAGTGGACGATGAAGTATCCCGACACTAGGGTCTGTCTGACTACAGTAAGCGAAAGCGTGGAGTTGCAATTAGAAACTAGCACTTGTTGCATCGTCATGTGTTTAAATCTTGGTAAGATTATTTATACAGTATTAGTTAGTGGATATAATATTTTAAAAATAATTTCAATTGCCGTTTAATTTTCCTAATTAACTTAGTCTACATAATCGTGTCATATATTCCCAAATTACAAGTTGCTGTATGAAAAGTACTATATGTGTACTTTAAGGCAACAGTATAGTCCCTATAATATTTAAAATTGTTATTAAATCATTACGCTTGAGAAATTATCAGTTTATCGTTCACAAAGATCTTAAAATTTATTTTAGAGGTTAGAAGAACTCCGAATATTGATACGAAACCCAACCAAAAAAAAATTGTATAAGAAATTGTCCTCCTATTGAGGAACAAGAACAAAATCTAACAGAAGTAATTATTGTTTTTTTAAGAAGATGTACGTACGACACACGTTTCTAGTAACAACTTAAGCGGCATTATTGTATTTGTGTGTATAAAACCGATGGCCACTCTATTTTTAAGATTTGCAGAAGTCGATTTGTGGCCAGTCGTAGCCCAGTGGCACAAGCGTGTGACTGTAAACGACTGGTTGTGGGTTCGATTCCCACTCGAGGAGTAGAAATATTTAATTTCCATTTTCTTCGCTCTGGTGTCGAGGTAAAGCGCGGTGTTAAGTTCCGCCGATGCTAATTTTGCATTTATTTCGCTCGCGTGGTCAATAAAAATAGTTTAAATCATAAATACTGCCAAGAATTTTTTCTTTCAAAAATGAGTAGCTTGCCATGTCAACTTATTATTTTAGGTAAATGCCAAAATTCATAGCAATCAGTCAAGCGGTGTAGATTTTTCATATAAACTTTCATCCCCTATTTCAACGCTTTAAGGGTTGATTTTTGCTACTTTCATTCTAAATTTCATCCAAATCGGACCGGTAGATTAGCCGTGAAAGCGTGACAGACAAAGACACAGACATTCGCATTTATAATATAAGTATGGATTGCTGCTTCACTCTTATTAGTTATAGCGTGATGTTATATAGCCTTCCTCGATAAATGAACTATTCAATTCAAAAAGAATTTTTCAATTTGGGCCAATAGGTCGTGAGATTAGTGCGTTCAAACGAACAAACTCTTCCGCTTTATATTATTATAGTATGGAAGTATAAATAATTGAGACGAGACGACATATGATACATAATTTACGTAACTGTACAATAGCGCTAAGATTATCAAGAGGGATAAACGCAACTCAGCATTTGATTATGAAATATTTGAAGTAAAAAGCCTAAAATGGAATAAATACGCTTTAATACATTGAAATATACAAACGTAACAGGGTTATTTGTGATACTATAATTTCCTAACAAAATTAAATTATCAATTTCTGTAGTGACAAATCTGTATAAATAAATCAACAACTGTTGCAGCCTCTAAGTTTTAATAGCCTGCTGACAAAATGTCTTAATTTTTAGAATCTACACTGACATACAAATTTCTTGAATATGTGGAAGTTAGATGTAATAACATTCAGATTTTATGCTGCCCTTAAGCAGAAGTGATGACAAAAAGTTTAGATTCGTATCCAAAAGTTTTCCATTATAATAAGAATAAACATCGTATATGGAAGATAGAATCATCGACGTTAGACGTCGAAAGAGAGTTAAATTTTTCTGTTTGTACAACTAAAAAAACCATAAAATGTTAATAATACTGAGCAACCAACACTTGTAGATTGCCAAATCTGAATAAATAAAATTCCGTAAAGTTAATGTAAACCGCGATTAAAAGTAGCACTAAAAGAACTAGATACAGAACAGAACGTAGTTAAAACTGTTCCAATAATGGACTAAGTTGAGCCTCTTGGCAAAACTCTTTTATCCACTATCAAACTTTAGTTTTTGTATAAAATCCAGAGCTCAACTGGTTACCAAGAAAACAGGCATCCATCCAAGATGAGACTCTACTTTACTCTTCAACATCTTCTTTTGCACTAAGCGCAGTTAAGAATATGTATGTAGTACTGCTGCCGTTTATGGATCGGCTCTGCTAAGTACCAATTACCAAACAGGGTTTGGAGTCGATAGAGAGACTCCAATACAGTCTTAATCCCATGAATAAGACTCTATCTATATATGAGAATCAACAAGGGTCTATAGGTATCTACGTCGATACGTAGAGTTGCCTCATTATCAGTATTTTTGAATGTCTGTCTGTGACATCAACACCTTCTGTCCCGTCTAACTTTGACACTATATCTTGATTCGTATAACTCAATTCAAATGAAATTGAAGGAATATTCAATTTGGGTATATAGAAATTAGGTATAAACTTAACGAGAAATCGTGCGCCATCGTAGATCACTTCACTTGCTGTGGTCAAACGTAAGGCTATCATAATTAAAGAGGTATAGAGAACGTTCGCTTTACTTATTTGGACAAGGAAATAAAGTTCAAACATATAAACTACGCATCGTTTCGCAACGGGTTCCTGATTTCAGTGTAAAAAACTGTGCATATTATGTAAAAAATTGGGTATTGGGTTAATAATGTTGAATACAATGCAATTTTACATAAATGAACTCCCTTAAACACACTGGCAATGGCAAAGTCATCGTAAACGGATACTGCTCTGTTATGGTAGAGAACAGAGAGAGAGAAAGTGACTATAATTGAAGAAATTAGAGAAAAAAGGTTGACAGTAATCAAATAGCTGCCTATAGTATCGGAATAGCCTATGAAGTATTCCGAGACTTTCTGATACATTCTGATGTTCTGTGTTAGGGCTGAGAAAGCTATGTCTTCTTAAATTATGATTTTAATATACAATAATAACTGATGTGCGGTTAGACCGTCTCAACCAGGCGCAAAACTCTGAACTAAACGAAATGAGTTTATCAATTTACACTTAATTCGTCATTATAGAATGAGATAGTGAATATAATCCTAAAGACTATCGTGCTGATGTTTTGGCCGAACTAAGTGATTCGGAAGATTTCTAAATGTCTCGAAACGCTAGTCAAAATGAATATGTACAAGATTTACAATTGTCAAAACCATCAATCTTTTAAGAGTAGAAGAGATGAAAATATACTGTTGGAAAATTATTTGAACACTAAATTAAAGTTGGAAGCACGGTTGACGTAAAGAACTTAGAAATTATCTACGATCTCGAAGAAATATTGATTTATCACATATCTATCAATAATTGTTAGTGTGAGAGATGTGGAAAATAACGATTCTTCTGATATAAATAGTTAATATTACCCCACATTGTATTTATATGAAAACCCGAAATCTACATTGATGCGAATGCGGAACGTGTGCATAGTCGCACGTTTTGGTGTGCACAATGCAGTGCTGGTGCTGAGGATGTTCGACATCCGACATCCGACAGTGAAACGTAGGTATTTCAGAAGAAGAATGAAAAAAAAAGATGAATGCTATAGAGAAGCGACCTCTTCGTTTACGCATACATGAAGGCAGCTAATCTGATCAAATCCGCAATGAAAATATATTATAGTAAGAATAAGGAAGAGCGTGCTCAGGTGGTTTCGGCACATCGACAGTATGAATGGTAAAAGATTGTTAAAGCAAAGATCAGTTAGAGGCAGGGGGAGAACTCGGTAGGTTTTCGAGAACACAGTATTGATGATACTGAAGGATGGATGATATGATAGCGGACGAGGCGAAAGAATTATGTAGGGATCGCAACGTTAAGCGTTCAGTTCTCTCTGACTAAAGAAAAACAAAGAAGGTTACGATATAGTCTTTTCCTTTCTATACTGTATTACCAATAAAGGCAAAACACAAATAAATAGCCAATAAAATCGAAACCGAAACAATACCATTGCATAGCGATTTATCGTAATACAGTGGAGATACATTAAATTTACGATATAGTAGTAAAGTAGCTGAAACTAAAAGAACAAGAGAAGAGAGATAAGGAATACTTGGAAACACTAGACCAAGACTTAATTACCTAGTGAAAAAATTACCTAGGCTTTTAGAATAGACTGGTATGAAGGCATTTCTTTAATATGTGGTAGTTAGATCCTTAGATTCTTTGGCAAGACATGATAGTGGCAAGAAATTTCCAAAATAAAATGAAGAAACTGACTCATATTTAAATTTTCACTAAATGAAACTATAGTTTAGATAGAATCAATAGTTTAGACAGAATCTCAAACACTTCTTCCTTTAGAGAAATTGTCTACTACACTTGGAGAAAATATGAGGAGAAGTGCACAAACTATATAAAATCTTGTTGATCTCATAATAATATAATGATTAGAGTGGAAATTCCTAATACCCTCACTTTTGCAACAGAAATGTTAACGTTTAATTCAATTCATTTTTCATCATTCTTTAATATATAGCTTTGTCTGTGCATACATGTCAAAGAATATATATGAAATATTGATTAAAGTAATTTTACTCCAAGATAGTCTTTTTAGCTCATAAGTAAAAATAGCCATTTTATAAATTTTAACCTCAAGTAATTAACAAATGAGGCATTAGAAATTATAATTAGCTAAACACATTCATGGTCTTTAAAATTAATTTCCATTTTTTATAAAATTGTCTATAATAATGCAGTTTTATTTATACTTTTAAACAGTTAGTAACCAGTTTTTTAATATTCTACATGTTATATGTAGATATATCTTATTATTTAAATAATGTAAAAAAAGTATTGCATTCTTATTTCACCACTAACACTGACTCAATGAAGTATCATTGTTTTTTATTTGACCTAAATAATTTGGCAATGACACAAAATCCATAACATTTTTGTGTTTGTCTAAAAAATCTTATAAAGATAAGAAAAACATTATAAGTAAATAATGAAATTCCTAAAAAAAGCATCACAGATAAAAATCAGAATGTAATTTACAATATATTTCGCATTTGCAGATGTGTATGACAGTGGGCAAAGTGTATCTTGGTTTTTTTACAGTTATACACTTTTTCCCATATAGCAGTCTAGTCAAAAAACCTAGTGTCAAGACATTCCACTCTTCATTCTGTTAGCACCCAAAATCAAAATTACACTATAGCATGTTGCGTGGCAGAATGTAATCTACAATATTTATTAACACATTTGTACCATAAATAGTTTTAATTCTTTTTTAAAAAAATCTTGTTAAATATAACAAATGAGTATTTTTTACAATTAAAATAAATTATCTCTATACTTACATGTAATAGAGCAATAAACCCTGTCATTTGTGTCAACATAAAATGGTCCATAAACCTTCCAACTTCCGCCGCTTGACCTGGCTTCAAGAACAGCATGAATTCCTCTACAATATCCTTGTGCTCATTACTAAATAGCTGCTCTATCTTTTTATATAAATCTACAGGGGTTTCCTTTGAGGGGTCAAAAGTTTTTAAAATTTCTCTAAATTGAACAAACTTGTTGGTCGGCAATGTAGAGTGTGAGGCAAACCTTGATTGTATTTTTGTATAATATGATCTAACTAAAGCTGAAAATAAAATTAATATGTTATAGAATAGTAATAGATGAAATTAATGTATGTAGATTCAGTTTTATTGTTGAATTGAAGATTTAAAGCACAGCCAAGAAAGTACAAGTGATAAGATGGGACACTCAAATCAAGCACACTTGTTTGACTTAAAATTTGTAAACAACATTGTAACCTAAATAAATAAACAATCTAAATATTTCTTTGATAAACAGAAGGACTGTAGTTGATTTGATCCACACATTATAATGACTGACTATTTAATATATTTTTAAAAAAATAATACAATTGTCACTACTGTTTACCTGTTTCCAATGGATCTTCATATGTTTTGAGTTTTGATGATTTCTCTTTCTTTTCGCTACTAGAATTATTTTTAGTAACCTCAATTGATATTTCATTATTGCATTTATCTGCTACCTTCGTTTCAAGAGTCTAAAATTAATTGTACGTATTAAAATATTTTTATCAAAAAATAAAATGGCAGACGTTGTTACCACTCGAACGAAAGTTAACGATGGCTGTTTATTTCGCAAGAATAAAATGTTACAGCACATTTACACGTCAGAACAGTTAATGAGGAGTGTAGAAATATCTAGGATATACAAGAAATTTATTCTAAACTTTAGTTTTACTTTAAGAAAGTTATATAAATCGAGAAGCTTAGTCTGACTCACCGTGGTTTGAATGATAGGTTGATTTTGATTAATTTGGCTAAAAAAACTTGTACTGGGTTGTATTTTGTTCCCAAATCCATCTTGACTCTCTCTTGTAAATAAAATAGGCATAGAAGGCAACATCTGGCCGATTACAAATCCGTTCTTGGAAATCACAAAACAAAACAATCTTTCTCAATTGGCTCCTTCTCACGATAAACACTTTTCCAGTTAAAATAAAAGATTTATTAAATCATTCTGTATATAACAATAACAATAAATATAATCTAAAAGCCAAATCATAATTGTTTTGATTATCACTGTAAAAATTACACGATTAAAAATATGGATATATTTTTGTTTGACAGTCACTTGTAACACAACATCAACGACGCGGAGAGGGCGGGAAGAAGTTAGACGTTTCATTTTATGGATAAAGAAATATTTTATATTATTATTTAAACAGAAGTTAGCCTTAAAAATTATTAAAATATAATTAACGATAGATATAAAGCTTTTTATTTATTATGGTAAATTGAAATAAAAAAGTTTTGTCAGAATTAAACCCGCGCATTTGAAAGTTTGGAATTTGTTGCAAATTATACATATTCAAGTGAATAAATCTACACGCCAAGTGTAGTTGCGTTTTATTTAAGTTTATTTTATGCTAAATGCTAATAGAGTTAACGTTTATGAAATTACTTGGGGCTATTAAATTTATGTTGAGGATTAAATAGTATATATTGTGTTACTAAGCTCCTACTCTACTGCTTGTAGATTTGTAGAGACAAGTTTGGACTTGAAGAATTATGCTATGAAACTATTAAACATAGCTATACCCCTTATAATATTAGTACCATTTGATTGTGTAATATTTAATATTTCCCACACAACTTAAACAAAAATATTAACCAAAAGTCAATGTAGAATCAACGAGTTAAGACTTAAGAAGTATCAAATGAGTAGAAGCATATTTAAATACAATCGAGAGAAAGTATAGTATATAAATTGAAATCCTATATTAATTATACATATACGTACTGTCGTACGTACAGTTTTTTAAAACTTTTTTGTTAAAAAGTTTTGTGTTGTAAAGACGAAACGAGAAAGGCCAAAAGACGAAATAAGACTTTTAGCAAATTATTTCAAATGTTGTATCAAAATATTTAGGTGTATCTACAACTCTACAGACTGAATCACATGCATTAAAGATTTTGAATTCATTATAACGGGATATTCTCAAACAACAGGACTTATAACAAGAGAGGATAGTGTATAAAAGAGAAGACCATACATTTATAAATGCATATTTTACGTGAAATAAAATAATAAAACTATTTTTCACTTCTTAAGTCATCTAATTGCTACTACAATAAATGTTTATTTAATTTTTATAATCTATTAAATAAAATTTGATAGAGCTGGGCCAGGTTCAAAAATAGCTAATTAAATTACCATTTTAAATTAATGTAAACTACTAAAGTTAATTACAAATACTATTTTTTTTTAAATAATTATATTTTTGAAGGTTTCTATAAATATTATCTTAGAAATTGTACGTATTGATAGGCTAGCTAAGTTGACTATAAGTAATACTTACAATTTTTAGTTATATCGCGGATATCATAATCATTTAGACATTAATTGCAATATTAAATATATTTCACTGGAAAATTTGGATTTCTTCAAAATGGCAAAGCGCAGTTTTAAGTTATGTAACTGTAATTGTCTTTAACACGAGGTTTCGTTTCAAAATGTCACACTCATGTTTTATATTCTGATAAATTCTTTGGTATGTCAATTATTAACCTATATATTTTTTTTAATTAAATAAGGCTATGAAATTAATTTACGCTTGTTACAACTTATGTTTGTTATTAACGTCTTTGCAGAGAGATTATAAATTTCTGCTACCGCAAGATTATTTCTAACCTTATTGCTTGGCAAGAGAAATAGCTATTTATTACATATTTTACCATTTTTAAATTGTTATTCATACACATAACATATAGAAAACATTTATAGAAAAGATATACATGTTTTGAATGTAGTGAATCCGCGCCTCTTGTCTCTTTCATTACGTTTTCTGAAAAAAAAGTTTTCTCATTCTCAGAAAATTGGTTATAATCTTATTTAAAGTATGGTAATAAGTTAAACGCATAGTATTTTTAATGTTGTAAGCATTAGTAGAGACAATTCTTAGAGGAAACCAATATATTAGTAGTATGGGTAAGTCATAACTGGAACTTAAAGTTAGTAAAATGGTACATTTAAAAAATCATTATTTAAATAAAGCAAACATTATTTAATTTATTACTTTCTTTAAACATATAACTGTTGCAAGTACCTAATATCAAAAGGCAATTTTTATTAAACCAATGACATATTTCCATTGGTTAGTGATGAATTACGTTTTTTATCGTAATGCTAGTTCATGGAAAGTTATAGGTGTCTATTTTATAACATAGTAAAAAATATACTAGGATAATATTTTTTCTACGGGCTTTGAAAAAGATGGTATTTACCAAATTGCTGAAAACTAATAATCTTCCTTTTATACTAGAATAGCAGAGAGAGAGACTCTTGACACTACAAGACTTCTGCAATTTCTGCTCGCGCTTGAGACATTGCGTGTTAAGTGGTGGAAATCAACGCCGCGCCTTGTCGAGTGCACCCATAGGGAAAATTTAAATAATTTTAATATAAATTGCCCCGAGCAGCAATCGAACCCATAACCAGCCTTGTTTAGTCACACGTTATTCCAACAAAGATTCTACTTAATTTAAGATTTTTAGTACAAAGAATATTTTCTATTCGTTGCAGACTCTTGTAGTTGTAGTTAATATTTATTTTTTTATAATAAAAGAGTTACAAAACTTCTTTGGAAATTTTAAGCTACTAGGCCATCGTGACGCAGGGAGATAGTATCGGACTATAAACACGGTTGGTTGCGGGTTCGCCAAGCCATTTTTTTGTTTCATTCGATCAAATTTTTGAAGAAAATTAAAGGATCACGATTTCAACTTTGAAAAATAACCTTTAGCGAAATTAAAAACGATGATTTTTCAAACTTTTCCTTCCTTTTTTATTGATAATAGTGTTTTTATTTTACAGTATAAATTTAAACACTCTTATAATAACAAAACATGAAAAAAGCTGAAATTTCATCGGTTTTTGTGAATATATTGAACTGCAAAATGCACAGTAAACATTACCAATTTTCTTGATATATCCAACATAGCGCCTGATTTTCCCAAAAGCTACAAAAAGTCGTTTATTTAATGATTTTTAAAATTAATGTAAAGAAGAAGAGAAGAGAACCGCAAGTTGAAGCTAGATAAACAAGTTATCCGATCCATATAGTGGTTAAGTTGAAAAAAAATGTTCCAACTTTTTACAGCAAAAAAATGAACTGAAAAAAAATCGATTTTTTTTCTTTCTCGGTATATATCAGGATATAGTGGAACACGTCGCTTGAAAATATTTTCCATCTTAAGATCTCACAACTAGAAACTTTAAGCTTTAAAATGCTTGTTTTTTATTTCAATGCGACCATTTTTGAGGAAAATACAGCCACATAAAAAACCTCAAAAAAATTATAAATGTTTCCGATCATTTAATTATTTTCGCTAGTATATTTTAATTTTAATGTGCAATTATATTATTTATATTAACGTATGTTAATTGTAACTTACATTTAAACAAATGCAATTACCTTTTTTCACTGTTTTGAGAAACAATTGAAACTAACAACTAGTGGAAAGTAGACGAGTAGCCCCAGACACTTAAATGAATTGCAAGTAAATAACTAAAGTAAAGGTTATATGTATCTAATTTTATACTTTAAACAACATTAGAATCTTCTCTACTCATATCAATCAACACTTTGTAATTATATAGCATTTTTCTACAAAATATATTACGAATAAGTAAGCCAGTTTTTTTTGTCATCGCAAAAAATGGCAGGTAGACCCGGACACAGAAATTAATGGTCTAACTGCTTCTTGGCTTTGCAGACATCAGTTATAACAAATCAGTTATACATATTAGTTAGTACATCTATATGAAAACACACTTCATGGGTCCAGATTTCGAATTCCTGGCACTGGCACTGAATCCGAGGCTCATCGAATGTTATGAGCGATCGAATGTATGAATGGGCTCCTGTCTCTCGCGATGTTAGTAAATGTGTAGAAAGATTGTGTGCCTGATTTTTTTAGCTGAACAGACCATCTGCTGGTAATACGTCCCCTAGGTCTCTTTCCTTCTGTATGATTGCAATGATGATTAGTTTTTCGAGGTTGCTCTCTCCGTGTCTCCTCACGTGTCCAGAATAGGAAGCACTGGTAGCAAGTCGTGAAAAGACGCTCTATTATGTCAAGCTTTGAAAAGATTGATGCATTTGTGCACTTGCCAGTCCAAGGGATTCTCAGCATTAGCCTCCAGCACGGAGGATAATGCTGAGAAATGCCGACCCCTATGCTATCAGTGTCACATGCACTATAAAGTAGTGAGAGCTGTTTTAATAAATTAATTTTCATTCTAGTTTAGATAAATATTTTAAGAAACAACGTGTGCTTCTATTGCTTGCTGCGTGCTCAGTTGGTGTACGTCGAGAGGATAAGTGATGAAAGAATAGTAAGAAAGATATATGAAACAAAGGCAGTAAGGAAGGTAGAGGGATACCTCGGTTGACATACAAGAATGCAGTCGACGATACTGTAAGAAAGTCACGTAAAAATTTTCGTTCTAGTTTCCACTAAAAAAATAATTTAAAAGAGGAATCCTTTCCTGGTTCTCTCCTTAATTTTTTACATATCTTTTTGCACCGATACTATGTGACGTGACGATATTACGCTTTTTATAAGTTGTAATAAAGAGTATAAGAATTTCGACGCAGCGGATAGTAGAACGCATGGCTCATTGGTGAAAGCGCCTGGACGGTATTCAGGAGGCGCGGATTCGAATCCCGCTGCGTTCAAATTTTTATACGTTTTCTTTAAATGTCTTTTTCAATTTTTGTAAGTGTGGAATAACACTTTAAAAATGTTTAAAAAAACTACGTGGTCGATATTTTAATCAATATTTTTGGTCTGTTTCGTCATGTAAAAATTCAGACTGCATGATCCAAGGACAATGTGTAATATAAGTCCTTGTTTAATATAATAGAGAGTTTAGAGATTATTGCCTTTTATAAAGGTATACTTTACTTCTTTTAGAAAGCCTGAGGGGCACTGTAAATTCATTAGAGGACCAGTGTCCAGACAGAAAAAAATCTATTTTTCCGTCAAGTATTTTTTATTCGGATTAAAGTGAAAATAAATAGATGATTTATATTCAACACCAGTTGATCCCCAAAACTACGTATGCTTGGACATTATGACTTTATGACATATCTACTACATAGGGGAGAGCGGGTACAAAAGTAACGGCGGGTCGAAATATCAAATGCTCTCAAGATTTATCCAAGAGGCAAACACCGCTGCGCCACCGTCAGGCGATAGCAGGATGCGCCCCCTTGATTTCATTTGGTTGACGCGTGCGCCACGCGTTGTTAGGCTGTGTGACAGGACGCTACATGTTTTCACATATCGAAAGTAAGTTTTTTGACGTTTTCTTATGTGATATTTACGTAGTCTTAAAAGGATGACAGTAATCTGAATGTTTGGATATATATTCTTGATTAGAGTGATTGTACATTGCTTAAAGTCATTTTTGGGTAGAACGTTCCGTTTTGTGGTTATATTGCACGTTTTGACAAAAATGTGGACGAGTACAAAAGTATTATAACATCTTACTTTTGTCAAGGTATTATGTTTAATTGTCAGTCATATTTCATGTGTGTCTTTACTTCAAACAGAATGCAGTGACAACGCATAAAGACTACTGAACGAAGAATTACTACGAAAGTATATCGAAAAGCAGCTGAAGAGCATTTCAATGGTTTATTTCAAAGTATTTCAAAGATGGTGCAAAAGTTAGAGGTCTGGCAAAAAAATATAATGTTTGTCATGTAACATTATTTATTACACCAAAAGAAAAGGAAAATAGGTCTGATGACAAAGATTGCTTCTGTCTTGTCTGTTTAGAAACATTTCGCAATAGTCGACCAAATGAACAATGGATACAATGTATGGAATGTAAAATGTGGTCCCATGTGAAATGCGTAGGCAATTATAATAACAATAAGATTGCAAATCTAAGTAAGATAAAAATGACTGAATTATAAAAGTCTAATTATAAATGACTTATTAATATTACACTATTGATGTCATCACTTAAATTAAGAATATTTTTGTTTGATTATTTTTCTTAAAGTATATGTCGGCGCGAGTGATAATTTAAATAACTCACAGTGTCGCCATCTATAAATTAGAATCGTAAATAGTGGCGTTGCTGAAAACTACAGATTATATCGACGACATGGACAATTTAAGTATTGTCACAGCGTCGCCCTCTAGAGGTTGGAGTCGAAAAACGGTGGCAGCAGTCAATTGATTTTTATTGATGTCATGAGGGATGAGAATATGAAAATATGTGTGAAGATGATATGAGTGGGACCTCATCTCCCATCTTACAACCTCGCACTGTAAACTCCGATATCAGAAGTGGGATACGCCAGCAACAAAGCTCAACCTGCGACCCGCTTGCTGGAACATCTACTAATATTGTAAGCGCACCTGTTTCTAACAATGATACATTAGCTGCCATAGCAATTATCTTGGACGGTCTTTCCAAGCAGCAACAAGAAAATATTAAGATTAATAATGAATTTCTCACAAATTTATTTACAAAAAATGACAATCCCGTTACAAAGCCCAGGCTGGCTGATGTTTACATTGCTTGTTTTGATCCTGATGAGGATATATCAGTTCGAGACTGGTGTGAGCATGTAGATCGAGCAAAAGATCACTGGAAGCTCACAGATTATGAAATATGCACCAAGATTGCTAGTTTACTAAGGGGTAGAGCGAAGTCACTTGGTGATGCTTGGCTGGTGAAATCACCAGTGTGAGCCGATATGAAGACCGCATTAATACAGACATTTGAACCAGAAGCCCGTTATTCTAATGATGTACTTAAATTTAGAAATTTCAAGTTCGATATTTCCAATCCTGTTGATTCCGTTACTAAAGCTTGGAATATGTGGAAAAGAATGATGAGTAGTGATATTGAAAGAGATGCTGTAGAGGCAGTGATAGGATGTATAGACAACGAATATTTACGTTTGCGTTTATTAGCTAGCAAATGCACCAGTGTACCTGAACTGATTTCAGTTATGTCGATTATGAAGTGTAGAGAGGCACGATCCGGTGAACCACCAATGAAGCGTTCCCGAAGGGGATATACAAAAGAAGACAGAATCACCTGTTACAGTTGTGGAAAAGCAGGGCATACTCAAGCGAATTGCATCATAAATAAAGTAGGAGAACCTAGACCATTATTCACTAGAGGTGAATTAACATCTGAGCCAAAGACAGATAAAAAAATCCTTAAATGTACTTATTGTGATAAACCTGGACATACAGATGCATCTTGCTATAAGCGAATGAATGACGAAGCAAATAAAATAAATTTGATTGATTTCTAAAATCATATTGCCACTTCAATGACAGTTAAAATAGGCCAATTTAAAATAATAGCTTTATTTGATAGTGGTGCAGATCGTTCTATATACGGAAAACATTAAGTACTACACTACCCGGTAAGCATAATAACACAGTGCTTTCATTTAAAGGACTTGGTTCTGGAGTACCCATTACGTCCTATCAGAGTATCACAATGACTTGTGATATTAATGAATTTTATGTCGAAATAGTGTTTTATGTTGTTGAGGATCATCAAATACCATGTGATCTTATGGTAGGTTCTGATGTTTTAAATATTCCGGGTATCTCTATTAACATAACAAAGGAAGGTGCGACACTAAAAAGAACTATGAATATTATGTTAACTACTATGAATAATGATTTTACAAATATTGATAATGATTTAACAAATGAACATGATATATTAAATTTAAGATTCCTTTTAGAAAAGCACAAGAACGTATTTACTACCGGGGTTCCTAAAACAAAAGTAACTACTGGTAAGTTAGAAATAAATTTAAAAGATCCGACTAAAATTGTATCACGTAGATCCTATCGAATGGCACCGGTTGAGAGGCAAAAAGTAAAAAGTATTATTGAAGAACTAATGTTAAATGGAATAGTCCGCGAAAGTACATCAAATTTTGCCAGTTCTGTCATTCTCGTGAAGAAGAAAAATGGTGACGATTGAAAGTGCATTGATTATAGAGAATTAAATAGAAACACCATTCCTATTAAATTCCCTTTGCCTATTATATCGGATCAAATTGACAAATTAGCTAATTTTTCATATTTTATAAGCCTAGATATGGCACAAGGATTTCATCAAATTCCAATAGACGAAAATTCCATAGATAAATCAGCTTTTATAACACCGGATGGTTTGTATGAATATACTATGATGCCTTTCGGTCTGATGAATGCACCTGCCATATACCAGAAAGCTATTACTGTTGCATTGCGGCCTATATTAGATAAGATTTTAGTTTACATTGATGATATTTTAATTAAATGTTCGGATTTTTCGGAAGGTCTAGAAATTCTTGATAAAGTATTAACTGCTCTTCATGATTCTGGTTTTGCAGTTAATTACAATAAATGTAAATTTTTCAAAACATCAAAAGAATATCTGGGAAATGTCGTTTCTAATGGCACAGTTAAACCTAGTCCTAGAAAAGTCGAGGCGTTAGTAAAAGCCCCTGTCCCTAGAACGACTAAGCAAGTTCGACAATTTTGTGGATTGGTTAGCTATTTTCGGCGTTTTATTCCTTCATTTTCAGAACGAATGATTCCGTTATATAAACTTACAAAAAAAGATGTTAAGTTTCAGTGGACAGCGGAAAGTGAGAATACCAGACTGGATATTATAAGGCGTTTAACAGCCTCCCCCATTCTTACAATATTCCAGAGGGGTTCCCTATTGAACTTCATACAGACGCAAGTGCCACAGGATTAGGTGCAATACCATATTATCCAATTAAAAGAAGGTCGCCAGTATGTAATAGCCTACATGAGTATGAGGACAACCGAGCCCGAAAGTCATTACCACTCGTATGAGTTGGAGGCCCTTGCGATTGTGAGAGCTGTCAAACACTTTAGGCACTACCTTTATGGACGTAAATTTGTTATAGTCACTGACTGTATTGCTATAAAAGCATCAATGACAAAGCATGAGCTTCTTCAAAGAATAGACAGGTGGTGTTCATATTTACAAAATTTTGAATTCGAAATTCAATACAGACAAGGAGCCCGAATAAACACGCGGATTTTTTTAGTCGCAATCCTATAATGTGTGTTAATTTGGCTAGTACAAGCGATTCGTGGCTTAATGTGGAACAAAGAAGAGATAAAGATTTATCTGCAATAATAACTAAATTAGAGCATGGTGAAAACTGTCCGGAATAACGATTAAAAGATTTCATTCTATATAGAAAAGCAGGTGATCCTACACCGTGTAACATTATCAATGCTTATCATTCTGCTTAATACACTTACATAAAACACTTCGGATGGGAGTAGACTGGAGAAAATTAAAGAAGAATACTGGTTCCCAGACATGTCCACCTTGGTGAGACAATTTATAAATAAATGTGTAATTTGTAGAACTAGTAAAGGGCCCTCTGGTGCAAAACAATGTCAAATGTACCCAATACAAAAGGAACCTGTATCTTTTCATACTGTACACAGATGTGACTGGAAAACTATCTGCTCGCAATGGAAAATATGAATATGTAGTTGTCATTATAGATGGCTATACAAAATTTACATTATTAAGTTACGTAACAGATAAAACTTCTACATCTATGCTTCAACCACTTAGAAAGGTTGTGTCTCTTTTTGGGGCACCTAAACAGATAATAAGTGATCAAGATACAGCCTTTAAAGCTGGATTTGGCTAATTTTGTAAACAGACTGGTATTCATCAACATTTTATTGCACCTGGGATTAGTAGGACCAATGGACAAGTAGAATGTGTGATGGCGGTTATTAAAAATGGTTTAAAATTAATTCGCAATTATGAAAATAAAAACTGGCAAAAAGGTTTGGAAGCATTACAATTAGCAATAAATTGTTAAAAATAAAACTACTAATATCAGTCCTTTAAAAGCCTTAACAGGCAGACAATGTGCATTACCACTGGAACTTACTTCATTGGTTAATGACTCTGATTATTCAATAAATAAAGATAAACTTTACGAATTTATTCAAAAAAGAATAATTGATAAAGGTTTGGTGGACAAACAAAGATTCGATAAAGGTAAAGCTCAGGTCCGACCATTTCATAAGGTTGATATAGTTCTTTTCAAAGTTAATCCTAGAGTTCAAACAAGTCTTGACCTAAAGTATTCTGATGCATATGAAATAGGGAAATGTCTGCCCAATGATCGTTATTTAATAAAAAAGGTTATTGGTAGAGGTAGACCAAAGAAAGCTGCTCATGAACAGCTTTGTCTATCGTCGAATCCTGGTATAGGACCGTGTCGGCGTACAGTAATAAAGATGTGATTTTATGGTGAGTTTACAATTTGGTAACAAATAATGTGTTGTGTTATGTGTGATGAATAAGAGGTGTGCAGTGTTGGCTGAACCCTCTGAGTGATGTAAACAAAGGTGTGCAGCGAGGGCTGAACCCTTTGTGTTATTTGTGGTTTCCACTAGAGGTGTGCAGTGTTGGCTGAACCCTCTGAGTGATGTAAACAAAGGTGTGCAGCGAGGGCTGAACCCTTTGTGTTATTTGTGGTTTCCACTAGAGGTGTGCAGTGCTGGCTGAACCCTCTGAGTGATGTAAACAAAGGTGTGCAGCGAGGGCTGAACCCTTTGTGTTATTTGTGGTTTCCACTAGAGGTGTGCAGTGTTGGCTGAACCCTCTGAGTGGTAAGAGCAAAAGGTGTGCAGCGAGGGCTGAACCCTTTTGTATGTTGTGTGGCTCCCACTAGAGGTGTGCAGTGATGGCTGAAACCTATGAGTGGTTAACAAAAGGTGTGCAGCGAGGGCTGAACCCTTTGAGCATGAGTGTATGTGTGTGTGTGCAGTGTTCGTTGCACTCTCTGTCTTTTAGTCAACATAATGTCCTGTGCATTATGTTTATAATATTTATTTCTTTTCACATGTCGAGGGCGACCTGCTGCAGAATGGCCGTGTCGGCGCGAGTGATAATTTAAATAACTCACAGTGTCGCCATCTATGAATTAGAATCGTAAATAGTGGCGTTGCTGAAAACTACAGATTATATCGACGACATGGACAATTTAAGTATTGTCACAGCGTCGCCCTCTAGAGGTTGGAGTCGAAAAACGGTGGCAGCAGTCAATTGATTTTTATTGATGTCATGAGGGATGAGAATATGGAAAATATGTGTGAAGATGATATGAGTGGGACCTCATCTCCCATCTTACAACCTCGCACTGTATACTCCGATATATATAATTTTTGTAATTTAAAATACAAAAGTTTATTTGTTTTATACACAATCTTGAAATAAATAATTTGTTGATTTTACATGTATAATATTGTTATTATATAACCTACCATAGTAAAGTAACAACAAACATTTATTGTAATTTCTGTTATTCCTATAAAACACACAATAATATAATAAATCGAGCTTGTAATCTAAGGAATATAAACTGAATTTATACACGGTTTTATTGATTTATTGACAAATGAAACACCCAGCCAGAAATCAAAAAGTAGTAAAAGAATAAAGTAGTACTTTTGGATCCGGTCTCCCCTATAGGGGAGATTCGGGTAGCCCCGGAAAATTTTATTTCTAAGAAACTAAACATAATACTTAGGGAAAGCGATATGATAAAGATACCTCCTTAAAAGTAAAAATAAATGCATATGAATGACGGCGTTAGCGCGGGATAAATTAGTAGTGACAGAGTGTCTTGTTCCCATAAAAAATATTTCGTCGGTCATTATATATTTTATTGAAGATTATCGAGTACAATAGTTAAGAGTTCCCACTTGACTTTTATTTAGAATTTTCGAAAATTTATTATATTTTGATATTATAATAGTTATTGTAACAATTATTGTGTATTTTCAGAGTTGCGTTAAAAATTGTTAATCGATATCTGTCGGGTAGTTCCGGACACTATAATATCGGGTACCCCCGGACACGATGATGATGATGATGATAGCAACTCCCTGACAAGATTCAATGTATTATTCATAAATCGTAATATTACGACAATTATCGACACACCCCTATCACTAAAACTGCAAATTGTTATTCTACTTTTTTGTAAAATGTTCTTTATTAAAACTTTTTAATATGTAATTAGTATCTTTGCAAAAAGACATAAGGTTTGTCAAAATTCCAGGGGAGAATCAGGAAAAGAGTAAAATAGAATGAAAATAAAACTTTTTTTTTTAAAATCACCTATTTCTTTTTGCAATAATATATTTTTTGACGCTAACATAATAGTCGCAAAAAAGTGACACTATGACATTTTTACTATATAAAAAAGAAGTGCAGGAAAACCAGAAAAAGAGTGGCGTACAATAAAAAAGATCAAACAGAAATTTAAAAATTTAAAATACCTTAGGCTTGAACACCGCGAAAATTATCCAAAATTTTTATGAAATGCATCAAAAAATAGAGTGAAAACTGAGCCCATGAAGATTGTTTTTACATAGACGTATCGGATGGATATTATGACTAATGCGTGCAGAGCCAAAAACCAGTTGGGCTATCATTTATCACTGTGTCCGGGGCGACCCGCCACTTTTTTAGATTAAAAATAAACTAGGCATACTTATACTTAGCATAGTATATTTTATAATATGATATAAATACAAGTATTTGATTAAAATGAGTAGAGAAGATTCTAATCTTGTGTTAAATATAAAAACAATACGAATAAAACCTTTTATTTCTGTTATTTATTTGTATTTCATCTCAAGTGTCCGGGGCTACCCGAATCTCCCCTACATATATAATATGATTGGAACTCTAATAATTATAATAACTTCTTTTAGGATAATATCCTTTACTCATAGACTTTCACATCAGATGATCCGAAAGACTGGAATTCCACAAAGATCTTTTTTGCCGGCGAACAATATAAATATAGTCATTGCCTTAAGTGGGGATCCGACGCACTATTGCGTTTACATTCGGAGGTTCATCTCACCACGCCACGATAGCTGCAAATTTTCTTTATTGATCTATAATAATCTTTATTTGTTCATGAGAATTTCCCACCATATTAGGTGTTTTTTTAACTTCTGCTAATATGGCATTTAGTTCATTATCAGATTTAAGTTATTTTTCTTTGTCCGCAATTTTAACTTCAATTAGTTTAGCTTTTAAACATTTTTAAAGTGTTATTCCACACTTAGGAAAATTGAAAAAGACATTTAAAGAAAACGTATAAAAATTTGAACGCAGCGGGATTCGAACCCGCGCCTCCTGAATACCGTTCAGGCGCTCTCACCACTGAATTTTTATATTTTTTTTTTAAATGTCTTTTTAGTTTAGCTTTTCTATCTTTTATCAGATTTGTCAAATCGTTAATTGTCATGTAACTCAATGGAAAATGTCAATTTCTTTATGAAAGTTAACTACCTAGACTTAATAGCCTAGACAAGCTATAAGAACTATGTACAGGTTTTTACATTAGTTATTCTGGATGCTTAGTTATTATGTCAAAGGAAAATGTGCATCATACTATATTTCGTTAAAGCGATTTGTTTATTTCAGCTATTTTTTTATTTTTACACAATAGGTTATTCTATGATAGGTAATACGCATTTTGAAAACAGTTATATCCTTCTACCCTATCTTTAATAAAAAAGTTCAAATTCAAATCGCATATTTACGCGTACAAGCAGTCAGATATTCTTTTGAAAAATCATGTTAGTCGGGGATACCTGACATTATAGTGTCAGGTACCCCGGATACCATTATGTACTTCCGGATGTGGTTTAAATTATTATTCATATATCGTATTATTGTTTAGACAAACTTCTTCCACTAAAACTGCAAAATCGTTATTCTAGCACTAAAACTGCAAAATCGTTATTCTATTTTTTTTTTGTAAAACGTTGTTTCTCTCTCTCTCCTTAAAATATTTTATTACTATCATTGCAAAAGGACTTAAAATACGTCAAAATTCAGATCAAAATAGAGATATAGACATATAACAAAAATAGAGATCTAATTTCAAACAAAATGTAACTGTCTAACAAGTTAAAGGTAAAATTTCACTAATTATATATTATGAACATAGTTTTCTGTTTTGTTTATCGTCGTTGTCTAGTAACCGCATCGATTTTATCATTTTACATTGTGACGAATGATGGCAAGACACATTGTGTTTCTATTTCCAATAAGAAACAATGGAATATTCATGTAAAAACTATCGATTGTTAAGAAAAAATTGAATTTATTATTCTAAGTACCTACATCTAAGAGTTTATCATATAAATTTTATTGTGCCATTTGTTTTAAAATGGCAGCGATATTTCCTTCAGGATTACAAAACGGGGTAAGTAATAAAATGTGTATTCTAATTTATAAAAAGGTAAATTAATGGTGTTAAAAAAATTCCACTTTATGAAGTTTGTTTCTTTTCCTTCTTGATTCTTGATCTTGATCTTGATGTTGATAGTAGGACTTACGTAAAGTCATTTGTGAAATTGTACGTAAAGCATAACAAGCCATATCCCTGATACCTTCTCCAAGCCATGACGCCGTCTTCTCTCTTTTTATCAAGTGGTATATTTAACTTTGTTTATTTTTTTATATACTTAAAATTTATAAAAGTATTAAATGTCGTTTTCACGTCTGCTCCAGTGCACTTCCTGTAAATGTTTTTTTTTGGTTTAGAATTTAAACCATTGACAATTTGATTGCTTCATTATCTTTTATTTTACTCTTTGGTTTATCTTCAATTTTGATGAAGCTCTTCAAAATAATATGTCTTAATAAAGGTATAGGTCTCTATACCTATATTTTTTAATTATTATTCAGTGCCGAAAAGTTATGGTATTGTTCATCTTCATAAACAATTTAATTGTTTTTTTTTTTAGCTTCACGCTGTATCCCACACACAGCAGGGTGGGCAGAGGGAACCTAGTGTTAAGACACTCCGTTCCTCACTTTCCGCCGAACTCGGAGGCTTGCGTGTTAAGTGGCGGAACTTAACGCCGCGCTTTACCTCGACACCAGAGCGAAGAAAATGGAAATATAATTTCCACTCCTCGAGTGGGAATCGAACCCACAACCAGTCGTTTACAGTCACACGCTTGTGCCACTGGGCCACGACTGGCCACAATTTAATAATAATGCAAATATTTGCATTAATTACCAAAAATATTATTAAAACATTTTTAGGAAACGTATATAAGAAATTGAATGTAGCGGGACGTGAGCGGTTCTTGGTCGGCATCCAAGCACTCTAACCGCTACGCCTTACGTTTTATCCAGCTACGTCGAAATTCTTATACGCTCGTTACACCTTATTTTTGTTATTAACTTAGTAGACGCGGGTTCGAGTTTCACTTCGTCCAAATTTTTATACGTTTCCTAAAAAATGTTCCTCGTGTCCCATGTGTGTAACCAATTTCATGTTTTCATGTCAAAATAAATATTATTAATTTGTTATATAAATGTATCCGTTTTAATAATTTATTAAGTATTCTATTATATTTTAAACTAAACTTCTATTATATTTTAAATTTTGAACGTAGGGAAATTTGAACGTGCGCTTCCCGGAAACTGTCTAAGCACTACTATACGCTCTTATCGAACTACGTCGAAATACTTATCTGCTATATTCAATATATTGAATTATATATTAATTAGGTAATTTATATGGTAGTAACATATTTTTCTCTAAAACCGTTTTGTTCAAAGGCCATCGTGGCTTAAGTAGGACACCGTCTGATTGAACACGCGATGGACGTGAGTTCGATTCCCATACAGCATTTTTTTCCCGTGGGGGGACGGGTTAAGAATACAATTCCCCCCGCCGCTGGGTAAGCGTCCCGTAAAAGGTGGGTAACCCAGTAGTTTTGTGGTAGGAGATTCGTTCTCCAACTGGCTCGCGACCACTATCATGCCAAAGACGAACCGCCAAATATCTTATGATGTGTTCCGGTTCGATGGCGTGTAAGCCAGCACTCCCTATTCCCACCATTCCCATCCTTCCTCCCTCCTTCTGTCCTACATTGCCAAGGCTGGCAACGCATCCATAACTTTAATGTTGTGGATGTCTATGGGCGAAGGTAACCACTTAACACCAGGTGGGCCTTCAGCTCGTTTGCCTCCTTTATTCCATACAAAAAAAACAGCGAAATGATTATGTTTTAAGTATTTATTTCTCTATACTGCGAGACGAAGTGCGGTGTAGAGCTCCGCCATTCGACACGTATTGTTTCGAATTTGGGCAGAAAGCGGAGAACGCCTTGACACTAACCAGACTGACACTAAAAACTTTTTATAAATCCTACAGAGTTTCTTGCGCCGGTTGTTTTCAGGCCTGATGATTAACTTTAGTGGTGATTAACTTTAGTAGTAAGTAAATTGTTTCACGTTCAAAAAATGATGCATGTAACTTCTTTTGAATAACTTCTTATATTGGATAAAATTATTTGACTTTGACTAGACTATCACTGCTTTATGGAATAAAACAGGAAAATTGTAAAGGGAAGAAAAAAATCTTCTTTAAAATAGTTCGTTATTATGCATTATTTAAGTTACTTTGGAGTTGTTATTATTACGCTTAGACTTTAACTAAAATGTACTAATTAGTAATTAGCGTTCTAACTTATGTTAATTATGCACGCGCTGCATTACATTCATCAATACTTAGACTTATTCATATTCAGAACAAATGGAATCGTACGCTTAAGTTAATTAATGTTTATTTCCGGATCATATCGGCCTTGTTAAAAGGAAATCAAATGATTTCCTCTAAGATTGTAAGTGCATTTTCTATTTTACGTTAACTCAGTTTTTAGTGTATTTTAGTTAGTGTTTGCACGCAATCTTGATAACTTGAACCTTGTTGTTTTAAATTTTTTTTTCTGTGTATAATTTGTATTTTTTATATTATATTATTATAATAATTAGTGTACATTATGGAAGATAATAAATCGGGAAGTAGTGAAAATCAAACTGATGTTAAAGATATCAGCATTAACGATTTAAATAATGAAGACGCACCTACAGAAGTTTGTGAAGCAGTAAAGTTTTAATTTGTTTTTCTGCTAAGTATTTATTTTTTTATAAATTTAATATAATAATTATGATATAATTACTGTTAAATTATTTAAATTATAAATTAAAACTTAATATAAAAGAAACAGATACCGCCGATTCAAAAGATAACTGTAGTTCTTAAAAATAATAAATATTAATGTAATTTGTCTATTGTATTTGTGTTTCGTATAACGATTTTTAATTTTGAATACATAATATAACTATAAATTAAAGTTATTGATGGCAAAAAATAAACAAAAACGTGATTTTGAGGTGATTCTGTATCCTTATAAATTGATATGCCCATATGCCATACGTGGCGAAGGGGTACAAAGTGTAACTATACGAGGAATTGAAATATTTAATATTTCATTTTCTTGTGTCCAGAATTCGGCGAAAAATAGGGAACAGAATTTTTTAATTATGAGATTCCCTACCCTGCCGTGTGCGCTGAAAACTAAGAAAAATATCCATACTGATATCGAAATATCTTTCATAAATATCATATAGAAATAATCGTAAATAACATCTTATATTTCAGGTGAAAGGCCTCGACGCCAACCGCTATGCCACGAAGAAGACCGTCGCTCAGGGAATGCTGGATATTGCTCTATTAACATCTAATGCATCTCAATTAAAATATGTTCTACAAGTTGGGCCGAAACACGAGTTTTATATGTTACTTGTGGTCCTTATATCCATATCTATTGTGTTACAGGTAAATACTTATGTACCTATTTATATAATTATTACCATTATTCATCTAATATTTTAAGAAATATCTTAATTTATATAAATACAGAAGCGTATTGCACATTGTACACTTGGCAAGTATCTTTATTCAAGTTTAGTACCAAAAAACGAATATTCATTATGTTCTATTTGAACCGTGTCATATTTTTTTTTCTAAGATCAATCTTTGGATAGAAATCTAACTACTTCTAAATATTTTATTTAGAAATACATGTGATAACATGTATATGTGATAAAAAGGATAATACTGTTTTAAATAGGCCATTTCAGTTTCCATAAAACATAAGCACATAACTTTTCGTCACACCTGAAACTAAAATAAAGTATTTTAGGTGGCGATGGGATTCGTACTGCTAACATTAAATTTGCTACGCGACTGCCGTTTCCATGACCCACTACATCGGACGTCGGCTCTTAATATTAATTATGCTACCACTGCAATAGCCTTTATTGTTACAGTCTTAAACGTTCTCGTTTCTGCGTTTGATTCATCGCTTGCGAGATATCAAGAACTTGATTATGATTGAATTTATTATCATTATTTAGGTTGTTAACACGTTCCCTGCGGCATTATTTAAAAAAAAAATTTACTGGCGTGTTGGAGACCTAAAAGACCTTGCAACCGAATAATCCCGTAGTGCGTACGAGACCTATCAGTCTCTCAAAACAATAATTTTGAAAACAGTTTATAAGAACATTTTAGAAGTATAAAAAATCAAACCATAAGCATACCTAAACGTGAAAAAAAACACGATTTTATTTGCCACACTATACAAAAATCTTGCAAGAGATATTATATTATACTCGTACATCTCCTAACGCATGGAACGTGTTGATAAATTATTTACTAATTTATCCAAGTCTCATTGATTATTTGAGTAGTTGAGTTTATATACAATTTGAATATTTCAATATAAGCAATATTGTTTTAGCTTCTAGTCGGATTGTTGTTTGTGGTAATCGGAGGCTTGGACCTGAACGACGACAACGATCAACCTTCTGCTCTAGTCCTTAATGACATCATTGTTATATTCATATTCGTCATTTCTGTAATTAACATTGTTATATCTGCTTTTGGTATAGAATATTCTAATAACCCGTTAATACTTGATAGACTAAAATATATTAATAATGAATATTTGAGGAAAGGAAATGTTACTTCCAATTAAAATAACTAAGTCAAAATATGTGAAGTAAATAACAAATCGTTAAATTGTAACGAAAACAGTAATTCTTAGCGAATGATACAAACATTTTATGATTTTATGAATACAGGCAAGTGCGGGTATTTTGGCCTTAGTGATATCAGCTTTGGATGGAGAGAATAATAATAAACAGAAGAAAATCGCAGATTGGTTGTATCATGTTTCAGTGGGTATGATGACTTGTGTAGTGTTTTGTGATGTTATAAAAATGACGTTTGGCCTTGATCCTGCATTATCTCATCAGGACTATTTTAGTAATACAAGCCTGTCTGTATTAAATAAGTTATGATAAACGTGAACGTAGTGTGTTAGTTGTTAATTGTAAAAATATATTTAATTATTTTTAAATATTTTCACATTTTTAGATATAAGACAAAACGCGGCGTTGAGTTTTGCCACTCAATACGCATCTCTATTTCGGGCGGAAAGTGGAGAACAGAATATACTGACACTCAGAATACACTCGGTCTCTTTGATTGATTTAGATATAAGTTCCTACATATTAATTCTTTAGAACGCATGCCTTAGTATTACTAGAAGTAGTACAAATACAATAACACACCATATGCTTATTTAAATTTTATTTATTTATTTTTTGTTTTCACATTTTAGGTTCTATCAGCGATATCCTGCGCGATTCTTGGTTTCATTTTTAATATTAATCACCAGCCTCATCAACGTAGTGCTGAAATATTAAATAACACTTCTTTATTATTTAAGCTTATAGCCACCACGCTAAATGTTGTTATCTCCATTTTTTATTCTATTTCATTTGATACAATGCTGTTATAATTTTAATCCATATTTTGTTCGTCTTTATATAAATCTATATTTTTTTATTTAAAAATATCACTAGTTCATTTTTTTTAGTTAATTTTGTATTAGTAAGTAAGTATTATATTATAGGTATCAATATATTTTTAAAGCGCTACCGTTACTTTGTAAAAAATACTCAATACGGATATTTTAATTTATATCAAATGGTGTTAAGTTGTCTATTTTATGAATATTCTTGATATATGATATATGCGTTATTTTATAATTTATAGATTTAATAAATTAATAGACTTTTAAATAAAATTCAAATAGCAATAAATATAACATCACTTTTTTTAGATACTTTGGACATCTGTAAATATAAGTGTAATACTATTCTATAAAATCTATATATAACAATAATCTACATTGAGATCAAACTAAATAAATAATTAATATAAATTGAAATCTTTATTGTTATTACCATTTAAAAATACACGTCAAACAGAAGGACTGTTTAGTACAACGTCAAAACTCATTCAATTGTTTATTTTTTATTATTTTGTTTTAATTCTAATATTTATTATATTATTTATACGTTATCTTAATTATATAAATAACAAATGTAGTAAAGAAGTCCAAGTAAAGCTACATTGGTAGACGTAAAATGTCAATGTCAAAGTACTTTGTTGTCATTGTCAGACGTCAGTCGGTATTTAAATTTTAAGCTTCTATGTTGCAGATATATTTATACATTTATTAACCATTCGCGCTTAAGAATTAAATCAATAATAGAGTTTATAAAGAAAAATAATAATAATTTGAATTAACATTATTCCCACGTTCGCAAATTATTCCTTTGCGGTTTTGTTGTCATCTGTGCCACAATACGATAAAAAGTGAGTGTCGAGGTTACTTTGGTTACACTCGAACGATATTGCCTTCCACTTATCTTGCGCAGACCTATAACTTAGTTGCTTGTGTTACGCGGTTCAACTAACACGTTAAAATGGCCAGCGGACGAATTGTTGTATACGGTGGCCGGGGAGCTTTGGGCGCGGCTTGCGTAAATCACTTCAAGAAAGCAAACTTCTGGGTTGCGAGCGTTGATCTGAACCCTAATGAAAGCGCAGATGTAAACATTACAGTCCCCAAAGACGCTCCGTGGGTCCAACAAGAGGAACACGTTGTTAATGAATTAGGAGCAGCTTTACAAGGTGAAAAAGTGAATGCAGTAATTTGTGTAGCGGGTGGTTGGGCTGGCGGCAATGCGGCCAAGGATTTAAGCAAACAAGCTGATCTTATGTGGAGGCAGTCAGTGTGGAGTTCTACCATTGCTGCCACTTTAGCATCTAAATACTTAAGTGCTGGAGGATTAATTGCTTTGACAGGTGCTAAAGCTGCATTAGAAGGTACCCCAGGAATGATTGGTTATGGTTTAGCTAAAGCTGCAGTACATCAGCTCACCAAATCCCTTGGTGCAAAGGATTCAGGGTTACCAGAAAATTCTCTAGCTGTTGCAATACTACCAGTGACGCTAGATACAGAAATGAATAGGAAGTGGATGCCTAAAGCAGACTTTGGATCTTGGACACCCCTATCGTTTGTTGCCGAGTTATTTGATAAATGGCTGAAAGGAGCAGAAAGACCTCCAAGTGGAAGCTTAGTAGCACTTGTAACTAAGGATAATGTAACAGATCTGATTGTACAATAAGTCTGGCCAAAATCCCATCCTGCAAATAACTTTAGTGATGTTATATGATCTGAATATAAAAAAATCATTTAAACATAAGTCTCTGTATGTTGGCATTTGAATCTAAGCTCATACTCAAATCGCTTTTGATGTCTTTACATAATCATTGTAAGTTATCATTTTTAAGGGAACAATAAAAAGTATACATGTTATAAAATAGATGTTATTTATAAGTGTTTAATGTGATATGCTAGAACAATAAATGCTAAAAGCACATTTTTGTTTTATTATAAATATTTGGAGTATATGTTACTTGCATATTGCACTGTATTATTTGATTTACTTATTTTGATAAAAGAAATCTATTCGCTTGTACCGGAACTCAAAAATTCATAATCATCACAAAATATAATTTATCAGGAATTGCATATTATGATAGTCATTATATAAATTATATTGTAACATGAGTTCTAACAAACACAATTATAAGCTTGTGGCTTATTATGTTTATTCTACAGAAAGAATAATTTATAGAAAAAATCAATTATACTTATAATTTTTTTCATATAATATAATTTAACTCATGATAAAACATGAATATATGAAACGGCCAGTGGAAGTAATTAGAAAAATGTTGCTAATGCCATTAAATATACATCACATTTAATTCATAATAATATTATATAAGTATATTCGCTACTTCTATAATATATATACCTTAACTTTAACTAAATATATACAATTACACGCATTTAAAATAAAAATTCAGATAGAATTATACTACCAAAAAAATATAACTGTACATAAATTTAGCACTTTCGTAATTATATGATTATATAACCATAATTAATTAAGGTATTTAATCAGTATCCATAAGACTCGAAATCGTGCTTCGTTATAGAATACGGAAATTCGACAGTAGTGGAATGTGGACTTTCCGATTTCAATTTCCTTCTATGCCAACTAAATTTTCGTTTTAGTTGTTAAGGAAAACTATTAATGGGAAATCCCCTATGGTGAACGATTGATAATTATTTATAATAAATTATCTGCTCACATTTTTCTTGGAATGAACTTTGTGTCACCCACAGCTTTGTACTTAAGTAACGCTACATACAAAAGTTATTATTACGTGTTCATGATAAAACTATTAATTTCATGATAGATATATTAATTACGATGTTGTTTTTAAAAACTATAGATATAAATTCCAATAAACATTACTTTTACTTTTACATATCTAAATTAGTTAGTAACTTTTTTGTGCAAAGCAATCAGTGCGAACCTAGTGTCGAGACACTCCGTTCTCCACTTTCCGACAGAAATCGAGATATTGAGTCACCATGTTGAGTAGTCAGTTCTCAACGCTGCGGTGCGTTTTAGGTACCAGAGCGGAGAAATAATATTTAAATTAAAATATTTTTTTCGAGTGGGAGTCGAATCCATCAGCCGGCAGCTTACAGTTGATGGCTTTAATAATATTTCTTTCTACAGGTTTTCTAAATGGACTGAATTCTAATAACATGTCTACATGTGACGTCTGAAACATATGAGCATACCTACATGTTTGAAATTAAACTTATGAAATGTACTTAGTATATGGTCAAAAACAATAGCATCCCGCATCGCGCCCACAACCATCACGTTTACAGCAAAAAAACTGCACCAAAATGGCCTCTTAACTATTATTGGAAATCATAATCTACGTAGTATTTTTTTTGTATTTCTTAAAAATCGGCATTGGTGTTTTGCCAAGATTCGCAAAAAAACATCGTTAATAGGAAACGTATTTTACGTAACGATTTTCGTTTCTTAAGTATCTATGTTAATTGTTATATAATTTTTAGTTGTATTTAAAATATGAAAGTAAACTGGATCGAAATTTGACATTCCTTACTTATTCACTTTCACTTTCTAGAAAGTACTTATTATATCTTTTGTAGATAGCCACTTAGCTCTTTTGATTTTGATAATAATATATATTTTAAATTGCATGTTGTATCCTGCACACAGCAAGGTAGGCAGAGTTAACCTAGCGTTAAGACACTCCGTTCCCAACTTTCAGTGTAGGTTAAGTGGCGGAACTTAACGCCGCGCTTTGCCTCGATACCAGAGCGAAAAAACTGGGAATATTAAATTATTCCACTCCTCGAGTGGGAATTCAATCCACAACCAGTGCGTTTACAGTCACGCTTTGTTCTCCTCTGTCACGGCTGGCCTCTATAAAATAATTCTTGTTATTGAGTTTGGTGGTATTATAACATTACTTGAACCTATTGATAACCTTCAACGATATGAATAGTTCGTACCATAATGAGATATGTCCATTATAATTTTTTTCACTCTGACGGATATAAAATCTGTATCAATGTATAACTATAAATAAAAAGTAATATATAATGACCCAACTAGCAAGGTAGTTAGAGAGAATGTTTTGACACTAGTTTTTTCACTTTCTACTCTAAATTGAGACGAAATGTTAAAACATTTCGACTATAGGCTCACGACTAGGCTAGGTATCACGACGTTGAGTTCCGACAAGTCAACGTCGTGATACCTATAGTAGGTATATGATAATCTAATACTAAATTCATATATCGACAAAAATGCTAAAAACAACATTTTTTAGTTGCCAGTAGTAGATTTGAAAATATGCTTAGTAAAATTAATCAGGCGCCTTAATATTTATGCTTTCAAGTTACAATATGTAGACAGTAGTCTTTTAATAATGATGTATTAGTTTAATTTATTCCATATTCAATTTACTGTCGTAAATTAATAGATTTTGTTACAAATGTCTATACCACCATGTTATGACGTCTTTATACTGCTATGACAGTAACATTAAAGACCTTTTCATGTAAGTTTCATTATTCAAAAAATGCTTGAAATCCTTCCTTATGAGTTCGTCCCTATATGATTGACTAGCGCCACGCTCGCGGCTTCGCCGCGTGGACTATTTCGTTATAACGCAAACTTCGGGAGCGCATTTTTAAAAAATAAAGTGGCTTGTGTTTAAACTTAGATTTTATGCCAACTATTTTATGCCAAAATTCATTACAATTGGTCAAGCGGTTTAGATTTTTCACATAAACTTTGACTTTCATTCCTATTTCAACTCTTTAGAGGTTTATTTTTTAAAAATAAGTAGCCTATGGTAGACCCAGTTACTTTTAATACTTTCATTCTAAATTTCATCCAAATCGGACCGGTAGATTAGCCGTGAAAGCGTGATAGACAAACACACAGACTTCCGCATTTATAATATAAGTATGGTTTTAGAAATTAGCAGATATTAAACTTCATTTTATTTATGGAGTGAAATCTGATATTTGTTATATTTAATAAGGGATTTTCATAATAATCTTATTTATTGGATAAAAGTGACAGACAATAAAGGCTATAGGGATATTAAAAGTTTATTTTTATGTATAAAAAATATTTTTTTTATTTACATAGCTCTTAAAATACTACATATTTTTATGAGAAAACTTTGCAATATAAAATGGTGGGTATATTTAAAAAAAATAATAATCATATTAAAGATTCTTTTACACTTTCCTGTATGCAAAATATTCTTTTTTTTGAAAAGGACGCTTATATTGCCAAATACTATTTATGTATTTATGTAGGTACTCCATGGGATATCTTTTAAGAATTTGTTATGTATATGAATATAATATTTTATTGTGAATGCAGAATGATTACTGAATCTTTTCTATTTCAAGGACAATTCTTTTTATTTTTTTAACGAATATTATTACATTTTTCATTATTTTAAACAATAATGATATTACAATTTCACCTATTTCACCTTCTTTGCAAAGATTTTTTAAAAATCAGCGTATGATATATTAAAAAAAATAAAACAAAAAATATAAATTGAGTCACTGCTTTTTCGCAATTTTTTTTTCGAATTCTTACATAATATTTTCTAAAGTATATTGCAATTTATAATTATGTATATGTATATATTTTATAATACTTAATTTAAAATAATAATTTAAATCTTATAACTATCGAGAATTCTTAAGTAGGTACGTTTACTTTATACTTATAATTTTTGAAATACATTGAGTATTTCTTCTTTTAAGGTTTTATGGAAACTTTTGTTAATATTAATGTTGCGAATACCACAACATTAATTTATTTGATTACCATATTGAAAAAATATAATGTATTTAAATTTAACATTTTATCATATATTATGTGTTATAAATTATTATTTGTTGTTTATTGTGATTATTTCTAAGAATCACAGACTCGTCCATCCTTAAAGTAGGCAAATTCTAATTGTAATAATGAATAATCTCTTTCGCATAAACTATACTTAATACTACTTACATTACTAACTATTGACTAATTATAATTAATATATTAAAAATATTTAACAATTCCGAATTTTTAACAATTTTTTTTGTCCCACATGTGTAGGTTCACAGCTTTACAGGCTGAATGACTAAAATCAAAAGCTTCGCATAAAAAAAATAATTCTGCTGTCATATTTTGGCGCCCTTTTATCGTCCCACGACAGCTCGTACGGTGTTTCTCAATATGTCAGTTACAAGTTCAGTTGTTCGTATAATTTTAATGCCGATTTGATCAATTAGTGTAATGGCTGTGGAATATGGTAATGGTAGTTCTTTTGTCGGTCTCATTGTGAATCTTGTTGGAATTGTTTCTGGTCCAATACTGCCCCACGATATTGCTGTTGGTCTGAAAGAGGAAAAAGATAATTTCTTAGTATTGCTAGCACACTAAAATTATAACGTGAAATTTTAGACTCATAGAGAGCCCTTTGTCTCTATGTATCCTTAGAGAGTTTTGTTATTGTATATTTTGGCTGTGGCGGAGGATATGGTCGATTCGTTCCTATCTTTAACATTTTAATGATTTATAAATATGTAACGATGATTTATAAATATAAAAAAAAAATATTCAAATCTTACTCCGGTAATCTTTATGCTTAAAACATTTTCTATCGCTGATCTGTATAAATGTGTCTATTTTAAAAGCACCAAGCTGTGATCTTTAACCAGTTGCTTCTTCTTAAAAACACGACTTTTAACAATTTCTAACAAAAATACTACGATATCTAAGTTAAATAGACGTATTTATTGTTTTATAAAGTTAAAAAGAAGTTTTCGAAAAATATTTCGATGGTAACAGTAGTGTCTTTCCTTTAATACGCATGGTAAGTACAAAATCGTGTGTAGATTCAAGAGTCAACGCCATGAGTATGTCAAGAGGACTTTTTCAATAGGGGAAACCTGAAACTTCAGTTCGTATAAGAATAACCTTCGCTTTATTGATAGCCTGTAGACAGTCTGTAGGTAATTTTAAAAAAAGCTGCATACTTTTTTTACGCACAGCAAGATAGAACGGAGTGTCTAGATACTCTGTTCTCAAATTTTAGTCCGAAATCTAGACATTATCTTAGGTACAACAGACCTGCTAAACAAAATTTAAGTATAAACATATTCCCGAGTAGCAATCGAACCGACAACAAATGAGTTGACAATCAGACCTTTACCACTGCGCCACGATAGGCACAGTCAGGTAGGTAATTTAAATACTTGTTTTTATATTTTATTGAATATTATGCATAATTATAGATATAATATTCAACGTTGTACACCTACCTAATGTTAACGTCATAATGCGTTTTATAAATTCCATATATTATAATCTCGATAAATACTACACTTTATGATGAGAACTATAAATTCTTGTTCTTTTAATCAATAGTTAATTATTACTAGCACGTAGCACGACACGGGTATAAATATGCTGGATATTTACTTCATCCTATAGCTATGCATGTAATATGTACCTACGCAGATTACGTTAATCATGTTTAAGGATATCTTGAAAATTTAAAACATATACAGAGTAACAATAATAAGCTTAAATTTATACTGAATCTATCAAATGTGAACAAATTAAAAAAAGTGTTTTACAAATTTAGAAGCAATAATTTGGAACAAAAAAAGTGTTTTAGCTTATATAAACATTTGGCGCAGGTTGAAATTTCGCTGTTCTCATTTTTATACATTTTCTCATTTGTTATTTATTCCTTTCGAGAAATGGTTATTTATTAATAATAATTGTAAAGTACATAGAAATTATAATAAAGACTAATAAATTCAAACAAAAAATAATATATATTATATATTGTAAAGACTGTACCGTAGACTTCTAAATTGTAAATTGCTGAAAGCTAATCTAAAAAAACAGACCTATTACAAAGCTGCCAATAATTGCAAAATTGACATTCGTATAATAATGTTTTAGGTATTTTTTTTTATTGCCTAAATAACGCGCCTAAAAAGACATATTCTAAAAATAAAAACTAGCTAGATCGATTTATTTCCCCCGAAACCTACATACTAAATTTCATGAAAATCGTTGGAGCCGTTTTCGAGATTTAAATTATATACATACATATATATACAAGAATTGCTCCTTAAAATATATATGATAAAACACAATCGTTAAATATTGTGGAGAGAAAAGAACAAAGTGTCTTGACACTACATTCACTGACTACTCTGCTGAAGAAAAAGTATTGAGCTGATTCTTTTTCCTTTTCTATCTTTAAACATAATTTCGCCATGTAATTATTATAATCTTTAGACTGGGCGTATCTTATACGCAATTATCTTAGCGTGATAGTTTAACTTCATTAAGCTCAGGTGTATATAAATTCCGTTTAAATACAATTAGTACCTAATTATCCACATTTCATTTATAATTATAAGGAAATATGAAAATATGTTAGGCGTTTGAGGAAAAAACGCAAATCGATGTTAAATGTTATATAATAAACAGAATGATGGAATCGATGGAAAAATTAAACGTTGAATATTTATTAATATGTGAAAACAATATTATGTCAACGAAACTTTAGAATGGTCTTCTTGTACTTAAAACCAGCTGAAAGTTCTTTTTTGGGGATCAAAATCTTTTTTTATAATTTTATATGTTACATATTTATTTATATTGTATTTTTATATTATATATTAATAAGCAATTAAGCGATAAGCATAGAAATTTATCCACTTTTCTTTAATTTTAATCTTTAATTTTTTCTATTGATACAACCGCATATGTTAAGACAGTCAAGACTAGGCTCGTTTCTCCAAAGGTGTCTGTTGGAAATTGTTATAAGCTATAATACCGTCTGGAAATATATAGGGGAAAACTACCTTAGTGGCATAATAGGCTTCGTAGACGCTGTCCGTACAAATGGTTGCGTTGTGCGAGGTGTGGTAACTGCTGAAGATGGACTGCCTACCATAATTTCACCATCGTCGTTGAACCTGAAAATAAATAAATAAATTGATTTAATAGAAATATTAGGATGAGTTCGACTTATTGTTAAAAATATGAAAAAATATAGAAAGAAAAAAAAAGTTGTTATTTCTTTAAATTATTTTTATACATTTTTAACGTATCGCTCATCTAATGGAACAATGATGACATTTTAGATACTTTTCTAGGGAGCGTTTAAGTTTAAAATTGAAAATATTTCTAATCATTGCCATTTATATTTTTTAGCCACTTCACGCTTTATCGCGCACAGCAAGGTTCCAAAGCAAAGAGAACCTAATGTTAATACATTTCATTCTCCACTTTTCATACGAAATCAAGACATTCCGTGTTGAGTGGTGGAACTCAATGCCCCACTGTCTTTTATATCTAGAGGTAAAGCAGAGGAATGAAAATAATATAAATGTAGTCATTCCCCGAGTGGGAATCGAACCAACAACCAATCGCGACTATAATCAGATATTGCCTACACCACGATAGCTTTAATAGGCAATGGCTCAATATATTTTTTTTCAGCTTCACGCTGTATCCCGCACACAGCAGGGTAGGCAGAGGGAACCTAGTATTAAGATACTCCGTTCCCCACTTCCCGCCGAATTCGGAGGCATTGCGTGTTAAGTGGCGGAACTTAACGCCGCGCTTTACTTCGACACCAGAGCGAAGAAAATGGAAATATAAAATATTTCTACTCCTCGAGTGGGAATCGAACCCACAACCAGTCGTTTACAGTCACACGCTTGTGCCACTGCGCCTGGCCACAATGGCTCAATATAATAGCTATAAATAAGTAACTAAAAAAATATTAATATCTTGGCACATAAAAGTTCACATGTCATTATTGCATTAAAATTTTTCTTCACCATGTTGCAGTAAATTGCAGCCATCGATGAAAATAAATAATTTCTCGTTGGTACACAGTCTTTCTCCATAACTGCGCACGCAATCCACGTGGGAATATTACTGAATGTATTGTTTATGATTTTGTACTGTTGCATCTCATAATGCGTAAATGCATTTATATATGGGTTATGAATTCGTTGTGAAAATTTTATATTGCATCATGTAAAGTAAACGTTATTGCTGGTGGAAGTATTTGAGAATTATTAAATCTATATTTGTTTTTTAACACTGCTTCCAAACTTTTCTAAGTTTGGAAGTAGAAGAGTACTTCTTACTCTACAGTCGTTATTTTACGCTAATATGACTAGTTAATATTGGCATTGGAGTCTATCAAATGATGATCATTAGTACAAATAAAATTTACTTATACACCTAATTGCACTGAATACTACCCATTAATACTAATATTTTTAAAATATTTAATTAAAAAACGATTTTTTAATAAAAATGAAACTAAAGTGAACATGCTATTCAAAATAATATCATACTCTATGGCAAGTATATCAAGCCCGCATAATAAAACATTATTGCTAAATAATTTGATATTCCTTTAATAACTACACAATATTTATCATTTAAAAACTACTTTCATTTCCCCAGTTCTGGTAAAACAAAGTACATTCAACACACAGTCTTAAATTCAAAAGTGGAGAAAGAGTGTCTTGACGCTAGGTTCTCTTTGGCTAACATATAGTAGGACTATCTCAGCGGGTAACTTGTGGCATAGCAGGAAGTAGGAGATTAACGCTCACCAGTTAAAAACGTGAAGCTGCTGAATATTTGCCTATGTTGTAATGAATAGACATATAACAGATAATAGTCTCACACAATAAACCAGTTTAACAAAACTGTGTTTTAAGGTAACTAAGCGATTACATCGGTTATTGTTATGCACACGCGATTTCAGTTATTGAGCATGTGTTTATAATGATTGTTATGTAAATGTACAATTTCATGCAAATTTTACCGTTATATTTAAAAGAAAATGAATATCGGAAATAGTTTCATTTTTTTTTTTACAGCTGTAAGCTTTTTCCCGTACAGCAGAGGTGTCAGAGGGAACCTAATGTCAAAACGTCCTCCATTTTCATCCTCCATTTTTCGAAATCGAGGCAAGGTGTGGTGGGATTCTCCACTTGTCTTATGATCATTTCATTTATTTAAGAGTTGTTAAAAAATAAGCATTTAAAAATAAGGCGTTAATATTAAGTTGCTTTTTAATATATAAGATTACATTCTTAATTCTTAATTGACATATTTTCTGAATAAATAAATCATAAAAAATTTTTGCGATTCCATTCCCGCTCGGACTTATTAAATTATATTATTACGGTTGAGTTCTGTCTCTCAATGATGTTTGGATTTCGGACGGAGAGTCTTAATTGTATTTTTAATATTTTTAGAGCATTATTCTAACAATTTCAAAACAAAAATATATAAATAACGTATAAATATAATGGACGCGGCGAGATTCGAACCCGCGTCTTTTGCAAACTGTCCAAGCGCTCTAACTGCTACATGCAAAAAATTTATACATTTAAAAAAACAATACAAGTTTCTAATCTACTATACGGAAAAAAACGTAACGCTAATATATATTTAGAATATTTTTCTATTCCTTTCGCATTTTATTACTGCTGTTAGATTTCCTCCATTTAAAATTATAATGAACGTGCTCAATCTACGATGTTGATAGTCAATTAAAATCCTAACCAATTACGAACATGAAACACTCTTGGCATATTTTTTTAGATTCCTATAAAATAATTTAAAAAAAACACACACACCCATTGTCAAGGAAAACTGGCGTTTATTTTCTTGTATTATTAGACAAGTGGAACGCTTAACTTAATGTAAAAAATGAAACAGACTCATTTTATATCATCTCATAAAATCTTTACAATTAATTCTTAGAATATTATTTTTATCCGACTGCGTCTGAAGAAGGGTCATGTTTTTCAAGCGTTTTTGTGTATGTATGTTCGTTTGTTTGTACGTTGTGATCGTGTACAAGCGTGTGACTATAAACGACTGGTTGTGGGTTCGATTCCCACTCGAGGCGTGGAAATTATGTTTCCATTTTCTTCGCTCTGGTATCGAGGTAAAGCGCGGCGTTAACACGCAAGCCTCCGAATTCGGCGGTGCGTGGGGAACGGGGTGTCTTAACACTAGGTTCCTCTGCCTACCCTGCTGTGTGCATACAAGGTGAAGCTTTGTGTGTGTGTGTGTGTATGTGTGTTTGTACGTTTGTCCATTTTTGGCACGTCCTGTAACTTATATGACGAACCGCATTTTGACACATTAGGGGTGTCGTTGAATTCCACAGAATTTTAGTAGTAACTAGTCGATATAGATTCTTAAAATAGCACCATAAAATGAAAACAACTAAAAAAAGATAAATAATTGAAATCATTTTTTTTATATTAGCAATATGAGTATTAATACGATCGTGAAATAACTTTTCTAACTAGACAGATTTTTTTGTTTCAACAATTATATATTTTTTAATTTAGCGTCTCTATGGTTGAATATTTTTTAATCATTGCTATAATCGTCACGTTCTTGAAAATGTCAATTTAATCGAATTATTTAGCATAATCTTAATTCTTAACAGGCGTTAATATTTTTTCTTATTGTTGGTTATATTAGTAAAAAATGTAACAGTATATTTATGGAGCTTCACTCCATCTTCTCAACTAGTTTTATATAGTAAAAAATAATTATTTAGTTGAAGGCGTTGCTAAGTTACTAAACAAGGATGTGCTTCTAATTAAATCATAATTTGTGTGAACCTGTATCAGGAAAAAACTGTTAAGCATAAGTACAATTTACACACAAAAGATGCCTTATCTCTTTATATTAAGCATGCAACCTTATTTTATAATAATCTACAGTACTTGGCATATTACAATTTTCAATTTTTCTGTCGACAGTCAATAAACATTCATTTTTTTAAGAAACTTGGCTAACATTTTGATATTAATTTATTAGATGGGATTTTTTTTTATTAAAACACGTTACACAATGCGACGTTATCTGAAGAAGAAGTATTTAATATAAAACTGTAATATGTCAATAATGTTTTAAAATTACCTAATGTTTTAAATTTTCTACAAATATTATATTAGCTATATCATTTTATAAAAGAGTAGGATACATTATTTTCTATTTACATTACAATTTCTACATTATAACGGTACTAGATAAATCGTTTATTAATTAGTGATAACTGATAACATTTAAAAGTCACTTACAGTTTAACGATGTTGTCACAATAACAATGATAATACTGAGTTTTTTTTTTTTTTTTTTTTTTTTATTATTCTATTTATTACTCTACGGACACAAGGTCTGTACCTTTTTTAAGATTATTCTTTTTTTATGATATACAATTATTTTTTTCTCTTTACGATATCAGTACTTAAAACTAAGACTTAAAGAATATACTCTAAGAGAGTCCAGTTATTTCCAGTTGTCCAAATTTAAGTTGCCTGTTCATTGTTTATTTTATACAATTTATAATATGATAAATAAATGTAACCTAACTTAATACTGAGTTAATAACTATTAAGAATTATTATCAAGGTTCAAATTATTTTTTTTTGTGTTTTCTAAATTATAAT
The DNA here is from genome assembly GCA_019049465.1 of Dryas iulia moderata. Taxonomy (NCBI): domain Eukaryota; kingdom Metazoa; phylum Arthropoda; class Insecta; order Lepidoptera; family Nymphalidae; genus Dryas; species Dryas iulia. The sequence goes on along the minus strand of CM032430.1, from coordinate 4,172,742 downwards.
TTGCTCTATAAATTTAAATGTATTAGGGTCAAAATATTTAAAAGTATTTAAATGTATTACTTTTTATTTTACGATATTTTTTCATCTTCGGTCTTTTTCCGTATAGCAAGGTACTCTAGTGTCAAGACACTCCGTTCCCCATTGTTTATCAGACTGTGGCTGAACTCAACATCTCTCTTTGTCTTACCAGATCGAAGAAATGAAAATAATTAAAATATAACCAACCCTTTGAGTGAGAATCGAACCCACACCTAAAGTGCAGCAATAAACCATGCAAGCATTTATAGTTTTATGACCAAACTATGATTGATTTAAAAAAAGTTATAAAAAATATATGATGCTGTAGTGGTGCAATTGTAGTTCTACGATGCACGTCAGGTGTATTAACATTGCGTGTATTGAAACAGTGAAATATTAGGTAGTGTCTGTCTTCGTAACCAGCATTTTGCAGGAAATATATGCTGCTTTAAAAAATTATTACTCGTTTTAGGTACTAAGTAATTTTTGCTTACTACAATTTAATAATTTAAATAAAAATTTATATACCTTTTTCAACTTTCTAGAGAAAGTTAAGTTAGTGCAAAACAAATATTTTTAGTTAGATTTATCAAATTATCATTTATATTTGCCGGTATTTATCAATTCACATAAATACCGACAAAATTCACATAAATAAGTGCAAAAAAAAAATAAAATAAATAGAAGAAACGAAAAAAGTGTCTTATTAAGAATTTATAATTGCGCTCAAAAAAGACGAGAAAGTTATTTTTATTATTTTATTTATAAAAAATATGTATTTCTGTTAAAACTTAAGAAAAACATGTCGTTACATTTTAATATATAACGGTATATAAATTCGGTTCATTTAAATGGGAGTGGAATTTAGAAAATTGTATATAATTTGCTGTATTTGTTCCGTATTGAGGTTAGTGTGTACATACATTATTTAGGACTTTCTGGTACGCGATCAAATATTCTGTTATCAACCTGTAACTGTAATTACTACTTTTTATCTTTACGCATATTTCGTGTCATACGGGCAGATAATTAGAACTTAACTGTTCTTTATTTGTCTTAATTTTTTTCACCTATTTTAAACATTTTTTTAAATAATGGAATCGTTCTTGTATAACCAAATTGAAGAGTGGAAAATATTTTGAATATTTCATCAAGGGAGGAATATATGAGTAAGCTTTCTAAATCCGCCATGTTTAGTCGAATCTTGCAAAAGAAATAATACAATTAGCAAACATACTGAAAATTACAACATACTGAACTGTTTTGCAATAATATCAGGATAGTCACTGAACAGATAATGCTGATTAAGAAATAATAAAAACGTCTTATAATTACAAATAAGATTAATTTATGCAGATGCAGGTCAACGTAGAGAAAAAAATTGCTTAACAACCCGTGGAATCGTACCTATCGCGTTACAGAGAGAAATTCGGAGCAGCGTCTGAGACATGAGACTGTGGGCTGGCTAAGTGTAGGATAATAACCCCTCGAAAGAATACATTCGTTTATTTCATAATTTAATTTCCCTAATCTATACTAATAAAATAAAGAGGTAAAGTTTGTAACTTTCTTTGTAAGGAAAAAACTTCGGAAACACTAAACCGATCATAAAAACTATTTCACATTTAGAGAGCTTGAGAGAATCCTAGAGAAAGTTGAGAGAATCCTAGAGGGGCTCAAATAGGGGATAAAAGTCGAAGATCACGTGGCGAAGCCGCTAATGGGTCGCTAGTAATTAACAAACTTTGAAAATCATACCTATTTAAAAGTAGCGGTCGTGGTGGAGTAGCGGAGGTGACTGGCGCCTCGGAACTCGGTGGTGGAGTTGGTACCGGCCGCAGCGTAAGTGTGGGCTCCGGCGATACTTCATTACCTGTAAATACAATTATTGTTTTATTTTATAAAAAAAGACATTTAGAAAACGTATAAAAATTTGAACGCAGTGGGATTCGAACCCGCGCTTCCTGAATACTGTTCAGGCGCTCTCACCACTGAGCCATGCGTTCTACTATCCGCTGCGTCGAAATTCTTATACGCTTTATTACAACTTATTTTACTAGTGGCCCGCTGCTTTGCTTTCTATAAAATAAAGATATCAATTAATGTTTTTTGTATTTATATCTACTTATTAGCAAAAGTTTTATATTTAAATTTTACCGCTATCATGGCGTAGTGGGATAGCGGCTGATTGAAAACTCGATTTATACAGACTAGAGGGAATGATTTTAATTAGATTATTTTGATTTCCCACCTCTAGTCAGACAAAGTGGGATATTACAAAATTTATTTATGTTTTTCGTTTGAGAGACTTTCTAAATTCTCTAAATGTCTGTTTTTAAATGATTTTTTAAATAATATATAGATATTATAAACATTATTATTATATTTTATTAATACTATTATCTACTTATAATATCTAGGTAAAAATACATGTTTTTATCTCTAGCTTCTGTCTTAGTAAAGTGTCTATTTTTATAGTTGATATCATTGAAAATATCGAATATATTATACAATATATATTGAGGCTCAAAAATATAATTAAAAATAACACATAAAACCGGTAACAAAGAGTATTTTAAAGTAACTTCTAATAAGACAGGTCAATAAATCTATTTATCATATAAAAAATATAGGTATCCTTTAGTTATTTTCATATCTAAGAACAATTATTTAAGACTTTCAAACTTAACGTATACAATAATCATAAAAAGAAATAATAGAATTTGAAGTACCTATATAAAAAAAATAAAAATTTTGTTTTCAATATCAGTATAGTGATTTTATTTTTGGACATAACATGTCTTAAAAATGAAACATGCAGATATTTTTTAATTTCCGTGAAATACAATATGTAATGCAAAACCTGTTTCTTAAGAAAAATGTTTAAAAATAAATATAAATAAACAAAAGTAAAAATATTCCTAACTTCCTTGTTTATGTTTCTTGAATTACTTCTACTACTAATTATCGTACTACGGTGAGGTAAGTCAGGCGGAATAAACCTATTTTCTCTATTAGCTTCACGCTGTATCCCTTGCGGGGTAGTCAGAGAGAACGGAGCGCCAAACGCTACGGTCCCTGCATACTTCTTTCGCCTCGTCCACTGTCATCAACCTCTTCATACACGCCCTCCGGGAGGTCCTCATGCTTTTTACGTGACCTTCCTCCAGTATCGTCGATACTGTGTTTTCGAAGGTCAACCGAGGTCTCCCCCTGCCTCTCTTACCACTCACTTTTGCTTCATAAATCTTTCTTACCATTCTTCCACCACTCATCCTCTCGACGTGCCCAAACCACGTGCCAAAAAACCTAATGTTTAGGTAAAAAACCTAATATCTAAAAAATACACTCTGAATACTACTACTACTTCTCGCCTGAATCCGAAACATTGAGTGGCTAAACTTAACACATAAATTCAAATAATCCACAACGTAGATGACATATTTAGAAATGATATAAAAATTAGCGTCTGATGGTAAGCTATGATTGTGGGTTTGATTTCCGATATTTTAGCTCACGTGGATTTTATTTAGAGTTTTTTAAGTAAGATATAAAAAATATATTTTACATAATATTATTAAATTACTTATAAATTATTACGTAAATCTTATAACGAAGGTTAATGCCTTCATTTTCCTTTTGTCAGTATGTCATGTGAAACAGGAATTAACACTAACTAATAAATATATACAATTATGAGAAAATATAAATATTTATATGATTATAAAAAGAATATTTCATTAATTGCCCTAAAAGAATTTGCAGCTAATGTATTATTAAAGAACCAAAACAAAACAAAAGCTCGCTCATGTTTTCACAAGGTCTAAAGGATTTCTTTTTTCTTTTGTAACTTGTATGTACAAATAAATTATCTGTGGTATTTAATATAACAGAAAAAATATATTTTGAATTATTTTAGTCCGAATAAATGTCAATGTCGTAATCGATTTTTGATGTCTATTAGAAATTCATAATAGTTTCACTTATGTGTAAATACGTTTTTTTAATAATAAAAAAAACTATATCTTGTACAAGATAGCTTGATCTTTTTGATAGTGATGGGAAACAGAAAATATCTAGTAGTCCATAAAATAGCATTTTAGAATACTTTTAGCTGTGACGAGATTTACACTTTTTTACCCATGTTTCTTTGGAAAAGTTTTTAGGTCCCATGGTCTGAACCATCTATTGGAGGTCAAAGAATGATTCTGTCTGCAAAAAATAAGGTTTAAAGATAAAAGAATTTTATCTTTAAAAAAGTTATTATTGAGGAAGAGGAGCACAGCCAAGATCATCATAACCAGAGTCGTCGAAACTTGTACCACTATCTCGAACTTTAGTTATTATTTTGTGTTCAATATAATTGTCGAAGTGGACGTAGCGCGTCATTAACCATCATCCAATCTAATACTTTCAATGTTCTTATTTATATTTTACTTTGAAGCTATAAAAGTTCTTAAAGTTTTCGGATAACCCTCTTTAGGGACTTTTGTGTTATATGTATTTTTTTAAATATTTTTACAATTTTTAAAATCATTAAATTAAGAAAATAATATTGTCGTCATTGCAAAGTTCGTATTCGATTCGATTGTACAATGTATAATGTTTGTAGCTCTATATAATTTTGTATCTGTATACATATAGTGTTTTTAAATTCATAATATACATATGTACCTAATATGTAAATAATACTAACTAGAAGTTAAGTTAATTCGTGGAATCTTTAAACAAGGTGTGTCATATGTCATTAATAATTGTTGTAACATAATATTTCCTTACTTAGAAACTTAATTCAAAATATTATTATTACGCATAAAGACCAATCGAGGCTTGTGGGCACAGTGGGACTGTAAACGCGACTCTGTGGGTATTGTGGGTTCGGTTCTTGAGGAATTGAAATATTTGATGTTTCAATCTTTTCGTTCTGGTCTGGAGGCAAAGCATGGCGTTGAGTTCCGCCACCCAACACGTACCTAATACCTCCAAAAATCGGCTGAAAATAGGAAACGGAATATCTTAACATTAGGTTTCCTGTGCTTGCCTTGTAATGTGCGGGATACAGCGTGAAGCAAAAAAATATATATTATCGAAAAAAAGCTTTAACACTTGAAACCAAATAGTTTTTATATGGTGTAGAAATTTTCACGGTTGTCTATACATATTTGACCTCGTTACAAATAATAATGAGATCTTCAAAGATTAATGACATGTATTTAAGGCTGTTGTTTTTATGATAGGTTGTAATATAAAAAGTCAGTCAAGTTGAATACGAAAAAAAGTGGTCTAACAAGTAATATTAACCTTGCTTTTTTATGATTTAAACATAATAAATTAAATGCCAACTAAAATATATAATATGTTACAATTTGGATAAAACAGAATTAAAGGTAAATGCCGGCGTCATGGCGCAGTTTATATGAATTCGACTTCAAAAGATGGCTGTGGGCTCGTTTCCCTAATCTGGATAAAAAATGAGCAGTTATTTTCATTTAGACATCGTGACACAGTGGGGCTGCGACTGTCTGTTAACGCAATTGGTTGTGGGTTCGATTCCCGTGGGAATGATTATGTTTAAATTGCTTCGTTCTGGTAAAGAGAAAAAAGACATTCAAGTCCCTTACTCGATTCGCAAGCAAACTCATGCTGAGTTTAAGACGTAGAGTGGAGAATGGAGTGTCTTAAAGTGATTTTTCCAATTTTTATTCGATTTTATTTCAAATTACTTCAAAACAGGAACTAAAAATAATATAATTCAATCATTTTCCTTTTAACCTGGTCGTTATGGCTATGTTAAACTTTTTGCTATGAAAATGCATTCTCTAGATGTAGGAATGTGTATATAGGATCAAGTAAATAGAACGGTATTACCACTTCATACCGTTTGATTTCAGATTTTCTTACGTTGGTTTATTAACAGATATACACGGGTGAACCTAATAAAGCGCGTTTCAATTACAGGCGATCCATGAATACTGTTATAATATAGACAGTTATTAAAACACAGGTATAATTAATTATACGAATGTAACAAAAAACACCTTCATCATTTTTAAAAACTTTGAAAAACGTTTTAGTTTAAAAATTGAAATGAAATAATTGCACTTAAGCCGAGGTAATTATTAAAGTAATTTAAATTTAATTTTTACAATGCAGGTTCTGGTGCGTTCGATAATTTCGTTTTTTTTTATTTTTTTTATATTCAAATATGAATAATATGATAAAGTTACTGATTTTTTAATTTTTTTTTCATTTATATTAAATGAGCATAATAGCTATATTGGTTATTGGTTTAAGTAGTCTATTTTCAATCATTCTTCTAAAATTACTGTACCGTAAGTATGTGTTTTTTTTAAATTACAGTTCAAGTTTCAAGATAACTTATTTATGAACTAGAATTACATAGTATATTATAATACATAATAAAAATACTTAATAATTAAAGATAAAGAAATGTGGAAACATCATACAAATTGGCAGGTACATTAGTACAACAACTTTTTTTTTTATTAGCTTTAAGCTGTATCCCGCTCACAGCAGGGTAGGCAGAGGGCACCTAGTGTTAAGACACTCCGTTCCCCATTCTCCGCCGAATTCGGAGGCATTGCGTGTTAAGCGGCGGAACCTAACGCCGCGCTTTGCCTCGACACCAGAGCGAAGAAAATGGAAATAACAAAAATTTCGACTCCTCGAGTGAGAATCGAACCCACAAACAGTCGTTTACAGTCACACGCTTGCGCCACTGCGCCACGACTGGCCTTTAGTACCTATATCAATTTGTTAGCATGAATTTAATGTATATCATTACTTAAACGAATTGAAGAAATACAAACATAATTAGTATTACGTCTACTACTACGTAATAAAAAGATACAATTAATTATTTAATAGAGTACAAGTCGCTTGTTTACGTGCGCGCGATTTACCGCTTGCAAAATATATATTTTCAAATTTTTGTTTAAGGTTTGGAAAATTCCTTGGCAAGTTGTGAAGGTTATATTTTGTTATAAAAAATATAATAACCTGTTTTTAATAACAACAGATTTGATAAACGACAACTGTGTGTTTTGTATGAAATTTGTCTATTTCGTTCGAAGTTTTCGAAAGAATCGAATTTGTATCGTTGTCAGACCTTTCTTTTGAAAAGAGATAAAAAAAAACTTTTTTTTTTGGCTTTACGCTGTATCCCGCACACAGCAGGGTAGGCAGAGGAAACCTACTGTTAAAACACTCCGTTCCCCACTTTCCGGTGAATTCGGAGACATTGCGTGATAACTGGCGGAACTTAACGCCGCGTTTTGCCTCGACACCAAAGCGAAGAAAATGGAAATATTAAATATTTCCACTTCTCGATTGGGAATCGAACCCACAACCAGTCGTTTACAGTCACACGCTTGTGCCACTGCGCCACGACTGATCCCATAGAATAAACAACATATATAAATCGATTTTAAATCGAATATTGGTTAGTTTTTATTATTAAAATTTCGTTACTAGTTTTCATCAAATTTATATTATTTAAGTGCTTTAGAAATAAAGATGAATACTATATAATTATCCAATTCTTGCCTTGCAAGTACTTAGGCTAAACATATTATAAACGTCATTTAGTTTATTGCGTAATGATCATAATAATTATTTATTAATGAATAATAATCTAAAATATTGAACACGTTTGATTTTATGTTGTCTCAGAAAATCGTTGGCCATAACTTTAATACAACTTATTTAAAATACTAGCGGCCCGCTCGCGGCCTCGCCGCGTGAACTTCATGACTGTTTCATTATATTGCAACCACCGGGGGTGGATCTTTGCAAAATAAAGTAGCCTATGTTTAACCTTAGATTATCAACTATATTTATTCCAAAGTTCATTACAATCGGTCAAGTAGCTTAGATTTTTCATATTAACTTTCATCCTCTTATCCATCAAACCCTTTAGAGGTTGATTTTTGAAAATATAAGTAGCCCATATTTGACCCTGAATTATTTACTACTTTCATTCTAAATTTCATCCAAATCTAGCCAGTAGATTACCCATGAAAGCGTGACAGACAAACAGACAGACTGTCGCATTTATAATGTCAATATGGGTATACCTTTAAAAGCTCCTAAAACTTTACATGTCATAAATATAAATTTAATACTGTAATTTAAGAATTATATATTTATATTCCATACTATTAAATGGCGCTTAAAGTTTTGTTTAATTTAAAGCAGTATTCATTCCGAAAGCAAATTTTATGAAGAATGTAAGAAAAAAAAGCGTCTTAATACGGACTAATTAAGATAGCTTTTTAGTTGTTTCATTTTTTATTCTGTATGGCAGAGAGAACTTAGTTTCAAGACCCTCCGTTCTCTATTTTTTTTTTTTAGCTTCACACTGTTTCCCGCACACAGCAGGGTAGGCAGAGGGAACCTAGTGTTAAGACACTCCGTTCCCCACTTTCCGTCGAATTCGGAGGCTTGCGTGTTAAGTGGCGGAACTTAACGCCGCGCTTTACCCCTATTTTTTACCCCAATTTAATATATTTTGTTGAGTGGATTCGGCACACTCAATCGCGATTACATCAGACGTTTTTCTACTACATATTCACAATTACTAGCAACGTGCTTGCGGCTGCACCTGCGTTAACTACACAACTATGGCTCTATCGTATTTTCGACAACACGCATTTCCGATTAACGTAAATGGCTTATATAACAGTGGTGTAGCTGGGGGGTGCGAGCGGTGTAATCGCGCCGGAGATCAAAAGGGAAGAGGCATCAAAGTCGACGACAATCAATTCTTTTCTATTTTTTTTTTAAAATCAAGAATCAAGAAATGTACTAGAAAAATGAGAGAATGGAAATGAATAATACTATATCTAGAATATCTAGAATACTATATCTATATCTAGAAGCAAATAAAATAAAACTAAGCGAAATATTAATTTTTTATGAGCCTTTGTGGTAGAGTAAAATGTCAAGAGAGATGAACGTTAGAGAAGTAGGTAAACTGTTACGAATTAAAATAAAAAAACTCTAAAAATTTTTCGAGGGGTTGCTAAAGGACATCAGTACATTGTACAAAAAGTAAACATTTTGTAAATAAAATGAAGTGAAAACATATTTTTTTTAAGGTACAGAGTAGGAAGAGCTGTATAGTCGAAGTATAACTACCGACTCCTGCAAGTGATTGCTATTCGTGACTGCTGCAGAGTACACAAGAACCCGACAAGGCATCAAGTCCTATAGTCCACCAGGCAGCAAATACCTTAGCTACGCCACTATTATGATTATCCACACAATCATTTCAACTCTTTGTTGCTTTTTGAAAAAGAAAATAGCATATGTTTGACTCCCAGGGTACAGCTAGTACAAGTTGCATTACCTATTTCATCCAAATCACTCCGATGGCTTAGCCATGGAAGCGTAACAGACAGACAGACAGATAGACTTCTACGCTTATGATATTAATATGGATAATAAAATAATGTGAAAAATTATGTAAAAAGAAACCCTATTTATTATCTATTTCGAAGCTCTAGCTGAGCTGAGAGAAAGAGAAAACTTTAAAAAAATTATATATAAAAAGTACATAGTATCTTACCATTTGCAGGTATAGTATTAAACTGCTCGTTAGCGAGGAACACTTCGAAATATCTCGTGAAGTCACCCGTGGGGTCCCATTTAGATGACAATTTGGCCCATTCTTCAGGATATTCATTCTTCAATCTCTTTATGATTTTTACTGCGGTTTTCTTTTGGCGTTCCGTGCACCGTATACATTTTGTTCTTAACGCCTCTGGTAGAAGCCCTGTGAAGAATAAAAAAATGTTTTAATATATCTATTGACGTTTTTCCTAGAATTTTATTTATTTTTTATTAAAGTAACTCAAATATCTTAAATATCGAACCCGCTATCTTTTGGCTGACAGATAACTCTCAACATTTATATATCAATAAATTACTTCAGCTTCATATATTATTTAAACTAATCACACCATTATAGTGTCAGTAGACTAATGAGAAAAACGTTTTATGGCATTTGATAATGCCAAAAAAGATTTTTGATTATTTGTTATATGCCCGATATTTTCATATTACAACAAACTGTATCGATTATTATTGGCATTTAATTACATATCGTATTAAATCGAATGATCGAATAATTTCATTTCCGGAAGCGATTTTTTACTGTATTGAACATATTCAATTTCAACAACTTTATAAGCTGTACAAGTATGCGTAAGCCGGTTTGGCCGGATAAGTTAGTTTTACTATAGTACCTAAGCTAGTTTTCTAAGTTGAAATAAAATTTGACATTTATTACGTAGATATATGTCATTTTTTAATTAGTATACAGTAGACAAAAGTCACGTGACACGTTTCGTACTTCGCTACGTCGATTATATTACAGGCATTAAAAGAGTTTCTTATTTGGGTGGTCTGTAATATGGTTGTTTTTTTAATAAAATCTTGAACGATGCATACATTCTATTCGCACTCTTCTTCAGTCGAATGGCGAAACTCAAATTCCCCCTTTATCTTTATAGTTCGAAGAGCGAAGAAATGAAAATTTAAACATAATGGTTGTGGGTGACCCCATGATCGATTCCCTCGGGGAATTAAATGCCAAAAGACATTTAGAAAACGTATAAAAATTGAACGCAGCGGGATTCGAACCCGCGCCTCCTGAATACCGTTTAGGCGCTCTCACCACTGAGCCATGCGTTCTACTACCAGCTGCGTCGAAATTCTTATAAGCTTTGTTACAACTTATTTTTGTTGTTAGCATCTCTGTAGAGAGATTTTTACAAATTTCTGCTACCCAAAGATTATTCTACGAACAATCGTTTGGCAAGAGAGAATTCTATTTATTAAATATTTTTAAAGTATTTTTAAAGTGTTATTCCACACTTAGGAAAATTGAAAAAGACATTTAGATAACGTATAAAAATTTGAACGCAGCGGGATTCAAACCAGGGTTCGCGGGTTCGAATCATAGATAGAGATTTTGTATAACATATTTTATATGAAGAAGGGCTGTTTAAATAACAGCAAGTTTTGCATTAGGTATATGTCAAAGCGTAAGAATATATACACAAATATTAAGTAGCTATTATGTATATATAGATCGTAAAACGATAAATGCATCTTAAATTGACATTGGTCAATATATTATTATTTATTTACAAATTTATATATATATAAAACGATTCGTGAGCACATAATGATTTATACTATTGCAAATTGCAAAAGCAATTTCCAAATATTTTGACATTTACATAGCATTTGTGTTAAGAGTTTCTCAATGGTAATCATTGTTTTTAATTAATAATCGGCATAGAGATTTATATTAATATAAATGAACATAAATTGAATATATTGTGTTTTTTATAGCTCCACACAGCAGGGTAGGCAGAGGGAACCTAGTGTTAAGACACTCCGTTCCCCACGCACCGCCGAATTCGGAAGCATTGCGTGTTAAGTAGCGGAACTTAACGCCGCGCTTTACCTCTCATACGAGAGCGAAGGAAATGGAAATATTAAATATTTAAACTCCTAGAGTGGTACTTGAACCCACAACCAATCGTTTACGGTCACACGTTCCTGCCACTGCGCCACGACTGGCTTCCATTTATATATTCATTATTAGTAATAAGCGAATAACTTAGTGCATGTTTGCAAATATCAGCTAAACGCCTTTTTCCCGAAGGCAGGGTAGTCAGAAAGAACCTAGTGTCAAGACACTCCAATCTCCACTTTCCCGTAAATGAGATACTGCGTGATAACTGATGGAACTCAACGCTTGTCTTGGGTACTAGAGACATTCATTTATTAGGAACGGTTTTTTTTCTCTGCATGGCGGGAAGAGCTGAGCGAATTACATATTTAGTGTTATTATATGTTAAAAAAGTTTGAAAAGCAAAAACTTAACACTAACAAAACACTTTACGTTCCACGGCGTTAGCCTATGGGCACTTTTTGACCATTTATTCAAAAACTACAATTACAATTGCCACTGTGCTCACACACACAAGACACTGTGCTCGATATCCCTGCCAAATTTTAGAGATCTACTATAAATAGATCAGGAAGAGTTAAGCCACAACGAAACACACTGTTGACCAGTAATAAATAATTTTACCGAATTTTCCAACACTTAAAACAATATCCGTGAGAAAATGTTTGATGCCCTTAAGTGAGTATCATGATTATAATTAAAAAATACTTTGTTCTTTTTGTTAAAAAACACTGATAATTACATCAGCTACCACAAAATATTTCATTTTGAATTGAATTTTTTACACGCTTAGGTTCTTCTTAATTTTAATTAAAAATATTTTAATTAGGTAATATTTTTGTGTAATAAAATTAAAAAAAATTAAGAAAATTTAAAGCCATATTTGTATAGAGTAAAGACCTTGTGTAGAAGCTCATGTATTATTTATTCAGTAAATAGATATAATTTTGATGTAATTTTATTATTCAATTGCTAGTTTGATCTCCTCTACATGTACGTACAATGTATATTTAATCTAGGTTTCATGTTTTGCTAGATATTTATTATTTAAAAGTTACAAATGGCTTATGCCTTTAATGGAAGTAAAATATATTTAACCTTAAAAAATAGCCGATAGAATATATTAAATAGGAGAGATAAGATCATGCTGTAATTATGTACCTACAGATCCTTCCACACTTTTTGTGTAGCTAGAGGGGCAAGTTAGAAAAAAGTTCAAATTTGTATTGTATCGTATCTGATTAACTCGTTTCAATGACAACTGACTAATTGTTCTCAAAACTATGTATGTCTCTTGCCCTAACGTGAGTGAACTGTCAGAAACACATCTGAACTAGCTAGTTTTCATCTCAATAGGCTTTCTTTTATTATACTTCTATATTTTACTGTGACGCCATTGAAGTATAAATAAAATATAAATTTATAAAATATAAATGTATAGAAAAGCAATGTATTTTAGGAAATTAACAAAGAATTTTGTTATTAAATCGATCGAAGATCTAAGAGACAAGAAATCAAATACAGCTTACATTTAACTTCTCTGCGTGAATATTGATAACAATAATTACTTAATAGTGATTGTATAATTATATATTAACGGATAGTAACTTCAGATTTTATGTCCACTAATAGTTAAACTAATACAGAAGCCATTCGTAATTTTATATGTAAACTAATTTTCAATAAATTAATTATTTATTATATATTCCATTTAGCTTTGTTTTATTAGATTCTTTTATTATTATTTTATTCCTCATCCTGTTTTATTATATTTCTTTATTATATATAAATAAATAATTTAAGTTGGTGGACCGCATTTGCTTAAACAGATTTGTTAAAAGTCTATACATTAGGTACAAACATTAACTTGACTTCCCGATACCCAATTATTATTATTATTTTTATATTATAGACATTATAGATATACGAGTATTCGGTTCATAACCCAGTGTAACAATAGAGAGCTACAGGTCCTTTGCCAGCATTTAATGAAGAGACAGATTCTTACAAAGGTACCCATGTCGTAACGACTTAGAAACAGTATTACTGGTAAGCCATTTGACAGCTGTTCGGCACGTGGAAGTAAGTTCCTACAAAACCGCACAGTCCTATAGTGCCATGTATTTGAATAGTGAGGATAGCATTTGAGTCGTGTACGTACTGCGTAGTTATAAATAAATAACGTTACAATTGTAATTGGGGCCAGTCATGGCGCAGAGGCAAAAAGTGTGACTGTAAAGCGATTGGTTGTGAGTTTGATTCCTACCCGAGGAGTGGAAATATTTATTATTTTCATTTTCTTCGCTCTGGTGTCGAGCAAAGCGCTGCGGCGAATTCGGTGGCAAGTGGGGAAGGGGCGTTCTAATACTAGGTTCCCTCTGCCTACCCTGCTGTGTGCGGGATACAGCGTGAAGTTACAGAAAAAATATAAATATATGTAGCAAGGTAGACTTTAGTATGAAAACACAGTGTATTCCACAGGTATTGCGTGCTGAAAGCAACCCACTCTCTTGTTTTATGTCACTGTCCCACTGAACCATGATGGTGTGACTGATTTAAGTGTTAGCTATAAAAGTTATTAAAATGCAATAAAGCTTTTATGAATTCATAAATGTAGCCATATTTAAATTTTAATGATATTGAATTTCAATATACTTAAACGACTAAGTGTATGAATAGGAATATAAAATGTTATAGGAACACAAACAAGGCCATTGTTGCGAAATTGAATAGTGTTTGAATGCTTTTTTAATTATTTTTATATCATTTTTTTGGCTTCACGCTGTATCCCGCACACAGCAGGGTAGGTAGAGGTCTAGTGTTTAGACACTCCGTCCCCCACTTGCCACCAAATTCGCAGGCATTGCGTGTTAAGTGGCGGAACTTAACGCCGCGCTTTACCTCGACACCAGAGCGAAGATAATGGAAATATTAAATATTTCACCTGCTCGAGTGGGAATCGAGCGCACAACCAGTCGTTTACAGTCACACGCTTGTGCCACTAGGTCACGACTGGCCCTAATATTTTTATTTCATCATTTTATGTTCCGCCATTACACGTGCAAGGACTAGAATTAAAGTGGAAAATGGGGAACATAGTTCTCGATACCAGGTTCTCTCTAAGTCCTCTGTTAATAGGGAAAGGGCGTGAAGCTCAAAATACGAGTAAGAATACGAGTAAGAATACAAGCCTGTATTTTAACTAGCACGTTTCGTGTGACGTCACCAATCAGTATTCAAACTTTGTTACTCGTTTAAAATAATGTATTAGGTCATTGTAATAAGGAATCTTAACAATTTCCTTATATTTAAAAACAAACACGCAAATAGTTCGTTGACTGCTAACAAAGATCGAAGGTGTATTTTAGAAACTAATCTTGTTTTCTTATTTTGAATATTATCTAAATTATAATTATAATTATATATTATCTAAAATAGGGGCCAGTCGTGGCGCAGTGGCACAAGCGTGTGACTGTAAAGCGGTTGTGGGATCGATTCCCACTGGAGGAGTGGAAACATTTATTATTTTTTCGCTCTCGTATCAGAGAAGCAAAGTGCGGCCTTAAGTTCCGCCACTTAACACGCATTGCCTCTGAATTCGGTGGAAAGTGAGGAACGGAGTGTCTTAACACTAGGTGGTTCCCTCTACCTGCCCTGCTGTGTGCGGGATATAGCGTGAAGCTTAAATACTAAAATACTAACTATTATTTACCATGTAGGTAATATTTAACACACTATTTTACCATAGAAATCTAATGTAAAGAAACTACTTCCGAAGAATAATAATTAACACAAGACTTTATTAACTTTATTAATTAAATATTTTGTTATGTTTATTATAAACCAGTTCAAAATGACAATAAAAGGATGTCATGATTTGATAATATTTTTAAGCGTTTTTGTGAATTACGACGGCGACTCTACTATCAATAAGGACATCTCGACCATTAAAGAATCTAAATTTGCATAATTTCCGGGATTCTCGTAGTATTATAATGTAAACGTGATTTTTTTACAATATATTGTAATATAATACTGTTAGTTTTATCTATATTTGAGACGCAGTAAAGTTATAAAAAACTAAACAAGCCGTTTACAGGTGATTTTTTTTAGCTTCACGTTGTATCCCGCACAAAGCAGGGTACCTCTACCTAGAGGGAGTAGTGTTAGGACACTCCGTTCCCTGTTTTCCGCTGAGTTTTGGAGGCATTGCGTTTTTAGTGGCGGAACTTTTGCCTAATCATCAGAAAGAGAAAGACAGAGAATACCTATATTATATATCCTTTAAATGTTACACCATAGTCGTGCACGAGGACACCATTGTAAACACGGTTGCTTGTGGATTGGATTTTCATTTCAAGAATTGATTATTATAGATTATTTTAATTTCCTCACTCGGGACAAACAAAACGCGATTTTAAGTTTCGCCATTCAAAATGTAATGTCCGAAGGGGGATAACGGAGTGTTTTGACTCTACCTTGTGTGGGAAAATAAGTGAAGCGGCTTTTATATTAAAAAAAATATCTAAGACGACTCGTCTCATTGAGCACGCACCAACATAAGAACTACACTATTACATAGATTAAGAAAATATAAATTTTTTGCTCTGCCAACTTTTAAGGTAAGCAGCGTGCTTAGAGACGCGTGAGAATGTTCTTTTTTATTAGACAAACGATGGCCAAAGCAAACAGCTATTGTTCCAGAGTTTTCTACGGTCACAGTATGTGTTCAGGAATGTACTTGACAATTTTAATAGCTGACTTAGTAATTTTAATAAGTAAATTGTTGTGTTGAAGAAATATTTTTTAATAATCATTGAGTGAGAAACCGCAGAAATACTTATTACTCAATAAATGTTTAATTAAAAAAATGTTATATCATAATAAAGACTGATAATAATTGTTTTTAGCTTCACACTGTATCCCGCACTCAGAGGTAGGCGGAGGGAACCAAGTATTAAGATACTCCGTTCCCCACTTTCCGCCGAATTCGGAGGAATTGCATATTAAATGGCGTATCTTAACGTCGTGCTTTACCTCTAATACCAGAGCGAAGGAAACAGAAATATCAAATATTTCCACTCCTCGAGTGGGAATCGAACCCACAACCAGTCATTTACTGTCACACGTTCGTGCCACTGCGCCACGACTGGCTCCAACAATAATTATATTTAAATAATAGTGTCATGACACTAAGATATCTCTGCCCACCCTGCTATGCGAGGGAAAAGTATTGAAATGCATTTTTTTTTAATATAATTTAAATGTCAAAATTACTTAGTGGCATTCAATACCCCACTTGTTTTGTTTTACGAGGAAACAATTAAACTGTCCTAGCACGGCGCCACTCACAAAAACAAGCTTAAAATTAAAAATCTATATTGCAAGTTTGTAGATATAAATATGTATATAGTTATTTTATTTTCAAAATAAAAAATCTTTTGTATATCAAAACGTTTATACGTTGACTTAGCTCAATGATAGTAGAGACAAATCTTTTCATAGTGGATAAGACAATAATTTTAATTGCCCACGAGATGTAAATAAAACAAACAAAAATAACAAATGTATGGAATACGAGTAGAATAGAAAATTTTTCCTGCTTGAAAAACTTAAAAAACGCATTTCCCAGTGACAAAAAAAGATAAATAGCCCAGAAGGGGAAAATTAAAGCAATTTGAATATTAAAGCACTAAAGCATTCAAGTATAATATATAACTAAAATATTTGTACAGCAAAAAAATTTATACAATCAAATTTTCTTAAAAAACGAGTTAGTTTATTATATCTAATTTACTAGAGGCCCCGTTGACGCATAAAATACGCAACTTGTCTTAGCTACATGTAAGTTATTTTTACATTTTTCGATTTCATACATTTCTAGCATATTATCATATAAAATATTAGCTTTTTGCAGTTCTTCTTTATCTATATCATAATTCATATTGCTCCGTCCACATAATTTTCAAAAAAAAATATTTGAAAGCCTACAATTTTAAGTACAGATTTTAGAAACAAAATCGCCACTGTACATTCCATCCATGCAATGAACGGCACTAACAGTAAAGGTCAACAAGTTCTAAGATTAACTACAAACATTATTTATTTAAATTGCATCAAATCGATCTACTAATTTTGCAATAAAACACAATGGTGGATTGGAATGGCCGACGTGTCATAAATTGATTTTTTTGCACAATACGTATGTTTTAATTTTTTCTTGATTGGTATATTTTTTTAATCGTAGGTATATGTCAGAAATGGATTCTTACTATTTAAGGTAACGTGTTAAATTGATTTATTTACAATTAATCAATTTTAAATTGATGTAGTAAAAGTCAAAATTGAAATTGCTTTTTTCTTCGTATAAATATTAAAAAGTGACCAGTCGTGGCCCAGTGGCACAAGCGTGTGACTGTAAACGACTGGTTGTGGGTTCGATTCCCACTCGAGGAGTGGAAATTTTATTTCCATTTTCTTCGCTCTGGTGTCAAGCGCGGCGTTAAGTTCCGCCACTTAACACGCAAGCCTCCGAATTCGGCGGAAAGTGGGGAACGGAGTGTCTTAACACTAGGTTCCCTCTGCCTACCCCGCTGTGTGCGGGATACAGCGTGAAGCTAAATATTAAAAACAATTTAAGCCATAACTCTTTGTTTTCTTTAAAAAGTTGACGACGTAAAAACGGGACGGGATTTCTTTTTGCGTGATATTTAAATAAATATTAATAATGCGCATTCGGTGTGCGCCTGAGTAACAAATTTTCATATTTTCATATTTCCGTATATTTGTCATTTACTTTCCCCGTACATAAGGATTGTAAGACATGTTGGGCATATGTGAATTTGGGGCCCAAAAGAAAAGCAATATGTACTCTGCAAAAAAGCGCAGAATATATTGTCGTCAAAACAGTAGAGAGTGGAGAAAAGAACGACATATGACTGAGTTTAAATAACGTTTAGCAGATACCTAACAGAAGTAAAATTATAATTATATATCTAATTATGTGTTTTTATCATACATTTAGTTTAATAAGATCGTTGAACTGCGTTTTAAGTAGCTCTAAATAAAATATTTACTGACCTCGAAAACTCTAAAAGGTGTCGCTAGCACTGGTAAAGTGCTAACTTTATACAATAGAGCAGATCCTTTTGTGACTAACACTCAATATTTAACTGTATATTTGTCACACTTAACATATGTAGTAAAAGTACTGTTATTTATTAGTCCTGTAAGTAAGTTTCTAGTTCACTAGGTTTAATAATGTGTCAATAAATTAAAAATATAGAATTTTTTTAGCTGTATCCCGCTCACAGCAGGGTAGGCAGAGGGAACATAGTGTTAAGACAATCCTTTCCTCACTTTCCGCCGAATTCGGAGGCATTGCGTGTTAAGTGGCGGAACTTAACGCCACGCTTTGCCTCGACACCAGAGCGAAGAAAATGAAAATATTAAATATTTCCACCCCTGGAGTGGGAATCGAACCCACAACCAGTCGTTTACAGTCACACGATTGTGCCACTTCGCCACGTTAAATATTTTTTTTAATTTACAATTAGCTAAGATATTTATGAAGACTTAGTCTAGACTGAGCTATGTTTTCATAATAAAAAGTCATATAAACACTTGATGTCTATAGCTTAAATGATTACATGATTTATAAATTAGTTTATGCATAAATTAGTTTAAACTCGATACAAACGATAAATAAGATATAAACGAACGAATACAATTCTTAGCCTTATTAAGGCGTTAGTAGATAGTAGTAATGTATATTGACAAACAAAATATAGTCGGCCAGTCGTGGCCTAGTGGCACAAGAGTGTGACTGTAAACGACTGGTTGTGGGTTCGATTCCCACTCGAGGAGTGGAAATTATATTTCCATTTTCTTCGCTCTGGTGTCGAGGTAAAGCGCGGCGTTAAGTTCCGCCACTTAACACGCAAGCCTCCGAATTCGGCGGAAAGTGGGGAACGGAGTGTCTTAACACTAGGTTCCCTCTGCCTACCCTGCTGTGTGCGGGATATAGCGTGAAGCTATTTAATTTTTTTTAATAATATCGGCTTCTTAATCTTCAATAAAGAAGGGAGAAATTGAAAGTTTAAAGTGATAGGAAACTGATAGGAAGATACTAATAGAGATATGATAGAGAGAAAGAAAGAGATATTATAACATTTTAGATATTTGTGTTATTTATACAATGTAAATAATAAAACACATATCATAAAGTCCAAGGGGTCAGTCGTGGCACAATGACACAAGCGTGTGATTGTAAACGACTGGTTGTAGGTTCGATTCCCATTCGAGAAGTAGAAATATTTAATATTTCCATTTTTAAGTTCCGCCGCTTAAGACATAATGTCTCCAGAATTTAGCGGAAAGTGGGGAACAGAGTGTCTTAACACTAGGTTCCCTCTGCCTACCTTGCTGTGTGCGGAGTATAGCGTGAAGCTACAACAAATAATAAAAATAAAGTCCAAGCAACAAACATTAGAAATATCCACTTATATATGTATAAAACTATACGATATGAATATAGATAAAGATAATGTATAGGTCAGGGTCCTAATAGATAGTCTTATAGTTCCATATGAAATGACACCATCGTGCTAGTAACGTAAAATTTTATGCTGTGGTTAACCATTTGTGCGCACGACGAGATACATATATGTATATGGCATATAATAAATATATTATACGAATTGTAGTTCGTTTGCCTGAACTTAAAAAATATACACACAAATTTAAACAAATCCTCCCTTAGCGCTCCTCTACACTCTTCAAGGAAACTACCAAATTTTAGGCTGTGCGTTGAATGTAAGTCAGTTGATAACGGTTCTTTATACGATTCTTTATAATATAATATATTAAAAAGAGCTTCACATTTTTTCCCACACAGTAGGGTAGTCAGAGACAGCCTAGTGGCAAGACATTTAGGTCTTCAATTTCCACCAAAAATGGAGAGATTAAGTGCTGAATGGCAGTACTCAACGCCACGCTTTGTCTTACTAGAGCAGAGAAAAGAAAATTTGGGATTTGTGAAATAAAAACTATAGCCAACAGTATTTACCGTCAGAAATAGTCCTTTGCTACGTTAATATACGGTTTAAAAATTAAAAAAACGGCCTTTATATAATGGAATCATCAAAAATATTGTAGTACAACTATAGATATTTATTACCCATAGATATATAAAGTAATGAGAAGTATAAAAATAATAATTAATAATTACGCTTTCAAACGACTTAGCACATTGAATGCGGAATTACGACCAGCGGTACTATGATTGACTATTAAATATGGATCTTAGGCAATTTCCTGTTATACCTAAGAATGACAATTAGTTATTAAATCTATTATTAATTTTATTTTTTTGCTTAGTTTTTCTTATATTAATTTAACGCTTTTTTAATCTGTGTTTTTTAATAGTAATGACAAGACATCGTCGTTTGGGTCACTAGGCACACGAGATGTGGTGAACATTACGGCCCACGATCTCATGTAACACGAGAGGAGAGAGAGCTACATCGTCTATATTTAAGCGAATGATGTCTATCATTTAAAGATACCTAAATCGTATCGTCCTGGTGATACTGTCACTGTTGGGTCATTCCATAGTTGTGTGGCGTGTGGAAGGAAATTTCTAGCAAACTTTGCAGAACCACCCGTTTAAAAATTGATTGAGTCGTATATAACATTATACTTTTAAAAGTATACGTAATTACTCATATTAAAAACCTTAATATACTTTTATTACGTTACTTTATGAAACCTAAGTAAAGACATAAAAACAGTTTTTGCTTGTCATGAAATCTACATACATACATAAAAATATTTAGTTTCGTTGTGTTGACACTAGGTTTCCTCTGACTACCCCGCTGTGAGGGACAAAGCGAGAAGCTGCTTATATATATTTCTAGTTTTGCTTACATACATAAATTTCATACTACTAATAATATAAGTCCAGTAAGATAGATTCATTATACGAGTAGATCATTTCATTTAAGTCAAATTTAAAAGAAACATATTTCAAAGAACATTTAATAAATACAATTAATATCCTTACACAATGTAAACTCGGCTACCACTTAAAGCAATAGCGATTTATACTTTTCAATAAAAAAAAATTGCACGATTTCCGGTCAATATATGCTTCCGTTATTCTTCCTTATGCGATATAAAAATGATCTTATATCTCTATATGGGCATGTAGTACAAGAGCTATAATAAGTTTACAAATATGGATGTCTCAAACAAATGATTAGAGTATAGGGAAGATGACAGAGAAATTATAAATTCAATAACGATACGAGGAAGAACGACGCCATGTCGTCACATTAGCTACACTAAAACTTCCGATTAACCGTGACAGTTTTAAGTTCGATTTCCATTATAGTAAAAGTAAAAGTAATGCAAAGCAAAAGAATGAAATTCTGTAATTTCCGTATACTCTGCACGCTTTCCGTAGAACACGATAGTTAAAAAAACCTAGTGTTAAGATACTCCGTTCTCCACTTTTCGCCCAAATTTGAGACATTACATGTTACATGACGACGAATGACGAAACTCAACGCCACACTTTGTTTCTTTCTCTAGAGCGGATGAAATAATAAAAGTTAAATATGATACTTCGAAGAAGTGAGTCGAACCGAGAAATCACAACTAATTGCGATAACAGTCAAACACGAACAGTGTACTACGCCCTGATAGGAAATATTTTATATATTTTTTTCAATTTAGAATGTAAAATGTATGGGGAATTAAGTATCTTGATACCAGGCTCTCTTTGCAATACAGGAAAAAATATAAAGCTGTTTTTTTCTAACTCTCAATCATTTTTTTTCTAATTGATAATTTTTATTCACCCCAGATAAGTCAAATTAAGTTTGGTTTTCTGCCCGTTTGACACAGAGAGCATGCGTAAATATAACGCAAATTAAACTTTTTTTTTGTCTTTTTTTGCAGAGGTAACTCCGTTCACCACTTTAAGCCGAATTCTGGAGGCATTGCGTGTTAAGTGGCGAAACTTAACGTTAAATAAGATACCTATTAAAAAACTACAAATACATAACACAACCGTAACTAACCGAGTGAGCTATCGTTGCACATGTGTGCCGAATCAAATTATCTTTATTCGAATGCAACCGCTGCAACAAGTATCTGTTACTCTTCAAGGACTTGTGCCAAACGATTGGTCTATACATTTTACATAAATTCCAAATTGTATTACGCAAAGTTTTATTCTTCGTTTAATGGCATTTACACAAAAAAAAGAGGTGAGAGAAGAGAGATATTGATTTTTAACAAATGTTAATTAAGTTTATTGTAGAGTTTATAAAATATTGTTCTATGTAGTAGTTAGCTAAAAAACATGTTTTTATACTTTTAAACGTTTCAAAAGTGTTATTCGACACCTAGGAAAATTGAACAAGACATTTAGAAAACGCATACTCAGTGGTGAGAGTGCCTGTACGGAATCAGGAGGCGCGGGTTCAATCCCGCTGCGTTCAAATTTTTATACGTATGTCTTTTTCAAACATTTCTAGCGGCTCACGAGAAATAAACACAGTTTAAAATCAATAAAAAAATATACATTTATGAAATAGCTTTTCTATCTAACAGATTAGAGACCCAGCATCAGCACAAGCATAGAGAACCTAGCAAGACACTATTTCTTTCAGTTTTTGCTCGCCGCACTGAGAAAAAATAATATGTATCAGGTAAAATTATTTACGCCTATACAGTGATTTATAGCTTCACGCTGTATCCCGCACACAGCAGGGTAGGCAGAGGGAACCTAGTATTAAGATACTCCGTTCCCTACTTTCCGCCGAATTCGGAGGCATTGCGTGTTAAGTGGCGGAACTTAACGCCGCGCTTTACCTCGACACCAGAGCGAAGAAAATGGAAATATTAAATATTTCCACTCCTCGAGTGGGAATCGAACCCACAACCAGTCGTTTACAGTCACACGCTTGTGCCACTGGGCCACGACTGGCCACAACAGTGATTTACTATTCCAAATTATAATAATGAATGCCACTTGTTGAATGAAATTATGCTACTTGAATAATTCGTATTTTTTTTAGTCGTCATAAAATAAAACAGAAAAACTTTGAGCTATAATATAAAATTTTATAAATAATTTAAATGTAATTGTTTACTTAACATAATTCAAATTAAAGGGTTTTATGTTTTGAAACAAATGTTATTGGCTCGTTACTTCACTTTATTATTTTAAAGGCTCTATCAATGTATCGCTAAAGGTTATTGAGATTCTGAGAGTGGAGATGAATATAGACCAAAATATGTACGTCCATCATAATCTGTAGGTTAATTTGTTTTAAGTCATTTACGCAATATAACCAAAAAATATGGTTCCTGTAGTAATTTTTTAAAGGAGGCGCTATCTAAATATCAGTGGCAAAGAAAGTGATTACCAACACTTCTTTTCCTAAAATACTCAAATCATTGCTTAAGAATTATTAAAATACAACACGAGACGCAGTTAAAGTATTTATTATGACCAATATGTCCCCAACTGGCCGCACAACTCATCGTTTCCAAATATAAAAAGTGAAATTGGCAAAGAAATTTAAATTCCGCACTTTTACTTGTGCGGTTTTTGTTTACGTTTTCACCTGCTTTTATGTAGAATAAATTTAATATTTTGTAGAAGTGGTATGAGATTAAAATTGCTTATTACTTCCTGGTTGTTCAAATATAGGTTTTATTTTTTTTTTACTGCCAGTATTTAAATGTCATCTAATAAATAAACACTATCAGAATGTATACGTTATTTTTTCTGAAATGATTTTTTAAAACATTAAAGAGATATTCGATATCAAAAACAAATTTATTACTTTTACTTAATCTGTATTTTTATTATTTTTTTCTTTTTCAAACAAATTTATAACCGTAGTTGTTTTTCTAAATACAAATAAATAAAAAAGTTAGTACGATTTTCATTTAAAAAGGGATCAATTTCGTTTTATGCTCACTTGTTTACTCCAGCTATATCTATATATTATATTTTTACTGGGCATGTTTTTGTATTATTTATACTAGATTTATTCTTTTTTATTTTATTGTGAAAACATATTTTTTCTCTTTCCTGCATGAAACTCAACACCGTGCTTTAACTTGTCACCAAAATGGAGAAATGAAA
Organism: Dryas iulia moderata; assembly: GCA_019049465.1. NCBI lineage: Eukaryota > Metazoa > Arthropoda > Insecta > Lepidoptera > Nymphalidae > Dryas > Dryas iulia. Next base: position 4,148,053 of record CM032430.1, on the reverse strand, counting down.
TTAAGCTCAATATTCTAATTTCCTCGGATTAGAATTGAACCCACAAACTTCGCGTTTACAATCGCTAAAAACTACCTTGACTACGCAACGCTACCTTGTATTCCTCCGGAATATTTTTAAATCTATTAACAAAAAAAGGAATTAAACTTGCTGTCATATTTAGTAAATACTCTGTGTAGAGCCGCTAGGTGACACAATTCATACAAGGTCGGCATTATACAATCCATTCACGTAGTTGATTGATACTCCGCTAATCTGTCAGAACTTTCAAAGAAATCTGATTCAACTGCATCCATTTTTGTATTTGTTTGTGTAGCATCGTTTCCTGTATTTTTCCTTATTTTAATAGTAATAAGGCATTGTGGTGCAGTGGGACATCGTCAGATAGTAAATACCATTGGTTATGGGTTCGAGCCCCACTCGGAGAAAACTGTTCATTTCAATTCCTTGTTTATGGCGCTTCGAACGTACAAGTAGAGCACTTATCACTTCGCCAATGTCACGTAGTATGGAGAATACACGAAGGAGATTGGTCGGTAAAAAAGAGATAAAGTTACACTATTATAGATTATAAGTTGAAAAGATATCCAGTAACAATACAGCAACCTTCACCTATAACAAAACAAAACAAATATTTACATAAATAGTAAGTAAGTTAGTAGTAGATAATATTTTACAAAGGTGTTAGATTAAGGGAGAAAACATTTAAGGCAATTTAAATTATTTTGACACTATGTTTCGTCTATTTATATGTCCATCACGACAAAACATTGTTAGAACGCCATTTCCATATATTTTATAGTACAGCCATAATTTTCTTGAGTTGTCACTAACAAAAATGCTCGCCAAGATATATTTTTTTAAAAGATGTCATTTTCTTGTCTTATAATTAATCGTTGCTTGTTGTAGTAACTTGTATCAATGGAACCACTCATTGTAATGAAAAATATTTCCTAAGATTTCATTATTTCTTATTGTTTATCTGGATCTGAATATTTTAATTATTTCTTGGTGTTTAACAAAAAAAGAGACAAACATTTAAAAACAACATAGATGTATATTTTATAACTTTATTTTATGAATTAAATAAAAATTAAAATAATACAAATTGTATTTTCCTCAATTTTAAATATTGTTAATTAATTTTATTAGAAGCTAATCAAAAAATATTACACACAATTAAACTCGACCTCAAAGGTGCCAAAATTCTGACATAATATTTATTTTATCTGTCATAATATAACAATATTCGTAAGGCAGAAAAATATTAAATTTTATAACCAGGTCTAGTAACGACTGCAAATTATGCAATTTATTCATAGAGTATAAAAAATCTTTAAATATAATAAAAAAAAATATAATAAAATAAATTTTATTTTGTTGTTGATATTTTATATTCATATGATTTTCTTAAGAATGATTTGAGCTATTTTTTTTTGTAATAGAAAAAAATAACATAGCTGTGTACAGACATGGAGCAATTAATTTCTGCCTGAGCTAACAGTTGGCACTTTAAAATGATACTGTATTTAAGTCTATTTTTTAGTTTCACGGTGTATCTCGCATACAGAAGGGTAAGCAGAGGGAACCTAGTGTTAAAACACTCCGTTCTCCACTTACCGCCGAATGTCAAGTCAAAGTCAAAGTCAAATAATTTTATTCCAAATAAGAATTCCCAAGCTTCATTTTTAGAACGTCAAATAGTTTAACACTTTGGAATTCTAGAGGCATTGCGTGTTAAGTGACGAAACTTAACGCCGCGTTTTGCCTCGACTCCAGAGCGGAAAATGGAAATATCGACTCCCCGAATGGGAATCGAAGCCACAAACAGTTGTTTTACAGTTACACTTTGTGCCTCTGCGCAACGCCTGGCCCCAAATATATGTATTTATTATATTTATACAGATTAAAGATTTATTGAGTTATGAAATATGTTAGTCTAGTTACTAGTAGATGATTTACTATGCGCGTGAAAGGAGAAAGTAAAAGTAAAATAATATAAGATTGAGTTCTTTCCGCCTTTTTACAAGAAACAGGTAATATTCAAATACAAAAAAGAGAGTAGGTATAGGTCCATTTCTAAAATGGCGATTTCAAAGACGATTTTAAATACTTATTATTATATTATTTTATATATTTTTTTTCTGATTGTTTAGTGAGTGACCAATGATAGACTTATGTATCATTGTGTGTCATCTAAACACCTAATACGCATGTGCTTGTGCAAGGACAGTGGAGAGACGTTCAGTTTTAGAGTAGACTATCTGAACTTTTTTTTAGCTTCACGCTGTATCCCGCACACAGCAGGGTAGGCAGAAGGAACCTAGTGTTAAGACACTTCGTTCCCCACTTTCCGCCAAATTCGGAGGCATTGCGTCTTAAGGGGCGGAACTTAACGCCGAGCTTTGCCTCGACACCAGAGCGAAGAAAAGGGATATATTTAATATTTCCCCTCCTCATACACAATAATGTATAAACTGTTTTATATAGTATGTTACATTATAAGATGTTATTATGAGGTTACTTAAAGCTATTGCGCTTGAAGAACTGTCATAAGCCACTTTCAGTGAAAGTCGAATGGAGTGTCTAACACTAGGTTCCCTCTGCCTACCCTGTTGTGTGCGGAATACAGCGTGAAGCTATAAAAAATAACGTCTTAAAACAAAAAACTTTATACGTTGTGTAATTCAATTGTATCATATTGTAATTCAAATGTAATGTCAATTTAGCTAAGCATTGAAAATTAACACCTCGCTTTCTCGTCATCTTTAGTACTGGGTAGATTATAACCAGTTATATGAAGCAGTTGTTGCATATTTGCAAAATATTTTAATTTCTTTTTCTTACGTGCAATATTTTTTGTGTATGATAATGCGTTTAAATATATAAATATGCAGTTATAAATATTATAAAGACATATTTTAAATATTTTTAGTTTAAGTAAAGGACAAATTAAAAAAAAAACTATATACAAATTTACATTTCATTTGATCTAATCTAATTTTAATCACAGTAAAGCAAGTCGTGGAATTCGACCTCTTAAAGCATAATTTCTCGAATTCGGGCCAAAAATAGAGTATGGAGTATCTTAACACTAGTTTTTGCCCCTCTATACTGCTATGAATAACGTGAAGCTGCTTATTTTAAATGCTTTATTAAATATTTATTTTGTTAAATATTTAATATTTTTTTTAGCTTCACACTGTATCCCGCACACAGCAGGGTAGACAGAGTTACACACCTAGTGTTAAGACAATCCGTTCCCCATTTTCCGCCAAATTCGGAGGCATTGCGTATTAAGTGGCGGAAATTAAAGCCGCGCTTTGCCACAACACCAGAGCGAAGAAAATGGAAATATTAAATACTTCCACCGCTCGAGTGGGAATCGAACCCACAACCAGTCGTATAGTCACACGTTTGTGCCACTGCGCCACGACTGGCCCCAATATATATATTTAATATTTATATTAAAAAAACAACAAGCTACCATATAGTCTTTATACAATCTATGGTCATATTGTTACTAGTCTAGTGGTCTGAGCTTTCGTATGCGTGCTAAGCCTAACATCCGCCTGTTGTTTAAGAATGCCAAATGTAGATGGAGGTCACACGTTCGGTTTCCGCATGAAGCAAATAATGTCTTTATACTTATACCTAGATCTAAATACTAATATTTTGTTTTGACTTGCTTCCTGGTTTTCTTGAGCCGAGTGTTTTAATTACGATGCAATCTTAAATTAAAGTAGTCATTTTAAAAAAAAAAAAATTATTCTCCCACATATCTGGTTAGGCAAATAGAACCTAGTCTAAAATCTAAACTAGTCTAAAATCCTAGTCTAAAGTCTCTCGATCTCCACTTTTGACTCGAATTTGAAACATTGCGTGTAAAATGATTATACAGCGCTTTTATTTATTAGAGCGTAGGAATGAAAACAAGGTTTCAGAAATAATTTTTATATCTTTTCTCACATATTTTGACTGAGATAGAGTGTAAGAGCTAAGTATTTATATATGTGTTTGTATAAAAATAAGAAAAACGACTAAATATGTCTGATTTTTTTTATTCTTCACGCTGTATCCCGCACACAGCATGGTAGGCAGAGGAAACTTAGTGTTCAGACACTCCTGAATTTTGGAGGCATTGCGTGTTAAGTGGCGGAACTTAACGCCACGCTTTGCCCCGACACCAGGGCGAAGAAAATGGAAATATTAAATATCTGCACTCCTCAAGTGGGTATCGAACTCACAACCAGTCGTTTGAAATCACACGTCTGTGCCACTGCGCCACGACTGGTCTCATATATCTGGTGTATCTAGATTTTAAAAAAATAATTGACTCTATTAGTCACTTACAAAAAAAAGTTTCTCACTTTACACTCAAAGTAAATACTTTTTTGCTAATGACACAAATTCGTATGAGTAAAAGGAATCGGTCTCACCAACAAAGTAACTAGACCAATACGTATTGTTTGCTAAACATAGAGTCAAAATAAATAAGCATTTTTTTTTCATTAATTTGCTTGATTTTTGAAAGATTCCTTTAAGAATGCCGAAAAAAAAACGTCGATGTTAAATAATAATAATTACTACAATCACCATTTCACTAAAATGAAATGCCTTAGATCTGAAAAGAACCGGCGCAACGGAAAAAATCTCGTTGAGGTTTCTTTCTTTGTAAATCAACAATATGTAATATTTTGTAAAGCATTTAAAAATATATATGAAAACATTAAAAGATATCAAATAAAATCGTTTTTTACACTTTAATATTTATTTTTCATTTATTACCGGAACCCACTCTTCGTTAACACTCGCTGTTGTTAGTGACTTTCACAAACGATTTCGCGATGAACTAGTAATATTATAAATGGACTGGAACTTCATAACTTGCTTATTAACTAAAGGTATTGCTTTATAGCTATTTCATATTTTGTTTACTGTTTAACATTTGTTTAGATTATTTATATTAGCTGTGGCCGCGACTTCCGTTTGTGTGGAATTTAAGTAAAAAAAATAAAAAAAATATATATATATTTAAGTTACTCCTTATAATATCAGATGTCTGTTAGTAAAAGCGATAAAAAAAAGAAAAAAAAATGCTCCAGTCGTTCCAGACACTAGTAGACAGACAGACGGACAGACTAAATAGTTATTTTGGTACACGTATTGTCAATGTATATATATTATACATAGTAAAAACATTACAAGCAGACACTCCAATCTTATTTATTTCTACAGGCAGGCATTATCTCCTGCTACATAGCTTCTGACTACAGGGAGCTACTTTCCAACCCCTAAATGATTAGAACTTTGCTTTTTACTTAAATAACTAACTCAACTAAGTTGTCTACGAGTCATAATTATTTTCCCAAACGGGAATCGAACCCGCAATCAATATAGCCTTTACAGTGAGACGTTGTCACTTGGCCTCTTTTTCTTTCGTTTGTACTGATATTTTTTCTTATACTATGATAATTCATAGTATAATTGTATTATCAAAATAATTATATTCAAATTCAAATTAATTAATATACATTACATAACTTTAATTTCATTGAGACGAATTACAGACATTCACAGTCTGCCAAATATACATATATAGCGTAAACTAGATATAATTCAGAAATAAAATAAATTGATTGTATTGAGACCATCAAGGCGCACTGGGACAGTCTAACTTTAAGCGTGTATTTTTTTTAACTTTACCCTGTATCCCGCACATAACAGGGTAGGCAGAGGGAACCTAGTGTTAAGACACTCCGTTCCCCATTTTTTTTATATATAATAAGATATTTTTTTATCTATAATTGGCCAGTCGTGGCCCAGTGGCACAAGGGTGAGACTGTAAACGATTGGTTGTGGGTTCGATTCCCACTCGAGGGGAATTATATTTCCATTTTCTTCGCTCTGGTGCCGAGGTAAAGCGCGGTGTTAAGTTCCGCCACTGTTCCGTACCCTGCTGTGTGCGGGATACAGAGTGAAGCTAAAAAAGTAAAAAAAAAAAAAAAATAAATAAATATAAAATTATTGAAAATAATTTTATTGTATTTCTCCGCTCTGGTACCTAAGATAAAGCGCGGCGTTGAGTTCCACATTCTACACACTATGTCGGCTTCGCACTAGGTTCTCTGACTACCCTATTAAGCAGGAAAAAGAGTGAAATTCTTTTTTAAAAGTATTATGTCGTATTTTACTTAAACTTAAAGGTTTCTTAAACCTTATCTACACAGATATTCAAATATGATATGATAAGATATACAATTTTTTTATTTAATTTAGAAAAGGATTTTCTTTTGATATAGTACCTATTTTAGTTTTCCTTAAGATATTTAAATCTTCAACTTTTAGGTTTGGGTTTTGGTTATGGTGAGAAATAAAAACTTTACGTTACTTTCTAAGTATAGATAAACAGGGGAATGATATATTTTATGAAAGTTAAATATTTAATAACAATCACTTATTAAAATATTCTAAGATCGTATCGTACTGAATCAATGAATAGATATGCAATAATCGTGGTATACTGCAATTTTATTTGTGGATTCATATTTGAAATATTTCAAATGTTTGACATTATTTCCCGTGGGGGGACGGGTCAAGAATACAATTCCCCCCCGCCGCTGGGTAGCGTCCCGTAAAAGGCGGGTAACCCAGTAACCTGGTGGTAGGAGATTCATTCTCCGCCTGGCTCGCGACCACTATCATGTCGAAAACGAACCGCAAAATGTCTAACGACGTGTTCCGGTTCGACGGCATGTAAGCCAGCTCTCCCCATTCCCACCTTTCCTTCTCCCTAGAATGTGGTGGCTGTGGCAGTTGCTGGTCCTGCGTTAATTTGTGCCTGTTTCGAGTAGTGAGTCGTGTTCCGTTGGCGCGGGGTCCAGGGAGACCCGATGAAACGGTGCAACGCTGGCCGCCCGGTGGTTCGTAGGGGACCCGAACCCTGACCTATCCTAGTTTGGGAGGCTGTCCCGCCGCCACTGATAAAAGCTCATTGGTTGATCGTCGTGCCGGAGCAGGAGACCGGAGTGGACCCGATGATTGATAAATGAGTCGGATCGGGGGCCCTTCCGTCCCCCGCGCCAGCGACACACTAAACTCTGCTGCCGTTACAAAGGTATATTTATGCATCTTTGACTTTGGAACTGCCATGGCCACAGCATTATCCTCCTTCATTCTTCCCTGTACACAAAGACAATCTCCATGACAGTAAAAAAATATAGAAGTAATGTAATTACAGCGGCCTCACCTTCCACATTTAATGTCGACTTCTGTAACATCAGGGGTCTTCACTCGAACTTAAACGCTGTTCACCATCATCTCGAGACAGCTAAGCCGGCCTTACTTTTTCTAACCGAGACTAAGATATCTACCCCCGCTGACACGTCATACCTACAGTATCCAGGGTACATACTTAAACACGCTTTTATCAACCAGGCTGGCGTGTGTGTGTTTGTAAGGGACGATATCTCTTGTCAACGACTCGACGGCTTGGAGACTCGTGATTTATCAACACTTTGGACGCGCGTAGACTTTGGTGGGTTCACCCGCATATACGCGTGTATATATAGATCTCATAGCGGAAATGCCGAGTTGGACCGCCTCTTCGGACACATCGAAAAGGCTACAGACTACGTGCTTGAGTGCTATTCTAATGCGGAGCTTGTTATTCTTGGCGATTTTAATGCCCACCACACCGAGTGGCTTGGGTCACACAAAACTGACCGCGCGGGATTAATAACGTATAGTTTTGCCAAGGCACATGGCCTCTCCCAATTGGTGTCGGGTGTAACCCGAATACCGGATAGAGAGAACGACAGACCTTCCTTGTTGGACCTTCTGCTAACAACACATCCCGAGGGTTATCGCGTATCTATTAACGCTCCTCTTGGCACGTCCGATCATTGCCTGGTAAGTTCTGAGGCACTTTTATCTCAGCCTACTAACTCCCGACCATTAAGAACGCGGCTGGTATGGCATTACAGGTCAGCAGACTGGGATGGATTGCGAGAGTTCTTCGCGTCCTATCCATGGAGCCAACTTTGTTTTTCCTCTGGTGATCCTTCTATCTGCGCAGATGCCATCACGGATACTATTCTACAGGGAATGGAATGTTACATTCCCAATACTGTCATTCGTATTGGCGGTAACTCGCAACCTTGGTTCAATGAATCCTGTAAGAAAGCCACTAACTCGAAGCAGCAAACTTATCAAGCTTGGTGTACAGCTTTGGCCGCGAAGGACCCACGTGCTGCTGAATTTAAACAAAAGTTCAACGCTGCCTGCAGAAGCTGTAAAAAACATGCTCTTCAAGCTAAGTCCAAGCATATTCGCAAAATTGGCAGGAGATTATTGAGTTTCCCATCTGGAAGTCGTGCTTTTTGGTCGCTTGCCAAATCTGCTGAGGGTAACTTCTGTAAACCTTCACTTCCACCACTGCGCGAGCCCGACGGATCTCTGGCTCATTCAGCGAAAAGAAAAGCAAATATCGTATGCACTCTTTTTGCAACGAATTCAACTCTAGACGACTTGGGAAAAACACCACCATCCATCCCTAGGTGCAAGCACGCCATGCAAGATGTTCGCTTTATGCAAACTGCTGTGAGACGTGTTCTTTGTTCCCTCGATGTTAAAAAGTCCAGCGGTCCGGATGGTATCCCTGCTATCGTGCTTAAGACATGTGCTCCCGAACTAACTCCGGTACTAACGCGACTGTATTCACTCTCCTACACTACCGGAATAGTTCCATCCTCTTGGAAAGTAGCTACAATCCATCCTATTCCCAAGAAAGGTGACAGCTCGGACCCATCTAATTACAGACCCATTGCAATCACCTCCCTATTATCTAAGGTGATGGAGCGCGTCATAAACTCCCAGCTCCTGGGTTACCTCGAAGACAACCAGATTCTCAGCGATCGACAGTATGGTTTTCGTCACGGTCGCAGTGCTGGCGACCTTTTAGTACACCTAACTCACCGTTGGTCAGCTGCTGTTGAGAGTAAAGGAGAAGCGATGGCCGTCAGCCTCGACATCGCAAAAGCCTTCGACCGGGTCTGGCACAAAGCTCTTGTGTCTAAGCTGACATCTTATGGACTCCCGGAGAGACTTTGCTGCTGGATAACGAGCTTTCTTGACGGACGGAGTATAAAAGTCGTTGTTGACGGTATTTGCTCGGAGACTAAGTCCATCAACGCTGGTGTACCTCAAGGGTCCGTGCTATCTCCCACACTGTTCATTCTGCATATCAATGATATGTTGCACTCCTGTAACGTTCATTGTTATGCGGATGACAGCACGGGCGATGCATTTTACACCGGACGGGCCAACATGTCTCGCCCTATGGTAGAGGAGCGTAGAAAACAACTTGTGTCCGATATTGAGTTCATCTTAGAGCATGTCTCGGAATTGGGAGATTGTAACCTCGTACAATTTAACCCCTTAAAGACACAAGTATGCGTGTTTATTGCGAAGAAGACCCCTTTCACCTTAGCACCCAAATTCCGCGGCATTCCGTTAAACATCAAGAAGAACATTGGAATCCTAGGAGTCGATATCTCGAATGAGGTCCAGTTTCGGGGTCATTTGGAGAGTAAAGCTAAATTAGCTTCCAAAAAACTCGGTGTGTTGAACAGGGCGAAGCAGTACTTCACATCGGAACATAGACTTTTGCTTTACAAAGCTCAGGTCCGTCCCCATGTGGAGTACTGTTCCCACTTATGGGCAGGCGCCCCTCAATACCAACTACAACCAATTGACTCCATCCAACGCCGGGCAGTTCGAATTATCGATGATTCTAATCTTACAGACGGCTTAGAATCTTTAAGCATACGGAGAGACGTTGGCTCTCTGTCAGTATTCTACCGTCTCTACTATGGAGAATGTTCGCAGGAACTATTCGACTTGGTGCCACCATCTTCTTTCTACCATCGCACCTCGCGTCACAGATCCAAGTTTCATTCACACCACGTGGATCCATGGTTTACGTCTACCGTGCGCGCCTCGAGATCTTTTTTACCCCGCACATGCAAGCTGTGGAACGACCTTCCCGCTCTAATTTTCCCTGAGCGCTATGATCTAAGATGTTTCAAGCGTCGTGTGTACCGACACCTCCACCCCCAAGGCCGGCAACGCATCCACAACCCTAACGTTGTGGATATCCATGGGCGAAGGTAACCATTTACTATCAGATGGTCCTTCGGCTCGTTTGCCCCCTTTTTCAAATAAAAAAAAAACAAACAAAAAACAAAAAATTATTACTATACCTAGTCCACCTTTACTCCAGCAAATGGGTAAGTTGCAACCGAAATAGTGTTATAAGATCTTCTCTGTTTACCTAAAAAATTGCGAAAGACGCATGTCGAAACAGAATAAAAATATATTTGTCAAATATTGTCAGTTCAAGTTGAATATTGAATAATTTAAGCTTAACATGTTTATTTCAGATTATTTTAATCGTGGTGGTACGTCCATAAAACATTTATTAGGCTAATTTTGTATATGCAAATAATACCGCACTTTCTACGTTTTTCTTTTTTATGGTCCTATAAATAAATATTGTAACACAATTGAAGAAGAATCATCTAAGTTCGAGGCACGAAAATAAAAAAATATTGTTAAAACTTTAAAAACTCACTTAAGAAATGTAACATTTAACGTGACATTCTAATAATACATATCATACTCTATAGTTCGTCCAAAAACATACGTTCCATGTTTGTTTATACATTTCACGGTCGCTGTCTGTCTAACTACTAACTGGAACGTGGAAATGACAACAAAAAGAAAGTTAATTGTACTAAGTATATTTTCTTAAGAAGTAGAGCAGAATTATTAAGATATATCGGCTTAGTTATAAATAACGTATCTGTTTTAAAATATTTGAGGAAATAATTAATTATTGGAATAAAAATAAATTATATACAAATTTTAATCCTACGTTATACAGTCGAGACAAGTATTAAGGTTGGAATTTCCGTCATTTTTACAATTAATACGAATGAAATATTAACCTATATTAAACTCTTAATTTTTTATTAAGAAAAATAATAAATAAATACCAAGCAAAAAATAATTTAATATCATTGCCTTTAAATTTAAAGAAATGTTGTATAAATGTAACAGTAGATGGATAACCTAAGTTTGATAACTTAGGTCAGTCAGGTCATAGTTTATCACATTTTATGACAAAAATATTCAATTAATTATTTAATGTATTTAGTAACATATTGTTAAAATGAAAACGCTTTCAGAAAAATATTACTAGCAGAAAATAAATATCCTTTTTCTAAAATATAAACAAACAAAACACATTTTCTAATATATATTTAAATTAAATCTTTTTTAATAACAACTCACTTTTCAACGCCTTTCCTTCAGGAGTGCATCTTTGCCCGTTTATCAAACAGTCCACATAGTTCCTCACTAGACGTTTACTATTAAACAAGGCATCCACATCTAAATAATCATACCTAGAGTCATATTTGGGCATATTTTTCATCGATTCTATATCTTGTCCATACACTGTTACACATAAACAAAACAATATCACTGCTACTTTCATTTTGGTTATAACGAAGTCACATAGCACGAAAACGGTCGTAAGACATGCGTCTGCGCACGCCGAGCTGCAGCGTTGTTATGGCGTGCGTATCACATCTTCTCGTATATAGTATGAGTATATGAAAGGTTGCTGTCAGCGTCCTGAAATGAGACAGGTTTGTTTCAAGGGCAGGTAAAATTAAGGGCTAATTTAAATTATATGTTGTAAAATAGTATTAGGGGCCAGTCGTGGGGTAGTGGCACAAGCGTGTGACTGTAAACGACTGGTTGTGGGTTCGATTCCCACTCGAGGGGTGGAAATATTTAATATTACCATTTTTTTAACTCTGGTGTCGAGGCAAAGCGCGGCGTTAAGTTCCGCCACTTAACACGCAATGCCTCCGAATTCGGCGGAAAGTGAGGAACGGAGTGTTATAACACTAGGTTCCTTCTGCCTACCCTTCTGTGTGCGGGATACAGCGTGAAGCTATAAAAAAATTATAATTGTTTTAAATACTAGTAAAAGTTATTGAGATCTGATTATAATAATTTATTGTATCTTCAATTTTCATATCATCAATCATAATTTTTCCACTCTGGTTATATTCATTTTTCCACTCTGGTGAACAAGACAAAGCGCGGCGTTGAGTTCCGCCATTCATTCAACAAAGAATGCCTCGATCGGGAGAAAAGTAAAGAGTGAAGTGTCTTCACAACAAATTAAAAAGCATGAAACAGATTTTTTGCTTTACTTAAATAGCAACCTACATATTCGTTTGCTAATAGATTATGTATTTTATAATTTAAACATAATTGTCATTTAATTGTTTTACTTTAATGGACACTGTAACCATTAATTGAGAATCGTATATAAATATAAAAATTTGTTAATGAGTTATCACAACAAAAATTTTTGCAAATATATATTTTTCAAATTAATAAGACGACTAATATTGCCAGTTTGAAGTCAAAGTGGTGCAGTGGGACAGCGTCTGCCTATAAATTTGATTAGTTATGAAATGAATCCCACTTAGAAAAATGATTAGATAGATAGATAGATAAAATTCTTTACTGCACACAGGAAACAAAATAAAGAACAGAAACTTACATAATTGTGGATTGCAAAGGCGACCTTATCACTATTAGTGATCTCTCAAAGGTAACCTTAGGTATAAAAATTTAAAATCAAAGGACAACTTCGGGTGCAATAAAGTACCATAATCATAATAAGGAATATAATAAAAACTACGTAGCAAATAATACATAGTACTAAATAATACATATAAAAGGTATATATGATATATATTATTATATTTAATTTTTTTTAATTTCTATCTTCTAGTGAATAAGACAAAGTGCGGCGTTGAGTTCCGCCAATCAACATGCAATGTTTTGCGTTTTAACATAATCCAACACAGAATTCAGTCAAATAATGTAAACAAAACGAAAATATATACAACTAGCGGCTCGCTCGCGGCTTCGCCACGTGAACTATTTCGTTATATTACAACACTCGGGGGCGCATTTTAAAAAAATAAAATAACCTATGTTTAAGCTTAGATTATCAACTATATTTATGCCAAAATTCATTACAATTGGTCAAGCGGTTTAGATTTTTCATATAAACTTTCATCCCCTGTTTCAACCCTTTAGAGTTTGATTTTTGAAAAAATAAGTAGCCTATGTGAGACTCAGTCACTTTTACTACTTTCATTTTAAATTTCATCTAAATCGGACGCGTGGATTAGCCGTGAAAGCGTGACAGACAAACACACAGACTTTCGCATTTATAATATAAGTATGGATTTAAGGTTTTTGAAGGTTTTTAAAAAGTATCCTTTGAGGACACGCCTTCAAACGGTAAAAACATTAAGTGAAAGTTGCTACTTCTTTGTAGGTTTATTATTTTAGCGTACATACATAAGTAAAAGGATTATTATATAGAGGCCATCGTGGCGCTTTGAGACTGCGTCTGTCTATAAACGAGATGGTTGTGGGTTCGATTCCAACACGTGGGTATTATTTTATATTATTTTCATTTCTCTGCTGATGTCTAAAACAAAGCAAAGTTTTGAGTTCCGCCACTCAAAAAACAGTGTCGAGACACTTTCGGTCGAATAATGAAAATAGAGTGAATGAGTGACGTTAGCTCTCTCCGACTACCCTGGCTTGCGGAAAAATATTTGAAGAAAAATATAATGTAAAAGACATTTAAAGAAAACGTATAAAAATTTGAACGCATTGCTCAGTGGTGAGAGCGCCTCAACGGTATTCAGGAGGCGCGGGTTCGAATCCCGCTGCGTTCAAATTTTTATACGTTTTCTTTAAAAGTCTTTTTCAATTTTCCTAAGTGTGGAATAACACTTTAAAAATGTTTAAAAATATTATATTGAGTTTCTCTTTGGGTCAGCATTTTATGTGGTGTAAAATATTTTTTACCATTCTAAAATCGCATTTTGATAAATATAGTAATATTAAGCTAAGCAAGGGTTTAGGTTTAGGTTAAGCGAGCGTTGCTCTCTACTCTACATCTATCCTAGAAACATTTCGTACTTAAAACTCAAGCCGAAATACAAATTTAAATATTTTAGACAATGTATAAAAAATAAAACGTAGTCGGATTTGAATGCCCGCTTCTTGGAATATACCCAAGCACTTTAGTCAATTAAGCTAATAGATACGTTGTTATCGAGCTACGTTAGAGTTTTTTAGTGAGCACATCTGTATGACCATTTTTTACAAAATATCGCTGCTTAATATTGTTTTGAAGGATATAATAATACCATATTTAACTAAGTTTTTCTAACCCTAAGAATAAAAATATGTATATAAAGTTTTTTATTTTTTTGTTTTTTACTTATGTTACTATCAATGTGACGTCTCGTTGCATATTGGTACAACGTCTGACTGTAATTGCAATTGGTTGTGGGTTTAGTTCCCATTCAAATGAATGACCATTATCTGGTAGGTAGCTCTGCCACTTGTACCACTCTACACACGATGTCTCAATTTCGGGAGGAAAATGGAGAACGGAGTGTCTTAGCACTTTGCCCTGACTGCCCTATGAAAGAAAAAACATAAAGCAATTGCTAATATAAATATTCCCTCATATAAGATTCGAACTTAAACCCATAAAATCAGATACATTTTCTACTATAAGCTTAATTACAAATATGATCAATCACAACACATAGCCACGACGTACGAGTACAGAGGAGATAACTCAGATGAGTCACAGTAATTATATACCAGCTCTGCCACATTCATATGCTCAAGGAAGTTCTATTGTCTACGGCCAGCCATTTGGAACACAAGTTATAAAACCGTTAAATACTATTGTGATAATACTACAATTATTATACTTTTAAACATATGGTGTGTAGTAAATTAGCTGTTGCTTGCGACTTCGTCTTATGAATTATTTACTTTGTTTAATTTTTTTTGTGAGATTTTTATTACATATAATAAATACACTCACTCCCACTCAAGGAGTGGAAATATTTAATGTTTCCAATTTCTTTTCTGAGACAAAGCGCGGCGTTAAGTTTCGCCACTTAACACGCAATACCTCCAGAACTCGGCGAAAAGTGGGGAACGGAGTGTCTTAACACTGGGTTCCTTCTGCCTACCCTGCCGTGTGCGGGATACAGCGTGAAGGTAAAAAAAAAGTATACACTCATAAATAACTTACTGTAACTTATTGTGAATAGTCATATTTAATGATTACTTAATTATTTTTCGATTTTTCATTGTCTAAATAAAACTACGATATAAATAAGTAAGTACGATATAAATAAGTATTTTATACGTAATAACATTTAAAATACTTATTGACTCGACGACGATTGACTCGTGAATGCATTCCACAGATATGGACAAGTTTTTTTTTTTAAATGTGAACCTGCAAATAATTCTGCTTGCATGAGAAATTGCAGTTTTTTAAATGTGAAATAATAAATTGGCAATTGGAAACGCAATTAAGAACTTGAGAGAAACTATGATTTATATATGACCGAATCATTGTGTACTGAGAGATACTGGGAAGTATCAAATTCCCTTAATTATCAATATTTTACTCTTCACTTTAATTATGGCCAGTCGTGGCCCAGTGGAACAAGAGTGTGACTGAAAACGACTGGTTGTAGATTCGATTCCCACTCGAGGAGTGGAAATTATATTTCCATTTTCTTCGCTCTGGTGTCGAGGTAAAGCGCGGCGTTAAGTTCCGCCACTTAACACGCAAGCCTCCGAATTCGGCGGAAAGTGGGGAACGTGTACTACTAGGTTCCCTCTGCCTACCCTGTTGTGTGCGGGATATAGCGTGAAGCTATTTATTTTATTTATTTTTTTTACTTTAATTATTATTAAATGAATAGGGATTTTTTATATATTCATTCATTCATAATATATTCTGATTTTAGCTGTAGATTTCGTTGTGTTTGTATAATAATATTTTTCTTGTTATTTAATATTTAATTACTTTAACCACGAGCCATTCATTGACGTCAGAGATAAGATGATTGTTATCAATGATTGTATTTTTTTTTTCAAAATTTGTTCACTTTATTGTTTCGTTAGAATTTAAAATAGAATGAACTTTGTAGGGTTCTGCAGCAGAGAGGTCCTAGGCAGGGCGTAGGACTTGCAATATAAAAATAGGCTTAAGGGCACCTTTAAAATATCGTTCGCCTCCAATGACCGATGTCCTGTCGCTACTTAGCTAAACTTAACATTAGCTTGAAATTATTTTTTTGCTTTTAAATGATCATCGCACGGAGCGCAGTAAGATTCAAACCCGCGCCTCGTAAATACCATGCAACGGTTCTGACCTAAAAATCCATTGATATTATTGCACAAACATAAAAATTATTTAATTTGTTAGCATCTCTGTAGAGAGATTTTTATATATTTCTGCTACTTAACAATATCAGAAACAGTATATAAATTTCCCGTGTGGGAATCGAATCCACAACCATGGCATTGACAGTCAGGCGTTTGACTGCGCCACGACAGTCTAATTAAATTATGATAAGCTTAAATTAAGTGGAATTGAAGCCAAAATTAGCCCACATACAGTCAGGCACTGAGCCATTGTACTTTAAAGACGTTTCAAATTTCTATATCCGAATGTGGAAAGAATTAATTACCCATGAAATTACTATTTTTTGATCCATGGGTTACGTTATAGTTTTTTGATTGAAAATTCTTGCTATCTCCGTAATCAATTCCTTACGTAAATATGATATGTAAATCACAAACAACTTTTATATTTACTTATTTCTATTTTTAATTATGGCTATAATTACATTCGAGATAGATTTGGGGAAACACATGAGATAATGTTGGTAAGAGCCCAAATCCAATATAACGCCATTAATTTATTAATACTTGAATATTTTTTTTTTTTTTTTTAGCTTCACCTGTATCCCGCACACAGCAGGGTAGGCAGAGGGAATCTAGTGTTAAAACACTCTGTTCCCCACTTTCCGCCGAATTCGGAGGCATTGCGTGTTATGTGGCGGAACTTAACGTTGCGCTTTGCCTCGGGCACCAGAGCGAAGGAAATGGAAATATTAAATATTTCCACTACTCGAGTGGGAATCGAACCCACAACCAACCGTTTACAGTCACACGTTCGTGCCACTACGCCACGACTGGCCCCAAACCTCCACCAGTCCATCCTCGAGGGTTGCAATATAATGACAACAAGGAAAGTCCTCCTTTGTCTTAGTTACCAGATCTCGTTGCACTATTCAAAGGTTTCTCCATAGGGCTTTGAAGTTACAACGATAATAATCAACCCCATGAGAATAAGGAAGCTGTTCTCTCTTCTTTCTCGTCCTAATGATAATAACAAACATGTACTAAATATGTAACGTAATTGAAGATAATAAAGACATATTATTATAAAAGCTACTTCATATTTCTCACTATTATAACTTTCTTTTGTGCTACTTTCGTCAAGCTTCCTTTACTTCATGAGATCGACTAGAATAATCAGGCTAAGCGTTTTATAATGACAGCCGACATCAGTCTAGCACACGGCTGTTACTGTAATTGTGGTCCTAGTGACATCAATAGATATATCTAATCAATTGTATAACTGGAAATCAAATTAATTTTTGTACTGGGAATTTATATGTTTGTTTGTTAGATACGATGGTTACAGGTTCGATTTTCGTTCGTGGGTATGTCTAAATTATTTTTATTTCTTTGCTCATGTATTAAGAGAAAGTTTGAGTAATAAGTTTTACCAGTCAAAATGCAAGCGATTCTGATTGGGGCGGAAGTGAAGAATGAAGAATCGTTTCACCTACTGTAAGGATTCTCTTCAATTTTTTTTTTGGTATATCAGAGTAGTTACTAAGTCTTAGTGATAAAATACTCAACTTTCGACTTTCCAACTGAAATTAACACATTATGTTGAGCTGTTTGTTTTACCAGAGGGCGGATCAGAATAAAAATATTTTATATAAAATCATTCCTCGAATGAGAATCGAACCCACAACTTATTATGTAGTATACAATCAGATGTTATAAGACCATGTGGCCAGTCGTGGCCCAGTGGCACAAGAGTGTAACTGTAAACGACTGGTTGTGGGTTCGATTCCCACTCGAGGAGTGGAAATTATATTTCCATTTTCTTCGCTCTGGTGTCGAGGTAAAGCGCGGCGTTAAGTTCCGCCACTTAACACGCAAGCCTCCGAATTCGGCGGAAAGTGGGGAACGGAGTGTCTTAACACTAGGTTCCCTCTGCCTACCCTGCTGTGTGCGGGATATAGCGTGAAGCTATTTATTATTTATTTATGTTATAAGACTGCACAATGGTGATCTCTATACTAATATATAAGTATTCCTAGAAGAATATTAACTAATAAAAAAATAATCAAATATAATCATGAACTTGATTCTATTTCGTACTCTGTAATTTATTTAACAGTTGCTATACAAAACACAAAATAATCATTAAAACACCAACAGATAATTTATAAAACACTAAAACTAATTTTCAAATGACTTTTGACGCACTAATTTGAGATAATTGTATATATTATAATGGAAGCCATTCGTTTTTACTTTTTAGGTATTTTTAAGCAATTCTGATGTTGAGTTTTATTAAAGTTTATGATGTTTTGATCAAAGCGGCGAAGACAAAAAATTAAATTGAAGATACTTTTAAACATTTTTAAAGTGTTATTCCACACTTAGGAAAATTGAAAAAGACATTTAGAAAACGTCTGAACCGACCAATGCATTCTACTACCAGCTGCGACGAATTTTTTATACGTTTTATTACAACTTATTTTTGTTATCGCAGCTGGTAGTAGAACGCATGGCTCAATGGTGAGAGCGCCTGGACGGTATTCAGGAGGCGCGGGTTCAAATCCCGTTGCGTTCAAATTTTTTATACGTTTTCTAAATGTCTTTTTTAAATTGACGATATTCGCCGTTTTTCTCGTTTTTAAATAATAAACAAAAAAAGCTGCTTATAGCATTGGCTTGCATAGCATCATATCATTGCGTGTTGAGTGGCGGATATCAACGCCGCGCTTTGTATAGGTACCAGAGCGGAGGAATGATAATAATATAAAACCAAATGGCCCTGGTAGTGGTGCAGAGGTACAGAGAGTGCCTGTAAAGCGACTGGTTGTGGGTTCGATTACCGCTCGAGGGGTGGAAATATCTAATATTTCCATTTTCTTCGCTCTGGTGTCGAGGCAAAGCGCGGCGTTAAGTTTCGCCACTTAACACGCCTCCGAATTCGGCGGAAAGTGAAAAAAAAATATATATACAACTAATGATGTGAGTAGAAATCGAACCCACTACCATCGATTCATCAATCACATGCAAATTAACAGTCAGACTCTGTCCTACTGTGCCACGACCGTCTTTACATAATATATAAGAATAAAAACATAAATTGATCCTCTTATTAGCATTCTATAATATTGCCTTAGGTTGCCTAGTAATTTACTATGAAATACCTACCTGTCAGACATAATGTAACGGAAAACATATAATTGCACTTAGTTACGGATACATAGAATCTGTCGTGTATGAAATACCTAAGTGTCCGGTTTTACATCTCAATCAGTAGTTCAAGCTGTATCCCGCACATAGC
Source organism: Dryas iulia moderata (assembly GCA_019049465.1). Lineage (NCBI taxonomy): Eukaryota > Metazoa > Arthropoda > Insecta > Lepidoptera > Nymphalidae > Dryas > Dryas iulia. The sequence continues at coordinate 4,128,393 of CM032430.1, read as the reverse complement.
AGGGTAGGCAGAGGGAACCTAGTGTTAAGACACTCCGTTCCCCATTTTCCGCCGAATTCGGAGGCTTGCGTTTTAAGTGGCGGAACTTAACGCCGCGCTTTACCTCGACACCAGAGCGAAGAAAATGGAAATATAATTTCCACTCCTCGAGTGGGAATCCAACCCACAGCCAGTCGTTTACAGTCACACGCTTCTGCCACTGGGCCACAACTAGCCATTCTAAAATGTTTAGATGCCTAACTATTTGATACTGTGTTTTATATTTACCGGGCTAAAATAGTATTTAATATCATTATTCCCCAAGCAGAAATTTGAACCTAGTGCCATAGACAATCTAATTAGATTTTAACAGGCGTGATGGCGACTACAATTACTTAGGTTGTATTGTAAAGAAGAATACAAAGAGAAACAATAACTTAAACAAATGTCTGTAATTATTCTCATCTTCAAATTTGCATATAAATAACTGTAGTAACCTTTAAGGCGCTTTCGTGAAGTCTGAGGCCTTAGATCTGTCTAGTTTAAGGTTACCATTCGTCTTGGTTTCGTGGGACTACTCTTTTTGGGAGGAATAGCCAAACGTCCAGATTGGCTATTTTTTATTACTTTTTTTTTTAGCTTCACGCTGTATCCCGCACACTGCAGGATAGGCAGAGGGAACCTAGTGTTAAGATACTCCGTTCCCCACTTTCCGCCGAATTCGGAGGCTTGCGTGTTAAGTGGCGGAACTTAACGCCGCGCTTTACCTCGACACCAGAGCGAAGAAAATGGAAATATAATTTCCACTCCTCGAGTGGGAACCGAAATTGGCTATTTCAATTATTACAAATAAAACCTTGCCCAGGTTTTATTTGTAGTCTAGATCATAGATAAAATGTTTTTTTTTTTTTAATTTGCCACGCACCGCACTCTGTGCTATGCGTACATACAGATCTCTTTTGTCTTAAGCAATTTTGTTTTATAACAAATTATAAAAGTCTAATGTAATTTTTCTAACAATTGTAGGGAGACTGCTAATATAGCTTTAAAACTTTGATATAATGTTGTTTTGATTTTACGACGACTAAAATCGTTTTAAAATAAATAAAAGTTGATTTACGTCAAACAAAACTACTAGTATATTTTATTTTATTGAGAAATTTAGAAAACATACTTTATTCAAACGTTGGAGTAGCCTCAAAAATCTGGATTTCTTATGTTTCTTGTCCTGGTTTAGAAGATTTTGAAATGGTAACCCTAGTCAAGTTAAATCGTGAGTTATACATAAAGGCGAGTGTTAATAGTAAGCTAGACGTATCTATAACAGATTAAATAAGAGTATTTTAAAATTCGTCGGTTAAAATATATTTTCTCTTTCTTTACTTTCTTATGTTTATTTCCACTCAGTGGATCAGAGAGAACTTAAGTGTCACATTGCGTTCTCCACTTTCCGCTATATTCCGATGCATTTCCTAGTCACCTGGGGCCAGTCGTGGCGCAGTGGCACAAACGTGTGACTGTAAACGACTGGTTGTGGGTTGGATTCCCACTCGAGGAGTGGAAATATTTAATATTTCCAATTTCTTCGGTAACTTAATGCCGCGCTTTGTCACGACACCAGGTCGTGGCAAAGCGCGGCATTAAGTTCCGCCACTTAACACGCAATGTCTATCGGAGGCATTCGGCGGAGGGTGGGGAACGAAGTGTCTTTACACTAGGTTCCCTCTGCCTACCCTGCTGTGTGCGAGATACACCGTGAAGCTAAAAAAAATCCTGGTAAGTGCTGAAAGTTAACACCACGCTTCGTTTTACCGGAGCGGAGAAAAGAAAATAATTGTAATATACGTAATCATTCTACACAAAATAAACTAAATCCTAATTTTAACACGTTGCTTGAAAAATATTAATATTTTTAGAAGATTACACTTTCAGTTACCACACGAACGATGTTAAATTCTCATTACCGTATGTTTTAAAGATAGAATCGTAACAAAAATGATCTTAATAATAATTATTATATAACAGTTTCTTTGCCATATTCATACCATTTTCGATGAGGCTTAAAGAGGTAATAATGGTAATGTAAAAATAAAATTGAGGCTGTCGTGGCGCAGAGTACTTGTTGGTCTGACAAAGACACGTCCTACGGTTGTGGGTTCGATCCCTGGGTTGAATGATTATATTCATTTTCCATTTCTTCACTCTAATACCTAAAACAAAACGTAACGTTAAATATCGTTTTGTCAAGAAGAAGAAGCCTCGATTTCGGGCGGACGGTGAAGACACTCCGTTGTCTGAATAGAGGAACTGACAAAAAAGAAAATATCACATTTACCGAGGAAGGCAAAGAAAGTTTTTTTTTTAGCTTCACGTTAAGACACTCCGTTTCCCACTTTCCGCCGAATTCGGAGCCATTGCGTGTTAAGTGACGGAACTTAAAGACGCTCTTTACCCCGAAACCAGAGCGAAGGAAATGAAAATATTAAATATTTCCACTCCTCGAGTGGCAATCCAACCCACATCAGTGTTTACAGTCACACGTTCGTGCCGCTGCGCCACGACTGGCCCCACTGACTGACTAGGTTTTTATTTCTCATTACTGCTCATTTTTATTTTCTTTAGAAATAAATATATAAGATCCTATCTAATATAAAATTTACATAAAATAATATTATTTACGCATCCATTACTGTAGCACATTATATAAACATTATTCTAATAAGTAATAATAAAAACGCACATACAAGTATACCACTTTCACCAAGTTGACCTTCCGGGCTTATATAATAATATAACAACAACCTTATATAAGAGAGGTTATACAATTTCTAGTGATAGGAAATTCGGATACATCTTAGTAAACCGCCAAAGTTGATTTTAATTGTTTTTTAAATTATCTATAATATATAACGATAAACCAATTTCCCAAATAAATTTAACAGTTATGTTTATTAATTGTGTATTTAATAATGACTTTTGTGGTTTGACAAAGATTGTTATATCGATTTCTTTCTAATTTGCTTCGTAGTGGATTTATTTTTTCGTAGGTCTTAGGTGCTAAAAGGTTTTCAATACGTTTTTATGCGACTTCCAAAAGGAGGAGGTTATCAATTTGGCTGTATTTTTATTTTATTTTTTATTATTTTATTCACGGCATTAAGTTCCGCCTCTTAAAACGCAAAGCCTCCGAATTAGGTGGAAAGTGGGGAAGCGAGTGTTTTAACACTAGCTTCCCTCTGCCTACCCTGCTCTGTGCGGGATACAGCGTGAAGCTATAAAAAAAAATCTTTTTACTCTTATGTCAAGGCATTGTAATGTAAGTAACATTCGAGTTGTTTGAAAACTTGCTGATGTATACGGATCGTGACATAAAATTGTTCTTGTCAGATGACTGAGGAAATAATGTCAAACTTATATGATTTTCATATTAACTTTAACGTTTTCGTTATAACTAAACTAACTTGCTATAGTTGTTCACATGATATAAATATTGTGAAAATAGTTACGATTGCCAAAGTTATGCCAAAATCAATTTATGCATTTTAATTTCATTTATTTCAGACAAACAGACATTTTTACTTCAATGTTTATTTTCAACTATACAAATAACATGAATAATGAGATTTATTTAATAGTAATTATAAATAGATACGTCGTTGTGTTTCTTATTTTTTACGCACAAACGCGTTCTGTGTTGTGAAAGTAAAACATAGTACAGATGATACGTATAGTATCTACATATTACGTAATATATCTGTCAGTTGTATAAAGTTTTTTTATCATATATTATAAACTAGTTGCCGGTTCGTAACTTTATTAATAGTAACTTTATTAAATAAGTTTTTTTTTTATTATATCTACCATAAAAGTTTGTAAGTTACTGGGTTCCTAAGAATCGTATTAAAATGTACTTATCAGTAGACGAGTTGACGCGTTAAAACACCTGTTGTCTTAGTTAGTAAAGACATTTATTTATACAAAGTATATAATATGTAGTATTAATTTTATTACTGTATTTTCTACGTGTAAAATATAATTATATATTTAAGTATAGAGAAAAGGCATTATAAAAAAAAAATTTTCTCTCCACTTCCTTTCCATATGTCAAGCTTAGTGCGACCGCATAATTTTCGTAAAAAGAATTCAACCATTAGTGGTATTTTAGCAGTTTTTTTGTCTGAAAGTACGGAGAGTCAGACATTTTCTGAATATAAAACATAGCTAGATCGAATTTTATCTCCTGAATTGCTCGTTTAAAGATATAAGATAACGTTTAAACTGACTTAGCAAAGCCCTATTCAAATAAATTATTTAAAAAAATGTTATTAAAAAAAGCATCTTCACGATTTTTCCTGCATAGCAGGATAGTCAGAGAGAACCTGGTGTCAAAACACTCCGCTCTTAAATTTCGGTCCCACATCGAGACATTGTATAACATACAGTAGCGGAATTTATCGATGCTCTTTGTCTTAGGTACTAGAGTGGCAAAACGAAAATAAGGTATACCTGATCATTTCCCTAAGTGGGAATTGATCCCACAACCTGCCCGCTTACCGTCAGACGCTGTCCAACTGCGCCACGAGGGGTTCATTTTATTTTTAAAAAAAAAAAAAAAAAATAAATAGCTTCACGCTATATCCCGCACACAGCAGGGTAGGCAGAGGGAACCTAGTGTTAAGACACTCCGTTCCCCACTTTCCGCCGAATTCGGAGGCATTGCGTGTTAAGTGGCGGAACTTAACGCCGCGCTTTACCTCGACACCAGAGCGAAGAAAATAGAAATATTAAATATTTCCATTCCTCGAGTGGGAATCGAACCCACAACCAGTCGTTTACAGTCACGTGCTTGTGCCACTGCGCCACGACTGGCCATTTTATTTTTCAGCTTATTATTATCTTATTTTAATCAGTTTTAGATAAATAGATTTTCAATGAAGTATCTTACGTTTTTTAAGACAATCCGTTAGCTTACTTTCAATAATAATAAATAAAATTTGCATTTTAAAGCAATTTGATGTCAATTAAAAGAATTATGCCGTTTATATGATTATTGTTAGCAAGGTTGATTGCGTCTTGTTTCCTTGATACGTCTTCTATAGAACACTTGTTGGGTAAATTTTGTAAGAAACTTTTAAAAATACTCTTTTTTTACGCAAAGCAATGTAGACACAGATAACCAAACGTCAAGACACTATTCTGCACTTCCTGTCCCAATTCAAAACATTGCGAGTTGTGGGAAGAAACTGCAAGCTATGCTTTGTCTTACAAGAGTAGGGAAAAATAACAAAATAATGATCATTCCTCCAAGGGGGATTGAACTCATAACCAATCGTTATTCCAGTCTGACGCTGTCTGTCACACTACGCCACGATGGCCATTAGACATAAAAAATATTAGTTTTTAATAATAGTGATTAATAATTATTATTTAGGTACTTTAGAAACATCTTCTTTTCAATGGTCGTTATGGCTTATATTGTTGTCCTAACATTACACACTTATTACTTTTGGTATGTAAGTACGTATATAGAATTGTATCTAAAAGCTTATCATTCCACTTTTCGTAAATTTTCGTATTTAAAGCATTCATATATAAGGAAAAACCATATGCATGATGTTTATGTAAAATAATTTATAAATGCCTATTAAAATATAAATGTAGTAAGATTTTAATAATTCGAATTCCAATCCTTATTCTTAGTACGTAACTAAAAATATATTATAATTATTATTATGCAGTTATATATACGACTTAATATTTTCTGTTTTATAGTTTTCAAAATGGTACTACGGTAATCCCTGAGAACACAATAACTTTAATGTTCTAAGTAAGAATTAGTGTCAAGGAAGGAAAATTAATTTAAAAACAAAGTAATACTATCTACTTTGAAATCAGATCTAAGCTTCAAGAAAAACAGTAGATAAAAAAAGGTACTATCGCAATTTTTACATATTTAGAAATGAAGCTATTTTAACCGGAATTATCGTCAATATTTTTGGTATTCGATAAATACTTTGTAGAAAATCTAACATTTTGAACACTTTACAATAATCCGTTGTCACAGGTAAGCAGTATCTGTGTTTTCTGAAATATATTTTCGAAAAAATGCAAAACGCAAGATGCACAAATTTATGCGTGATTTATTTTATGCATGATGAACGCAAGATAATAAATTTATTTCATTTAATATTTAAATGTAACTAAACATTAAAAATTTTTTGGCACATCCTGGGTGGAGGTGCCAAAAAAATTCTGTCACTCTTGTAAAATAAAGATTGCTTAGTCTCATTTGTAGAACAAACTCCACATTATTCAATATAAAAAATAAATTTAAATCTAAAACCGCAATACAAATCATGTGCTAACTCCCAAGAACACAAAGAAGGTATGCCATAAACATACCTAAGCAAATTACATTAGTCATTCGATATGAGAAAAATAAAAGCACATATACTTACATAGATACATGTACAATTAAAACTATACCAACACTGTTCACAATTTTAAAGTCAATATAACAAATAAACGATTACAAAACAATTTTCATACCTAAATTAACGGTAAATCGAGTGTATTGTAAGCTGTGGTTTAACACTAACTGTTGTATTACCTCGTTTCATAAGATTGTTAGACAATTGTATACAATTATGTTAAATATGATAGATTATCACGTCAAGTTATCTTGAAATGTATAAAATTGACATCTTTGTGTTAGCTATTTCCTATAGTATTTAATATTTGCAATATTTTTTTTTAGCTTCACGCTGTATCCCGCACACAGCAGGGTAGGCAGAGGGAACCTAGTGCTATGACACTCCGTTCCCCACTTTCCGCCGAATTCGGAGGCATTGCGTGTTAAGTGGCGGAACTTAACGCCACGCTTTACCTCGACACCAGAGCGAAGAAAATGGAAATATTAAATATTTCCACTCCTCGAGTGGGAATCGAACCCACAACCAGTCGTTTACATTTACACGTTTGTGCCACTGCGCCACTACTGGCCCCAAAATTATTATCATGCTGTGGCTATACTCGTACATGACAGTTCAGTTACACGATTGTTAAAAGAAAATATAAGTGTTTGTTTTTATTATATAAGGCATGTTTGGGCGAAAAGCACAGAGTTTATTTTCAACCAAAGTTTAAAATAGTAGACGTGAAAACAGAAGTCACAATAGCAATAAGAGCGGCTCACATGCATGCACATACATCGTTGAGCAAAAATTATACCTGCAGGTTAATTAAGCTTATACGCACACCAGGTAAGTTGGAATATAAGATGGTCAAATGTATATATCCTACAATTTCTGATAACTGTCATTATGTTAAAGATTTTCTAGATAAAAGTCATTGGCAAAGATTTGATAGTTTACTAAAGCAGGAGGAAATGAATGTTTAGAGTACCTATTAAACGTTAGCGGCTAGAAATTCGATAGTGACATATGAAATTTACGCATATCAGATTAAGCAATAAGAATTTATAATCAAGACATTCCATTCTTCACATTTCACTCAAATTCGAGACGTTGTGTATGTATTGTAACTCAACGCCACGCTTTGTCTTCCCTGAGAGAAGAAATATCATAATTTCACAACTAATCACGTTCCGCTGCGCCACTATATCGTTGATATTTTAAATTAAAATAAATTAAATAGCTTCACGCTATATCCCGCACACAGCAGGGTAGGCAGAGGGAACCTAGTGTTAAGACACTCCGTTCCCCACTTTCCGCCGAATTCGGAGGCTTGCGTGTTAAGTGGCGAAACTTAACGCCGCGCTTTACCTCGACACCAGAGCGTAGAAAATGGAAATATAATTTCCACTCCTCGAGTGGGAATCGAACCCACAACCAGTCGTTTACAGTCACACTCTTGTGCCACTGGGCCACGACTGGTTGATATTTTAAATTATTTATTTAAAAAAAAAACATTTGCATAGCTTTCTTACAATGTGTCTGTGTCTTGAGTCACGTATACCACAGCAAAATGCAGTTTAAATTAATTAAATGCGAGCAATTGTTTATTGGATGCATTCTAATAAAGTGCGTACTAAGTAGCCAGTATCAAGGTGAATCTCATATTAGATGTTGTCATTCCTATATACACGTACAATGTGACATAAGGCCAGTTACTTACTAGGAAGTGTTGACTGTAGAAAAGCGATTACTCCTTATTATATAAATACTCATTATTGCAATGTTTTACATATTTTCTCTTAAAGTAAATTAAAAATACGATAGTTAAGTATTTTCCCTGTTTGACATGCCTTTATTAACTTCATCTAACTATGAATCAATATATGAAAATGTCTAATGACCCATTGCTTGACGTCTGATTTAGGTAAACACACACACGTATCGAGATAATAAAAATAAATTAAATAGCTAGAATCTGACAATCTATTTAGATGACCATAATCACGAAAAAAAACTTTAAACTATAAAGATTGTTAAGGTTAAAAGAAAATCATCTATTTTCTTCTCATGAAAATTCATCATTACTTATATATCTCAAATCTAGGATCATGTTCATATTTAACTATAGTGAATAGGTAGACAAACCGCAGGATTGTTATGTACAGAAAATAAAAAAACCACGTGCTTTAGAAATATGAAAAACATTTATAGCCATTGTGTCGTCGGGCTCCATCACGGCCCAATGGGAAAGAAACTCACTCTAAACGCAACGTTTGTGGATTCTATTCCCACTTGATGTTTTTCTTATTTTTACAAAATGTACCTGTGACTTAGGGCCAATCGTGGCGCAGTGCCACAAAGTGTGACTGTAAAGCGACTGGTTGTGAGTTCGATTTCCACTCGGGGGGTGGTTAATATTTCCATTTTCTTCGCTCTGGTGCCGAGGAAAAACGCGGCAGTAAGTTCCGCCACTTAACACACAATGCCTCCGAACGGGATAAAGCGTGAAGCTAAAAAAATAAAATAAAATTGTGTCTGTGACTTCCGCCACTCACACGCAATGTTCTGATTTCGGGCAGAAAGCGGAGAACGGATTTTCATTCTACTGGGTTCTCTCTATTTTCCCAGCTATATATGATATTGTGTGAAGCTAAAAATAATTTTACTACTGACAAGTATAAGTTTCACAGGGATGTAGGGAGAGAAGGAGGAAGGAAGGATAGGAATGGTGAGAATGGGGAGGGCTGGCTTACATGCCATCAAACCGGAACACATCATCAGATGTTTGGCGATTCGTCTTTGAGATGATAGTGGTCGCGAGCCAGTCGAATAACGAATCTCTTACCACCAAGCTACCTACACAGAGTTACCCGCCTTTTACGGGACGCTGCCCAGCGACGAAGGGGAATTGTATTCGCTTTCTAATTTGTAATTATAAATGCACTGACAGAATGTGTAATTACCATAATTACCTACCATCTGTATCTATTTTGTTATGTCATAAGGCGCTTAAATATAAGTATATATTATATACTTTATATTACGCGTATATACAAATTGGCCAGGCCAGGACGACTAGGATAGCGAGACAATAAATTTCATGTCTGGTTTGGTTTTTAAATTATTTATTAATAAATTGCAATATAAGTTGTAATTTAGCTGTAGCATCTAACCAAGGTAGGTAGTATGTAAACTTTCTATATATTCTGTGCTTATTAGTAATAAGCACAAATTTTTTTTAGCTGCACGGTGTATCCGTTGTGCGGTAGTCAGGGAGAACGGGACCCCAAACACTACGGTCCCTGCATACTTCTTTCGCCTTGTTCACTGTCATCGACTTATTTGAAAATTAATTAAGATTTTTATTTGAAAATTATTGTCTAAGTCTATTAATAAAAAATAACAACAATCGTTGTAAGAGAAATTTATTAAAAAAAAAAACATTTTGCACGTGCAACAATGCAACTGAATGTCTTGTAAGGTAAAAATTAATTAAATTAAAAAAAAAACTACAAGTACTATATAATAATATAGTTACATCTATACTAATGTAATAAAGAGATAAAGTTTGTAACTTTGTTTGTAAGGAGTAATCTTTGGAAATACTGAACCATTCAGAGAATGGTAAATTGGCTCGAAAAGTTGCAGATTATATTATATGCTTCAATTTTGTGGCCTACACAAGTCCGTCTAGAAAATGCAAATACATACATTGTTTTGTAGGTCAATCTATAGAAACATGACACGTCTGGATATATTTTACGATCATATTATTGTCACATAATAATAAAAGCCGTAAATTAATTTTATAAATGTGATATTAAGAAGAAAGTTGTAGAAAGTGTGTATGCAAAACTTTTCTACTGTCTATACAATTTCAAATTTGTAATAATTATTCACACATTACCATAAGCTACTTGCATATTTTTAGATATATGGGCGTGACCTCCTAATTTTTTATTTTGTTAATAATTATTTTCGATTAAAATCATAGGTATAACTACTAAGACTAAACGTTTTAAGATGGGTCATTAAAAATTTCCTCAAGCTTTAAATCTCCGATAATTATATAATATGCATGTACATTTAATTATTATATAATAACTTATTTCGGTAATTAAGAATATATATTTGAACAAGTCACATAAACTGTTGAACAGCTGCTGAGAGCTGACTTTATTTTTTTATGTTAACTCAATGCCAAATGAAAGCACAGATAAAGATAAAATTGTGCGTGACATGCAATTATGACAAAGGTATTTTTGATATTTGAGGCTGTTGTGGCGCAATGGAACCAAGTTTTTCTTACAATGATTATGGGTTCGATTTCTACTCTTTAATCGATATATCTCGATAAATTATTACCATTTTCCCGCTCATTTTCATTTCCTTGCTTTAGTAAGACAAAGAGCCGCCACTAACTACGCAACGTCTCGAATTCGGACGGTTAGCGAAAAACGGAGTGTCTTGACCTGTCTACTTGGCTACATGAGATCTAACACGAAATCAAATTCGATTCTCATTGTCTAAGACAAAGTTCGAAGTTCTGCCATACGCAATGTCCCAATTTTAGTTGGAAAGTGGAAAACGGAATGTTTTGACACTAATTTCTCTCTGTCTACTGCTATGCGAAAAAAAAGCTTGAAGCTAAAAACAAAATGTTGTCCTTATTATTCAGCACCTGCTTAACTAATACTTGTTGTACTGCTTAACTAATGTTTTTTGCTATTTTGTTAGAATTTAATGGGTCTCCATTATGTGTGACAATGTCGTTTAATAACCTTAATATAATAAAACAGAACAGAATAGATTTTATATAGACTACATAATAAAAATATAAAAGCATATTTTTTTATCGTTAATGTGTTAATAACACTTTGAATCACCATAAAATTACAAGACTTACAATTAGTAATTAATTTACGACAATGCTAAGAGCAGACTCAACAATTATTTCATTATTTACGTTTTAATTGATTCATATACATAAATGGCGATTTTAATAATTACGCCCAAAGTATTGGTTACCTTAGCAACGTTTATATGTCTGTTGACGCAAAAGTATATGTCAAACATATACTATATCTTTTACATTTATTGTATTAATTAGTGTATTTTTATGCATTATTTTTATAGGACACAGTCAGTTGGGGCCAGTCGTGACGCAGTGGCACAAGCGTGTGACTGTAAACGACTGGTTGTGGGTTCGATTCCCACTCGAGGAGTAGAAATATTTAATATTTCCATTTTTTTCGCTCTGGTGTTGAGGCAAAGCGCGGCGTTAAGCTAAAAAATATATCTTCATTCTGCCCTCCGTCCTTCAGCAATCTCGCAGTTCAATCTCGTTATTTATAGACTATGTATTTTCATTCCCACAGGATCGCGCGGGATATGACAAATATGACTACCAATATAATGCAAAAAATACAATGAGCTGATTAATAAATTAACACCTGTTATTTTACTATTAATATGACATTAATCAAATTACACCGTTTCTTAACTACAGAAAAGAAAAATATATATAACTTAACTAGCGATCCGTTTCGCGAACAGATTTTGATGAAAAAATTTAAATAATTACAACTTTTTTATTTATGATTCGATGGAAATGTAGCCTCAGAATCATTAAATGTATCATCATCATTGTAGTCCTTTATTTTTCTTTAATTTAATTTCTTTTTCTTCTACTCCGTTCTTGTGTCAGTGCATTGTTTTTCGCCAATTTCAAGTCAAGTCGATCTCTATCATTCCTTTTTTTTTTTTAAGTTCACCCTGTATCCCGCACACAGCAGGGTAGGCAGAGGGAACCTAGTATTAAGACACTCCGTTCCCCACTTTCCGCCGTATTCGGAGGCATTGCGTGTTAAGTGGCGGAACTTAACGCCGCGCTTTACCTCGACACCAGAGCGAAGAAAATGCAAATATTAAATATTTCCACTCCTCGAGTGGGAATCGAACCCACAACCAGTCGTTTCCAGTCATACGCTTGTGCCACTGGGCCACGACTGGCCACTTTATACTATCTTTCTAATCCCATATATCCCGCGAAAGTAATCCCACGACACGCTCGATAGAAAAACGAAACTATACCGAGATCTCTGTACTCCAGAAACTGAAATTCTAGTACAATCTTTGACTGTGCCAAATTTCATGCTCCTCCGTCAATGTGATTTTCTTGAAAACCACAAAAGTTTTGCTTCACGTGTACTATACAGATAATTATGAGCTAAATACTGTCATATAAAATTACAGGTTTGTAAGTGATATGTCATCTATAAAAAACAATGTGCGGTTTGCGGTTTTGTTTAATAGCATAAAATAAACACCTTCCTTTTTATAAGAGGAGATACATAAATACATATAAATTAATTTATTATTTTAATTTGCATTAAAATTCTCACGCCTGGCGTGAAGGACTTGAATCAGAAATATTCATTGAAAAATTATGTTGTAAGTAGTAATAGTATCTTAAGTGTTATAATAATATTTTAAAATGTTGTATAGTAAGTATTTCATTCAATAAGTTTTTCTTTATAATACTTTTTTATTTCTTTGCCTTCTATATATGCGTATGTATAAATATATAGAACCTACACGCCGAACTTTATGAAATATTATTTTTATTGATATACATACTTACTATTTTAGTACTAAACTTTTCAAAACAATTAAAATATTGTTTTATGGAGTTGGTTCATTCTCTGCTTACATAGATCTCAAGGTCATAGTAAATAACTGTACTCTTAGATTTTATTATTATTACCTGTATGAAAAACATGCTAACTTATTAATATATTTTTATATTTATTTTTGTTTCAGCTTCACGCTGTATTCCGCACACAGCAGGGTAGGCAGAAGCAACCTAGTATTAAGATACTCCGTTCCCCACTTTCCACCGAGTTCGGAGGTATTGCGTGTTAAGTGGCGGAACTTAACGCCGCGCTTTTTACCTCGACACCAGAGCGAAGAAAATTGAAATATTAAATATTTCCACTTCTCGAGTGGGAATCGAACCTACAACCAGTCGTTTATAGTCACACGCTTGTGCCACTGGGCCACGACTGGCCACTACATATAATAAATACAAAAAAATACTGAAACCCATGTTAGATTTAGATTGAATCTGGCTGAATGTATGACATTACTTTGAATACTAGAATCTAGAAACCCTGCAAACTACTTGATTTGTCTGACCTTATAAGTGAAAGTACTAAAAGCAAAAGTAAAACATTTTGAGATATTTTTGTTACATAAAGGCAAACGAGCAGAAGGACCTTTACCTTCGCCCATGGACATCTATAACATTTAGAGTTGTGGATGCGTTGCCGACCTTGAGGACGAAGAAGGGAGAAGGATAACGCAAGATGGAGAAGGATGGATGGGAATAAGAAGAACCTGCTTACATGCCATCTTTTGGCGGTTCGCCTTTGATATGATAGTAGTCGCAGGCAATGGGAGAACGAATCACCTACCACCAAGTTACTGGGTTACCCGCCTTTTACGGCACACTCTCCAGTAGCGAGGGGAATTGTATTCTTAACCTGTCCTCCCACTTGAACCAAAAACTACAGTGTCATAACAGTGACTACGTTGATTTGTAAAACGATTTAAATAATTGATTTTGACTCAACATGATTTATGAATCAGAATAACTGCCGTTCAATGTCAAGAGTAAACTAAGAATAGGCGTTTATAAAAACGTGAGTAGGCGTTACGCTTACTTCCTACTTTAAGTTCCTTTATCTACATACAATAGCTTGAATTTGTCATGTTATTGATAAATTATTATAATATTCATTAGCAAAATGGATTAGTTATTTTTTTGGAATTAACTAATGGTTATTGTCAATTTGTTCTCATTCGGAGAAACAACATTTATTGGATACATAGGGGCGTCCTTGGACTTGTTACCTACAGTGTGGGTATGTAGCAAAGTAATAAAGCAAAATCTGAAAAATAAGTAAATGAACACATTATAAAAATTATCGAATAAATAGTAGGTATCATGTGGCCAGTCGTGGCCCAGTGGCACAAGCGTTTGACTGTAAACGACTGGTTGTAGGTTCGATTCCCGCTCGAGGAGTGGATTATATTTCCCTTTCTTCGCTCTGGTGTCGAGGTAAAGCGTGGCGTTAAGTTCCGCCACTTAACACGCAAGCCACCGAATTCAGCGAAAAGTGGGAAACGGAGTGTTTTAACAATAGGTTCCCTCTGCCTACTCTGCTGTGTGTGGGATACAGCGTGAAGCTAAAAAAATAAATAAAAGGAAATAAATAGTAGATATCAGTGGCAAAGTGACCATATAACACGATCCCCAACAGCAAATAATTATCCTTTGCAAATTTTAGATTTTTGAATCTCTAGAAAAACTTCGCTTTTCACCACTCGTAGGTAGTTAAGGTACTGGTTGCTTAAAGTTTAAAATACTTTTTTTAGGATTCATAACAAGGAAACAAAATAATATTTACTTTTATAAAACTAACAAGAAGATACACAGGTAACAATATCAAAATGAAATTAACTTTCATGACCTTCTACTTTCATTATTTTTAGCAGCATTTTATAAGAATAAAGAATAGAAATGAAGTATTCATCATTCTTTTCTCTTTCCTCTAGTTTTGGCTTTGGCTCAATATCCATACTTATATTATAAATGTGAAAGTCTGTGTGTTTGTCTGTCACGCTTTCACGCCTAATCTGCCGGTCCGATTTGGATGAAATTTAGAATAAAATTAGTAAAAGCGACTGGGTCTAACATAGGCTACTTAGTTTTTCAAAAATCAACCTCTAAAGGGTTGAAATAGGGGATGAAATTTTATATGAAAAATCTAAACCGTTTGACCATTTGTAATGAATTTTGGCATACATATAGTTGATAATCTAAGTTTAAACATAGGCTACTTTATTTTTTAAAAATGCGCCCCCGAGGGTTGCAATATAACGAAAAAGCGGACGCGGCAAAGCCGCGGGCGGGCCGCTAGTTATAAATACTTCTAAACAACTTTCTCTAATCGAGTATACACACAATGTACTGAGACCACATCTACGAGTTTTCCTCAATAATTTTGCAAGTTTTCGGATTCACAAACATCACGCTCAGTCAGATCTCAGGTGCGCCGCGATGGCGTCTACTATTGCATCACAATAATTTATTAAATCCCTTATCATGCGAACATACATTTTGCGCTTATTCATTTGAATTTCGCAAATCAACCTGCGGGTGGCTACTTGCGGCTAGTGCAAATAATTCAATATTTTTATTTTTTACATTTACAAGTGAAAAGAATTTTGCATATATAAAATATTACAGATTTATTGTCAGCCGCCTTTATTACTTTATTGTGTGTCGGCCGTTAAGAGAGAATCCGTGACATGTATACAGTGGCCATATTTTTTCTATATATTATATCATTTTGTAATGCCTTAGCAATAAAATGTCATTCAAATTAATAAATTTTATTATTTTAAAACGTATGTAATGCTGATGGGATGAGCCTAATTGAACGATATGGTAAGGGGTTCAAATACTAACGTGGGGTTTTTTTATACACTAGCAAACCTGTTGCTGTACTATATTTATAATGCAATCACACATACTGTATGTGCTATAGTGTGTTATTATTATTTTTTCTTTTTTTTACCTTTACGCTGTATCCCGCATACAGTAGGGTAGGGCATTATTAAAAAAATTATATTGATTCTCAACATTCTCTGCTCTATAACTAACGTCCTTTTTAAGCCTTTTTCGCCCTTAACACTCAGTTATCTTTAAATGCCGAGTTATTAGTGCGGCAGACGCGTGAATATAAAAAGTAATATATGTTCAAAACGACCAATATTAACTTCATATTCCATATAATACAGCAGTAAAATTAAGATCACGTCAAATAATTTATTGAAATATAATTTTTATAATAATAAATATCGACGTTCTTTATATAATAATTTGTTATTTAATCTGCTTATTCACTGAAAGTGACCATGCACTCCCAAAAGACGCGGGTGAGAAACATTTTTTTTATTTAGCTTCACGTTATTCCCGCATAGAGACAGAGAGAGAGCTAAGTCTATTGAGATTATATTGATAATCACTCCGTTCTCTACTCTCTCCGTCAGATTTTCTTTCATATAGAAGGGACAAGGCAAGCGAGCATTTGGTGTTAGGTGAACACCGTCGCCCAGGGCCTCGTGGAGCTACAGAGACATTGCCTCTGAGGTGAAATTCAAGACATTACGTAGAATGACAGACCTTAACTCTGACAGACCTCAGCGGAACACTCGAGCTTGTCTTCTTCACCAGTACAAAGAAACGAAAATAATTAAATTATGATCGTTTACCGAGTGGAAATCGAACCCAAAACTAGTCACAATTACAGTCTGACTACTTATCCTACTACGCCACGATGGCGATATCTACTTAAATCTATCTTAATATGTAACGAAAAAGGCCTATTATTTTATTTATTCCAGCTTTTTTCATCACACCGTAGAATTTCAAAATACATACGTTAAGCCAATAGAAAAAGCAAAGTTACTCAAATAATTGTGCAATGTAAAAGTAACGGTGAAATAAATTAAACATTATTCTATTGTTATAAGATATTGCTCGCTGATATATTATATTTTTTGTCAATCGATAAACACTTCAGATAATAATTGAATACATTTTCGCAACTCAAATTCTATAAATTTAATTAAGCTTTTTCTATACATATAGGCGTTCGCACTTAAATCACAAACCTTGGTTAAATTGTAAGTTTTTTATTTATGAACCGATAGAAATAAAAAAAACACAAAAATGTACAGGAAATTATGCCATAAAACAATTGTCAAAACTGCATATGAATTGGTTAAGCCGTTTCCGAGATTACCGTTAGATTAGCACAAGCTCAACGAAGAAACTATTGAAAAAGACTTTTATAAACCGTATAATTTTTTTTTTGAACGCAACGGGATTCAAACTTGGTCTCACTGGTCAGAGCGCCTGGATGGTATTCAAGAGGCGCGGGTTCGAATCACGATGCGTTCGAATTTTTACACGTCTTTTTCAATTTTCCTAAGTGTGGAATAACACTTTAAAAATGTTTAAAAGAAGAAACTATTATTTTGGGTTCTATTACATTGATAAAAGTCCCCTATAATATTTTTTTACATTTTTCTCATATAACTTACATGTACATAGACGATCAGTTACATTTTTATTATATGTACATATAGAAACAAAACAAAGCGCGACGTTGAGTTACGCCGTTCAACATACAATGTCACATGATGAATCACAGGAGTAAGAACGCGAATCTGACGAGACGTTAACGAAAATTGTTTTAAAATTGACCTACTAAAGTAGGTTTAAATCCGTAATCCATAATTATATTATAAATGTCAAAGTTTGTCTGTTTGTCTGTCACGCTTTCACGGCGAATCTCCTGGTCCGATTTGAATGAAATTTAGAATGAAAGTAGTAAAAATGACTGGGTCTAACACAGGCTACTTAGTTTTTCAAAAACCAATCTATAAAGGGTTGAAATAGGGGATGAAAGTTTATATGAAAAATCTATACCGCTAGATCGATTGTAACGAATTTTGGCATATATATAGGTGATAATCCAAGGATAAAATCCACCACCGAGGGTTGCAATATACCTAAACAGCTTCGTAGACCACGCGGCAAAGCCGCAAGCGGGCCGCTAGTATATTATAAATGCCAAAGTCTGTCTGTTTGTCTGTCACGCTTTCACGACTACCGGCCCGATATGGATGAAATTTGGAATGAAAGTAGTAAAAAATAGTAAATAATCCAGGGTCAAACAAACATAATATATTTTTATTTTGTTTTTTTTATAAAAAAAAAACATGCATGACTTTACCGACTGTAAAATTTAAAAAAAGATAAGACGGAACGTAAGAGCGATGTCACGAAATGTATATGTATAAATTAGAGCTTTCGAATACCGGATTTTTTCAATACCGGTATTAATACCGTTCTTTTTTTTTCCAATACCGGGATTCCGGGATCCCGGTTTTAAAAAAGGATTTAATACTTTATTTACTAAAACGTAGTAAATTCTATATTTTTTAAAGAAAACGACATAATAAAAACACCATTAGCGAATATTTATAAAAAACATCTAGACAAAAATCAGTTCACCTATTGTTTATAATTAAATAAAATTGTGCGTACAGAATATGACAAAACTTGAAGTTAAATACCTACATGCTTTTATTTTTAAAAACGTCTACTTACTTACAAATAAAAATCAGTCTGTGTCTCTTTATGACTACATCATATTGTACGAGTACATAATACAAAATACGGCAAAATTTTACAAATTAAATACTTAATTACTTTTATTTAGAAAAACCAAAAATAAGCTCGGCGTCTTATTATACAATGTATGGAAAATGAACCAAATAATTAATACTTTTATATAAGTACAAAAGAAACATATCGATAATAATCATAACTTATAGAAAATTAGTTTAACCGTAAATTAATGGTGTTTATACTTCTTGTCTTTGTGATTAATTGCTAAGTATGTCTAATACCGGTATCCCGGTATTAGACATTTCAATACCGGTATTTAAAAAAGGCGGAAAAAATCCGGGATCCCGGTATTAGTCAATACCGGGATACCGGTATTGGAAGCCCTAGTATGCATGGCACGTATCACAGTTCTAGCTATAAGATTTTTATCACAAATAATTGGCCTTATATGTTTAAACGTAAACAGTTTCACAGGATATATCTTATTTATAAAGATTTAGAATAAATCATCTATTACACAAATTGTTAAGAAAATAAAATTAAAAGTTATGGAAAGTCATTTATTATAATAGATATAGGGACCATTGTGGTACCGTGGCAAAACGTCTAACTCTAAATCTGATTAATTGTGAGCGCAGGTGTGACTTTGTGAAAACTATTTTTATTTCTTCGTTTTCTCTATTTATCGTAAGGACAAAGTACGGCGTTACATTCCACTACTTAACACCCGATCTTCCAAATTTAAGCGGTGTGTTTTGGCACTAGGTTCTCTGTGCATAGCCTTCTATGCCGGAAAAAGCCTGAAGGTAACAAGAATCACTATATAAGTATTAGTTTGCGCTCTTATAACGCAGTTGGCTCTCGTTAAGCTGCACGTAATAATTGTTAGAGACAGCTTTCTCTGGGCGAATATTATGTACAAGACGTGGACGGAGAACAGAGAGATATTTATGACATAGAACTGCTATATGCTGCTATTAAACTTACTTTTTTTTAGCCAGTCCAGTCGTGACCCAGTGGCACAAGAGTGTGACTGTAAACGACTAGTTGTGGGTTCGATTCCCACTCGAGGAGTGGAAATTATATTTCCATTTTCTTCGCTCTGGTGTCGAGGTAAAGCGCGGCGTTAAGTTCCGCCACTTAACACGCAAGCCTCCGAATTCGGCGGAAAGTGGGGAACGGAGTGTCTTAACACTAGGTTCCCTCTGCCTACCCTGCTGTGTGCGGGATATAGCGTGAAGCTATTATTTATATATTTTTTAGCTTCACACTGATCCCTCACGCAGTGAGGTAGGAATAGGGAACCTAGTAATAACCACTCCATTTTCTATTTTCCGGCGAATTCTAGAAACGTAGCGTGTTAAGTAGTTGAACTTAATGTCGCGCTTAGCCTCGACACCTAAATGAAAAAAATGGAAATAATAAATATTTCCCTTCCTCGAGCGGGAATCAAACTCAAAACCAGTCGCGTTTACAGTTTAGATGCGCAATTTAACAGGCAATGGGTCGACTTCGAGCGTAAAATGGAGTTCGGAGAATCTTGACTCTTTGACTATCCTGGTTTGAGAGGAAATTGTAAGGCTGCTAAATAATAATTGTACTATATAAATAAATATATTTAGTGTGTCAGTCATAATAAATAATGTAAATGTAAATGTCGCCACGTTAATGTTTTTGAAATCGTCATATTTGGCTTCATCCCAATACCTTGTATATTTAAATTTAAACAAAGAAATATTTTTATAAATATTTATAATATGACCTAATAAGGTTTACCGTTTATTATTCATAAAATAAATAAACATTCAAACAAAAGAAGATTTCAACTATAACTGTATTTGGTTTTTACATTACGAGTATCATCTTAATTATTTAAATAATTACCTTTATGACGCTTTTTCCGCGTAGCATTCTCTTGGGCCTCTAAGAGAACCATTTGTCATGACACTTCGTTCTCCACTTTCCGCTTGAATTGAGATTGACATTATATATTGAGTTGCGTACCTTAACACTGCACTTGGTCTTGCTCTCTAAAGTTGAGCAATGAAAATAATGAAATTATGATCATTTTACTTATTAGGACTCGAAATGCAACGATTTCACAAGAGAGAAAATGAGGAACGGAGTGTCTTAACACTAGATTCTCTCTGAATGCCCTATTAATCAGCAAAAAAGCGTGAAGCTATACACCCTTTGACTGTTATAATTCTACGTAAAATAAATCTCAAATATATAGCTGTTAAATGTACACATAACTGTGAACATTAAGAAAAGTCCTTTATACTTGACTGAATGTATAAGTAAATAAGAAAACATTTTATGGTCTTTCAACCTCAAATTACTAAAGTTGACCTCATGACCCTGATGGCTTTACCTTTCCCGTTATACAAAACAATAGAAAAATGTAGATGAAAGTTCTAGATTTTTTATGTAGTTGTAGTAAATTCTTTCGCTAATATTATTTCTATGTAACACAATGTTTCTATGTATTTTTATAATAAAATTTAAGTTTTCTTTACCTTAACTTAAGAGTAAAATTATTATTTAAAAAGGGACGAACAAAAATCTTACGATGACTTAAAATTATGATAGAGTTATGAACGCCATTTACGCGGAATAGAGACATCAAGATGTGAGGTGAAAAAATACATTCTCGTATCTATATACGCCTACATACGTGGCCACTAAATATGAAACAATAAAAAACCACTTGACCCTTTTTCCTGCATAGCGAGTTAGTTAGAAAGAACCTAGTGTCAAGATACTCCGTCTTCCACTTTCTGCCTGAAATTGAAACGTTGCGTGTTTTGTTGCGTTACGTTGCGCGTTGAAGAAACAAAAATAATTTAAATATAATCATTCCCAAAAATGGAAATCGAACCCCCAACCAGTAGATAACACCGCACTAGGACCTCCATATAATCGTATCTAAATTTCTCTTATATAAATAGATCTACAAGCTGTATAAGTTACCATTGTCATATTCTTCACAAATCATTCTTGAATGTGGATCGAAACCGCGACCTCTGGCCACTGACCAGTAACCTTCAGAAAATGACAGATGACAGTTTTATTTAATAAACCTTATACAACAGGTTGCGACTACGTCTGCGTGAAATTTAACAAAAAAATTATATTTCTTTTTTTTATAGCTTCACGCCGTATCCCACACGCAGCAGGGTAGGCAGAGGTAACCTAGTGTTAAAGACACTCCGTTCCTCACTTTCCGCCGAATTCGGGGGAATTGCGTGTTAAGTGGCGGAACTTAACGCCGTGCTTTGGTTCGGTACCAGAGCGAAGGATATGGAAATATTAAATATTTCCAGTCCTCGAGTTGGAATCAAACGGGAATCGAAGCCACAACCAGTCGCTTTACAGTCACACTTTGTGTCACTGCGCCACGACTCGCCCCATTATATATTTTATACTTTTAAAATACCATTTAGTAAATGGTAGTTTATTTTAATTTTACAAACAGACACTCCAATTTTATTTATTTGTATAGACTGTAAAGAAGATAGATACTACAGGTTATGCTTTGTCAGTTTAACAAAAAAGGTAAACATTTGTCATCCAATTGTGCTAAAACCCGTACAGTAAAAAAAATTATTCGTAAATTTATTTAAGTAAAATGAAAAGGGGCCATGCTTAAAATAAATTTATTGACATTTAAAATTAAGGAAGACATAATTAGTAAACAATGAATTATTAGTACAAATTATTCAACTACTTCTAACGGCTTCACGCCAATCCTGGCAGCCATTTTCCTATAAGACTCAACTTGAGACTCTGGATACATTATTGTCCCTCTATTTTTGGTTATTTCTCCATTATTTCGTTCTTTATCTCCTGGAGCTAGCACGGGAAGTGAGGGATCGACCTAAAAAAGATAAAAAAGATTACTGAATATATGTGCACAAACACTGAAAAATAGTTTTAAAAATTTTGATATATTTGAATATGTTACTTTATATAAAAAATAGTCTCTTGACGAGTACATATTATATAGGCAAAATTATTTTTTTAGCTTCACGCTGTATCCCGCAAATAGCAGGCTAGACAGAGGGAACCTAATGTTAAGACTCTCCTTTCTTTACTTTCTGACAAATTCTGGAGCCATTACATGTTAAGTAGCGGAATTCAACGCCGCGCCATGCTTTCGAAACCGGACCGACAAAGTGGGAATCAAACCAGTTTACAGTCGCACTTTGTGCCACGACTGGTTTCTATTATTAAATTACATAAGATCAATTAGACAATCAATAACAATGTAGAATTTATAATTGATTATGATTACATAAACGAAACGCGATTGTTTGTGAGTTTAATCTCCTCTCGAAAGAATGGAAATTATCATTTCTCTGCTGTGATGGCGGACAGACAAATTGCGTTGTTGTATTCCATCATTTAATACTTAATATCTCGAATACATATGGAAAGTAAAAAAACGAAATCTCTTCACATTAGATTTTTTCTGCCTATTGCTCGAACAAAAATCAAAAATACCTTCATTTCGTCCTTTGAGAAAAATGTATGAACATTGACTTAAATACAATACCTAGTATATATATAAACAACTAGAAGTACAATTCGTCATGCTCAGAACAATTAACCTTTACAAATTATGTACTGTCAAGTAGGATGATTGTATAATATATGAATTTAATATTGAAATTAATGATTGTCACAAAACGTAGTACGTTAATAAAAATCGGTCAATATAAGAAGAACATATACAAACAAGTCTCTCAATAAATACGAGAACGAAAAGCTTAGACACTGTTTTACAAAAATTATACTGATAGTGGACTATGAAAGTTAAACAAAAGCAGCTTCCAGGGTAGTCAGAGAGAACCTTAAGTCAAGACACTCTGTTATAGAGGCTCAACACCGGACTTTCTCTTAGGTACCAGAACGGAAAAAATGAAAATAATATATAATCATTCCCCCGAATGGGAATCGAACCCACAATCATCGTTAACAGTCAGTCAGTAACCCACAGCACCACTATGGCTTCAATGAAATTTAGTAGTTAAAATTTACTAGAAGGGCAGAATGTCAATATTTTTCATAATACTGTATTACAAATTTAATAAATTAACAAAATATATACTACGTACTCTACCATATTTTTGACAACCAGTTTAATTCAAAGTGACATTCACGTTTCCAATGCAACGCGGATTTTACGCTTCAATTCTTGCTTGTTTAATAAATACAAGAGGTATTTTTTTTTTTTTTTTTTTTTTACCTTCACGCTGTATCCCGCACACAGCAGGGTAGGCAGAAGAAACCTAATGTTAAGACACTCCGTTTCCCACTTTCCGCCGAATTCGGAGGCATTCCGTGTTAAGTGGTGGAACTTAACGCCGCGCTTTGCCTCGATACCAGAGCGAAGAAAATGGAAATATGAAATTTTTCCACTCCTCGAGTGGGAATCGAACCCTCAAACAGTCGTTTTCAGTCACACGCTTGTGCCACTGGGCCACGACTGGCCACTAGAGGTAAATATATTCGTATATAAAATTTTTGTCACACCAAAATCAGGATATGCATGATTTAAACTGCAATACGCACTTGAGTATGAGCCAAAAGAAAGCTGCATTCACAGTACCGTACGTACTATTAACACCGTTAAAGTAACAGGATTTGTTTTTACTTTGACCCACTTTTATATTTAAAAAAATCAAATAATAATTTAAAACTAATATTATTCATATAAGAATTAAGGTCGGCAGTTTTTTTTTTCAAGTTTCTTTACGTATATTTTTTTGAAATTTAAAATATTGGCGATTAATACTTTTTATCTTATAGCAATTATAATAATGATCTATGAAAAATTACACTGTTTTTTTAAGAATCAATAGTTTTTTTTTTAGCTTCACGCTATATTCCGCACACAGCAGGGTAGACAGAGGGAACCTATTGTTAAGACACTCCGTTCCCCACTTTCCGCCGAATTCGGAGGCATGTTAAGTGGCGGTGGCGGTAACTTAACGCCGCGCTTTACCTTTGATACCAGAGCGAAGGAAATGGAAACATTAAATATTTCCACTCCTCGAGTGCGAATCGAACCCACAACCAGTCGTTTTCAGTCACACGTTCGTGCCACTGAGCCACGACTGGCCCCTTCACGACTGGATTAATAGATTTTGATTTCCGTATTCGTTTGGATGTTCTGGACGATAAAATGAAAATTACGTGCAGTTATACTTAGAGACTGCAATTACTATTTAATTGACCTTGAATCTGTAGAAATTATGAATAATGAATAACTTTGTTCGGCTATGTTATAAAAACAGTACATGTATATTATAGACTTTACTAATTACTTCCTTTTTTATAGCTAGACGCTTTTCCTCATAATACAAGATGAGCAGAGAAAACTATATCCTAAGACACTCCGTTCCCTACTTTCTGCGAAAAATCTAAGCTCCACATGTCAAACGGCGGAAGTCAACATCCTTACCAGAGCAAAGAAATAGAATGAATTTACTTTTAATAATCATTCCCCCAATAAAGAACCGCATTCACATCAAATAAGGTTTATAGTCAGAACTTTAAGTAATTAAGTTGAACTTTATATGCGTTTTTTTAATTGATACCACGATATAAGAATGAGACACTTACTGGTTCCAAATTTCTCCAGTGATTTAAGCAATCTGCAATCCTTTCTTCAAAGCCAGGTGCGAAGCAGCTAGGGTCAACAGCCACGAAGCACTGTCCTAGGTTTGGTGCCTCGGTTTGTGTGTGAGACCACGTTGGTACATTGTGTGTTGCACGAGATCCTAGAATTTATATAATAAATTAAAGTAAAATAATTACTGGATTACTTATGATCAATAAATGAGCTATAAGAATTGGTGAAATTGCAGATTTTATAGTACATTTTTTCAAGTTTTCTATATATTTAAAAAATCTTTTTAGTTTTTCCCAGGTGGTACGTTGGTCACATAGAGTAGTATCTAGTGTCATCGACTTTTCTCTTGTTGAACACAATACCGCGCTCAGTCTTACCATAACGAAGGGAAATTACTATAATTGAAATATAAATGTTTCCCGAGTGGTAGTTGAACCCCTATCCAATTATGATTAGAACAAGACGCTATTCCGCTGCGCTGCAACGGCCCAGTCTAAAATAACAAACATTTTATGCGTCAACAGATCTCTAGCAAGTAGTCGTGAAATGAAATATGAAAATATCATAAAATAATTTCGAACTGAAATTATTTTAACTTGAATAATCACATAAAGTTTGATATTCCAAAATACATTACAGAAAACCGACATTTTGCAGTAATCCGTGATCATAAGTAGTAATTTTACCTATATGCTGAATAATACAGCTAAAATATTTCGTTTTCGAAATATGTATAAATCTTATGGGGAACGGCCCATCTCATCCCACGGCCTCTCTGTCTACCCTACTGTTTGCGAGATACAGCGTGAAGCTTAAGATCTTATTTTAGAATAATTTATAATATGTAATACCTGATAGTCCACTACAAAGTACTTCTACCATCGCACTAAGGGCATATCCTTTATAACCGCTTGTTTTCTCAAAACCACCTAACGGCATCAATCGAGCTGTATCGAACGCCTGTAAAAATATAAAAGCAAATGTTGCTTATTGCCTGAATTAACTTCTTAGCAAAGACATCGTTGTAAAGATTTATATTCAAAAATACTTACTTAAATATTAATATTCCTAGTTATGTAAACAAAACATATACAAAGTACGACATTTATTATAAGTGTTAAAAAATAATTATAAATAATGGACTATGGTAGGGAACACATCGGCGCAACAAGGTGATCTTGATCTATCTGTTAAAAAAGGGCAAATATATTTTAAATACGATTTTGCCAGTATACATGACAACTTTACTATATAAAGTTACTCAACTCTAATAGTCTTTTATGTCGTAGTAAATTTATGCAAAAGAAAAAAAAGTCCCTCTTAACAAGGTAGAGAGAACCTAGTCTCAAGGCACACCATTTCCACATAATAGAAGCTTTGTGTGTTTAGGTGGCGGAACTCATCACATTTTGATTTAAGTACCAGAGGGAAGAAATGAAAATAATTTAAATACATTTACAATGCGTTTATAATTACATGATATCCCACTGCGTCACGATGGTCTTAAAAAATACATACGTAACAATACAATACAAAAATAATGAAGCACATAATAATATGAAAAAAATTAAACATAATTTAATAATTACCACTTGTGGATCTGTAGTAGTTTTACCGTTAGGACCCAAAGCCCAACCTTCTGGCAGAGGTTCACCTTTCCTTACTTGTACTTCGACCTAAAAAATGAACGTTGGGTTAAGCTTTATACCAAGAAAAAATGAAGACACACTTATTTTATAATAGTGCATTATTAATTAGTGGAATATAAACATATAGAAATTATTAAAATAAATATTACACACACTGATGTGTGTTGTATTTAAGAATAATTAAGTACCTTCCCCATAGCTGCAGTAGTGGTGGCCATATCTACGACAATAGAGTCGCCTTCTGTAGCCGGAGCTGCCATTGCAATAGGATTCGTTCCTAAGGCACTCTGAAATTAACGTATGTATATCGTGAATATTATTCATATTTTTACCATTCTCTAAGTAAATACATGTATATAGTAAAGTAAAAAAAATATATTAGACTATGGTTTGGTTTACTTTTTTTATTTTAGTGTAGTTCTATCTGATACTCTTTCTCCGGTATAGCAAGGTAGTCAAAGGTAACTTAGTGTCATGACATTCCATTCTTTACTCGTTACCAAAGTAAGAGTTACTCTGGTGTTGAGTGGCGGAATTCGACGTCGTAATTTATCCTCCTCACTAGAGCGAAGAAATGAAAATAATCAACGTATGATCCCCCGAATTGCAATCGAAGACACAACCGAATTGCAATTACGAACAGACCACGATGACCTCATCAATTAACTTATTACCATTTTTTTTGGATTAATGAGACACAAAAAAGGAAAATCTAGTTACACTAACATTTTTAGATCGAGTAGGAACCATAATTGGTGCAGAATTTGTGAATGACATCCCAATGAGACCTTCTTTCTCTGCTTTCAGCACCCAATATCCGGCCATTCCGTAATGATTGCAACCTAGTAAATAAATTGAAAATAATCATTGTTAAGAAGTTTAGCGAGGTGAGATAATATATGATACATTTACAAATACTGATATTAGTTTCAGAATGTTATCTCTGCAATATCTTAAGCGTGGAATTATATAAAATGAAAACAAATAAACAGGTAAGGTGTTACAAATATATTTCTTTCAGGTACTCACTTTAATTTTTATAGCAAGGTAGGCCTACCTTTAGGCATTTAGAAACAATTTAGGTACTCGTATCAAAAAACTCTGTTCTCTACTTTCCAACCGAAATTAAGACATCGCGTGTGAAGTGGTAGAACTCAACGCCGAACTTTTATTTTTACCGGAATGGAGGAAGAGGAGAGAATAACTTAAATAAAATCATTCCTTGCGTGGAAACCGTATCCAGAACAAACCGAGTTTACAGTCAAGCGCTGTCCTACCGCTTCTTAATATAGCCTTATGCTTTTGGTAGAAATGAAAATAATTTTAAATTTAATAATATCTCTAATCGGGGATCGAACCCACAAGATTTTCTTTACATTCAAAGTCTGTACTGCAGCGCCACGATGAACACATATTTTTTAATGTCATGCTATATCCCGCAGAGGTAGGGAACCTAATGTTAAGACACTCCATTTCCCATTTTCCGTCAAATTCTGAAAGCATTACGAGTTAAGTTATGGAACTCAACGACGCACTTCACCTCGATACCAGAAAGCAGAGAAATAAAAATAATTTAAATATAAAAATTCTCTTAATCGACGATCGAACCCACAACATTTTATTTACAGCCCATACATATTTATTTTAGCCCACATATAATATAGCTTTAAATAACTTACGTTTCGCGGCAACCCATCCAACCCCACAGTCCTTAGCCTTCTTTATAGCGAGTTCCATACAAAAGTTACCAACTGTGGCGCCGAGTGCATCGCATCCGTCCACCCAAGCAGTCGCTGCGGTTTCCTTCAATACAACTGGGTCTACATTTGGATTGCACACCCCTGATTTCATATCATTTATATATAGTTCTGAAAAAAAATACATAATGTTATAAACAATTATAATTGATATTTTAAAATATCATTAATTATGTTTTTTTTTCAACTTCACGCTTTTTCCCATATAGCGAGGTAAAAAGAGACACTAGGTCCTAATTTAAAAACACTCTGTCCGCTACTTTTCGCCCAAAAAGGAGACAACGTTTGTTGAATGGCGAAACTCAACGCCGGGCTTTGTCTCTGATACTAAAGCGAATAAATGAAAATTTAAACAATTTTTCTCTCGAGTGGGAATCGAACCCATAACCATCGCGTTTAGAGTCAGACACTGATCCACTACGCCATGGTGGCCTCAACATATTATGTATTATAATTAACTGTAATTATTTATTTATATGATCTTGCATTTTCAATTGATGATTCGTTCGAATATAATAAAATAAGTGTATAAATAATAATTAAGAAGATATTAATTTACTAGTGAACTCAGCAGAATTTATCTTGTACCTCAATTAATAAAAAAATCACTATTTTTTAAAAAAATACGTGCAATTTTTATGTGTTTCTATTAAAAGCTTTTACAAAGTTATAAAGTTATACTTACCAAGTTTTAAAAAAATGTAATTGAAATTGGTAAACTTGTGCGCGAGTTGTGGTGAACAAGACAAATATGGATATACATATTTTTAAATATATACAGATCTATATATTTACACATATTTCCAATGACTTTAAATTAAGCTGATAATATATCCCATAATCCATTAATAAATCAGTTATTATTTTCCCTCATATATTAATTAAGTAGGTAGCGAAATAAGCATAATATGTTATACGAATAATTATTTAATATCAGTTACGACTTACCAAGTCTATTCATCCCATGGCTAAAATGGCCGACGATATCTGCATGTAGTAAAAGATCAGCATGGGCCTTTGCTTCCGACAATGGTGCCCCACCAGCCACTAGGCTCTCTACCATGAACCTTTCTGCTTCTTGCACTCTTACTTCAGGCATTTTACACACTTTTTAATATAAAAAAATATATATATTTATATTTTTTTAATAATTAATATATATCTGTAGTAAAAAAATGAAATTATGTTAAGTACAGATACGAATTTAGAGACAACCTTCTCTTACAACGCGACAGACAAACTGATTTTGAGATTAATTTGTTTATATATAAACGTTACACTAACTACAGGTTGTTCTTTTTTATGTAACTTTGGTTCAATTAGATAATTGCTATTTTAAATATCTATTTAGTTATATTATGTAGCTGGCTTCTTTTAAGCTAACGTAGTCATTATATTATTGGAATGCCAAATTTGAATAAAATAATTAAATTATTAATTACTTTTAATTTACTTTTGTAGTACGATTATATTAGCTTCATTATTATTCATGAAAAATAATATTTATTTATTTTAGATTCACGCTGTTTCCCGCACACAGCAGGGTAGGCAGAGGCAACCTAGTGTTAAGACACTCCGTTTCCCACTTCCCGCCAAATTCGGAGGCATTGCGTGTTAAGTGGCGTAACTTAACGCCGCGCTTTGCCTCGACGCCAGAGCGAAGAAAATGGAAATAATAAATATTTCCGCTCCTCGAGTGGGAATCGAACCCACAACCAGTCGCTTTACAGTCACACTTTGCGCCTCTGCGCTACGACTGGCCCCAAATATAATTTAAATAAGATATATTGTGTATTTTATTATTGTATATTTCTTTACAATAATTGTATTTATTTATTTATTAGAAATGTTTTCCTCACATTATATTACAAAGAATAATATTCTTTTTATACTAGACCAATAAAATATGTATATTTAGTAGTGACCAGTACTTTCTCCATATAGGTTTACGAAATGTTTGAGCACGTAGAACAATTTTTGTTTTTTTTTCATCTAATTTAGTTGTAGCCAAGCATAACGAATGCGGTTTGTGAACGTTTCGAAAAGTTATTAATATATAGAAAACTTTTAAGTTACACAATGAGTGACTGAAGGACTGAGTACAAACATTAAATTTGATAATTAGGGTACAAACAAACTAACGAACCTAAGGTAGATCTAAGAAAAGATTTTTTGAAAATCCTATGAAAAATTTTCGACTGTAGCATATTGTTGGCACAAGTGTTCTACTACAACATCAATGAGTTTTGTGAGAGAGATGGAGACAACAGGAAAACGTTCTGTTACCGGCAACAATAGAATAAACCCATATATTATCTTCCATCTCTGCTATACACACATACATGTGAGATACACCGCTTCGTTCATTTATTTTAAAAACTTCCCATTTACTCTAATTTCGTATTTGTCGTGTGCATTATCTTTCTCTGCTTTCTTCATGTCTTACAAATACTAAATTCTTTACATTGATTTTATCTGCATCTCTTTACAGAATGAATAAAAATCACAAAAACTCTAACCTCAATTTAAAAAGAATACGAATGTGTTATAGCCCTTATATTTTGATAATGTACGTTGTCTCAATACCGAGAAGCAAATTAATAATGACTTTCAAGTACGTAAGTTTTTTTGCAATCCGAATAATGACCGTCCCTGAAAGTTGCTTTGATAAGTTTCCTGATCAATGATGTAATCTTTTATCGATTTGAAACCGGTTTCTGCAACATGTAAATGCTATGAACGCGTGACCAAAAAAAAAAACTATCGAAATTAATTTAAACTCTCAATTACTATGGTGGAAAATCTATCTAAAAGTGTTCATTTGTAATTAAAATCGTACCAAAAGGAAGAGAAGACCTAAAATAGCGCGACACAAAAAACAAAACATTATTTAAAAAATGTTGCAATAAGTTTTAAATGTGTTAGGTCGAACATTTTCTTTTAAAAAATGTACAGTATATTTCAAATTAATCTGACTTTTTGTTGCTACCCTAGCATCAGTAGTCTAACGTAGACCATATTTTTGTTTAGACTTTTTATGACGGACAGAAATTACGTATAATCATGAAACCAAGTGTATGCTATACCTAACTTTTTTTTTTAGCTTCACGCTGTATCCCGCACTCAGCAGGGTAGGCAGAGGGAAGCTAATGTTAAGACACTCCGTTCCCCACTTTTCGCCGAATTCGGAGGCTTGCGTGTTAAGTGGCGGAATTTAACGCCGCGCTTTACCTCAACCTATTATACCTAATTATAATATTAAAAAAGCAAGTTTTACTATTTTCCGCATAGCAGGGAAGTCGTTTAGAACCGAGAGTCGGGATACTCTATTTTCCGCTCCGGCCCGAAACCCAACGCTGCGCGTGTAGTAGTTAAAATAATTTAAATAAAATCATTTTTTTGAGTGAGAATCAAACCCACAACCAATACCTTTTTCTCTTAATATGCAATTGTACTTATTCACCACTATTTAAAAAAATATTTTGTATTTTTTTTATCTATGGCCACTAAAATGGAGGCTGCTAATTGGGAAAATATATGGGAAAATGCCATCTTTGCTAAAAAAATACTAAAAATATCCATTTTTTAAAATCTCTTTCTCTTTAAAAACACATAGATATAGTATAAGTAAATATGTAAATATTATGTAATATAGCTTTGTATTATTTAATGTTTATCGGCTTCAGCACACAAGATATGCTCAGTGCATTTGACTGATTGTAATACGGCAAAATATGTTATAACAATAATATAATCAAATAAGCATTAAAAGTTAGGAGTGTATTTCTCTTCTTAATGTTATCTATATATTAAAGGTTTTTTTATAAAATTTATTTTATATATTTGAGTGTTGTCTCTTATTGGTCCTATTCATATCTAAATATTTCTTTTTTAATACGCTTTTTTATTACACTTGTCTATGAAAATCTGTCAAAAAATCTATGTTTTTTTTTAAAAAATAGCGGTTATATGAGCCTGATGTCGTTGCTACTTTGGACAATATAATAAGAAAAAGATCTGTTGCCGACAAAAATATTTATAGAACAAAATGATAAAATAGAATAATTAAAATGATAATGTTCTAAACATGAAGAATAACAAGTGGAAGTGGAATTGCAATTGCATTGCAATTTGTCTCCCATTACATGAATATACTAGAATAGTATGATGATAAATCTAATAAGCCTTGCTTATAAGTTTACATAAACAACAATCATAAAAATAAATGCAGTAGGGGAAGTCACGTAACGCCGGACGAGTCCTAAAGCCGGACAGGAGTTGTATTGAGCTGAAGGGTCACTCTGATTTGTCACTTGTGTCACGGTAAGTAAGTTAAACGTACGTAAAGTGTGAGACGCAATGCCTGCCAGCCTGCGATGACTTGTTTGTTGTAGAATATTGCGCATTGAGCTTTGTTCTAGGTAATATTTTGTGGTCTGCAACTGGTACAATAAGTATGATATCCGGTCAATAAAAAATCATTATTATTGTTTTATTAAATAAATATGTCCAACGTGAGACAGAACTCCTTTTGAATGTATCTAAGAGTCCCTAAGATCAGACACTTTCAAAGTCTCCTAATACTGGAACAATGTCAATATGGCTTTCAATTTGCGGTAGTAATATTATATATAATTTCTTTTTGATTTCACGTGCGCAAGCCCATATCAAGATGTAGATATAATCCCAACAATGAGAAAGTGAAAAAGAACGTCGAAGATTCCTATAGCTAGATCTGGTGTTATGGCACACAAGTAAAATTGTGTCCGAAATAAGGGGACTTTTTCGAAGACGTCGTCTTTACATCTGACATCAATATGAATCTTTGCCCTTGATGTTATTGCACTTATAGTAATTTTTGAGATTTTTGATATATCTACGATGATTAAATATACAATTGACAGTTGTTTAGAATTAAATAAACAAATGACACATGTTAAAGATTCTTTCATTTTAATTATTCCTTATGTGTCCTATACAAGGCTACTTTTAGGGAGAAGTAGTGAAAAGAAGAGAAGTAGTAGAAGTTTTTTTAGGGACAAAACTTGACACATAAGGGCAAATCCGTACTTATATTATAAATGCGAAAGTCTGTCTGTCACGCTTTCACGGCTAATCTACTGGTCCGATTTGGATGACATTTTGAATGAAAGTAGTAAATAATCCAGAATCAAACATAGGCTACTTATTTTGACAAAAATCAACCTCTATAGGGTTGAAATAGGGGATGAAAGTTTATATGAAAAGCTAAACCTCTTGACTGATTTTAATGATTTTTGGAATATATATAGTTGATAATCAAAAGTTAAACATATGCTACTTAATTTTTAAAAAATCCACCCCCGAGGGTTGCAATATAACGAAACAGTTGTGTAGTTCACGAGCAGGTCGCTGATATACATATACATTTAAAAATGACTTGGCATCTATTCTAATGACATTAATTCATGACTTTGCAGTTTCTATGTGTACTATGAATATGTAACAGGGTATATTACTAGTAGGCTAGATGACGTGTAAATTGCATAATGAAAGATCAGATACTCTACACACGTAGAGCATCTCAATATGTATATTTTTTTTTTTTTTTACTTGAATGTATTTCTAATGTATTATTAGGTATAAGAAATATTGACTTTTTATACTACTTCTTCATATAATCCTTTATAATTTTTAATACCTCCCCATGTATTTTTGAAAAAGAATTTAGTTCTAAGAGGGTTTTCTTTCATGTTTACAAAGAGTGCCTTTCTCCTTTTAATTGCTCTACATGCCTATCACTCTATCACTTAACGCTAATGAACGCACTTTTTCTGTATGATAATTTAATGTGTAATAGCATGACATATGTCATAGTGTCATTTATAGTTGTGTTCAATGAATGTAAACTAGAGAGAGAACGAAAAGGACATAAGTAAATACTCTAAGTGAACTATCAAATTTTCAATTTTAAACATAACGTATATTTTTTGCACTTTTTTGCTTCAAGCTTTTTCAAGTTTCAAGAACGAACGATCGTACGATAAAAAATGATGCACATTCTTTTTGGTACAATCGTTCGTTCTCCGTTCTGCACTTTTCGCCAGAATATCGAGACATTACATGTTAAGTGGCGAAACTCAACGACGCTTTTTTGCCTTGTCACAAATAGGAATAGATAGGAAATAATATTTAAAATACAAGTAAGTAATTCAGTCTAACTTTTTGAAAATGAAAAAGTAATTACAAATTACATATTAAGATAAAAGAGATTTTTTAATAAAAGTGTAGTTATAGGAGAAATATGTACATAAGTACATAATATTATTATTTTTTATACAACACCAGTATTAATAAATAGAAATACACATTATTGAGCTAAAATCTAGTAAATTTGATAAAAAAGGACATTTAATACCAAAATTGAACCTGTTACTATCTATACATACGCTAATTACCCTAAAAATAACCGTTGCAAGTAAACAAACCTGTAAATTCATTATCAATTATCAATAATGGGCCTTATCGGTCATTATAAATATATAAAAGTGTTCCATCTCATTCGTTTCTGACTTCTGTATGCATATTAACTTGGCCGACTGCCCACTACGTCGCATTCAGTACGAAGCGGCATAGATTACGGTATACACGTGCCGACAACGTTTGCTTTTGTTTCTGTTTACAAATATTGTTTATTGGTAAGTCTATTTTAAAATTCTAACTAGAATATTTGATTATATCTTATAAATTATTATATTATTGAAATATTTTAAAATATTATTATTCTTTTACATAAAAATCACGTTTTATGTTGAGGAAGATTGTTGTTTATCCAAACGTCTATGTTTTATTTGTAGAGTGAGTGAATCTTTTGCTAGTGTATTTAGGTGTCATTAACCTGTTCGGAGGGATCATATGATTTGCATTGTTATTTTAAATTATTTCAGTGAAAAATTATACTTTTTATTATATTAATAATTATTGAATATACTATATTCGATGTATAGTATATGTAAATTAAGCTTACAACTTGAATATCAATTAACAGCAATGTAATTTTTCTTATTAAGAAATTTAAACAACAAAGTAACATTATGTCAATTTAAGGAGACGAATGTAACTCAGACAGGAAAACTGTTAGCAATTCATTCCAATTAAAGTAATAAGGATTCAAAGTTTATTTTAATATTACTTAATATTATTTTTACTGTTATTATATTGCCGTTTTGTTATTATGTTAGTAATAATAATTAAAACTAAATAATTTTATCAGTATATATTTTTAGAGATGTGAACACTCAACATATTAAGTGCTTAATTAAACTTCACTTATGTTAAATTCAAATTATATTATGACAAATATAATAAATCATTTTAAAAAATAATTTAATTATTAAATGTATTAAATGTAAAAATAATAATTAAAGTGTCTGTTATATATACACACACGGTACATATGTACCGTGTGTTAGTATAT
The DNA here is from genome assembly GCA_019049465.1 of Dryas iulia moderata. Taxonomy (NCBI): domain Eukaryota; kingdom Metazoa; phylum Arthropoda; class Insecta; order Lepidoptera; family Nymphalidae; genus Dryas; species Dryas iulia. Next base: position 4,092,228 of record CM032430.1, on the reverse strand, counting down.
ACTAAAATAACATTTTTTACAATTTTTATCTGTAAGTATGTCTATCTGTTTATTCTGGCTAATCTCTAGAACGACTGAACAGATTCTGACGGGATATTCATTGCATGTGACAATTTATTTTAGATTTAATATTTTTTGTCCAATTTCACATGATAATGTTATGGGCAGAGCTAAAACGTATATAAAAAATCTTTTTTTTAGTTTAATCATGGGTAAAGTTGCAACTGCGGATGCTCTTCGATTTATGACAGAATGCTTAAAGGCAGTGGGCACGGCGGCTAAAGCAGCACAGCAACAAGCAGAATTATTGATAGAAGCTGATCGATTGGGACATCCTAGCCACGGACTTAATCGATTAGGTAACTATATTCTAATAGCTTCACGCTATATCCCGCACACAGCAGGGTAGGCAGAGGGAACCTAGAGTTAAGACACTCCGTTCCCCACTTTCCGCTGAATTCGGAGGCTTGCGTATTAAGTGGCGGAACTTAACGCCGCGCTTTACCTCGACACCAGAGCGAAGAAAATGGAAATATATTTTCCACTCCTCGAGTGGGAATCGAACCCACAACGAGTCGTTTACAGTCACACTCTTGTGCCACTGGGCCACGACTGGCCACAAATAATAATAATAATATATTATTATCTATAATATATTATTATCTCTAATATCGATTCTAATTTCTTCCATCACTTAAAGTAATGTATGTATTAGTAATAATTTTATTATTTTCCTAATATATATTAATGTGAACTAATAAGTCGGAATCCTGTGAAAAACGGTAATTCTAATTATTATAAAAAAAATACATTCTCTGCTGGTGCTGATTATATATCTAGTTTCTTAAGAGTTTAATTTCGTCTATAGTTTCATACTCTATCTCGCATATTATGTAGTAGGTATAGAATCTAGAGTAGTCGTTCACTGTAATTTATGTGATAGTCAAAATTAATAAATAAATAAGTATTGTACATAAAATTATTACTATTTAAACATTACAAAAAATTTTGCTAACAGAACATTTTTAATAATTCTATTATCATAAAAATAAATATATAGATATAAATATATACCTACGACATTTTTCCATTTTTGCACAACAGCTTAATATTAAAATATGCAATCAATTCCTATGTTCTATATATTATATTGTGTGCTAATTATAGCACATCGATTAATATATAAGAACAAGGATAAAAACTAACAATATTACAAAAACAACAATAGTACAACAATAAATAAAAAAGCAATAAAAAATCATAAATAAATCGCTTCATCAATTTTTATTACTTTTAATTAACATTAAATAGCATTTATTATTTATTATAAATTGTACTTTTTATTATTACAAATTCAAGTATTTTTCCGCATAACGTGTTAGTCAGAGAACATCTAGTGTCAAGACACTCCTTACTTTCCGCCTTAAATCAAGATATTGCGATTTGCGTGGCGGAACTCAACGCCGCGCTTAGTCTACGTTACCAGAGCGAAGATATGAAACTATAATCATTACCCAGAATGGGAATCGAACCCATAACCATTACTTTCACAATCAGACACAGTTGCACTGCGCTACAACGGCTTCTATTATACCTATTAGGTAAAAAAATAATAATAAAATAGCTTCACACTATATCCCGCACACAGCAGGGTAGGCAGAGGGAACCCAGTGTTAAGACACTCCGTTCCCCACTTTCCGCCGAATTCGGAGGCTTGCGTGTCAAGTGGCGGAACTTAACGCCGCGCTTTACCTCGACACCAGAGCGAAGAAAATGGAAATATAATTTCCACTCCTCGAGTGGGAATCGAACCCACAACCAGTCGTTTACAGTCACACTCTTGTGCCACTGGGCCACGACTGGCCACGATTAGGTATAATGAAATATTAAAAAAATGTTTCTTTTCAGAATATTACATAAATGACATATTATCGGGTGCTTGTAAACCTAATAATGCACCCAAAATTCTTAAAGAAAATGCATCGACTGCATGGGTTGACGCTAACAACGTATTAGGAGCTACTGCTAGCCATTTCGCGATGGATTTAGCTATAAACAAGGCGAAGCAAACTGGAGTTGGATGGGTGACCGTGAAAGGTATGATTTATGGTAGAATGCTACATGCATTATTGCTAATGCAAATAAAAATCACAATATTTTACCTATTAATGTTAATTAAATGCATAAAATTATAGATCGTAGTTCAATTAATAAAAAATATAATACTTACGTAAGACACACTTAACTACTACGTAACGTTTAATGTTTTTCTACAATTTACCCTCATTTTTATAATTTCTATGTTTTGAATTAGACAGTAGACGGATTGTTATTTAGTTTAGATTATATTTATGCATATATTAATTTTATTTTTTATCTGTATACAATTTTTTTACTGTAACATTGGTAAAAGACAGTTACGTTACTTTACTCGTGGATTGTCAATATGCATATATAATTGTTATAATATTATTTGTGGCCAGTCGTGGCCCAGTGGCACAAGTGTGTGACTGTAAACGACTGGTTGTGGGTTCAATTCCCACTCGAGGAGTGGAAATATTTAATATTTCCATTTTCTTCGCTCTGGTGTCGAGGTAAAGCGCGGCGTTAAGTTTCGCCACTTAACGCGCAATGCCTCCGAATTCGGCGGAAAGTGGGGAACGGAGTGTCTTAACACTAGGTTCCCTCTGCCTACCCTGCTGTGTGCGGGATATAGCGTGAAGCTATTTATTTATTATATCATTGTTATAATATTACTTGCTCCTTCTTTGGCCAGAAATTAAAAAAGTGATGCAATAATTGAATAGTAATTATAGAATTATACTTTAATATTTGAAATGATTTGCCTAATTGCATAATTTATTAAGAAAAGTTTATATTAATAGATTTTAGCGAAACACTTAAATTTAAATTAACAAAAATAATGTTTACTTAACATGTACTGTTAAAATTAGATTACTAAAAAGAAAATTAAATTAAATTAAATTAAATAGCTTCACGCTATATCCCGCACACAGCAGGGTAGACAGAGGGAACCTAGTGTTAAGACACTCCGTTCCCCACTTTCCGCCGAATTCGGAGGCTTGCGTGTTAAGTGGCGGAACTTACCGCCGCGCTTTACCTCGACACCAGAGCGAAGAAAATAGAAATATAATTTCCACTCCTCGAGTGGGAATCGAACCCACAACCAGTCGTTTACAGTCACACTCTTGTGCCACTGGGCCAGGACTGGCCACTTAGATTACTAAAAACTACATATCAGCAACTTGTATTTAAAATTAAAACATATGTCGTCTGTATGCAAATATACGTAAGATATTAAGTATCGTATTAAAAGATTATTATTTAAAACGAAGAAATTTTCCTTCTTTATTTTTTAAATTATCCAATCAATCTACTTAAACTACTGTTTTACAGGTTCAAATCACAACGGTATGGCGGGATTTTGGGCGAAAAAAGCAGCTGACAAGGGACTTATAGGGATGGCTTTTACTAACACATCACCTTTACTTGCACCAACTAGAAGTAAACAGGTAAGATTTATTATGATAAATGACTATAAACATAATATACGTTCTTATAACCAAATGAAAAGTATAAAATAGCAAAATTTATTTTTGTACCATAGCATAAATTCATGTTCATGTGCAAGAGAAATAATGCCGAAAAATAATTTTATCTAATGAATATAGTAAAAGTAGTAAAAAATATAAAGATATAAAGCAGCATTCAAAGAGAAATTGTCAAGGAACTCCGCTCCTCACTTTCCGCCAAAATGGAAGTATTGCGTGTTGAGTGGTGGAACTCAACGCCACGCTTTGTCTTTACCAGATCCGAAGAATAAAAATAATTGAAATATAATAATCCCACCCAGTGGAAATCGAACCTACAACCATCGTGTTTACAGTAAGGTACCGTGTCACTGCTCTTTAACCTGGGTTATATTACAAAAATATTATTTGTTTATTATCAGTATTGTCAAAATATTGTTCGACTGTATTATTTTTTCTTGCGTATCTCAAAAAATAATCTTGCTAAACAGTGTAAAGTTCATTGTGAGTGTTTGTATTGTAAAAAAATATTTACCTAAGATAATAACTTTATTGATAACAACGGTACCTTACAGCACTTGTTAAAATTGTACCTACGTCTAATATTAAGCATACACATCTCGTTGCGTTGATATTAATAAGTTTCTTTTAGCTTCACGCTGTATCCCGCACACAGCAGGGTAGGCACAGGGAACCTAGTGTTAGCACACTCCGTTCCCCACTTTCCGCCGAATTTTGGAGACATTGCGTGTTAAGTGGCTTAACGCCGCACTTTTGCCTCGATGCCAGAGCGAAGAAAATAGAAATATTAAATATTTCCACTCCTCGAGTGGGAATCGAGCCCACAACCAGTCGTTTACAGTCAAACGTTTGTGCCACTGCGCCGCGACTGACCCCGATTAATAAGTTATAACTTCAAATCTGAGCCGAGGAATATCTTGATGTTCTCAGTCAATCAGTTGGATAGAAAAAACAATCTTCACGCTTTATCCCGCTTAATGATTGATTATAAACATGGCACATCCACTTTAACACCCAGCACCTCCAGGATTCAGTAGAAAATAGGGAACTGTCTTAACACTGCACTCCTTTTGCCTGCAATGTGCGGGATACAATGGGTATTTTTATTAGCTATTAAAGAGAACGAACGAAAATAATTAACAAATTTGACATTAATAACCCGGCAATTTGAAATTTTAATTTTTTAATTTGAAATTACGTATTATTTTTCAGGCAGCGCTCGGAACGAATCCGTTATCAGTAGTGGCGCCTGGCAACGATGGTGAAAGGTTCTATTTAGATATGGCGACCACATCTGTAGCTGTTGGAAAGGTAAGCAATGTATATATTATATAAAGGATATACATTTAATAATAAAAACAATATACTAACCTCTCACATCGCATCATATCGTAGTATCTAAGATTGCCTTTAAAATAAGTGAAAAGAAAAATCATAAGCATTTTAGAAAATATTGACTGATATTTTCTAACTTTTTAACAATGTTCCAGTATCCAGATTTTTTTGAACAATGTCCAAGTTAAGACAGGAAAATAGATTAAGAAAACCTGGGCCTCTATTGGTCCGGGGTTTTTAAAATTTTAAGTACTACAGTAAACTTTTATTGACATTTATCGTAAAGCCGTTTTACGAAGAGGTTAAAGACGAATTTCCATTACTATTTACCATAGAAATGCGACCTTCTTATTAAGTCAATGTACCAAATAATATATAAATAAAAATATAGCTTCACGCTATATCCCGCACACAGCAGGGTAGGCAGAGGGAACCTAGTGTTAAGACACTCCGTTCCCCACTTTCCGCCGAATTCGGAGGCTTGCGTGTTAAGTGGCGGAACTTAACGCCGCGCTTTACCTCGACACCAGAGCGAAGAAAATGGAAATATAATTTCCACTCCTCGAGTGGGAATCGAACCCACAACCAGTCGTTTACAGTCACACTCTTGTGCCACTGGGCCACGACTGGCCACAATGTACTAAATTATATAGAATTTATATAAATTAATTTAAATTTATATCATTTAAAATACATATTAATTTTCAGATAGAAATGCAAATGAGAAAAGGTGAAAAATTACCTTCAGGATGGGCGCAAGGTCCTGATGGCAAAGAAACGCAAGACGCACAATTGGTAAATTGTTATTATATTTAAATTATTACTTATTATTAATTTGAAAATATAAAGTTTTATATATCAAGAAAATATCTTTTTAGTACTGTTTTGATTAGATTACTCATATATTTTTTGGTATTCGAAAATACTCACGTTTTTGAAAACTCGACGTTTCAAGCATTCTACAGTCTCTTTAGGCACAGGTTGGCTCGTATACCAAAATATATGGGACTAATCCGGTCAAAGTAGAAACATCTATGATTATTTTGACAAACTTGAGTTGAACTTTCTAACTTTTTGCAGGCATTTAAGACAGCGTGTTTGATGCCATTAGGTGGTAAAGAAGAAACTTCTGGATACAAAGGATACGGATTAGCCGCTATGGTGGAATTATTTTGTGGAATTAGTTCAGGTAATTCAGTGTATAAGAAATATATCACACCTTAAAATATCAAGGGCATATGCAAAAATATAGCGAAAACGGGTGAAATACCTTAAACGATAGCTATATATAAACGAACTCTTTTAGGCCAGCTATGATCACACGTACTATAGTAATTTATTAAGCATGTATCCTAAAAAATTATAATGAAATAAGTAAAAAGTAGCTAATTCTTAATTGATGAGTATAAAAGCGAAGACGCTTCAGTCCATAAATGCATTTTTTTTAACTGAGTATACGAAATTTAACGAGAGTATACGAAGCTCACAAAGGGCTACATTATATTATGAGAGGCAACCTGAAAATCCAACGTAATTCTATAAAACAAGCACTCAGAAAATAACGCTTACGTGCAAAACAGCTTTGATCCAAAAAATGTTACGAGCAAATACGCTACAGTCACAATCTACCAATCAAAAGTCGTAATTTCAAAATATCTAAGATGGCGAATCTATTATTTTTCATAGTGAGTCGATTGTGGATAGTGGCTGTCAGCTGTCATACAATGAATAATAACTTGCAAACATGTTTTTTTCCAACGTTTAAATGCAAAGACACCGAAGTCCTAGTATTTCTCCATTTTTATATGGTTACTGTAAAGTTATTTAATTTTAATTAATGTTATATTAATAATAATAATAAACATATAATTTGGGTAGAAATATCGATTTATTACGACACAGTAGAAATTTGTAGTTTACTCGATTTGCTTTTATACCCCTAAATTTTAATTACACTTTTGACATAGAATTTTTGGTTAGATCACCTACAGTTCTAAATGTGGTGTATTACTTTCAAAAAATGTTTTAACAAGATAAAATATACTACATAATGAGTACTACGTTACTTTGCATTAAACAATTGCATTGGGGCCAGTCGTGGCGCAGTGGCACAAGCGTGTGACTGTAAACGACTGGTTGTGGGTTCGATTCCCACTCAAGGAGTGGAAATTATATTTCCATTTTCTTCGCTCTGGTGTCGAGGTAAAGCGCGGCGTTAAGTTCCGCCACTTAACACGCAAGCCTCCGTATTCGGCGGAAAGTGGGGAACGGAGTGTCTTGACACTAGGTTCCCTCTGCCTACCCTACTATATGCGGAATACCGCGTGAAGTTATAAAAAAAAATTATAATACACTTTAGAAAAATGTATACATATAAGGTTTTATTTTATGAATATACAGCATGAAGCATTAAACAAGATATTAACATTGTCGTGTAACATAATTATAATGACATCCTGAAATAATAAATTAAGGTTTTGAATTTATTGGTCGTTAAGATTTAATTAACAATGCTATTTCAATTTTAATAGCTAATTGTTAATCACGTTACAGAATAGATTAGTATAGCGTGACAACGTAACTAGAATATCACTCAAGTGTTAATGGTTTTTATATTTACATATGCTGTGACACTGCACGCCGCATAGGAAACCTAGTCTAAACACCTATAACACTCCGTTCCCCATTTTTCGCCGAATTTTAGAGGCATCGTGTGTTAAGTAGCGGAACTTAACGTTGCTCTTTGCCTCGATGCCAAAGCGAAGAAAATGGCGATGTTAAATATTTCCATTCCTCGAGTGAGAATCGCACTCACAAGTCGCGTTTACAGTGACACTTTATGCCTCTACGCCACGACTGGCCGCACTTTCACTTTTTTTTAATCATATTTTTTATCATCATTTTTGTATTAATATGAATTGTTATTTAAAATTAAAACTAGGTCATGTTTAAAATAAAAAGACATTTTAAAGAAAACGTATAAAAATTTGAACGCAGCGGGATTCGAACCCGCGCCTCCTGAATACCGTTCAGGCGCTCTCACCACTGAGCGCATTGCTCAGTGGTGAGAGCGCCTGAACGGTATTCAGGAGGCGCGGGTTCGAATCCCGCTGCGTTCAAATTTTTATACGTTTTCTTTAAAATGTCTTTTTCAATTTTCCTAAGTGTGGAATAACACTTTAAAAATGTTTAAAAGCATGTTAAAATATTTTTTTTCTTTTTAATAAATACTTAATGTTTTTCAGGTGCCAACTATGGTCATCATATTCGATCATGGTCTCACAGTGGAGAAGGCGGTCCAGCGAACTTAGGGCATTGCTTTGTGGCGGTTGATCCTGAAAACTTTGCACCGGGTTTCGGTGATCGACTCACAGATTCTATGCAACATTGGCGTGAATTGGAACCAGTGAGTTATGACTTATATTTGTGTTTACTTTATTTGATATAAGATTTATTACATTATATAATTCAATTAAAGTTATATTAAGAAAAAAATGTACTATAATTAATATTTGTGGGCATCGTGGCGCTGATCCCCACTAGATGGAGTGATCATAATTAAATTATCTTTATTTCCCTTTCTCTGGTAAGCCCAACTAATGCGGTAACTTCTACACACATCACATTGACACACTACGTTATCTCTGTCTCGGCTAGTTGTGGTCAGTAACCACCATGAGCTTTTAGTGGGCACACGGACGGCCTAAATCTTCCAATTTGGAGCCCCATATAACTAAGTAACTTTGTAAATATGAACAAAGTCGTTTTATTTTTCCTCTAGTTAAAAAAAGGTTATCTCTGCCACCGTTCTAAACTTTTCGATTGTTTCAGAGAAAATTAACATATTTGATGTTCGTATTTTTTGTATTTTAAATAAGGCTATTCTTCTTACAGACAGACAGCAGCGCACCAGTGCTAGCTCCAGGTGACAAAGAAAAGAGAGCAGCACAAATCACGGATTCACAAGGAACAGTATCGTATGTGAAACAACAGTTGGATTCAAGTGAAGCGCTCGCTAAGAAATTAGTAGTGAAACCTATGACTGTGATAAATGAATAAATGTTATTTATAGGATCAGTTATTTAATATTAGCAACTGGTCATATAATTTTTTTATAAAATGTTGATATTTGTTTATTGTTGCGTATTTTGTTTTAAATTTTGTAAAAGAAAAAAGTTAATTTTGTAAGCTGTTCACGATAGAAGTAAAACTTCGTTAATATCGTGAGTATGGTGACCGATTTACTAGCGACTCAACGCGGCTTCGCCACCTTTGCTACACAACTATAGCTGCTCCGGATTTTCGGTAGCCTGCGTTCTTGCTCCCCAAAGCTTAACTTAACGCTTTGGGGATTGTTTTTAAAAAGTAAGTTTCTAAAAAGTAATCTATATTCGATCCTGGGTCTTCAACTATTTTTATTCTGAATTCTCTCCAACCAGGGATCCACATCCACCGGAAATTAGCTGTGAAAGTGCAACAGTCAGATAGACATACTTTCCCATTTAAAATATTGATTTAGATAATGTTGTGTAAAAAATGAGCAACGATTATTTTATTAAGTTAACTAATTTGTAAAAGACAATACTATAAATGTATACTATTTCACTCTAGGGGCCAGTAGTGGCGCAGTGGCGCAAAGTGTGACTGTAAAGCGACTGGTTGTGGGTTCGATTCCCACTCAAGGGGTGGAAATATTATTATTACCGTTTCCTTCGCTCTGGTATCAGAGGAAAAGCGCGGCGTTAAGTTCCGCCACTTAACACGTAATGCTTCCGAACACCATGCGCAATGGAATCTTACCACCAATCACTCCTTAAAAATCGTTTTTTCGAAGTATGTATTAATTGACTTTGATCCATTCAGCTATATACATATATCTGTCTCCATTTAGTGGCGCATTTTCGTTACATTGAGTTTCAAATCTTAGTGGTTCTACAGAAGTTTCACATAAAACATATAGGATATGTAATGGCTTGTTAACAGCTTATTTGTTTATGTTAAACGAATCATATATTTTGTTTTTAATGTTATTGAAAAGTGGATAACTCATTTTAAAATAGAGATATTTGTACTATATGATCATATCAAAGATTATATTGTATCCTATAGACAATATTATATCGTATTTTTCTTTATAAGTGTACCTATTTGAATTAATTTTCGCAAAACGTAAGGTTTTCTATATTATGTTGTCGAATATAGCATAAACATGCATAGCAGATCGAATATTGCACCCCCATTTTTGTTTGTTTATTGAAAGTAACAGTTTGATATTGTTCTGATATGACAATTGATTTTATGTCGTCGAAGGTAATATTATTAACAATTTAAACCAACAACGACCATTTTACCCAACATAGTTTTAAACTAGACTAGACTAACTAGGTATTAACCAACATAGTTTTAAACTAGATATTTGTTATAGTAATTGTGTGATATTGTTAAATATTTTTATAAGAATAACATAAAATGTATTATAAAGAGTTAACAGTGTGACCAAAAGTTTAAAATATACGTCTTATAAATTAAAGACCATCTTGGCGCAATAACAGCGACTGATTGTAAACATGATTGGTAGTGGGTTCGATTCCTACTCGGGGAATTACATGCAGAGACAAAGCGATGTGTTGAGTTACGTCACTCAATACGCAATGGCTCAATATCAGGCATAAAATGGAGAACAGAGTGTCTTGAGACTAGATTCTCTCTTATTAAAAGTGTATTCTATTACTCTAAAATTGTGTGGTTTATTAAAAATATTCAAAATGCACTGAATATAAAAAATACGTAAATATAAACAAGGTCGTTTTATTTCTCCTTATTTGTTTTATTAAATTTTATAGCTTTATAACTTGGGATCTTTCTGTGTTTTTAGAGAGAGAGCTAAGGATTTTTATAATTTATATAGAAATCTATTCGTTTTTACCTAATCTAAACTATAATTCCAACCATGAAAACACAACAGATATTTGGTTTCCGGTAGGCGTTTTAGTAATTTTCTTTGTTATTTTTGAACTACTAAGCAAAATTATAAAATACACCTTGACACAAAACCCCATATTAAAAACTGTTCATTCATAAAAAAAAATTTCTGACGTTTTCAAGGTATAATAAAAATAGGCGTTATCGCAAAGGTTTAGCTTATACTAATTGGCAATTTGCCTTTATTTATTTGTTCTTTTATATTATAAACATCTTGAGACCATAATCACTAAACACTCTATTCAAGTGCCTCCTTCTATTAACGTTTAGAAGCAAAATACTACCACTGCATTTGTTTATATAGATCGATACTGTAATCGATACCAAGAATTGTATTTTTTTATTAGGAAAATATTTTACACACGAATAGGTGCAGTCAGACGCCTCCTGAGTAATTTGCAACTGCACCATTAGTTGAGGGGCGCAGTTGCGAAAACAATTATTAATAAAATTAAAGAAAATGCAATTTTACTAGAAAAAGAAAAAAAATCCTTAAACTGGAACCACATTGAACTCAAGCCCTTATGTTCTTTAATCGATCGATTGATCGTCAATCACATTTAAAAAAATCATAAAAAGAAATATTATTATTTACATTCCAAGTTTATAACTGTAAAACCCAATATAAGCATATGTAATATTATCAATTTAGTCATAATTTGTTCTTTATATATATAAGATAACAACAATTTAAAGATATCTTTCATTTGTGCGAGGCTAATGTCATAAACATAACATAACACCTATTTCTATAGTAATTTACGTTTCCAACTTCAGTCATGTAATGTCACTACAACGGACATGTAGTTGTCACGGCAATTTTTTATTTCGTTGCACAAAAGTTCGCCTTATATTATTTTAATATATTTAAATACATTAAATAAAAACAATAAATTTTATTCATCTGTGCAGTGATTTTACGAACTGACATTTTATATTGTGACTTTATGTTATCTGTTAGTGGCGATTTCATACATTTAATACTCTTAATAACAAAACAATTTCGTATAAGAAAAATTGAAATAAAATTACATCAGTTTATACATTTGAAAATTATTATTGTAAATTACTTTAATGGCACAAATCTAATCCTCATTCAGAATATAAAGTGAGAGGTACTGAGTAACTGTCAAAATTGTCACATAATGTTTTGATTTATAAAATTCACAAATCGGCTATAAATCTAGTGTAGTGAATTGAAGTGTAACACATATTTAATGGATTTTCAATTGTTAATAAATTTTAATTGAAAGATAAAATAATTACAGATATAATATTCACATGCTGAACTTTGTGTCAGTGACCTAATCAGAAAACAGTAGTAATAACAGTGAACAGTGTGCACATAATGTTTTAGATAAAGTGAATTTGATACAGTGCTGTGATTAAAACCGGTACCGTGAATATATATTTTGTATTTCAAAACACAAAATCTCACAAAAACAAAAGGTAAGTTTTTTTACGTCTTAGATATAATGTTTTATAAAAAGACACTTCCTTTAACCTACTTTTTCATTTTTCTAAATGAATGTGTATATTATTATTGAATATATACATTTTAATACAAAATTTATATTATTTACACAAAAATTTTGCCATTTTTAAAGAATATTTACGTTTATTGCCAGTATAGATTAGAATAAACAACAGTTACAATGTACTGTTATTTTATCATACTGTCGATTTCGATTGTATAAATATATTTAACATTGTGACCATATTACGGTATTTTTGCTGTTTTGATTGTATTATGTTTTCAATATGTATATGGTTAAAGAATACCTACATTATTTAAAATAGTCTGCATGTGGATGTCAATAAAGTATAATAAATTATATACATTTTGAGCAATTATTAAATTACAACAATTCTTTTATTTAGAAAATTTTCTCAGTATTAATAAATAATAAACTATGTCAAAAGTTGTGCTGTGTTATAAAAGAAAGAAAAAATACTTCACTTAACATTTTATACATGAATTATTACTCAATCATATTTGCGACCTTTACAAATTGTCTTCCTCTTGGAAAATATTAATGCAGTCTAAAATACAATAAAAAAAGTATATTCATATAAAATTTTTAAAATACAGCCTAAATAATTTATAATTTAATAATTTATTTAAAACACATTAAAAATGTGTTACTAAATGTACTTTTGATGTATTTTTATTAATCAAAAACGTGAAATCAATAGTCAATTTACACCCCACTACTACTACTCTATAGTAAAGTGATTAGGTTAAATTTGTTATAGACTAAAAGAAATATATCTTTAATTAAAATATGTATAATTAAAAAAAAATTACTCTGTGTCCTGTTTAGTCCGTCTAAAAAATCAGATTTATGCTATGAAGATATTGTATGTTCTGTAGATGAACAAATTTTTAAAGTAAATAGACTTTTATAAGAGTATCAAAAAGCATTGCAAAATTTTTTACATTTGATATTTAGGTAAAAATAATAAAAGTATATATTGATATATTATAAAAAATATTTATTCCACTCTTCCGTTCTCCTTTTTCTTTATAATTTGTATATACTATACAACACTTTGTTTGCATTGTTGGATTAATGACCCTTTCCACCAAAATACCAAAATTTCCTTATATCTTATAGTATAGGTGATCTATTATGTTTTTATATTACTTTTCTAAATCATTTGTAGCTTACGTCTTATAAAGTTAAAAGTGATATGACTAACAAAGTTGCATTCAAGTTCAGTAGTTGCAAAGAGGCACATATACAAACATTCTATTACTATCTTATTATAGTATACATATTTAGTTTAGTCCCTGCTGTGTGCGGGATACAGCGTGAAGCTAAATTAATTAAATTAAATTATTAATTATATTTAGTTAAAAATATTAACATTATAAAAATAAAAAGATCAAGACATGTGAAATAAACAGATATAGTCACAATAATAAATCTTTATTATATACATACATATATTCAAACCTTTTTTATATACATATCTCTATTATATATTTCTCACAAAAGTACATAATAAAACTTTTGACTTTTATAAAACTTCAATGCACTATGTTACAACTGTGTTAACAGTTACAGTTAGTCTTGTTTGTTATAAAAACTTGTCAGCCGTAACTTCTCTATATCCGTAAAGTATTGAAACAGCTGGTTTCCTGTTTCACATAACATTCTATTTGTTGACAAAAGCATTAACAAATCTGATACGGCCCATTCAATTATTAACATTTATAAAAGTATGTTTCAAGCAAATTAAATTATCTATAACATGGATTATATTGACTTATTGATAAAATAAAAGTTATTGTTGTATTATTAAGTCAACATTTTTATTTAATGTTGTGAGTAAAATCATATTTTTTTGTACAGTCTATTTATATGGTTAAATATCCATTGTACACAAAAACAATATATATTTACAGTAAACAAAAGTTTCTTAGTCTTGAATTAATTAACTTGTAGGAATTGCATAGCTTAGACATTCGCTGAATACTCATTCCTATATATTAAGGTTGTGTGAAGTTCAGTTTATATCCCGAAAGTTTTCACAGTAAGGTGTACTTATTCTCCAGGCATGCGGCATTTTTCTGTTATTAAGATGTTGTTAAATAAATTTAAAGTTATTAAAGAACATTTGCTTGTTACATAGAATATAAAACTTCTCACAATTATAATGTAATAATTATTTTATTTGTGGCTATCGTGGCAGTGGACAGGCACTGTCTCACCATATACGCGATGGTGTGGTGTGTTGTGGGTTCTGTGATAACAAGGTAAAGGCGGACCACCTGATGGTAAATATTTACCTTCGCCCATAGACATCCAAAATATTAAAGAGTTGTGGATGCGTTGGCGACATTGGGGGTGAAAGAGGAAAGGAGGGAGGATGGATGGGGATGGTGGGAATAGGGAGAGCTGACTTACATGCCATCGAACCGAAACACGTCATCAAATGTCTGGCGGATCGTCTTTGACATGATAGTAGTCGCGAGCTAGTTGGAGAACGAATCTCCTACCACCAAGAGCAATATATTGGATACAGTTTATAATAAAAAATAACATCTCGCTTTGTGGCAAAGGTCCTTTCTCCAAAAGGAGTGTCTTGACACTAGATTATCTCTCTATCCTAGGTCGCAACTAACTACTACAAAAATTATGCAGCTGCAAAAAGTTACAAGAATCAAGTCTACAAATATTGTTATTTTTCATTAATCATTTCAAATACATTTTATTTATATTAATCCCAAAATAATTACGTCGATTCACATACTTATTCACATTAGCAAAAAGTATACATTATTATGACCTTATCCAGCTTTATATTTATAGTGATATACTATTATAATAGGCACACTTAGCACTGCAGTTAAGGTCATCCCAAGGTTCTAGCAACTTGAACATGAAAAGATTTTGAATCGTAAGCTTTATTCAATAGGCCAGAGTGGAAACGGCTACATGTCTTTTAGCGAATATATATTTTTTTAGTCTTCATATCTCGAATGTCTAAAATATTTTTTATTATCACGTACAACTATATTTATTTGTGTACTCAGTAAATTTATAAATACTTGTTTAAAATCATCAAAAGATATTTAAATTTATATTTTTAATACATTAGTATTAAGAGCATTTGTATGCACACGAAAACGTAGTGTCAGAACCAAGTGGTTATATCTAAATAGTAAATACCCATTCTCTGCTATGCGAAGAAAGTGAAAACCTGAAAAAATAAATTAATAAGTCATATGTCATTCGATCTCTAAGTTAAACGATATATCCATATGTATAAGTGGTATATGAAATCTGCTTGGCATATATTAACAGAGAAATAACTATAGTTGACGCCTACCGGTCGTGATAGTAAGACAATATCAAGTACGAAAATGTTAGTCACGGTCTCTAGTAATAGTTGATGATTTCAGTGCAGCATCTATTATTTTCTTGTGGTGTATTATTCCTGATAATTACTAAGGCGTGCTCGATTGTAGGAAAGACGAAGTAAGATGAAGGCTAGATGGCTTTTGTTTAAACTGCAGAACTTAATTTGCATTACAATTAATTATTATTTTAAATATATATACAGTTTCAATCTATTTTCTGCATAACAGCGTAGTCGTAGAGAACTTGGTGTCAAGATCATTTTCTATAAATTGCGTCCGAATTTCATATATTGCTTGTTGAGTGGTGGAATTCAACTGCGCGTCGACTTATTATAATGAAAGAATGAAAATAATGTAGTAGTGGCCTGGTTGTGGGTTCGATTCCCACATGAGGAGTGGAGATATTTAATATTTCCATTTTCTTCGCTCTGGTGTCGAGGTAAAGCGCGGCGTTAAGTTCCGCCACACGCAATGCCCCCGATTTCGGCGGAAAGTGGGGAACGGAGTATCTTAATACTAGATTCCCTCTGCCTATCCTGCTGTGTGCGGGATGCAGCGTGAAGCTTAAAAATATAAATAAATAATGTAGTAATATTTATTTATTAATTTAACACATAATTATAACATTTTATAACGATAATAACTGCATTAGTTTGAAACTGTAAGTTGTAATAATTTAAATATAATAATTCCACTGAGTGGAAATCCCAATAGGTTGGGAAGTTCTACAGAGGGGGAATTGAATCCACTACCGATTGCGTTTACAGTCAGACTCTATCTCAGTGCACGGTGGCTATTACATACTTTTTATTTACATGACTTTAATATTAACGTACGCACAATGTGAATATATTATGTACCTATATTGAAAATTTGTTTTTACCCGATATCGAATACCGATAACTAGTTGTTAGTTAAAAATTGTTTTTTTATAAAATCAACTTTTACTGTAGGTATTTTATAAATTGGTCGCAGTTGTAGGACATAGGAATCTTTATTTGAAAATCAATAATTTTTACAGAAAACTCAGCTAGAAAACAGTGCTATAGATATTTAAAATGTATTTAAATTGAAAAAATGTGCTTCATTTAAATTTTTTTGTTCACTATTTACCGATATTTAGAATTTTTATTTTATTTGTGTTGTCTTTACGGTTCGTGAAAAAATTAAAATTGTTACATTTAAAAAGTATCAGCAAGTGCACTACGCTCGATACAAATGTTCTCTAATATGACGAAAAGTGTAATGTTTAAGATATACCTCACATGACACGACACGACGTCTTTCTGCTTCTACGAAATGAGAAACGTGTATATACATTTTTTTTTAAAAAAGTTACATACAATAGGCAAATTACAAAGCACCTTATACTTACGACGTAAATTAGAGTTGACATACGTTGTACAATTAGGCACATTATTAACAGCGTCATTAAGGGCAATTGCCAGCGATCTCAGAGGTACTTTTAATTATCTTCGTTCTGCGACGTGGTTGTCTTGCTTATGTAGATGGGTACACGTGGAATGATTAGAAAATACATTGCCAAATTTTAACTAACTCTGCCGTTATTGTTCTTAATAAATAAATTTGAATATATTTTTTTCATTTATTGACCAGGTTTCAGATTTTTTTTTTTTTTGTAAGCTACTTACTATGTACAGATTCAGGGTATTCTATATAGTACTTTTATTTAACTAGTAAGACCAGGGCCAGTCGTGGCGCAGTGGCACAAGCGTGTGACTGTAAACGACTGGTTGTGGGCTCGATTCCCACTCGAGGGAAGGAAATATTTATATTTCCATTGTCTTCAATGACAATTTCATTCTCTGGTGTCGAGGCAAAGCGCGGCGTTAAGTTCCGCCACTTAACACGCAATGTGTCCTAATTCGGCGGAAAGTAGGAAACGGAGTGTCTTAACACTAGGTTCCCTTTGCCTACCCTGCTGTGAGCGGGATACAGCGTGAAAGCTATAAAAAAAAAATCTAGTAATAGGCTAGATACAAATAGAGAATGTGTATACCTAATTAATATTTATACAAAAATGTACCTAATATATTCATAAAGTCTTCTTGTTCTTTTTCAACCCTTATTCACCCACTACTGGGTATAGGGTCTCTTCTTTGCACTACTTATCAATTCGGTTGTCGGCTCTCCTCATCCATGACAGCCCATCGTTTTGCCTAGCTCAACTTAAAGCCTAGCTAGCTAAATGTAAATTATTTTTTGTTTAAAATGCACTCTGTAATCAAATTATAAATATTTGCTAATTAACTATTCTTATGCGATAATACATAAATCGGCTTAAGGCGTAAAATACACATTGCTTTGGCAACTTTATACAAAATTTTATGTTAAACATGTGTGTGTGATATTTATTTTAATATTTCCAAAGTTTTATTACAAGAAATATTCCTTAACTGCTCGTTTTCTTTATACATACTTTAAATATATCAAATATATAAGAAATATATGTTGTATTTCTGTGTGTCACGATATTCAAAATCCAAGGATTTTATTTTATTTAATACCTATTAACTAAAAAACTTATGAATATTATG
The DNA here is from genome assembly GCA_019049465.1 of Dryas iulia moderata. Classification (NCBI taxonomy): domain Eukaryota; kingdom Metazoa; phylum Arthropoda; class Insecta; order Lepidoptera; family Nymphalidae; genus Dryas; species Dryas iulia. The sequence continues at coordinate 4,073,911 of CM032430.1, read as the reverse complement.
GTCATATTAAATATAATTCTATTCTCTTACAGATAAAATAGTATAAAATTTAGTTAATTGTTATCAGAATAACATTACTGTGGAAAGGAAGCAAAACAAACTGTTGATTACATTACTAGTATGTCATGGAACTTTACCAGCAATTGTAACTTGTACTATGATGCCATTACAACATTAATTTTAATCATTGAGTAATTTATGATTTAATTACTTTTTTTTTATAAAGTTTACGTTACGTTAAAAAATCGAATTAGTTTATATTTTTTGCTGTCCTTTAAGCATTAGCAGTATAGTTTTATATACATACTAGCGGCCCGTTCGCGGCTTCGCCGCGAGGTCTACTCGGCTGTTTCGGTATATTGTAACCCTCGATGGTGGATTTTTGAAAAATAAAACAGTCTATGATTAACCTTGGATTATCATCTATATATATGCCAAATTCGTTACAATCGGTCAAGCGGTGTAGAATTTTCATATAAACATTCATCCCCTATTTCAACCCTTTAGAGGTTAATTTTTGAAAAACTAAGTAGCCCAAGTGTTAATCTCAGTCATGTTTACTACTTTCATTATAAATTTCATCCAAATCGGACCAGTAGATTAGCCGTGAAAGCGTGACAGACAAACACACAGACAGTCGCATTTATAATATAAGTATGGATTAAATATAGAAAAAAAACTAAATTTTTGTATTTTCTCCGCGTAGATTTTCAGCTTGAAATCGAAACAAGCGTGTTGAATGATGGAACTCAATGCTACGGTTTATTTTGCAAAGCTGAAACAGATCTTCCCTCTCACCAAACAGGAGATGGGAAACGGTTTCAGGGCCTTGTCCTCTGCCCGTTGCGATCAACCTCACCCACAACTATGGGTGAGGGTAAGGCTTATGAGGCCTTGTATGTGACATTTCCGTCTAATGAATCTAAAAAACGATAGGTATGGAAGGCCGAGGGGGATGAGCTAATGGCTGCCCGGGCGATCGACCCAGCCAGGTGAGACCCTAACGAATCAAGGGAGTCCCAGCTTAGGCGATCAGCGACCGTGGCAGCCGCTCAGGAAAGACCAAAATGGAAAAAAGGAAACAATAAATAAATAGAACCATTCATCCACATGAGGATTGAACCCATAGCCTATTCTGCGCCATGATGACCTTTATATCATGTGGTAGATTGATGATTATTTGTCCTTGCCTACTGACTTATACTTAGGCGGTATAATTATAATAAAATAAGAATAATATAAAATATTTATTACTGCATAATATTTTATTTAATTGTTATTTTTATTGTCAAACACAACACACCTATTGATACGCTTCACTTATTACATGCTACATGAAATACAATTTAGGTGCCTAAGAAATAATCTTTTTTTATCGCTGGGAAATGCGTTAAGACACTCCGTTCCCCGTTTGCGTTTACGCAGACCATCCGTTCTCAAAAAAGACAGAACTGCCATGCTAACGGATAATACTGATAATATTGTGAGACTCTACACTACTACTACAATGAGCCCGATACTACCCCCTAAAACCCAAAAAAAAACCCTCTCCACCATTGTGAGACGTCGCAGGTTCACTCGCGCATTCTACTACGACGCCTCGGTGAACGCTCACACAGGCCCGTTGCTTTCAGGATGCTCCGGGCTTTCTAACTAAATAATAATCTCCATTAAATGTAAATAAAAATCAAAAATATTTGTAGAATTATGAAAGAATAATATAATCGTATATAGAGTAGATGGTTGTGGCACAGTGTAAAAACGTCTAACTTTTACCGTGATGGTTGTGGGTTTGATTTTCACTTGGGGAAACGATTATATTTAAATCATTTTCATTTTTCCGATCTGGTTTCCTAAGACAAGACTCGGCGTTGATCTCCGGTACACAAAATTGGAGAACGGACTGTCTTATCACCAGGTCGCCTCTGACTACCCTATTATGCCGGAAAGAATGAGAAGCTAAACCATTTATAATAGGTACCTAAAGCCTTTACAACTATACTTATTAAATTACTATATAAAAATAAAAAAAATGTTATAAAATTGTAATATTCTTTATTATATTATGTTACTCAGTTACTTAATGCCGAAAGCACTTGAGCTAAACGTATAACTTCTAGGTTTAGAAGGTATTTTAATACTATCAAAGTTAAAGTAAATTCCGGGAAATCGTCTCGTACTATGTGGCATGAAGAGCGAAATTGTTAGAGCGGTAACTTTTTGTAATATGAAAAGCAAAAAATGTCGACTGTATAATTGTTGTAATGGTACTATTTCATGCTTTAGTCACAGTCCCAATTATATAATTTTATTGATTACCTAGGCAAATGTTTTATTTTTGTTACTTGAAAATATTCGTGGTTGAAAGTGAAAATTTGTGTGAATAGTTATATATTTATATTTTATTTATAAAAATAAATTGTCATTGCAAAAAATGATTTTTGTTTAGTTATTTCGTTATTTGTGTTTGTCAAATTTTATACTGATAGAAAGGCAAAGGTAAAGTATGCGGAGCTGATTAGCTTCGCTCTTTAGAATGGTACATACTATAGAAAGAAGAATACGTTAAAGAATTTTTCACGAAATTCATATTTTCCAATATAATAAGTACTTATTTTCATAATATTATTATATTATAAATATAAAAAAATATTATTACTTGAGCATCAGTAGAGAGATCAAAGAACAACAATAAGTTGTAATAAGTGTATAAAATTATTGACGCAGTCGGATACAGAACATACGAATATGCTCTATTTACTGTGACTTAGCGGTCATAATGCATGGATGGTTTCTAAAAGGCGCAGGCTCGAATCTTGCTGCTTTAAATTTTAACATGTCTTCTAAAAATGGTTTCTAAAAGGTAAGTGTGTGAATAATACTTTAAAAAATGTTTAAAACGCTCTCATCTATTCTATTGACCCATCACGATTGTGGCTGTCAGCTAATAAGTAGAATATAAATCATGACATTTGCTATTTCCGGCTAATCTTTTAATAGCACCTAAGTATTATAAGTGTTATCACTAATCTCAAGCCAAACTTATCTTTACAGTATGTGTTCTATGATTTGTGAGTCAACTGTACTAAAGCAAATATTGTTTCGCTTCTTAATGTTAAAATGTATGTTTATTTCAATTTTTTATTCTTCAATATGTTCTTTTTATGTGTGAAATAATGTAATTGTTATATTTCTATGTTTTCGAAATTGTAATGATTAGTAAGTATTATGGAAGTATATTTGGGGTCAGTCGTGGCGCAGAGGCACAAAGTGTGACTGTAAATCGACTGTTCCGCCGCAAGTTCCGCCACTTAACACGCAATGTCTCCGGATTTCGGCGGAAAGTGGGAAACAGAGTGTCTTAACATTAGATTCCCTCTGCCTAAAAAAAAGTATATTTTAATAGATTATATTGTAGTCTTTAAAATTTCGTGGAAGGCGTAAAACAAAATGTCGTCACACTAGCTTCTCTCTCTTTTCCCTATCTTGTTGTATGACAAAAAAGGATGAACAATGATACCCAATGATATATCATAGCTTATAAAAATGATAAACAATGTACGTTGGACAATCAAATATTAACGTAATAATGAATGTGCAAATATTTATCGCATATACCTTAAGTAGTTTATTTTATATTATTCGTAAATCTTCATAAAATAATCTATTTTTTTATATGTAGCCATAAACAATAATTTATTAAGATCACATTTAAGATATTACATGTACATATAGACGTCTATATCAAAATTCTACATCCTGTTGCAAACATAGATTATTATAAAAATAATTAAAAAACGTAATTATCTACGTGAGTAGAATATTACAAATTATGTAGGTATATTATGTACTAGAATTTACTATGACGTCGATATATACATCAAGTATTTATTAAAAAAGAACATTCAACATAAAAAAAAAAACACTTGTAAGTTGTAATTAATATGAAACAAATGAATCATTTTTACCTTTGGGGGGGGCGCGTTAAGAATACAATTCCCTTCGCTGTTGGGTAGCGAACCGTAAAAGGCGGGTAACCCAATGACGTGGTGGTAGAAGACTAACCGCCAAACATCTGATGATGTCTTTCGGTTCGATAACAAGTAAGCCGGCTTTTACGATTCCCATTATTCTCATTGTTCCTGCGTCCTTCTTTCCATCAGATCTACTCGTATGTATATGTGCACACATCCGGATCCCATGGCAATAGATTATTCTTATTCTAGGAAACTGAATTCATTGCCAGGACAAGAACATAATTTTAATTTTCTTTATACGAACGCCTTTACATCGATTTATTTTTTTAAACAGTTTTTTTATTGTATAAAACTAAACGTGAATGTAACGATAAAAGCAATATTAACATTAAAACGTTGTGTTTATAATGTTTTTAAGTTTTTTTTTAAAAATCTAAATATTGTGTATAATCTCGAAAGATCTCAATTAAAAAATATAAATAAGTATTTCGTATGCTAAAGAGTCGCGCCATCTATCCTATAATTCTGGCATCAGAGCTTTGTAAGGGGCTTCAATAAACACTGGGGTGAGTTTCAAGGGAACCAATAGTGTAGTTATTTCCTAGATGGCGTTGAAAATATTTATAGTTTATGATTTTGTGATTGAGAAAACTTTTAAGTCCCTTTTTGGGAAAATTATACAAACGAAAGAAGAAACGCAAAAAGATAATATTTTTAGTAATACATTATACACATAAAATAAAACCTTACATGTACATACATTTGTCTAACGTGTATTTTAAATGCATTTTTATATATAATTTAATTTCTCAAAACTGTTAATTAATTTAAAAAATATAAGAATCTATTAAATATAATAAGTATATAGTGCTAGATATAATACTTCGCTATTGTGGCGCAGTATGACAGGCGTCTGGTGGTAAATACCTTGTGGGTTTGATTCCCATTCGGAAAAATGATTATATTTATATTGTAATGTTTTAAATAAAACGAAAATAATTGATCTCGTTCTCCGACTTTGGCACCTAAGACAAGTACTCAAATGTGTTAACAATTGTTCACCATTTAACTTTTGTCTCGATATCGAACGAAAGTGTAGCTTTGAAATACAATTTTTCTTATGATTTGTTTTGTACAAATAAATGAAATATTCATTTATTATCATATAACATGGACTTGTAAAAAGATCGGACTCAGATTTTAATTCATCAGATCAGAGAGTCAAATTTTAATAAATCTTGTTTTTGTGTTCTTCTTTAAAAAATATTACTAACTACTTTATCAGATTGTCGTAAAATTGCCGATAAAATTCTAACAACAATATATGAATATGAAATAAACATATGGCGTTAAGTTACATGAAACATATTTAAAGTGCTATTCCACACTTAGAAAAATTACAAAAGACATTTTATTAAACGTATAATTTTTTTAACGCAGAGAGATTAATTAGAACCCGCAACTCCTGATAACCGTCCAGACGCTCTGACCGCTAAGCCATGCGTTCTACTACCAGCTGCGTCGAATTTCTTATACGCCTTATTATAACTTATTTTTTTAGTTTTCTAAAATGTCTTTTTCGTCAAGATAATATTTAAATATGACAACATTTTTATTTCAACGATCCTCTTTTATTTGCAATAATTAACCATCATTTGCATCACACATATAACACCTAATTGTAAATTTTAATCTAAATATAAAGTTTCATTAATAATTATTTTAAATCGAGATTAAATTCATAATCCTCTGTCCCGAGTTTAAATTAACATAGTTTGTTAATTTATTTTGCTAACTAACCTATTTACTTCGGGCATGGCACTACCTTGAAAATGTTGAATGAAATACAAAGTTTATATTAAAAATATACTATTTTATATTAAAACTAGCGGCAAGCTAATGAACGCACTTTTGCTCTTAGATCTCTCAAGTTTCTCGAGCAGGCGTACATTTTGCTATTAATGTGAATAGTTTATTAATATAAAAATAACTAGAAACGAAATCTTAAACTAAATTCCATTAAAAATATACGTTACGGTAACGGATTCTTCTGTCTAGACTTGAAAAACCTTTAAATAATTTTAAATAACCGCTTTTGTAATTTTTGATATTGTAAATATCAAAGTCAATTTTAATTTTTCTTTAAAAGTACATTAATAACTGGGAAATTTATAAACGCTGTAAGTGCCTGTAATTAGTATAAGTTTCGGAATAGAAGCTGCGTACATAGCACTTATATGATACAAAATGTTACCTGTACTGTTGGCATGTCATATAAATAAATAAATACTTATATACTTATCCATACTTATATTATAAATGCGAAAGTCTGTGTGTTTGTCTGTTGTGCTTTTACGGCTAATCCACTGGTCCGATTTGGATGAAATTTAGAATGAAAGTAGTAAAAGTTACTGGGTCTAAAATAGGCTACTTTATTTTTCAAAAACCCACCCCGGGTGTTGCAATATAACGAAGCAGCTATGTAGTTCACGCGGCGAAGCCGCCAGCGGGCCGCTAGTATTATATAAATGCGAATGTCTATGTGTTTGTCTGTTACGCTTTCACGGCTAATTTACTGGTCCGATTTGGATGAAATTTAGAATGAAAGTAGTAAAAATGACTGGGTCTAACATAGGCTACTTAGTTTTTCAAAAATCAACCTCTAAAGGGTTGAAATAGGGGATGAAAGTTTATATGAAAAATCTACACCGATTGTAATGAACGTTGGCATATAGTTGATAATCAAAAATCGACCACCGAGGGTTGCAATATACCGAAAGAGCCACGTAGATCACGCGGCGAAACCGCGAGCGGGCCGCTAGTAAATAAATAGAACGCTGTGTTGAGTTCCGCCAATCAACACGCAATGTATCGAATTCAAACGAAAAACGGATTATCTTGACGCTATATTCTCTCTGACTACCTTGCTATTCGGGAAAAGTATTGAAACCGAACTGGACTAAAAAGATATGGTTGTGATAGAAAATAGATATGATTTAATGCTTCACCTATTGTTGAAGATATTGTCTATTAACACATATTGATACCACACAAAGATACAAACATTCTGATATGTTATCTAACATGTATCTTATAGGTGTATTAATTCGTGAAAGAAATACTTTGTACTGCTTTCTATGAAATTTCTATAAAAAAATATTATACTCTCGATACAAGGACTAAAACCTAAAACTACCAAGAACTTAATATAAAATGATTTATGTAAATTATATTATTAGTTAATTATTGCAGGTGCGTGCTATTTGCGATCTAATACACGATACGATCGTTTACCTTTTAATGTATAAATTGGGCCTCTAAATGAACAGTCCATGGTTTTGTTATTCTTCCCTCAAAACCGTTCCTATAAACGTTCAAAATTCCGTATTTTTTATAAATTAAGTTTCTTTGTTTTGTTAAACAATTTTTATTGAAATAATTTCTTGTATGCGATGATTTAACTAACAACGACTTGTAAGTATTTTTATCGCGCTTGATAATGGGAAATTTATGGGCCATATAATATTATGTTATGATTAATTGAATATATAATCCATATATGTACTTTGTGTCAAATAGCTTTGAAATGAATGTTTTAAATAGAAATATTTATTATTTAAGTATAATTATAAAAAAATATGTATGTTTGAATACATAATGATTATCAAGAATTACTTGCTACTTACTAAACGGTAGGAATCTCCTTATTTAATTTTAATGTCTTCATATATTCCTATAAAATTAATATAACTAGTTAGGTATATTTTTGTATATTAAATAAAAAGCTTCACGCTGTATCCCGCACACAGCAGGGTAGGCAGAGGGAACCTAGTGTTATGACACTCCGTTCTCCACTTTCCGCCGAATTCGGAGGCATTGCGTGTTAAGTGGCGGAACTTAACGCCGCGCTTTACCTCGACACCAGAGCGAAGAAAATGGAAATATTAAATATTTCCACTCCTCGAGTGGGAATCGAACTCACAACCAGTCGTTTACAGTCACACGCTTGTGCCACTGGGCCACGACTGGCCACAATAACAACACTGGCGTATATTAAATAATTATTTTTCAATTTATATCAGATAATTTTATTCACATTTTTCACTGTCCTGAAGGTTAATGTTAGAAACATATTATTCAATTGATTTTAAAACAATTTAACGTACTAAGAAATAGAATTACTTAATTACTTACAAGTAAAAAGAACATATTTATATAAAACATACAAGAATAAAAAAAAGGTAAAATGAATTAGCGAATGTTGTAAAGCTTACTTATCTACAGCGTCGTTCGCCTCAGTCAAAAAATGTGGGAAATTCATGCTTTTTTCCCGCAGTTAGAGAGAAAGACAGTGTCAGAAAACTCCGTTCTTCACTAGAAAATATATAATGTTTTTTAATTTTATATCACACAGAAATTGTTGGTAACAGAACGCTGCGGATATCAAAAGCGTTTCAAGCCATTGTTTACTAATTAATTTTTTATAGCAAAGAAGATTAAAAAACATCTCATAATGTACCGCAATCACCTGTAATGGCTTCTAAAAAATGTAAAGGTTTAAATTTACGTATATTGTTGTTAGCCTTTTATTTTGAAATGAGCCAGTTTTTTAGATTTAACCATATTTTAATTACTTATATTTAAAAATACAATTTTTTACCCGTTTCTAAAAGAATGCCACAAAGAAATTTTATAATTATGCATTGAAAATACATTAAATTAATCAAATAAATAAACTTTGCACATATTAATGTGATTGATCTAACTTTTGTATGCATTACATATTTTACACATTAACTCCAATATAAAAGTAAGTACATACATAATACTAATAACAAGAATTTTCATAATACTTATAGTATTATGAAAATTGCAAATTTACAAGCGCATTATCATAATAAAACCATGCCTTTTTTCCATTGAAGTTCTTAAAAGACTATTAAAAAGCAAGCTAGAAGAAGAGAACGTATTGAGTGGCGGAACTCAACGCCGCGCTTTACCTTGTTACCATTGCGAAGAAATGAAAATAATTTAAATATAAACTTTATTCTCCTTTTTTTAGCTTCACGCTGTATCCCGTACACAGCAGGGTAGGCAGAGGGAACCTAGTGTTAAGACACTCCGTTTCCCGTTAAGTGGCGGAACTTAACGCCGCGCTTTGCCTCGACACCAGAGCGAAGAAAATAGAAACATTAAATATTTCCACTCCTCGAGTGGGAATCGAACCCACAACCAGTCGCTTTACAGTCACACTTTGCCATTGCGCCACGACTGGCTACTAAAGATATTTTTATAATATGAGCTTAACATAGAATTTAATACGTTCACAATTGCTGTCTGTTTGTAATTTCACGTTACATTTAATCCAATTTTAAACAAACATAATATACGACAGCCATATAATTTTTACTCAAGTTTTCATTATTTTACGAGTGACGAAATTGAGGCAATTTGAACATTGTATATTTTAATGAGATTAGCTTTGTTCATACATGTGTAACGAACACCAAAAATCCTAGTGGCACTGACCGCAAATGAAATTAGTTTTAGGACTCAAATACCACTGGCCAGTGAAGCAATCATCGTGTGTATTAAATTGGCTAAAACATAAGAGAAACTAATGTTTTTGATTGATATTAAATAAATAAATTGAATGTGTGGTACATTAGTTAAGTAGGTTTTATATACAATCCTAAAAGGCGACTTTGTTTTGTTTATTTGAAGAGGTGTTCCATATTGGATGACGACATATAACCCCGCATTTTGTGTGATCAGAAAGCGGAAAGTGTTAGTGTTTTATTTTATACTAGCGACCCGCTCGCTGCTTTACTCGCGTAAACTACTCGAATATATAACTGTTTTGATTTTTCATCTGTCCACGTTCTCGTCCAGATTCCCAAACTTTGCTTAAATTTGTAATTTAATAATCTTATAACTGACTGAAAAATAAAATAAACACTTAATGTTAAGGGAATATCTTATTAAAACTGCATTTAAGCCAGTTAAGCTATTTTAGAGACTGATTTGTGCGCGAAAAACGCACAGAGTAACAAAAATAGAAATAAAATTAAAAAATTGTTGCTTTCGCTTCTTCAACAAATACACAACATATAAACTATGATTACTTATATATTTATTATATGTATAAATAACTTTTCTCTCACTAAAGTGGGGGTAAAAATGGCGGAAATATTTTATAATGTTATCCTAACATTGTTTCTAGTCCCCGTATAAAATTACATTTAAAAAATATCCTGAGTATTATATTCTTCATATAATTCTTTCCACTGCACACGTTATCCACTCGTCATGGTTGCAGAATACACATGCATGTTTTTAATTTGCAAATGAATTCATCACCAATAAGTATAAACACAACTCTGATTATTAAAAAAAATGCATTTACAAGCTTTTTCCAGGAAGGTAGTCAGAGAGAAATTTGTGTGTAGACACTCCTTTCTCCACTTGCTTGCTGAGATATCTCTTGTGAAGTGGCGGAACTCAACGCCTCACTTTGTCATAAGTACAAAAACGGAGAAATGAAAATATTATAAAATCATTGCCCTGAGTAAAAATCGAACCTACAACCGTCCCATATACAGTCAGGCGCTGTACCACTGCGCCAGAATGGCCTCAATTGTAATAAACTTAATAAGATTGAAATGTGATCTAAGAAAAGATGTAAGTAAGCTAGTCTAGTCTAGTCTCGCTTTCTAATTTCTATACCTACGTATGGTATTGCGATTGCAGCTATATAGCTAACTGTCAATATATCCGCGTCCCTGCGGTCAGAAACAGTTGGAAAGTGAACTATCAATTTAACAAATAGAATTAATTGTTTTGTTCGCGTTTCACGATAAGAAATAACTACTATGACGCATTAGAAATTGTATAACAAATTGAAAAACTCATAAACTTTTGTTATTCTTTGTTAAGTAAATCGTTTAAGTTTTAGATATTTTTATTTTGCACTGTTTTTTTTTTATTTTACGTTTTTTCTCGCAAAACCCAAGAATCTAGTACCAGTTTAGCTCTAATTCGGGTATAATAATATAAAATGCATAAATAATACATAAATAGGAAACAATAATATAAATGGGGAACAGAGTGTCTTAATACTAAGTACCTTCTGTCTACTCTGATGTGTGCGAGATACATTGTGAAGCTAAAAAAAATTAAAGATACGTGTTGACTGTCGTAACTTAACACCACACTTTATCTTACGGGTCTGTAAGTGTCAAAAGTGGTGAAATGAAAATAATTAAAATATATACATTTCCACGACTACAATTCAAACCCACAACCATCACATTTACAATCAGATTGCGTCCCACTGCGCCACGAGCGTCATAATTATTTTTTTCTTATTTTTAGACTTTATAAGCTGAATACATTCAAATCTTTGGCAGATTTTAATTTTGAATCATAAGTATCTAGTACTTAATATGCTAAACATTTCATCTGATGACATATAGGCAAAGTTCTCAAGTTTAAACAATTTAGCAAGAATATTTGGAGCACGATTTTCGGAATATTAAATATACCTAAGCTACTCAAACTTGCTATGTTATGATTATTCTAAGAGCCTATCATTTTAATAATATGATATGTAATACTTCTCTTGCTAATTTTATTCAAGTACTTAAAAGTTAACTGTTTCTAAATTACCTAATTAAATTATTAATAAAATCAAGTGTTCATTAGAATTTTATATTTAAAAAACAGACGTATCATCTGTCTTGTGGACTAGATGAAGTGACGTTTTATTCTTGAGAGCTAAAATACAAGAAATGTAAGAATATAAGATAATTTGAAAGTCTATCTGTGACCACGGACTATTGTAAAAAACGATCGAAATATTGGGTTTTCTCAATGTGTCTTGAACTATCAAAAATCTATGCGATTATTCTAGTAATGATATATTATGATACAGTTAAGATATAAACTTTTTCTAAATAACTGCTTGTTGATAATACATTGATCTGATTCTCTCCGTCGATATACCGTAAGAGTAACAAAAAATACACGATACGTTATAAAAACAAGCAAAATGTATTGTAAGTAATGCAATTTGCATTACACTACGTATAATAATTGGTTCCGCACTTATCTGTTAGTATACGGAAATGCAAATATGTATTACATACGTTTTCTATGAGCTTCATATAAATGTTTATCAACAAGTATTATATGTATATATGTATGTTGTTTAATTATGATATAGTATTCTTTTTGTGGTACAAATTAATGCTACTGCTAGCCCAGCAACACCAAACTCATATTAATTAATAATTGAAATCTACTAAAGATTTGAATGTATTCAGCTTATAAAGGACATGACGGAATAATTTTGTACTCCTTTTTAAGAAAATTAAAAGTACAAAATCATCATCAACGCCGTTGTAGCTCCTCTGGTGTTGCACGGGGTCGTGGGCGTCGGTGTTCATCTACCAACAAGTGACATTTTCATATAAAAAAAATGTAGTTATAATTCATATTAATCGAAGGAATCGAAAAGAGTTTTTTTTTAACAAGTAAACGTATACATAATAACGTTTATTTTTCGAACATAGTGGACGTTCGACGTACATTTTTTACTGTTGTTTTTTGTAAATTTGTAAGACTTAAGTCTATAGAAAATTTAAAAGCCAAACAAATCTTCTTTTCACGTAACTCGATGAAGATAGTTAGTCAGTACATATGTTTATTAATTGCAATATCATACGAGTGAAGTTAAAACTGTAAAATATTATCGTTGTTGTTTAGGCAAGTTCCACTACTGATCCTCCATGACGATCGGTCCTGCATTAAAAATATTTTCATAGTAAATAAATTGCTGAATCTTATTTTATAAATTTTAAAGTGTACTTATATTTTACAAAACTATTTAGAAAAATGTATAAGATGTTATTGTTAGGTTTCTGCTACACCCTAATGTTCTACCAGTAGATTTTATTCTAACAAGTACATTAATCGTTTAAGTGATTTTTAAAAATATCCAGTTAGAATAAGAAAGAAAGCTAAGATATTAAGTAAATTTTATTTATTACTGATACAGGTTAGAGTAAATAAAACAGCCGTTCGTTTTTATGCTATTTTATACTTCAGCGCAAAAAGAGCACTTACTGCTTATGGTAACAAAATATTATACGAAATGAATACATGAAAACTGTCGGCAACCCTTTTATAGGAAAAGTCAAATTATATGCTAATAATAAACGGTAAATTTTTGCCTGTAATAATCTCGTCTTCTTAATTCTATATTGGGGCCGTCTTGGAGCACTGTGACTGCGTCTGGCTGATACCTAGAAAAAAACCCGGCGTTTGGTTCCGCTACTTCCCACGCAATGTCGATTTAGGGCGATAATATGGAGCACCTTAACACTAGTAGGTACTCTTTGACTACTCTGCTAGGCGGAAAAAAGTTGTTTTTTTTTCTTAATTTTATAAAAATCTTATTTTGTGGCCAGTCGTGGCCCAGTGGCACAAGCGTGAGACTGTAAACGACTGGTTGTGGGTTCGATTCCCACTCGAGGAGTGGAAATATTTAATGTTTCCATTTTCTTCGCTCTGGTGTTGAGGTAAAGCGCAGCGTTAAGTTCCGCCACTTAACACGCAATGCCTCCGAATTCGGCGGAAAGTGGGGAACGGAGTATCTTAATACTAGGTTCCCTCTGCCTACCCTGCTGTGTGCGGGATACAGCGTGAAGCTAAAAAAAAATCTTATTAATTTGCTACTTAATTGGCCAACTATTAAATTAATTGATTTTCAAACTATTACATTTTATAACTGTCTAAAAAAAAACAATAAGTTACGAATGTATGCAACATTTTTAAATTAAAAATTACACAATCTCGTAATTATTTACCTTAGAGCCTTAGATCCAGGTCTTAAGAGTATATCATTTATTCTTATTAAGCAAATTAAATTATGACTACATTCAGCTCCTCCGCGTATATTTTACAGCTGGTACTCTATTATGTAGGAAGGAACCATTTGCCGTTAAATAACCTTTGATGCTATTCTAATTATGAAATGATATGGACATTCGTGTTATTATAAATTACTTGGCCTATACTTATTTTTTTTACCGTTCCTCATTTTCCGCCGAAATCTGGAGGCATTGCATGTTAAGTGGCGGAATTTAACACCGCGCTTTACCTTAACACTAGATCGAAGAAAGTAAACATATTAAATAATTTCACTCTTCGAGTGGGAATCGAGCCCACAACCATCGCGTATATTGTCACAATCCACGGTGCCTCAGATAGTGATTTATCACCAAAAGGTTTATGAATTTAATTTACCTTATATAAAAACAAGGATTAAATAATGGTAAGATTATTTTAAGTTTATTATTACGATTGTGACGAAAAAGAATGAAAAAACGCACGTAACGAATATCGTAAAAAAGATTGCATGTTAATGATTGTCACTAAAAACCCATATATTTTCAAATCAGGTGAGTTTAGGCAATAAATCAGACGAAGTAGTCAGCTTTTGATTTAGAAATAACATCGTAAATTCTCCTACTCATTGCAATCGGGGCTTAATATCCGGCGGGGCTGATCGCAAATATGCTTCTTCAAATATAATAAAATATGCCGCTTTCACCGACTTCAGTATTTGATTATAGTAGACTTTATTAATATGTAGTGGTCAGTCGTGGCCCAGTGGCACAAGCGTGTGACTGTAAACGACTGGTTGTGGGTTCGATTCCCACTCGAGGAGTGGAAATATTTAATATTTCCATTTTCTTCGCTCTGGTGTCGAGGTAAAGCGCGGCGTTAAGTTCCGCCACTTAACACGCAATGCCTCCGAATTCGGCGGAAAGTGGGGAACGGAGTATCTTGATACTAGGTTCCCTCTGCCTACCCTGCTGTGTGCGGGATACAGCGTGAAGCTGAAAAAAAAATAATATGTATATTGAACATAGACACTGTGAATGTAACTTCTAATCATATTTCGTTGAGAAAACCTCCTAAGAACAAAAATAAGTTGTAATAAAAGCGTATAAGAATTTCGACGCAACGTGTAGTAGAACGCATGGCTCAGTGGTGAGAGCGCCTGAACGGTATTGAGGAGGCGCGGCTTCGAATCGCGCTGCGTTCAAATTTTTATACGTTTTCTAAATGTCTTTTTCAATTTTCCTAAGTGTGGAATAACACTTGTTATTCCACACTTAAGAAAAATGTTTAAAAGAATCATCCTAATCTCAGCGATTACTAGTCTTTCTAGTGTAGGTTCTAAAGGAACCTAGTTAATAAATTGTGACAAACTTTTAGCTACAAGTAGGTAGGTAGAGAAAATGTACACCTTGTTTTAAGTCCCTCCTAATATGGACGTCAATAGCGGGTTCGATTCCCGCTCGGTGAAATGATGTTATAATTAATTTATGTTAATTTTTATGCCATGTTTCTATTTTGAGCGGAAAGTTAAGAACAAAATGTTCTGACACTAAGTCAGAGCGATCTGAATACCGCAGAGTAGTGTGCGGCTAAATTAATGTGAAACTGTAAACTTTAATAGGTATCTTTTGCTTGTTTTGTTTAACAATATTCATTATCGACAAGCCCCGAACGTGAAGAAACTTTTTTAACCATTTTTGTAAAATTACCATCACAAGATTAATTTGAAGCTTCATTAAGAAAATTACTGACACTAATCATAAATATTAGCGAGTTAATTTTAAACTGAGAGTAATCTCGGAATTACCTGATAACAACTTAATTCGGGAACGCGAAGTTTAAACGCTTGATTAACTTGATCTAGGTTTCGGGTAGTTATTTCCGTTATGAAATGATATTTCAACATGAGCTATATATTATATGTAGTATGATTTTATTCTGAAATACATACTTCTATAAAAACGATGACGACTTCAGTTATTAATTATTTTTTGACTCGTTCAATATTGAACTTAGAACTTATTGAATCCCAGGCCAGTCGTGTGGGTCGGTCGGTTATGGGTTCGATGTCCACGCGAGGAATGGTAATATTTATTATTTCCATTATCTTCGCTCTGGTATCGTGCGGTGTTAAATTCCGCCGCTTAACACACAATGCCTCTAAAACTTGGCGGAAAATGGGAAACGGAGTGTAGTAACACAAAGATCCCTCTGCGTACCCTGCTGCGTGCGGGATGCAGCGTGAAATAAAAAAAAGTTAAATCCAACTTTGTAAACTAATAAATTTATGTTATGTTACAGTGTAATTTTTAAATATTAAAAAAAATATAGAAAAAATTAGCAGTTTATAGGAAAGAAGTAGTAACTTAATAGTGTGTGGACAGAACTTATTTCGACTGAAATTAGTCTGACTTAATTATATTTGCAGTACATCCATATTTATATATTATAAATGTGAAAGTCTGTGTGTTTGTCTGTCACGCTTTCACGGCTAATCTACCGGTCTGATTTGGATGAAATTTAGAATGAAAGTAGTAAAACTGGCTGGGTCTAACATAGGCTACTATTTTTTCAAAAATCAACCTCTGAAGGGCTAAAAAAGGGGATCTAAAGCGCTTGACCAATTGTAATTAATTTTACTGGCTACTTTATTTTTAAAAAATGCGCCCCCGAAGGTTGCAATATAACGAAATAGTTCACGCGGCGAAGCCGGGAGCGCGCCGCTAGCATCTCAATAAATGCCCCATTGTTAGAATACGTATTCGTGTAATAATGTATTATAATCACAATATATGTATTTATATTCACATTCGCATTGTTTTGTTCTTGTTGAATAATTGGGAAAAACACTGTTTTAATTGGATCTTTTATCAGCAATTCAATGTTATTTGTTACTACTTGCAGTTTTTTTATATATTTATGTATATAAGGTATACCTAGTTAGTTACCTTAACGAATGCCAGCTTTACAATATCACTAGGGTCTCATTTTTTACTAAATAAAAAAATCATTGGACATTTAATGACTAAGACTTCTTTTAATGAATTCGATTCGATTTAATGAATACGATTATAATATTTTAAAATACAAAAAAAGGTATGCCATTTTTTAAAATGGAGTATTTTTAATTGAATAGTATTGTATACTAAGAAATTTATTTAATATTTCACGTATTAAGAGATAATAATAACATATATAAGAGATATATATTAATTTGAGAAATATTTGCATCAGTTAAAAAATAATTTAGAAGTACACTTGGCCAAGTAAAAAATGTTCAACCATTCACGTCGAAAAATTTAATTTCCTCTTAAGCACGATATTCGTTTTGATATACCACCTGCGATGAAGTTTGTGCAAAGCCATTCAATTTTAATAGTTCTAGTTGGCAAATGTTTATTTTTCATTATCTACCAGCTAATTTGTCACTCTAAACACAGATAGATATCCTATGTATTTATGATTATATACCGTGACCCATTAAGACGTGTGGCCAGTCGTGGCCCAGTGGCACAAGCGTGTGACTGTAAAACGACTGGTTGTGGGTTCGATTCCCACTCGAGGAGTGGAAATATTTAATATTTCCATTTTCTTCGCTTTGGTGCTGAGGTAAAGCGCGGCGTTAAGTTCCACCACTTAACACGCAATGCCTCCGAATTCGGCGGAAAGTGGGGAACGGAGTGTCTTAACACTAGGTTCCCTCTGCCTACCCTGCTGTGTGCGGGATACAGCGTGAAGCTGAAAAAATATAAGACGTTGTTATCTAACGGTGTGGCAAACGGTGTGACACAGCAGGATAGGCAGAGGAAACCTAGTATTAAAACACTCCATTCCCCACTTTCCGCCGAATTCGGAAGCATTGCGTGTTAAGTGTCGGAGCTTAACGCCGCGCTTTGCCTCGACACTAGAGCGAAGAAAATGAAAATATTCAATATTTTCTTTTTACAGGCACACTTTGAGACAATGTGCCACGACTGGCCTCTGACATTAGTGCGGGAGAATGTAGATTCTCGCTGATTGCCCCGCCATACGGGGGAAGAGAGCAGTCAAATTTGCTTGAAAATTAGCATACGTGTCTGAACCTGGTATCCTTGCTAGGAAGATAAAAGCGCGTATTTAGTTTCTCTTATAACCAATTCGCTCGAATATAAATACATTTATATGTTCAATATTTACCTTTTTATTATCTTTAAGTGTTGCTAATAATTAATATTAATGCTGCATAAATATGTTCTCTTCATAGAACCACGTTTATTTATAGCGTTTTATATTAGCTTCTGTGTTTTGTAACTGCAATAAGCAGTTATATATTTTATGATTTAATGATATATATCATTTTTAAGTGCTATTTACTATAACCTCGTAATATATACACATGTTGAATATAGTCGTTAAGTTTGATGTAATTTGACCCCACGTCAGTGACCCCTTAGATAATCACTGCGTGTGGTGGTTATAAGTCTAAACAGTTTTGCAGTATGATTATGTTGTGATATTTTTTTATTTACAATGTCTCTTTTCTTCGCTCTGTGTTGAGGTAAAGCGCGGCATTGACTTCTGCCACTTAACACACAATGCCTCCAGAATTCGGCGGAAAGTGCAGAACGAAGTGTATTAACACTAGGATCCCTCTCCCTTACTGTGAGCCGAATATAGCGTGATGCTAAAAAAGACACTTTGTAATAGTAATGTATGCATGTAGCATGTTGACAAAGTGCTTCGTTGAGTTCCTCCCATCAAGACACATATAACTACTTCGAGTGGAAGGTGGACAACGGAGTGTTATAACACTAGACTCACAGTGGTAAAAAGGTTGAACCTGAAAGGACGTTTTACTTGAGAAGGAAAAGTAAATTATATTTCGAACATTTTATGTTTAATTTTATTTTATTTACATTTAAGGAGCGTGTTTTCAATTCGAAAGTGCAGAACGAAGTGTATTAACACTAGGATCCCTCTCCCTACCCTACTGTGAGCTGGATATAGCGTGATGCTGAAAAGATACTTTGTATTAATAATGTATGCGTATAGCATGTTAACAAAGCGCCTCGTTGAGTTCCTCCAATCAACATACATATAACTACTTCGAGTGGAAGGTGGAGAACGGAGTGTTATGACACTAGACTCACTGTGGTAAAAAGATTGAACCTGAAAAGACGTTTTATTTGACAAGGAAAGGTACACTATGTTTCGAACATTTTATAATGTTTAATTTTATCTTATTTTATTTACTTTCGAGTAGCGTGTTTTCCATTATTGAACACGCTATGTCTCGATTTCGGACCCTGCAGTATAATATTTATTGTTAATTTACCAAAAAAAATCCAATTAAAATATTATGAAACAGGCCTTACAATCTCAGGCTTAATTCAACTGAGAAAATTATTTTTTGTGTAGTGCCAGGGAAAGCCGCGCATTGTCCGCGTCCCCGACGCAAGTGTTTCTAAGTGACGCTAACCATGTCCCTTTTCTTATGTATTCGGTTTCCTACTGTATTCTTGTAGATGGATTCCTTTGTGAATGTGTTTCTATTAAAACAATATTCTCAGCATTGTGTAATTATTTCTTAGACGTATGTATGTATGTATGTATATGTATTGTTGCTTTGTGGGAATATATTTTTTATGTGAATATAATTTTTGATATTTTTTCAAGTTTTATAAAATGAACATTTTGGATTACTTTGTAGAAGTAATAAATAATTTCGGATATCAAAATGTATTAACGTATTTCTGATGAGTAGGGTTAGAGGATTAGAAGTATCCTTTAGGTTTAGAGGTTTCTTGATAAGATCATGTGTTATTCCACAACAAGAGCAACTTGGACTATAGCAGTATTTTAACAAAAAGATACATCCGTTTTTTTTCCTTAATATTTCACGTTGAGGAAAAGTTATGGCACCCATATTATGAAAATTAGCATACTTAAAAGATTGTTAAATTTACCATTGTTAAAGTTTTAGAGCAATATAACATTTTTTTATAAATGCCAAAGAAACATGTACATGTCACAATCAACATCAACACATTTTGTAGAACACTTTAATCAAACGAATCGAATAAAATAATATTATTTATGTTCATGATTACCTATATATTTATTGTAGGATTACGGAGATAACATATTAAGAAGGAATTAAATTTCATGTCATGTCATCAATGAATCATAATAAATATATCTATATAAAATAAAGATAACTAACGGATAAAATTTAAACTAACTTTTGACCAGCTTATACTGGAGATAATATTATCAGTACGTCATAACTGGTCTAAAATTGGCAATATATTGAAAGCTTTGCTGTATTTTGCCTTAGGCTCTATAGCAATATGGATTGCGTGGTCTTTGTAGAATAATTTTACGTTTAGGCTGTAATAATACTAACATTAGTTCCTAGTAGTAGCGTTTGTGAAGTTTAATAATTTAGTATCTGTAAGTAGTTTTGTTCAATCCATACAAATCTTTTAAATAAAAATAGCTAACGACCAAGGGTCAAACATAGTTTATTTATTTTTCAAAAATCATCCTTTAAACAGTTGAAATAAAGAATAAATGTTTATGTGACAAATTTAAACCAATTGGCTGATTTCAATGAATTTTCTCAGGAAGTTATTGACGTAAGGTAAAACGTAGGCTATATATTTTTTCAAAAATCAACCCCTAAGGGGCTACAATAGTAGAAGAAAATACGTAGCGACGAGTTTCCTAGTCACTAGTGAGCTATACTATATCTACTGTCAATATACTAATGCGTAATCTATACTTATATTATAAATTCGAAAATCTGTGTGTTTGCTTGTTACGCTTTCACGGCTAATCTACTGGACGGATTTGGATGAAATTTGAAATGAAAATAGTTGAAGACACGGGGTCAAACATAGGCTACTTTTATTAAATATCGACCCCTAAAGGGTTGAAATAAGTGACGAAAGTTTGTATGAAAAATCTAGACCGCTTAACCGATTGTAATAAATTTTAGAATAAATATAGTTAATAATGCAAGGTCAAACATAGGCTACTTTATTTTTCAAAAATCCACCCCCGAGGGTTGCAATATAGGGCAACAATTGCGGAGTTCACGCGGCGAAGCCGCGAACGGGCCACTAGTTTAACATATAAACTGCAAATCTAATAATAATTCTATTCAATTTCCACCCGGATCGCTAAGTAAATGTTATCATAATTATAAAAACAAAACATAGTTATTCAGTTATGGATTACACGTGTTGTTTTAGGTGGTCCTTCTAATATTATGTTTATTTTGTGCTGATCTTAAACCCTACATAGTAAGATACTGTTATCGAAGTAAAACATCTGTCCGGTTGAGCACTCAATCTTCGCTGTCCATTTTTGAATATACCTAGTTTAATTTACTTTCTTAGAAAAGATTTTTCTTTTATCTCCTATATAAGTTAAAAGGGGCCAGTCGTGGCGCAGTGACACAAGCCAGTGGCACAAGTAAACGACTGGTTGTGGATTCGATTCCCACTCGAGGAGTGGAAATATTTATTGTTCAATACTTAACACGCAATGCCTCTGAATTCGGCGGAAAGTGGAAAACTGAGTGTCTTAACACTAGGTTTTCTCTGCCTACCCTGCTGTGTGCGGGTTACAGCGTGAAGCTAAAAAAAATAAACCATAAGTAATATCTAATTATCGTGAATCTAAACTGTTAATAATTTAAACTTATTGAAATTCAGCATTAAATTTGTACACCTCAGTATCAGTAATCCAATCAACTAACCTATAAATTTATATATGTAATACCAGCGGCCCGCTCGCGGCTTCGCCGCGTTAACTATAACTGCTTCGCTATATTGCAACCTTCGGGGGTAGGTTTTTGTAAAATAAAGGAGCCTATGTTTAAGCTTAGATGATTAACTATATTTATGCCAAAATTCATCACAATCAGGCAAGCGACTTAGAGTTTTCATATAAACTTTCATCCCTCCCTCATTCCCTCATTTAAACCCTTTAGCGGTTGATTTTTGAAATAATAAATAGCCTATGTTAGACCCAGTAACTTTTACTATTTTCGTTCTAAATTTCGTCTAAATCAGACCGGTAGATTAGCCGTGAAAGCATGACAGACAAACACACAGACTTTCGCATTTATAATATAAGTATGGATTGTAATAATGTAATATTACAAGTTATGGTTATACATATTTACAGTCATATAGTGCGTCAATGCTTCTTTAATATAATACAATTTCATTAAGTATTTATATAATAAATATTTTAGTTATTACTGTAGAAAGAATTATATTCCATAGTAACATAATCAATAATTAAATCATAAATCATGCTTCCAAAATATACACTGAAATAACTGTGACTCAATTCATTGTCATATGGCTTTTGTGCATTTTAATTAAAAATACAATGAAGTAATAATAGGTGTAAATGAACCGTGTGAGAATATATTATGCAAAGTAGCATTCACTTGTCGTTTAAAATGATTATTGGGGTAACTTTTAAATATTAAAAAAATATATATATTTATATATTTCACATGGTCCTTCTAAGTTAGGTATCTAAGACCATAATAGCACAATGGGAAGGCTGACCCTAAGTAAAAATAAAAAATAAAGCAACTATAATTTTTTGTTAGCGTACTTACAATGCTTTTGCTAATTTAGTAAAATTTGGTGCCAGTCGTGGCGCAGGTGCACATAACTGTCACTGTAAACACGACTAGTTGTGGGTTCGATTCCCACACGAGAGGTGGAAATATTTATTGTTAAATATTTCCATTTTCTTCACTCTCGTGTCGAGGCAAAGCGCGGCGTTATGTTCCGCCACTTAACTCGCAATGCCTTTAGAATTCGTCTTAATACTAGGTTCCCTTTGCCTATCCTGCTAAGTCCAGAATACAGCGTAAAAGCTAAAAAAAGTTTGGAAAAGTGTTTTTGCTTACCACAAAAAAGATGATATTGTAGAAAGAATGAAAGACGCAGTAACATTTTATCCAGACGAGTGCAGACACAATTTCATCATCTCAGTGCATTGCTTAAAGTTTTTTTTTTGTACATGTCATTGTTACCACGTATCAAAGTTGAGGTTTCGATTTTTAACAATTATTTATGTACGATGATTTTTTATTAAAAAATGTATATTATTTTTATATAGCATAGCTAATAATATAATGTTATGGGTTCAATCCCCACTCGGAAAAATAGTTATATTTTAAATTACTTTTATATACCCGCTCTAGTACGATAAAAGCACGGCGCTTAGTTCCACCACCATACAACACGCCATGTCTCTGCCTACCTTATTACATGGAATAAAAGGTGAAGCCAAAAAAATAAGTTATTTTTAAATTATCCTTGTGTTGACAGAAATAGATATATTATAAAAATCTATATCTGTATTGTATTTATATAATACAATTGATTTTTATAATAATGAAAAGTTAATGATCATCACAAAATTCTATTGTACTCAAAAGTATTTTATTTGAAATGCTTTTGTGTATTGATAATAATAATTGATGAGTACCCATTCTGTGAGAAGTTGACAGTGAAATATGTCATTATCTTTTTGGCCTAAAATGTGTTTTATTCTTGTATTATATTTAATTAAACAGAAGTCTTACAATGGTTCATGTATACGTTATGTATCTATGTATATGTAACTTCGTCAATTGTGAATTAAATTCCCAATTGTCTATATTACCTAATAACTTGGTCTTGACTTTTTAATACATATTAGTGTCGTGAAGGTTTTAATTTTTTTAAGACGAACTAAGAATTCTATTTAATTCCATTCTACGCGCGATGTATAGATTTTAGGCGGAATCTTTAGAACAAAGGATTCTTGTACTAAGTTGACACTGACTGCCCTGTAATATGCAATATAAAAAGATTGAAGCTGCAAAAAGGCCCGCAAAAATCTCGATTCTGTACTGTCACTAATTTTTGTATAAAAAGCCTGTAAATATATCTTTGGAGTAACAATTAAAAAATGTTTATTTTAACTTAATATCATAAAGAAGTACATTTAAAAAAATATATATATAATTTACATATTTTTTTTGTTTCAGATTGATGCAAAGTGGAATGTAACACATGGAATAGTAAGTATCCTTTATTGCCGTAATAACCGTTAATACAGCCGTTTCAACACCGTTTCCAACGTACATCTGTCAATTGACTAACTGTATGTAATGTTTCATATCTAACAAGTAAAGATGTAGAAAAATATAAGTGTAGAGCCAAACCTGAATATATAAATAGAGATGTTCAGTTATTTAAAGGTTCTACAAGACAAAAATTATGTACTTTACGTTTTAATATAACCACAGTGAAGAACGACAGTTTTGAATATGTTTTATATTTAGGAAATTATTTATATTATAATTTTTTCAATTGCATTCCTCGTTACATGATAGTCCGCGTTAGATTTCGTTACCTATAATGACTCTATGCCAGGGTCTGTAATGCAGTCGGTAAATGAACTACAAATTGATTAAACATTAAGTTTTGGCCCCTTATCATCGCACATGATACAGAAAATGACTAAAGATAAGAAAAAAATTAAAACAATTAATGATACCTTTTTTAACTTGCGGCTCGTATCAGTCAATGTACTATATTAGTAGATTATTATTTATCAAGTAATGGTGTAAATTCTGGTGATGCAATGTATGAACCTTTCATGAAGCAAACATCAATGTTCTGCAAAAGGTTTGGCTCTTTTCGTTGATAATAAAACGGATAATATAAAGAGCATCAGGTACTACGATAATGGTACCTGATGCCCTTTGTTGTTACTAGTATAGTGAGAAAGTGAAGAAAAACGTGAAATGTTACTACAACGTCTATACAATAAAATACAATCTATAGTAACTGTTAGAGCTTGCATTTTTTGGGTTAGGTTCGTCGTAAAGCCATTATTTTTTTGAGATTTGACGTACTTATATCTATCAATACATAGAAATCTGGTCTGTTAATAACGAAGGTATTGGTCACACTAACTACAGTTGCAAATTACTGAACATAGAAAGCTGAAAGTTAGCATGATCGTGGAAAGTATAAGAAATACTAAAAAGTTTTCAAAATTTCTAAGAGAAGGGAAAACACGTACTTTTAGACTTTATGGAAGAGAATGTGTGGAGAAGGACAAGTTGCGGACTACTAATAGATTTGTGCATATTTTTACATGTTTAGAAGTGCTTAACATATCTGCAAATGCGGCATATACCAATTACTGGAATAGCCTCGTTCCTTATTTAATTATGATGACACAAAAGAATGTGCAAAATTTCCAAGGCCAGTAATGTTTTGCGTCATACAATTGCGTCAATTACAAAAACTATATAGTTTATACATAGAAATATAGACATACAAAAAATATATAGTTTTTCCTTTGAAAGCAAATATTAAAGTCAGTTTATTATAATACCAAATGTAATATCAACGGAAACTACGTTTATTCAATTATTGTAATATGAACATGCGCTTGATTCTATGTATTAAAAGAGTTTTAGTGGTAATATTTTTATGATCTCTATACTAAGCTGTAAAGTCTATTTTTTTCAGTAACATGGTAAAACTGTTTATAGTGGACAGGTACCAGCGTGTAGTGAAGAACATGTGGTTCAGTGGGTTAGGTTAACATTTTTAAACATTTCTTTTATATAACAGTAAAAAGATGAGTCTAGAATTATCCCCAGAGATAAAAAAAATCCTTTTTTTTTCTCTAAAATTCAAAATTACTTTACGTCAATTAAATATATCAGTAAAAAATAATACAAGCTGTAGATTCGACCATAAAAATAGTTGTTTCACTAATTTCCCTTTGCGACGATGACGACTTTAAAAGTAGTCCACTTTTAAAGTCGTCATTTAATAATAAAAATATAATAAATTTTACATCTCATGTCACACATATTAAATCACTTAGTTTACACTTCGAGTACATTAGCAATATATAGAAATTCATTAAAGAATATTCTACTATGTAGTATAGTTATTCTAACCTCTTGATTAAACATTCTTGCCTATGTAATAAATTGAGATAAAAATAATCGGAATATTTCAAAACCAATATCGCGTGGAAACGGAATTCACAATGTTTGAATTGAAAAAGTTCGGGAGAGGTACACAAATATTTTTAAACTGGCCTTTTTCAGTCTATTTTAAAATCTGAATATTAACTGTAAGTGACAGAGAGACAGATCGTCAGCATTCTTTTATAATACTTTATTATTAAAGTGTTGGGGCCAGTCGTGTCGTGGGTTCGATTCCCACTCGAGGAGTGGAAATATTTAGTATTTCCATTTTCTTCGCTCTGGTGTCGAGGTAAAGCGCGGCGTTAAGTTCCACCACTTAACACGCAATGCCTCCGAATTCGGCGGAAAGTGAGGAACGGAGTGTCTTAACACTAGCTTCCCTCTGCCTATCCTGCTGTATGCGGGCAGCGTGAAGCTATAAAAAAATATGTGTTTAAAAAGATATGGCCTGTTTTGATTCTTGATTTAGTAATAGTGCAATACTAATGATTTCTTGGATATTACATAATGAAGAACTAAATAATTTAGATAAACCACATTTTTTTTTTATAAACATAAGGGTACAAGAATTATCTACAGACTTACTAACTTATATTCTTTACTAATTTATTTATTTACAAATTAATTTACAAAATTTATTTATTTTTTATAAATATTACACTGTTAATTGTTATAATATTCAATTATATATTATTCAACAGGAGTATCAAATTATCAATCTCTAACATTATTTTTTCAAAGAAAACAATTTAAAGAGTTCCTCCTCAGATACAACATTTCAGATCTCCTGTATTATCTACTACAGCTTATCTTGTGTAATTACTAATTCCATACTAAAAATATATACAGTATGTGACGTATTCTTAACATGTTTTTAAACATAGATTAATTATGGCTATTTTCAAAGTAATTAGTGTGGCAAAGCAGAGTGGGAATGATTGATCGTCAGCTAATTGATGGATAATGTTGACTGTGGAGCGTTCGTGTAATGAAAGATACAGTGAGCGAATATGACTTCACTATGAAATGTGTGCTGGTTTAAAATTTTCATTTATTTCAAATTTACTTTTCATGTTTGCAAAATGGTTACTTTTAAAATGTATTTTAATTATTTTGCTTTATATATCCATGCTAATATAATAAATGCGAAAGTCTGTCTTTCTGTCTATTGCGATTTCATAGCTAATGCACCGGTCTGATTTTGATACAATTCAAAATGAAAATAAGGCATGGAAGGTTTTGATACATTTTCTCTGGAAAAAAAGTTTATGAAGCAAGCACTTAGGCTCCTTTTTTTCAAAAACCAGCCCCTATTGGGCTGAAATATGGGGATGGGAAAAATGTATGATATATAAACTGTTTGATTCGCTAGTAGAAAATAAATAAAACGGAATGTGTTCAACAGTAAATTCTCGCCTTTGTACTACATGTAGGATTAGCTATGGACGTTATTCATTAACCACATAAAATCAACATTAATGCGTTATTTAAAGCAATTTGCAAATATTAATTGAAATCCATATCTATGCGGTTTTATGTTAAATTAGTTACAATTTGTCATAAAACCATAAATCGTTTGACATGTTTCCAAACATTTTATAACTTTTTATTTATTATATATTGGGGCAAAGAGCGAAATGGCGAAATTACAGGCCTCAGATCAATAAGAAATTCAAAGGAAGTCCCTTTTGCTTTGATGAAGACTTTGTTTGGACTACTTTAAATATATTCGTTATAAACCTATTTATGTTTTAAATTAGAGGAAAGAAACTAATGCATTATAATTTATTCGTCACGCTTGAATTGTATCTTATAATGAAGTCATTAAACTAGTTTCATGCTATTGTAAGACTTGAGATATTTTTAGAACGTAAAAAGTATTTTGCCTGTACTATATTTTTAAAGTATTAAATATTATTTATATTAATATCATGGCAAGTACTAGTAATAGGGACAAGTTTGTACGTATTTTTAACATTTTTAAAAAATATTATTCGTATACTGAGGAAACTGAAACCATTGTTAGGAAATGTATAAAATTAGAAGGCAGCAGGATTCAAAGCCATGCTTCTTAGGAACCGTACGTTAGGTGCGACCATAAGTTTGTTAACGCCATAATATTGGAAAGCCATACGTCAGGTACAGCTTTGAATACAGCGATCAATTTTTTATAAGTCTTCTGAAAATGTGTTCCAGTTTTTACGTTGTTATCGGGCTTGCTTATATATATTTTAATTATTTTGTTAATAAAATATTTTTTTTCTCATGACTTCACAATTATTTCCAGTCCAATAGAACATTACGCAATTCATTATTAGTATACTGACTTACAATATTTCAACATCTTATTCTTAGCAGCGTTTTATACTTGAAAATTCGGGCACCCAATTGAAGCCAAAATCAAAAGTTACTACCAGGTATAACGAACAATGGAAGGCGTCGAGTTCACTCGAACTCTCTTCATTCTATGACGCTTTGAGAGCATTGTAAAAGTAACAGTCTACCTTCGTACTTGAAGTTACATTCATAATTTATAATAAAAGATTCTAAGGCCTATACTAGAATATTTTAAAAACCGTTATTATGAACACGTGCCTTAGCAGTTAGAAGTAACTTATTAAATCTGGCTGTGTATCAGTTTTTAACATTTTAAAGTGTAATTCAGACACTTGGGAATTCAATTGAAAATTAGGATGTTATTTATTTTTTAGCTTCACGCAAATTTGGAGCTATTGCGTGTTAAGTGTCGGAACTTTACGCCGCGCTTTGCCTCTGATACCAGAGCGAAGAAAATGGAAATATTAAATGTTTCCACTCTTCGAGTGGGAATCGATCCTACAACCAATCGGTTACAGTGCGCCACGATTAGCCCCTTAAACGTTGAAAATATTAAAAAGAATTGAATAACTTTATTTAAAAACGTTTAAGAGTTCCGGTGCGTTTGAATTAGTTTTGTAAAAACGTTGTTTCTCAGATACTATGTATCCTTTATAAATAGATAACCATATGACTAAAATTTCGTGATTTTTTTGTGTCACTTATTTGGCTAGTCAGCCAAAGTCAGCAAAGTCAGCAAAAGACTTCGTGACTTTCCTTTAATAAAAACTAAAGTTAATTTTTTTTGGACAAAATACTACTACTTCATTACCGTTTTTGTAGTACAATACAGTATACACATTTTGATAAGAATATAATATTCATGTACTATGTATTTTGTAATATATCAAAATCTAATATGTAAATGTAATTTCCATTTGCTTTGTGCTTTAACTGCATACAATGTAGTTTATGTATGTTATTTGTTAAAACGCGTAATACATATGTTTAGCTGTGACATTAAATAGTCAGAATAGTCAGAATCAGAAAATGTCCATATTTTGAGAATTAAAATCTTAAAGGTATGTAAAACTAGCGACTATTGAATGCCTGCGCTCGTTCGCGTTAGCACTTTAATCAGAAATTTTGCTTAAATGTATAATTTAAATATTGTTGTAGTTTTTTTTATTTGTGAAATGAATGAAATAAAATAAACACGAAATGATGAGGGAAGACAAGTAAAATAAAGTAGTCAAAACTACATCTATATCTGATAAGCCGTTTCATAGATTAGTACGAACAAAACGCACAAACACACAGAAAAGAAATTTAAACACCATTATTTTAAGTTCTCTTACACTAATAAATACCCGAAACAATAATTTTTCTAATATATCTTTCATCAGACAGCGATCCGTTACATTTTATTACATGTATAAATAATTGCTAAACGCTCTAATCTTAACAATATCTATTAATATAACAAAGCCTCTATTTATTTGCCTATATGACCAAGGTGCCGTCGCACAAAGCTTTGGCGTTCTAAATTCAACTACCATTTGATTAGAAAGCTGTTCGAACTGAAATTTCTTAGAATATCCAGTCGGCTAGTGTAACCTGCATAGTATAGGTAGGAATATATACCTGTACATATATACCTAGTGGCCACTAGGTGGTTCAGGGGCACAAATTGTGATTGCAAACGCGACTGGTTGTGGGTTCGATTTCCACTTGAGGAATCGAAATATGAAATATTTCATTTTCCTCGCTCTGGTGTCGAGGCAAAGTACGTTAAGTTCCACCACTTAACTCCAGAATTTGATGGAAAGTGGGAAACGGAGTGTCTTAACATTAGGTTCCCTCTACCGAAACTGCTGTGTGCGGGATACAGCGTGAAGGAAAATAAACAACGTATACCTATGTATATGTTCTGTACGACTTCTGTTATACTGGCAAATGTCAATTAATTCGTACAGTGTTTATGTTTTCCATCTGCAAGTAATCAAGATAACGACTTTTATATCATTGTTTTATCTTTACGCGTTTTGCATTTTTAGTACAAAAACTTAATGGAGACGTAACTCCGTTTTCTACTTTCGTCTCATTTGCGTACATAAATTACCTATTTTGAATTCTTTTGATTAAAGAAAACAGCTGTATTTCGGGTACCTGGGATAAATAATATTCTAGGTATGAAGTCCCTACTATCAGATGCATACAAATATGATACAACTGTGTCACAAGTGAGTTCTTTTTTATTATGTATATCCGTACTAATATTATAAATGGAAAAGTCTGTTTTGTCTGCCCTTCTGTCTATTTCGCTTTCATCGCTACCGGTCCGATTTGAACGAAATTTGGAATGAAAGTAGTCAAATATCTAGGGCTAAATATAGGTTACTTGTTTTTGCAAAAGTCAAACCTTAAAAGGTTGAAATGGGGGATTATAGTTTATATGAAAAATCTAAACCACTTGAACGATTGTGAATGAAATGAATTTTGACATAAATTTAGTTGATAATTCAAGATTAGATTTAGCCATGCCTATATTATATTTTTGAAAAATCCACCCGCAAGCCGCAAGTGGACCATTAGTCGTTTTCTTTCATAAGACTAGCGTGAAGCTAATCTTTTAAAAAACAGATTTTTATATTTTCTTAATTAATATATTAACGGCTGGTGTCATATTCGAGCTCTACCCATACGCCTTCAACTTATTTAACAATACCTACATATATACTAAGTCGAAAATCTAATACAAAAACAGTTTTATTTTCGTCACAAATTCACTTTCAGTTCAACCAGTACCAGTCACTTATCGTCGCTTACTTAAGTAGGTACCGAGGTAAAGACCATGAGAATTGAGATACACTCACTAACAAGATATTTTTGGCAAGTCTAGTTGTTATTGTTTCAGGGCCAACAGGAAACTGTTCATTGTGTTAGCGTTTACCTATTTACCTTTATCGTATTAGATACTATTTTAGAACGAATAATGTAAATTAAACAATCTTTTTCGCCTTTTTTCTGTTTAGGCTATGAAATTAAAATCATATTACGTTTTCTTTAGCAGTTTTTGTTTAATTTGAAATGTACTTATATTATGTTTGCTTGGGCTTAATCTTGCAAACGAATATAATAAAAACTGAAATTTTTGATACCCGTTTAGTTTATATAACAATGCATGTTTAGCTCTGTGATGTTATTCTAAACCCAACAGAGCGTCACATCCAAGATGGTGGACTCGTTTATTTAATGTCATCTAACAACATAGATACCAAAGGAAAAATAATCGTAAAAGTGTCGTTATTAAATAGTGTTTATTACTTATATATATTTTTTTATCTTATTTATACGTAGAAATATAGCGTGTTTCAGGTACTATAATCCAGACACAAACAATATCACTACAACCTCGCTAAAGTCTATACTTTACTAATTCAATCAGCTACCAAATTAGCAAATTTCCGTACGCATTAATAAATTACAGACTTGAAATCTATATACTTTTTTTTTTTTTTTTTTAGCTTCACGTTGTATGCAGGACACAGCAGGGTAGACAGAGAGAACGTAGTATTAAGACACTCCATTCTCCACTTTCAAAGTGGGGGTGTGTTACGTGGTGGAACTTAACGCCGCGCTTTGCCTCAGGACCAGAGCGAAGAAAATGAAAATATTAAATATTTACAAATGTTTAAAAGATATAAGTAATATAAATATTTTTCTTTTATAAAAATCTATTTCCCCCATACTATTAAACAAAAAAGATACATTTTTTTCACGAGCTAAAACTTTGGTAGTCCTGTTTAGTACCAAAAGTTTTAATAACCATTCAGTGCCTGGTCTAACGCACTTTGTATTCATACTGCTCCTGCAAATGCCGTTTAAAGCATTCAGTTTTTACTTATTTTTCAAAACTTATATTCGGTCTAGGAAAGCACTTCAATTTAATTCACGAAATTAAACCTTATTGAAATAAACTAATCTGTTTTTTTCATATTAAATGTGAATTCCTTTTTGA
Source organism: Dryas iulia moderata (assembly GCA_019049465.1). Classification (NCBI taxonomy): domain Eukaryota; kingdom Metazoa; phylum Arthropoda; class Insecta; order Lepidoptera; family Nymphalidae; genus Dryas; species Dryas iulia. The sequence goes on along the minus strand of CM032430.1, from coordinate 4,041,669 downwards.
CCCTTTATATATATATGTACATATTTTGTGGAAGTGCGGCGCGGCAGCGTCTGACTGTTAAAATGCGATTCTTTGTCTGGTAAATGGTTATACATATTTAAATTCTCTTTACTTCTCTCTGCTAAGACTAAGCGTGGTGTTGAGTTGCGTTACTTAATTTATATTGCGATATTGCGATTACGTTTTGGAGGAATTGAGTTGAACTTTAAAGAACGAAGTGTCTTGACACTATGCTATAAATATCTATTGATATGAGAGAAAAGACGTGAAACTGAAGAAAAGGAAATATGTACATGGAAAATCTTCAATAAATATATGTTCAAGTCAATGTTGATTTGTCCTATACTTTTAACTGTATTGGTAATTAATTGTCACTTTTCATTTGTCATTATATCGTAACTACGTTTACAACAAATAATATACACGTTTCTTCATATTTATTAAAAAAATATAGTATACATAACACGATGATTGATACATTTGATTTGTTTCCATCTCGTTAAATAAGACAAGAGCTTTAAAATAAAGCGAAAAACATAAAGACGACATCAGATTGAAATGGCCATAAAGTAAGTACTGGCTGAAGTTTTTATTTGGCTTTAAAACATTTCCGATAGCTCGAGAGCAGTTTATAACTTGAAAGAATTGGCTTCGCTGATGGATGATGAAACCGCGACTACATTAGCAAATCAAATGGTCAAGTTAAATAGTAACGTGAAACTTATTTTTGCAATTTGTTTGTTGATGCTTTTCGTTTTTATTTTATATTACTGATTACTTAAAAGGTATATTTTTATGATATTAATTGCTTACACGATTTTGATGGATTTCATAGAACCTCAGTTGAGTGTCATTTTTGTGTAATGGGTCGTATAGTGATTCTTTTGGAACACAATTATGTTTAGGTTGAACTACATGTTTTTTTATATTTCCAGTGTCTTTTGTTAACACTACAGACACTGTTCTGTATACTTTTTTCCTTAATATTATTTGCTTTCTAACCCACTAAGGGTTAGAAAGCAAGCTTATTAACATAATTTATTACTCAGAACTAAAGCTTAGTAATCTTTAAATAAGTTATTTCTGTTTTACTTATTTGTACAATTACATTACCGCTTATTAACGATAATATAATACATGCTGACATTTTTATTCATTTATGCTGCTGTTTATTGAGTAAATAAAATCTTAAAATATCCTTTGATAATAACCCAATAAAAATATTTGGTTGTTTACCCTACAATTTCTATTAATTATGTCCGTATGGCTGAACAGGAATGCTATACATGTAGCAGCAGTCTAATGAGCAGCGATGTGTGTAGACGTAAGACATCGTCTGTGTGGACACCTAACATGCTAGCGATGTTAACGGCTTGGTAAACGTTGTCTGATTGAAACATATTATTTTAAGAATGTAATGAAAATAAAATTTAAATAGTAAATATAGAAATTAGATTATTACATAAAAGATTCCATCAAGATTGAGGCCAGTCGTGGCGCAGTGACTGTAAACGACTGGTTGTGAGTTCTATTCCCACTTGAGGAGCGGAAATATTTCATACTTCTATTTTCTTCGCTCTGGCGCCACTTAATACGCAATGCCTCCGAATTCGGCGGAAAGTGGGAAACGGAGTGTCTTAGTACTAGATTCCCTCTGCCCACCCTGCTGTGTGCGGGATACAAAGTGAAGCTAAAAAAAACACATTAGATATTAATGTTATATTAATTAAGTAATTTTATTACCAAAAGGCATTTATATAAAAACAATGACTTTAACTCCACTTAAAAATATTAATATGAAGATAAGGGTAATTTTTGTATTGTAGATTCTCTCTACATTCACTGCAAAACGTGGTAAATAGCAGTAAGCAATAAACGTTTACACTATATAGTATAAATTTTGTTCACGTGAACGTATTATTTTTAAAATAAACATCTTTATCCATAATGAGGTAGTACGACGTGTTTTGTCTTACTTACTAGGCACGGTAGATAAAATAATTTAAATATAATCATTTCCCCGACTAGAACTCGAACTCACCACCAAGCGTTATAGGGAGAAGCTGCTCGACTGCGCCACGATAGCTTAGATTTTGGTATTTTTATTATCATAACAAATATTAAAATATTAATTAATATTACAATTCTGTGAAACCAAATGCATATGAAAAGCCGGTATCATAAAGGCATGTCACACACAATACCCTCCATCTAAACGCAGCAAAGTATGAAAACGCAGGCGTATAAAATTTCCATTTGAATAACCATACAAACAATCCTGCATATTGCATTTTCTTATTTATTCATCTTTTTTGCATTTTTGTCGCCCTAATAAGTATAAAATTTAGATTATAAATATATTCGTGCAGAAAGGGTTATCGATTTGTTTTTGCGAAAATTTGTGCTATTTTTAATGATTATTGTTCCAAATTAAACCCATTAGAATCACATTTAATAAACAAATACGCGTAATACACGTACCAATACAGTGTGATGACGTATAAGTTACTAAGGCAACACGTATGTTAAGCGTCAACGAGGTAACTAGTTCGAATTATTGTGCAACATTATTAATTTTCTTATCATCTGGGAATGTACATTAACATGGAGCAGCTTAATAATTTATGGAACTATTTATGTTAAAATTACTTATATGTATAATACCATATTATTTGCTAAAAAACGTGGGTGTTTCAGAAGAAGAATGAAAGAAAGATGAATTTCGTAAAAAAGGCTGTAGGGAGAAGAGGGGGACGCGATCTTTTTATAGGATGTGCAGAGTCAGCTTAGCTGATCGAATCCACAGAGGTGCACAAACTGGCTGGCAACTGGCTCTGCGAGAATATTATAAAATGTTTTCATCCTTCATTCACAACAATGAATATGACAACCATGAATACCTTCGAAAAACAGTCTTAATGATACTAGAGGAAGGCTACGCAAAAAACATGAAGAGCTGCGGGAGAGCGTGTATGTAGAGGTTGATGACAGTGGATGAGGTGAAAGTATGCAGGCGTTTCGCTCTCCGTCCTCTCTGACTACTCCGCTTGGGATAAAGCGTGACGCAAAAGATGCTTAAGAACCACAATCTATAAAAAAAAACAAATACAACCAAAATATGTATATTTATAGATGTATCAATAGTCTTCATAATTATATTCAAATATTTATTATATTCAAAGCAAGTGTATCAAAGAATCAAGAACCTATTAAGTGAAAACATAATTAAGTTGAAGGAAAGATAAATAAATGAATGCCAACAAGTATAACATAGGTACGTTCTGTACCTGCTCCTATATCTAAACCACCCGATAAAATGAATGTCGTACATAATCACGAAATTTTCCCAACCCTCTCAGAACCATATGAGGCAATGTATCCCTTATATACAGATATAAATAGAGTCTATAATTGCATTTGTAACCTCATTGACATGTACTCCACTCATGAGAACCTCTAGTTTAATGAAGCAAGGATGTAAAACGCAATTTTGTTATCTTTCACGCAAACTAAGTGCCGCTTAATATGATATTTTCTATTTTAAACACGTGATGACACCTTTTTGAATTAACTATGTTAACTGGATATTTTGTTGTGTAAATATATATACATCTTAGAATACCCGACTCTACGACAGCAGTAGTCACAAATACAATAAGGATTTATCTATCAGTTGATACAATTTTGTGTAAATACTGAGAACGATTTCTTATTTCGGTTAAGCTGTTTTGATATTTGATTTCATCAAAAAACGTGGTGGTGAAGAATCTTATTATGTGATATCCCTTCCACTAAGGAACCGTAGAGCTCGTATCTTGTAAAATTTGGCTGAAATATATGTGTTTATTGTGAGCAACTTAATATATATGTCGTACATATAGATTAGTGCAGCTGCAATGACAAATGTGGAAAATGTAATGACAAAGATACTATACTCGATTTTTTCTTATACCGCACCAAAAAAATATATATAATGTAGAAAAATCTTGGCTATGAATATTATATAATAAAACACCTTAATATTTTTAAAATCTTTATTTATTACACGTGTATGAATACCTTACAAGCTATGCTGTGCAGTCGTCTAACAGTTACATAAGCACACTTCTTCTTACCATTACTAAAATAATAAATACATCCGTGGCTTTCGTTAATACATCGGTCTTACTTAGGTTAAAAAAAATCTACAATTTGAACAAAAGTGGAGTTGATTTTCAAACAATTTTGCATTTTTCTAACTTATTAAGCACAGCTAACTTTAGACATATTACAATTTTCACGTCTAAAAATATTTCTATCTATTACATTATATTAGGCAACTCAATACAAACAATTCAATAGCTTACTAATAGTTAGGTTGTATATTAATTTACTTCACTTATTCTACTCATAAGACATCTGAACAATATTATAAAGGCCACATATCAAATATTCAAATAAACTGTTGTATTAGGTTATAAGCAAAAACGTTATTAACAACGCTATTATGGTACAGTTCAAAATATGCTTCTAAATGGTAGTTGTAGATTCAAATCTTGGCTCGAGAAACATTTATTCAGTCATGTTATGATTTAAATCAGAATATCGTCGAAGTCCAGTAAAAAAATAATTTATAAAGAAACATGAACAAGTATGAAATATACACTGTAGAAAAACGTTAATACACAAGCTTATCTTGCCAATTTAATAAGAGCTTTTAGCGATATTAAAAGCATCCTAACAAACGTATTCTCAATAGAATTGCATCCCATAATAGAAATATCAACTTAATTTTATATCACACTACAAAAGCTGTTTGTACATGAAATCAATTACTTAAAAGCCATTTCTGAAATAAACAGACAGATATTTTTGTCGGATTTGCTACTGGAGTGAAAATATTTACGATATATGCGTTTTTCATAATCGTAATTGTTTATTATAGACTTACCTGTGGCCAGTCGTGGCCCAGTGGCACAAGAGTGTGACTGTAAACGACTGGTTGTGGGTTCGATTCCCACTCGAGGAGTGGAAATTATATTTCCATTTTCTTCGCTCTGGTGTCGAGGTAAAGCGCGGCGTTAAGTTCCGCCACTTAACACGCAAGCCTCCGAATTCGGCGCAAAGTGGGGAACGGAGTGTCTTAACACTAGGTTCCCTCTGCCTACCCTGCTGCGGGATATAGCGTGAAGCTATTTAATTTTTTTGTTTTATAGACTTACCTCGAGTTCAGAAGACATTATTATATATTTTTTGCATACTTCTATTGGTGCCATAACATTGCGTCATGATAATTATACTTAAATACGCTTTGGTCGCGGGTTCGATTCCCACTCGGAAGAATCATTATACAATATTTTCATTACTTCGCTTTTGTCTTCCGCTTGACGTTTTTTGAACCTACAAGTGCAATTTTATTGATTAAGATCAACCAAGATTCCATGCAGTAAGCTGCTCAACAAAGAAAACGAAAATTATTTTTCAACGTATCTGATATGTGTTATATTTTGGGCCCTTTTTACTGTCAAGTGTATAAATATATTAATCAAAATGAGTATTTCTAACGAAAGGAAATTGGATTTCACAAATACTAAAAAAGAAGTAGTTAATTTAAAAAGACATAAGAAAACGCACGCATTCGGTCGCTTGAAGGCATGGCTTACCTACCTACGTTCAAAATTTTTATACGTTTTCTAAATGTCTTTTTCAATATCCTTTTTCCTTTTGTTTATGGATATCACATTGCAATTTATAGTAAAAATGTTTTTTTAGTAATTATTGTTCTTTTTTAATAAAGATTACTCATAACCTATTTGACGTTTTATGTAATTTTTTATTGAGTAATATATTTGATAATAAACTACACAGTATATTTATTGTTTACTTAAGATTTTGCTTAATTTACTTAGTATGAAGATACAAGCGAATCAAGGTGATATGTCGCATTTGAAATGTTATGCGTTTGTTGAATTTATAAGTACATTTAAATAATTATAAACCTTAAGACCCAAAAAAATAGAATAATAGAAATGACCTTTAGATGTTTTTTTTTAAATAATTAATTTTGCAACATAACACATGCATCCAGCTTTTTTATCATCAGTTTTATGCTTTTTTCCCGCATAGCCAGAGAGAACCTAGTGTCAATACACTCCATTCTCTACTTTTAGCCCAAATCCAAGCATTGCATAATAAGTTAATAACACTTAAAAAGCTTCACAATGTTTCACATACAAATAAATATACATTATGGAGGTCCTTATAAAATAATTGCATATTATCTAAAAAAAATCTGACTAGATACGGAATGAAAACACAAGTACCATTACAAAAGTTAGTCCCTCGAACTGATAACAATAGGGTTAAAATAAACTTATGCCGCTTTGGTCTATTGTAATCCTAAATAAAACCAGATTTAATGATGTCGAGCGCTTCACCGAAGTATTCAAAACAGAAAATTGTACATATGTAACAAGTTACAGTATTTCGTTACCTGTAGCTTGTTTAAAGGCTGGTTGTAGGTTCGATTTCCAATTGGGGGAATGATTCAAGGCCAGTCGTGGCGCAGTGGCACGAACGTGTGAGTGTAAACGATTGTTTGTGGGTTCTATTCTCACTCGAGGAGTGGAAATATTTAATATTTTCATTTCTTCGCTCTGGTATCAGAGGTAAAGCGCGACGTTAAGATCCGCCATTTAACACGCAACGCCTCCAAATTCGACGGAAAGTGGGGAACGGAGAGTTTTAACACTAGGTTTCTGCGGAACACAACGTGAAGCTAAAAATAAATTAATTTAAAATTCAATTTTCTTAAATAATTTTGTAGCTGGGCGGCTAGCTTTATAGCTTTGTAGGCTGGGCATTGAGTTCCGCGACTCAATACGCAGTGTCTTGAGATCGGGTGGGAAGTGGAGAACGAAATGTCTTAATACTAAGTTCTCTCTAACTGCCCTTCTATACGGAAGAAAGCATGAGGCTTCTTTTTTTTAATATATTGATATAGCTTCACCGAATTTCTCGTTCAAACATACACAGATAAAATTATTTTGTATAACAAGTTACCATATATCGTTACCAACAACTTTTTAATTTAATGAAATATGAACGCAAGTCAACTAAAAACACTGTAAATATAAGCAATGACGCACATATAACTTAAAAAATCGATACGATTCCATACAATTGATTATGTCAATGTAATTATATTTAAAACCAATACTTTATATTTCACTATCTACTTTTATATTATATTGGTTAGGATATAAGGTACACATTACTTAAAATGTATTCCTTATTAAAACTACCTATATATGTACTTACTTATATATGTTCAAACAAACATTTTTTAGCTTCAATTTTAACATTAACGATATATGGGAAATGAACCCGTGACTAGGTGGAGTGAATATTTTAAAACATAAAATAAAAAAAATCTATGAAATAATATCGATATTTAATCGTTCGCTACCTACAGTAACAAATAAACTGGACAGTTATTAATTATTAAGCATATTTCCTAATAGTCTATCGATTATTAATGTCATAGTGCATTAGATAATGGTGATATATGTATATATTATTTATTATAATTTAGTATCACGTAGAAGTACCGCAGCCTCGTAAGATGGTAAGCCACTGTCGACTCTTGTGGTTTTGTTGCATTTCGGACAGGGCTCTGTTAGTACGTCCTGGAACAAAAAATATATTGTGAGAATTTAGTTCTTTGCTTTAGACTTTGATGTGTGTCAATTGAATATTTTTTTAATTTGGTAATCTGCTAATGTCAATAAAAAAGTCTTCAGGTAAAAGGTTTTATTTCGAGGGAATAGAGTATTGAAACTCTGTATAACAATTTAAGCGTAACATATGAAGCTGTTGATGTTGTAGGTGTATTGTTTAAGCGCTCTAACAAATTAGGCTACGTATTATTATATCACAAAAAATATACGATTATAACAACATATATATTTTTAATAAATTCCTATATACTTACAATTTTTAAAATGGATATAAAATATAATTGATTGTAAAGAAATGTTTATAAAAAAATATAAATAGATGGTACCTGTAATATATTATTATCCTTATCCTCTGACGATACTTCCACTACGCTCTCATATGCTGGTGGGGGGCCAGCGGGAACATCTTCTAGCTGTAGTTGCTGTGAAAATTATTTTTATTTCAATTATATATAAAAATTAAAAAGCATTTATAATTAAGCTGTCATGACGTTTGGAACAGCTTGTGAGTAATAAATGCTCGTGGTACTGGGTTCGTTATGTATCGAGAAAATGATTATATTTCAATAATTTTAACTTCTTTACATCATCTTCGTTTCCGCCAGCATGCAATGTCTTGAATTTGGGCGGAAAGCAGTAAATGGAATGACATGACGCTAAATTATCTTTGCCAATACTGCATAAATGTGGGAAGAGTTTTTGCTTCTTCACTTACTTTTAAAATTATGTTAATTTCAATCATATTCATTTTAATATAACTTTAATAATAAATGTTTTACTTGTAATACTAACACATTTTAGCATTAAACCAAGAAATCTCTTATCATCATGTTATTATATAGCTAGAGAGCACTAATTCCAAAGGCTTTACCGGTACATCGAAGGCATGCAAGTACGTGACATGCTACATGCCTCCTATACTGTAATTATAAACTATCATGGCGTGCATCTAATGCTTACATTTGGTCCCAAAACGCACGCGATCATTTACTAAAGTATAATGTTTGAAATGATTTTTATGTTCATAACCGTATCATCCGCTTTTAGGTGGATTTTCCGTAATAATTATTATTCGTATTCTACTGAATCTGATAAAAATGTAATATATTTAAAAACGCCTGTAAATAAAAAGCTAGATTTATTTTATTTATACTGTGATTCGTTTAATTGATTGGTTTCCTGTTACGTTGTAACGTTTTAATATTTCATTTTTAAACGTGTAACAAAATGTTGGTATAAGTGCAAATTCGCACGTTTTCTCGAATATAAGAGAAAATTTAGTGTCAAGACTCTCCGTTATCGATTTTCCGCCTAAAATCCAGGCATTGCGTGTTAAGTGGCGAAACATTTTAGCACTTTGTCTTAGGCACCAGAGCAGTGAAAGGATATCTTTATTTCGTTATAGTCAGATACTATCTAACTGCGCCACGATGACCTCAGGGTTAGTATTGTAATAAAAAGAAAAAACGACATTATTTTATTTATATAGCTAAGAAAACAATAGCTTATTATAAATATACTATTTATAGGCACAATTATCTTTCGCAGTTATCTTTCTTTCAAGTTAATAACTTTAATCATTAAAAATGAATATATAATCAATCTCGGAATAGACTGCAAGAGTATTCAGTGTTGAACTCAAAAGCACTAGAAGCTGTCGAGCTCAAAGAGAGTGGTATCCAATCTAGTCTCTACGAAACAGAAATTTTTAAATGCAAAGAAACGAAACGACTCCGCTTCTTATGTCAAAATGCAATAAACTTGTCTACCTTACGATAGAATATTTACGTTCTTTTTGAAATTAAAGTGAATTAAATTAAATGTAATAATTATTATAAATGCAAACGTTCTGGAAGTCAACACGCAATATTTCAATTTCGGGTGAAGGTGGAGGGAGGAGTGTGACACTAATTTCTCTCTGACTATTTACTCCAATTTTTATTCTGATAGCAGGGTTGATATGCGGGTCACCGGTATAAAACCGTCAAGGTGAAGAAATATAATAATAATATTTTTTTATTGTACACAAAAAAAAATTGTAAAAAGATTGACCAAAATTGACCATTGATTGTATTTTTATGGAGAACAGAGTGTCTTGGCACTTGGTTCTATCTGCCTACCCTGCTATATAAGAAAAGCTGAAGTAGTGTTTTAAAGTTTTCAAATATGTTTATTTAAACTTCGTCCAACACGATTACTGCGGGCTGAGATCACACATCATTGTCAGGAATAGTAACTTTATATGAAATCACAACTATCAAACTTTTATATTATTTACATTAATTTATAATGTAGTCATTTGCGAGTTAGATTCTGTTTATTTTTTATTTAAGATGATATTTTTAAATATAGTAATTACGTAATACAAAAATTTAACAATACTTGAGTATTGATAGATACAAAAATATATGGCCCCTATGAAAAAATAGTAACTGTACTTTACTACTGCAACAGTAAAGCTGGAAAGAGATTTGTATGTAGATGACGAGGAGTATTTAACATTTCAATTCCTTCACTCTGGTGTCGAGGCAAAGCACCACTTAACACATAATACCTCCAGAATTTAGCAGAAAGTGGAGAACGGAGTGTCTTGGAGTGGTCTCTGCCTACCCTGCTATGTGCGGGATATAGCGCGAAAAACAAAAAATAAAATACAATGTGATTACTATATGTTACGTATTAACCGTCTAAATAGTTAACATAAGAATCTTTTATTCTTAGGAGAAATCACGTAGCGATTATTGCTAATGTGATCTTTATCAAACTTTCAGTATTCTCTCTGGTACAAAATTGAAGTATCATTATCGCCTTGGGAATTCTGAGGCCCACTGTTATGAAATTATAATGTATCCAATACACATTACACCTGTGTAGGCTATTAGTAAAGCTATTTGTATCTGTTTCTGTAGTTGTAGAAATTATTTGTTATGTTATTATGAAGCTGTCGTAGCACAGTGGGATAGCGACTACCTGCAAACGTGATGGTAGTGGGCTCGATTCCTATTCGTGGGAATGATGATATAACATTATTATTTCTACACTCTAACTCTTAACTCGACAAAGCGCTGCGTCTTGGTTTCGGGCGGGAAATAAAGAACGTCTTAACACTAGGTTCTCTCTGACAAGCCTGCTATGCGAGAAAAAGCGTAAAGCTGCAAAAAACAAAGTATTATGTTACGTTACAGAAACAGATTTTCTTTGTGCAATGATAAGATAGCTTAACATTCATAAGTTCTTAATATTAACATAGCTGTAGGGCGGTTACATGTTCGGCTTAGAAAGGGGAAAGCTCGAAATACAAAAACCGAATTAGATTTTAAATTCAAATAGAAAATGTGCAAAAAAATCCTTTTTTATATTAAAATCTTAACTTAAAATGCTTGTTATTAATTCCATATGAAAAATATCTAATAGACTATGTCGACTGCTTTTTCGCTTTTCATTGTTTAATTTATTATAAGATACATATGTACACTGTATTCTTATATGAAGATAAAATGTTGTTTAGAATGGTAATAATTTGAACAAAGCGAGACTCCAATCAACTTTTGACTGAAAAACCATGCGTTCTACACCTGGCTACGTCAAAAGTCAAGCAGATACATATATACAAGCATAAATAAAATTTTATTTTTGTTATTTATTAAATAAATCTATAAGAATTTCTATGTAGTCTCATGTAAGACCTATGACTTAGCGGAAACTGTCTAACCGCAGGGATACGTTTTCTTAAAATGATTTTTTGTATCCCATGGATATACAATAAATGAATAAACAACAATATAGATTAAAAATGTTTAAAAGAGGTAATTTTAATATCATAATTGTCTATCAATAGACAGGAAATGGAAATTCTAAAGCCTGATGACCCCTGACTAACGAATTTAGGTACGTACTCTAGTGCTTGCGCTTGCTTGTTGTGATACTAACTTAGCGACGACTTGACTGTTTAGATTTAGTTAAAGCTGACTTAGGCAATCTTCGTTGGCCTTTGACTTTGCTTCGTACACGTTATAGTTACATTGTAGTCTTTTACGATGAAGACAAAATCTATATAATTAAATAAAATTGAAGTGTCTGTTTGTGAAATAACCCCTTTTTACTAAATGCATATGTTATACACTGGTTTTTAATAAATTAAAAAGATATATTATTTTAGTATGCAGAAGTTGTAAACACGGTACATATACCACTATAGTAATTTTATAATTTTTGGTTGTTTGTTGGATAACTTCGGAAACGATTTGAACAGAGTTTTCACTGACAAAGAGCTCGTACAATAACAAGTAATGTAGAATAGTTTTATTTTCGTATGTAATTATAATTCAAATTAACACTTTCTTGTTAAATGTCAGTTATCCAGCTCCGCTACTTGTTTTATATAATTAATAAACCTAATTAAAACAAAGAAGTTTTAAGAATTCACTCGCTTAAGCACTTAAACAATGAAGAAATATCTTTTTAGTGCTTCGTATGAAAAAAGCTCTCAAAGCTAAACCAATAGTTAAAGGCTTTGCCTTAAATCTGTTCTAACGAATATATTTTACTTTTAAGTAGTTCATGGAGCTTACTCGAAAGCAGTACAAAAATAAAAAAGTCTTAGGTTGGCTTGAGGTTCCATCATCTGGCTCTAGAAAGTCGGGAATGTATTGGCGTAATTCATTAAAAAACGTGTATAATCAATATTTTTTTGCATAATAATATTTATGTTGTCCTTTTGTTTACCTTCTTTTAAACTATTCCATACTAGTAAAACGCGAATATGCTAAAAATTACATTTTCATTTTATATTTTGACGTTTCCTAAAGTCAATTTCATTACAGACTTTATCCTGAAAATAGTAGAAAAAATCTATTTGTGAGCTGGTTCTTCTCATACAGGCAGTATTTATCTATCCGAGCATGTAAAGTCGGCGGGCAGAAACCAATTATCGCAAATGCGATTTTTATTCCGGCCACCGGCGGTCGTTAAGTGCGCAAGGTTCAACCCTCGGGTGCTCGCGTTGCGATCACATTAAATAAGATTATCGATGTGACTACATTTTTGTTAGTTTTTTATTTATTGTAAATATTTTTTATTGACTTGACTTGACTGAATATGTTTTCTTTTTTCATTATTTGACATACATGTATGACATTTTTATTTATATTATACATTCTGTACATAGCTAGATATAAAATATTAGTCATACAAGTTAGACTAGATATAAAATATTAGTCATATGTACAAATTATGCTATATTTAGGAACAAAGAAAGACTGAATACCGAATGATCGAACGTAAAGAGTCAAAGACAATTATAATATATGAAATAAGATAAGAAGACAGAGAGAGACAGAATTTATGTCCTGTTTCCTGAAAGTTTCTAGATGGGATACATAGTACATATTAATACATGGGTAGTTTCGATATCCCGAAAACGTATGTTATCATCAAGGAATGTAGAGAATAGTACAATATAATTTTGTAGATACAGAAACATTGAACGATTTACTTTATTGTTTGAAGACGACACTTACAGATTAATACAAATAAATATATATCGAAAATAATATATTATTCAATAACTATCAATATGACATATTTCTTTTATAGTTTTTATATCAAATTGTAATGTTTGTAATGTTAATAAACTACAAAACAAATAATCTATATGACCTCAAACTGTAGTAATTTACTGTAAGTAAACTACATTAACATACTTAACAAACAAATGGTACGATATAAATGAGTGCTCTTCTGTTTATTTTTACCTTTAGATAAGTGGCAATCAATAAATTGATTTTCGGAAGCACAGCCATCAATCGATCTATCTACATTGCTATGCAATGGTCGTTACGAATGAATGTATCAACCACTTCACATGTTCAAGTGGAAAGCGCTGTATAGAAAAATAGATTATTCAATAGCTAATTAGACGGTATACTAAATAAATTATTATATTTCTTTGCTTTTATATATCACTAAGTAACTCCCGCAGTTCTGAGTGTCCGTATTTCAATTTAGTTTGCAATCGCCCATACAATCATAACCCTGGGGCTTATGGGACCGCCTTGCACTGAATAGCTGTGTAAGTACCTACAAGGAATCACTTTGAATTTCCGTCATAGATTGAAGGCAAATTGAATGTTTTATTAATTTTAAGTTATTTAAAAAATATCACATAAACACCTTTAATAATACCTAATGATAAAAAAAAAACAGTTTTAGTACGCTCAAAAATATGTCTAAAATATTTATTGTAACATTTTTCAATAGATATTTATTATGGTATAACATTTAAATGATAATGACGTTTAACGCTAGTATTTTTCATTACAAAAATTACATCGTTTTTTTCAGCTGATTTTTCCCACATAGTGGAGTAGTATGTGAGAGTCTAGTGTCAAACACGCAGTACTCTATTCGCTTTTTAAAATACCTATTGATATTATAAATACCTATGTAAAATAACTTGTAATAAAATAATCAGGAAGATTCATATTTTCTTATTGCGACTATAAGACGTGAAAAAGTAACAGAATTACTTACACTGTTGCAATGCTAGCGATCATAAGCTTGAAAAATAAAAAGTAGTGGATATGTCGTGGCCATATCGTTTAATTGACGATTTCATGAAATCGTTGACTATATCATGAAATCGTCGCAGTTCATGAAATGACCAATTATCGTTTGGCCAGATCATGATGTCGTTTGACGAAATCAATGACACCCTAACGTTTAACGATATGGTCAACTAAACGCGTGGCTACTTCATGAAATTGTCGATCTTGTTTGACCAAATCGTCAATTATAATTATTTTAACAACCGATAGAGGCGCTAGAAGCGCTTTTTCGTATATCAGCTGTTCGTAATAAAGCTAAAACTTTAGTTTTAAATATATATTTTTTATTAAAAGCAGAATTAACTATCCTTTTATAATAAGTAAAAATTATGTTCCTAAAAAAATATTATCTTTTTATTTTATTGAAAATCATTATAATTTTGATTTTAAGTTGTTTTGTATTTGCGATACTATAATAATAATTTTAAGAAATATATAATAAAAACTACTTTTAAATACTAAAGAATCTGTTAAATATAAAAAGTTTAACCTAACCTAACCTATCTTGATAGGTTTTAAATATATTCACACAAAATAAAAATAATTACGTAAAAGAATTTTTAGGTTAGGTTAGGTTAAACCTTTTTTATTTAATTGATTCTCACAAGATTGAAAGTGTTTTGAGCTAAAAAAATCGCAATTATATATAATGAGTTCGTATTACGCACATTCTCTGAATTTATGTTAAATATATTATAAAGACACCTTATTTTACGATATGACCAAACGTCGACGTCAACGATATCGTCAAATTCAGTTGCTCATTTCATGAACTGCGACCATTTCATGATATCGTCAACGAGATCATGAAATTGTCAATTCTACGATCTGACCACGACATATGTACGTGACCAGATAGAAAATAATGTTTGTTAATAGATTATAATTTTAATAATGATATAAACATCTTTATATCTAGATATATCCTATTTTTTTAATTAGTACATACATATACATTTTAAGAAGATTATATGACGAGATTCATTTCTTGATAACAAAGCGTTCACTCTATTAGTATGTTTTGATAAACATATAATTTATTTAAAAATATAAACTAATGTATATACACGTAAAATGTATTAGAAGTTCTCTAGAAAAGTACTCTATCTAACTTATTTAGCCCTTGTTTTACATACAACGTGAATATTACGCTTTGTCTACGTATTCTATCTATCAATAAATTATTAACTAATTCATATAAAATCAATACTACAACGATAAAAACTGTAACTTCAAATGAAAACGAACAGAATATGAACGTATTTTACAAAAGCAATAACATAAAAAATTAAATTCATTTAAACCATTTATTTTCTATAGCACGCAGAAATAGCACACTTGACTACAGTGCATGGTACTAGGAACGCGAGCCCCTGCCTCTCGAATACGTCTGTCTGGACCGCCTGAATGCTTGCCCCTAACTCGATTATCAGAATGCCTAGCTAACGAGTTATG
This sequence comes from Dryas iulia moderata, assembly GCA_019049465.1. NCBI lineage: Eukaryota > Metazoa > Arthropoda > Insecta > Lepidoptera > Nymphalidae > Dryas > Dryas iulia. Next base: position 4,025,891 of record CM032430.1, on the reverse strand, counting down.
TGGATTTTGTTGATCGGTAAAGCTTTTGCTTAATTAGAGATTTCGTCCTTGTTATATACTATACCAAAATTCATTTATATTTATCCAGTAATTCGTGCATGATTGACGGACGAATTGACAGATAGTCTGACAGACAAAACTTCTGTTGCGTGGTTTCGTAGTCTTTGTTATCGATTTATTAAGATATCGATTTTTTTTTTCTGAATTAACTTTTCTACTCTTATATAGAGATATATACCTACTTACTACCGGCTTCGCCTGTATAAATTGAAGGCAGTCTACATTATTTAATTTTTTTTTATATATGAATCCTTTGAAATAAAATAAATGTTATGGATATTATTAATTATATCGTTTTAGTTGTTTTTAAGATTAGCGTGCATCAACACACAAACAATAAAAATCATTGTTTAGGGTTCCATTACATTGGTAAATGCCCCTAAAAATAGTTTTTCTTGTATATCTTCAATAGATAACCATCAGTTACATTTTTTTATATTATATGTGTATATATATTTTTTGTATGTATTATGAGACTTTTTTATATAGAAGAAAAATAAAAAAATCTACAGTATGTATTCAGGTTTTTTAACATGAAAAAAAAAACTGTATACGTATTGTAGTTTTTTTTTGTTTTTTTTCTATAAATAAAAGTCACATTTAAGTATTAACAAGTATTCTCAACACATCGTTCAATAGTCAATATATTTTTATAATGAACTTTTTCAATTACTTTCGAGGCTGCTTAATATTTATATATTGTAAGATGAATACAATTATCTTTTAAAATATTTTTAATTATCTGCGTCAAATAAGATTTTTTCATTTTTTTTAATACTCTTTCTTATAACGGAGTTATTATACGTAATTTAGTTTAACATTGCAACAAAAATCTGATGAGGTCCTCCAAAGGGTATTCGCCTCTTGCTCTATATTCAAAGACCTAGTCTTAACGGCAAAATTACGCGACACTTTAACCAGAACAATTAGATCTCACGTCTCACTTAACACCTAAACGAAGCCTAGAAATCCTTTGTACAGCACAAAGCTTTCTGCTTAAAATCTGGAGTATGACATGAATTTTTCTAGGAACTACGCACAACCTTAACTTTCTAATTTATTTCTTAATAACATTATATATTTTATTAAAAATTAAATAGAGTTAAGTTAAGTTCCGCCACTTAACACGCAAGCCTCCGAATTCGGCGGAAAGTGGGGAACGGAGTGTCTTAACACTAGGTTCCCTCTGCCTACCCTGTTGTGTGCGGGATATAGCGTGAAGCTATATATTTTATAATTATGTAGAAATAATGGGCAGGGGTGCAATTTGACTGTATCTAAATGCATACGTGGTTTGACGCAAACATACGGATTCATTTCCCACTCGCAGGAATAACTATATTCAATTTATTTTCATTTCTCCATACTGATGAAACAAAGCGCGGCTTTGAGTTGCGTGACTTAGCACTCAATATCTTTTTTTTTTTAGCTTCACGCTGTATCCCGCACACAGCAGGGTAGGCAGAGGGAACCTAGTATTAAGATACTCCGTTCCCCACTTTCCGCCGTATTCGGAGGCATTGCGTGTTAAGTGGCGGAACTTAATGCCGCGCTTTACCTCGACACCAGAGCGAAGAAATGGAAATATTAAATATTTCCACTCCACGAGTGGGAATCGAACCCACAACCAGTCGTTTACAGTCACACACTTGTGCCACTGGGCCACGACTGGCCACTCAACATCTACCACAAGAAAATCGAGAATAAGATTCCTGACACTAAGTTATCTCTGTGATAGGTACCTGCTTTACGGAAAAAGGCGTAAAGCAATTCATCAATTAATTAAACATCGGATCAAAGAAAAAAATAATCACACAATTTATAAATACAAACAGAACAAAAAGGAATTAGATCGCATCTAGAGAGCAACAAATAAATAATCCAGTTCGTGGAACTCGTCACAAATCAACGTAATCGCCGTCAACTTGACGAGCAGTTTATCTAATCGAAATGTCTGTTTGGGGGGTCTATTCCGTCACCCGTCTCCAGAGGCTGTGAATCATTGGTTACCAAAATAAATGTTCTTAGTTTACGACTATTAGATATATAGGTAGGTAGGTAATGCGTTGCTACTGAATATCTTTTATGGAAATGGGTATTATTAGGTCATTATTTTTTTGTTATTTTTTACATAAAAATTGATCTTCAGTCACTTTAAGATTATAAAATTAGCTGTGCCCAAGAACTAGTCTGCGCGGAATTTAACAAAAAGGTTAAAATTCTAAAGCAAAAGTAGCAGTACTCTTCTTCTTCAGTCTTATATGAGCTAACTGTCAGTAAAAGACCCATCAAAATCGGTCCAGTCGCAGGTCATCCGGAAGAAACAGACAAACATATAAAACTGTACTGCGATGTGAATTTAGTAAAATGCTGTTATTTTAATATTAAAAACAGACACCAATTTTATATAGGCAAGAATGAGCTTTGTTTTATTGAATTGTTAAAGAACCAGAATCGATATTAATACAGTCCAATAGATGCAGTTATTTAGTTTTTAATATTCGTCATAAAATTCACAATTCTGTTTAACCAAAACACCTACTTTGAGCCCTTTCTTTCGTCATTCTTTTATTTAAAGCCTATAAAAGTTCAACTTAAAGCTTTCTAAGCGTTCATTTACGGTGTTCCAACGTAACTAATCTCCAAATAGCCCCTATTTCGTGGTAACTGTCCGCATGACGTCAAACGGCTGTGGAACAATAATTCCGTACAGGAAAGCCGCTAACGTCGTTACCGCCGCCGCCTCCGACGGAAGTTGCGACAAACAGTTCCTCTCGCTGTAAACTGTTTTCAGTTTTGCATCTATTTGTGTGTATGTTGCTTGGTTGTTTCTTAAGGTTGTTGTTTTTATTATTTATTAATATATTTTTTTAGATTATCTAACCTAACCCCTTGTTATATTATTTAATAATGGTAGTTTTGGTATTTAAGAGTGTTTTATTTTAAAAAAATATTTTTTTTTATTATAAAATGCTCGAGGCTAGTCGTGGCGCAGGGGCACAAATATGATTGAAAACGTGACTAGTTGTGGATTTTATTCCCACTCGAGGAATTAAAATATTAAATATTTCATTTTCTTCGTTCTGGTGTCGATACAAAGCACTGCGCTAAGTTCCGCCATTCAACACGTTATACATCCATAATTCATAGAAAAATGGAGAACGAAGTGTTTTAATTAACATTACGTTTTCTCTGCCTATCCTGCTGTGTGCGGAATACAGCGTGAAGACAAAAAAAGGACAAAACTATTATATTTATATTATATAATATTTGCTATAAATTAGCAAGAGAATTGGCAATGAAATACAGCTTCACATCTTTCCCCGCATAGCAGGGTAATCAGAGAGAACTTAGTGTCAAGACACTGTGTCGCCCATTTTCCGCCCAAAAATGAAACATAACATGTTGAGTACGGAACTCAACATGGCTAAGACCAAACGTTAGCTACTAGAGCTGAGACAGGAAAATAATATATAATAATTCCCCCGGGAATCGAACCCACAAGTATCGCGTTTACAGCTAGACGCTGTTTGTTACGCAGCTCCAAGACGACATATAATTAATGTTAAATATAATTTTCTTTTCTCTTCTCTCCTTTTGTTTGACAAGAACCTTCTACTCATCACCTAAATAGCCAATATTCCTACTTAATGAGACTAGATTGAGATTTTTGCAATACCGCACTCACTACTACTGTAACCTAATAAACCACTTTATATTGATTGCCCTCTTACTATGACACGATAAATAGACCGCCTTTTGATGGATGCTTCTATAGACGTTCTAAAATGCACTCATTTTAGATAAAAATATTGTCGTTATACGATAGTACTAATAATCGTGGTAGTTTTAGCTTTAGGCTTTGGGTTGAGTTGACAAAGAGATCTTAGTGTCAAGACACTCCGTTGTCCAATTTTCGTATGAATTGGAGGCGTGTTTAGTGATGGATTTCAACGCCGAGCTTTGTTTTGTTTATCGAGGGTGTAATAGGGGAGGGAGAGATCGAAGGAGGGGCAGTGGAAATAATTAAATTAAAGTGTGACTGTAAAGCGACTGGTTGTATGTTCGATTCCCACTCGGGGGCTGGAAATTTTTAATATTTCCATTTTCTTCGCTCTGGTGCCGAGGCAAAGCGCGGCGTTAAGTTCTGCCATTTAACACGCAACGCCTCCAAATTCGACGGAAAGTGGGGAACGGAGAGTTTTAACACTAGGTTTCCTCTAATTGCTTCACGCTATATCCCGCACACAGCAGGGTAGGCAGAGGGAACCTAGTGTTAAGATACTCAATTCCCCACTTTCCGCCGAATTCGGAGGCTTGCGTGTTAAGTGGGGGAACTTAACGCCGCGCTTTACCTCGACACCAGAGCGAAGGAAATGGAAATATAATTTCCACTCCTCGAGTGGGAATCGAACCCACAACCAGTCGTTTACAGTCACACTCTTGTGCCACTGGGCCACGACTGGCCACATCCTTCTTCTGTCTATCCTGCTGTGTGCGGGATACAGCGTGAAGCTATAAAAAATCACCATTTCATCCACTGGGAATCGAAGACACAACAACATACAAGACCAACCAACAGCGATTACAATCAGGCGCTGTCCTACTGAACCACGATGCTCATGTACATGTTATTTATATAATTTATTTATAAGGTGAAATTAAATTTTGGACGACTTTAGGTTATCTTATAATGTTTTTATTATTTTGAACAGAACAGAAATGCATATCAACATATAACAAATATATTGATATTTTATATGTAATCACGAAAGCTGGTAAATATGTCTATTTTTACCCAATTTTATCTTTTGTAATTGCTTAAACGTCAAAGGCTCGCGCATTTATGTAAATAACTTAATTATATGCGGGAGAGACGCGAGTATACGCGTCGCGTTAATTTCACTTACTAGGTATGTACGTGGAATACGAAACTCTAAGTTACAATTTTTGACTGATTTTACAGTTTTTGGGTGAAAAAAGTCATATTTGAAAGTAAAACTGTTTTTTTTAAAGCTTGTAATATGTAGCTCGTTGTTGCTTAGGTTATTACTAAGCGTTCGCAATCTTTTAGGAATGCCACAATCTTATTTAAAGACGTTTAAATACAGCACGTAATATTAAAAGCAGGAAGATAATAATAGAAGCAGGAAGAATTTTGGACTCCTTACTAAAATGTATGAATGCAGTTTAAAATTTAATATAGTCAAAATATGTATATATGGTGTACTAGTAATAATTACAATAAAAAAGATAAACATAACCATGTGTTGACCTCACACTTTTGCTTAAATTGACATAAACGTTGCCAAGACAACTCGAATTTTAACCTTAACCTTAGTTCATCTCATCAACAATTTGAAAATATGTAAAAAACATTCACAAAGAAAGCTTTACCTATAATTTTAAGCAAAATATAAATAGAAACTGCAACTTTTGATAGTAGATATTAAACGATTTATTATTATTATTAAAAAAATTAGACATTATTTATATACCTGCTAACTAATAATATAATCAACGGTGATCTATGTATTTGCGTAGCTTGCTATAAGCTATTAATCTGTTTCACGTTTGGCGATTATGTTAGAAATACAAAAACATTTGCGATCTATTTACGTAATGATTTAATTAAATCGTGTTTACTCTAAATTGGGAACATACTGTACGTAAAATTACATAAGGCTGAAATATTACTCGTATATCGACGCTACTGAAGAGTTTTTGCAATATATTTGTATTTATGACGCTTTTGTGTTCTTTTTAGAATTGTATTTGTTATGATCGAAGTATTAGTAAGTTTTACTAGAGTTCTTATACTCATCTAGATTTTTAAAGTTATACGCGGCTTACTTATATATATTTTGAGGCTTCACGCTTCCTGCATAGTAGCGTAATCAGAGAAGTCGACACTGCGTGTAAGTGGCGGAACTTAACGCTGTGTTTTTTCTTAGGTGTTGAATGAAAGTAATTTATAATCCTTCCCAGTACTAGGAATCCAACCTACAATTATCGTATTTATAGTCAGATGCTGTCCAACTGCCTAAACTTTATTATTTATCTTTTACTATTGTCAATATAAAATAGACTAATCGTATCAACAATGAGCTATTTTTACTGTTTTTAAGGTCCTGATTACCATGTAGTCAAAAGAACAAAAACTTTGTAAAATCTAATTTAAAATATATTTGCTGAAAACTACGTATTGTTGAGGAGTTATTTCATTTCTTACGTGATGAAAATATATTTCTACGGAGAGTAATACATAAAATAACAAAGGATGCACTGTAAGAATAGCCATTCGTTAACGAATGAAATCAGATTTTCGCCGTTTACTTAATTCAACTGCGCTGTTAACAAACAAACATGAACAAACACAATTTGGTCTCTTTGTTCTGTTACTTCACACCAGTGCCTTGCTGTTTGAGATAAGTTTAAAAAGATACTCTAAAAAGTTAATGTTCGAAAAAAAATCTAATTTCTACATGTTTATATAGTCTAATTTGTAATGTAAATACTTTGAATCTAAGCTAGAGGTTGCGGGTTTTTTAATGAATTTCAATATTTAGAAAACCTTGATTGCGCTTCGAAATAAGTTACTTAAATAAAACTTTGTGGCCAGTCGTGGCCCAGTGGCACAAGAGTGTGACTGTAAACGACTGGTTGTGGGTTCGATTCCCACTCGAGGAGTGGAAATTATATTAATATTTCCATTTTCTTCGCTCTGGTGTCGAGGTAAAGCGCGGCGTTAAGTTCCGCCACTTAACACGCAAGCCTCCGAATTCGGCGGAAAGTGGGGAACGGAGTGTCTTAACACTAGGTTCACTCTGCCTACCCTGCTGTGTACGGGATATAGCGTGAAGCTATTTATTTATTTATTTAAATTAAATAAAACTTTATTTTGATTACGTTCGTTATATAATAGTACCTAGACGGTGGAAGTGAGATGCGTTTGGCTGTGTCTTCTTCGACTATCATTTAAGCACATATTAATATTTAAAATATTTATTTAAATTAGGATAAACAATTCTTCAAAATCATAATTATTTTATTTTTCACCTGCTATGCTTTTGTCTGCATAGCAGGATCGGCTAAGGAAACCTAGGGTCACACTCCGTCCACTACTTTTTTCGCTCGATTTCGAAATATTGCGTGTCGAGTGGCGGAACTCAACACGCTACAAAGCGCAGACTTTTAAAATATGTTTTTATATATATTTTTAATATTTTATTTTTATGTTTAAATGTCTTTAATTTCTTCTCAAATAATTATTTAATTTAATTCAACTTAAAGTCAACGCATACCGTAATTGTACAATTTCGAAATTCATAGGTTTTAAACCTGTCATGAACATATTCGCCACGTTTTTTGTGGTTTACCATATTTACAAATGTGATACTGGTTTTATGAAGGTTTATTTTTTTATTTTTGATAGTAGCTCTAATATAGGAAAGTTTCTATTTCAATAACAAGAAGCTCTCTTTCACTCTTTGAAAAATTTTAAATTATTTTATTTAAAAAAAGCAGAAAAAGGATGTTTTTTCGGTATAGCAGGGTAGTGTAAAGACACTATGTTCTCTACTTTCCCTTTAAAAGCGAGATATGGCGTGCTAAATGGCGGAACTACGGTTAGCAGAGCAAAGAAATTATTATAACTTAAATATAATATTTCCCTCGAGTGAAAATCAAACCCACAGTATTCGTTTTATGTTATAATTTTCGAACAAAACAAATAATACGACAGTTATTTCTTTACGACCTAACTCTATAAAGTTGCGTGTACCCGAGTCCTTGTACTATTTTTAATAATAGATGACGACGTGGTTATGCTTTGTGTTTTGAGACAAAATAAAAAATTATAATTGTATGTAATACTTTAATAATAAATAGTATAAAAATATATTTAAATTTAACGGTATATTTGGCTATCTGTGTTAATGTATTTAAAAAAGAATAAAAAATAGAATTTGAACCTACGCTTTCTGGAATCCTTCCACTTATAAGAATTCCAGAAAACTGCTCTTATACATTTCGTGTTCTTATTTATACATTTCAAAATAATTCCCTTTTCATAAGTGTGAAACCCTTTCATAAGTGTGAAGAATTTCCCTTTTCATAAGTGTGAAGAACAGAGTATCTTGAATTAAAATAATCAAAGAAAATAATGAAAGCACTTACCTGTCCTAACCTAGCATCAGAGCTGACCGTGTAGACGCCGCAATCAGTGACGTCCTCTGGTTTATCCGAAGGTGTAGTACGACGCCAACACGCCGCGCATACCGCCACAAGCACTCCACATAGCGTTGCACTGTTAAAGAAAAAATGTTTATTATGATATAATTAAGTTAATATTTTCTATCAATTTCAAAAATGTTTTTGTATTGAGTTAAAAACATAATATTTATATATTTTAACATTTTAAAAGTTTTATTCGCTTATTTACGATATGAAAAATATTTTTGGTAAATGTACAGAAGTTGTTTATAGCGGGAACCGAACTCTAACCCGTGTCTCTTGGAGTCGTCTAAGCCTAAAAGTGTCATGAAATGCTAATAGGTATATATTATTTAATTTAATATTATAATCCAGTCGCAGTCCAGTCAGTGGCCAGTCGTGGCCCAGTGACACAAGCATGTGACTGTAAACTACTGGTTGTGGGTTCGATTCTCGCTCGAGGGGTGGAAATTATATTTCCATTTTTTTCGCTCTAGTGTCGAGGTAAATCGCGGCGTTAAGTCACGACCGCCACTTAACACGCAAGCCTCCGAATTCGGCGTGGGGAACGGAGTGTCTTAACGCTAGGTTCCCTCTGCCTACCCTGCTGTGTGCGGGATAAAGCGTGAAGCTAAAAAAAAAAAGAAAATTATAATATATATTATTTTATATATCATTCGAAGTAACGAAAACACAAATAAATAACCATTGTTAAAAATAGCCCATAGTTATAAAAAGCAAACATTAATATGAAAGAGAATATATTTCATCTCATATAACGAATCGTTGTGATATAACCGGAAGAATGATTAATTAATAAAAGTTCAAACATTGGACAGAAAAATCTTTTGTCAATATTAGTTTTTATTTTCAAAGGTCGCTAAATAAATCAATGTTTTCTAGGTAATTTAAAACGGAGCTGCATGCAACTGGGACAACGGCTTTCCTTCCGGCTCTGAAAATGCAAATACGACATTGGCCAAAATCCATTGAACGTTTTAACAACGAAATAGACAAAAATGTATGCGAAAATACAGTTATTTACTACGTTGTAAAGCGAAATAAATTTAATTACGCGTGCATGTTTGAAATAGAATACGCGTAAAATGGTCTATAGATAAAGAGGATTTCTATGTTTAATGTTGTTTACATCGTACGATTCATGTAGATATAAAAACTATTTAGTATATCAAATGCACTTTTGTCGGTACATTCAAAATTCTATATGACTGAAGTTTTAAACGACATTTTGCGTATAATTGCGCGGCGTTTAGTTCCGCCACGCAACACGCCTCGTATTAAGGAGGAAAACAAAGTGTCATGACTATACGTTCTTGCTGACTATTCTGCTATGCAGAAAAAATGTTAAGCTTATAGCATAATTCTTTTCGAAAAATCGAAGTTTCGACTGTATGAAGTCAAAGGTCATAGCAAAATTTGAAGTATAAAATGAAATACGGTAGCGTAAATGTTTCGAACATCGCAAAAATTAATTGCAATTTAATTGAAAATTGTGTTGTATGTACATTTGATCTGATATTGAATATATTATTTATTTCATGAAATATATTTATAACGTTCTAGAGCATTTAATCTCTAAATGTCAAACGGTGACCGTTTGTTTATGCTAACCGATGAACCGTTTACGCTAAATGCCGAGGTGACGGAAGTCGGAAATACAGTCGTAAGTAGGTAGATACCTAGTCAGTGTTGGGCAAAATTTAATTGCAATTAATAATTAAATATTAACAATTTATTACTTCACATTATTGTGGCCAGTCGTGGCCCAGTGGCACAAGCGTGGGACTGTAAACGACCAACGACGGTTGTGGGTTCGATTCCCACTCGAGGAGTGGAAATATTTAATATTTCCATTTTCTTCGCTCTGGTGTCGAGGTAAAGCGCGGCGTTAAGTTCCGCCACTTAGCACGCAATGCCTCCGAATTCGGCGGAAAGTGGGGAACGGAGTGTCTTAACACTAGGTTCCCTCTGCCTACCCTGCTGTGTGCGGGATATAGCGTGAAGCTATTTATTTATTATTATTATTTCATTAGTGGGAAATCACATAAAACTGATCTAAAATATAATCTAAGAATTAGCTAAAATATAATCAGTTCTTAACTTTCATACTACAATAAACACTTAATTAATTGTCAGTTGTGATTTTCGACACACAAATGATGCTTTTATTTAATAGTTAATTGAAATTAAATTTTGCTCAACTCTGGATATTGTCTCAAAATGCTATAATTATCCTTCCCTCACTAACGTTTCTTTTTTTAAACTGACAACCGTCACGAGTTGAAATATCCTATTTATGTAGTTCCTATTGTATTATAGTCATAAACTAGCTTTTTTTCTTTATACTCTATGCTACTTGAGCGCTGTCAATGTTCTATTTTATTTTGTTTCATTTTTTTCTGTTTCATTTTGTTCACAACCATACTACTTATTTTGTTCACAACCACAAATTTTTTTCTTTTACATATGTATGTTACAATAATATCATTAGCTAATTGCTAATACTACTCAAACGGCGCACTTTAATCTACTAATTTTAAGAAATTTATAATTTATATTCCAGTTGGAAATGAGAACTTTTTTCATTAAAAAACTAACCGTATATAACCTTTGTATGCCAGTAATCTACTTAGAGGAGTAATTTATTTAATCCTTACTTTCTTCCGCGCTAAACCGTCACAGGATATACGTAGAGGTAACTCAAAGACGTAGATTGTCTAGATTATACGAGACGTGACACAAATATATCTTTATCTTTAATGCAGAGGTGAAATAGCTCGACTATTTAAACTTTAAATACGCTAAAAGTTGTATATTTGTATACAAGAATTTGTTTTTTAATGTTTTTATTTGGTAGTTGGGTCGTATAATAAAGTTTATATTTTTTAGATTTTAGATTTTTATTAACATTTTAATAGTTATTTCACATAATTGAGTGAGATTGGTTGTGGGTCACAAAGAGAGATTGGTTGTGGGTTTGATTCCAACTTGGAGGAAATATTATTTATATATTTAAATTATTATACATATATTATACATATATTATAAATATGACGTGACGTATAAGACGTGGCGTTGAGTTCCGCCACTCAACACATCAACTCATAACTTGATTTAAGTTGGAGAGTGGAGAACGGGTTGTCTCAACACTAGGGTCTATCTAACTTCTTTGTTTTGCGTTTAAAAGAGTGAAACTGTAAAAAAAAATACATAATCTTGCATAATAATCTAAAATTATATGAATTTGTTTCCTACTAATTATTTTAATTAGTAAGTAGATATAATACATAATCCCTACAACGACAACGCAGTTAGTCCCAACTGTGCCCCAAACTCTACATTCTATTCTAATTTTTAACGGCCCTTTTTAGCAGAGTTTTCCTGGGAAGGGGCACTTTATAAAAGCCTTAATCGCCCTTATTCGGTCCGCCGCACAAACTGACAACTACGTATAGTGAAGCCCTGCTTTTCATTGTTGTTAATATACATACGTATATACTCAAGTTGATCTTCTTATATTTAAGGTTCAAAGTAATTTTTAAGATTTTCATAGCCCTAACTATAGTATTGTAGTTTTCGATGAAAGGAACTAAATTTTAGACTGTCATGGCGCTGTCGTATGGTTGTGGGTTCGATTTTGCTCGGAGGGATGATAATATAATATTCCTTTCATTTCTCCTCTGTTGTACCTAAGCCTAAGTGTGATGTTAAATTCCACCACTCAACAGTCAATATCTCAATTTCGAGGGGAAAGTGCGTATACTAAGTTCTCTCTGTCTACCCTGTTACATGGGAAAAAGCGTGTAAATAAATTTCCGGGACTGATATAGGTAAAATCAAAGCAAAACGTTCTGCTAAATGACTAACGAATCAAAGATCCACTTCCTAGAAATATAATCTATTAAAAAGCTATTTTCCAAGAGATATTAAACCTATTTCCTCTCTTCTACACTATTATATTATGAAATTAAAAACTCTTTGCAGAATTCGTCCATATCTTAACTAAACGAGTTCGCATCTAGCCGTCCTTAAGCCCATCAATTGATATTCATCTTGGCAAAGGTCGCGGAGTTAAGCGGCCAATAATGGAGGATCTTAACCTTTTCACCTTTTTACGAACTTTTGCGGAGATGTTTATCTTATTGAGCATTTTGTAAGGCAAAAACATGATCTACTACAGTAAATGAGGTACAGATTGGTATTGGAAAATAAACTTTATATATTTTGCCTAGAATCTATGGTTGGACTACGTAAATGCGAATCATAAAATTTTCTTTTATAAACATCCTTTTAAATTTCAGTGGTATTATTATACGTGCTTAGATAATTTACTGTAATAATACTATTAGCATTAGCAGTAAAGAGTTTGAGGTTTAAAAACATCCGCAGCTCTCATTATGTCTATGAAAACATGGATTAATTTAAAGTAGTTTTGTTGTTATGCGTCTATTGAGTGGGTCAACACAGTTATTATGTCATTTTGTGCTATTGTCCGTTAAATATATCGTTTATTACAGCACGCTATATGCTTAAAAATGCTTTATTAGTAAAGGCATTGTGGTTATATTACTTTATTCATTGGATTTATTGTTTTTTTTTTACTTTATGCTTTATTTCCTATAGCAACGAAGACAGGCATAATATACTTTCAGCTCGTGACACTCCGTTTTCCCCGCTCAGCCCGGCTAAAAGACATTGCATATTGATAAGCAGAACTCAAACACGTTCTATGTTTGCAGAAAAATGGAAACAATTTTAAATATAATCATTTCCCCAATTGAAAATCTATCCCATAACCATCGCCTTTACTATCAGACGCTGTCCCACTGAACCACTATGATCACTGAGAAATTGAATAGCCAAAAATAATCCATTTTATATGCATTATTTTAATTATTGTATTAAGTGCCTTATTATTTTTTTTATATACGTGTCAAACCTACTAAATGTGGGTTAAATCTGAACTACAACCATCGCATTTACGCTCAGAGGCTGTACTTGATAGTCTCTCTAAGTAATAGTACATGTAAAGATCACTTGTTTTTTAAACGGTTTTCTAATATATTTTTTCATTACCTAATATCTTAATAATTCTTGATATATAGTAAGTCAATGCAGACAATTAGTGTATGCAAATATCATTGTTTAAAGTTCTCATACGTCAAGTTGAGTTCGTATCACTCGTAACGGAGATCCCTGAGGAGCTTAAAGTTTTGAAATTTTTAGCATATTTGCTAACTTATTAGCTGACTGACTGCTGGATGGCTTGTGCCTCAGTGAAGTATACCAGCGGAATGGACACTACTTAACTAAATTTGCAGAAGAAATCGAGTATTTGCTTTAAAAGTAAAAAAAATAATAAATAAAATCATAAAAATGGAAAATAGAAAGGCAAAATAAAATACGTAAGTCGTGATATATAAATTTTTGAATAAGAAACTTATAAGCTAAATGTACATCATTCATAATGTACATCATTGTATGTAGGTTTCGTTTATTATGAAATTATTTCACTGAATAGCACTAAATTAAATAACTCTAGAAACAATGAGCTGCCGATATGAAATAATATGTCATTCATTTGTAATCATTTATACGTTTTAATGAATATATTGTTCAGTGAATTATTAACTGTAACCACAAGGAGGCATATTTTTAGCAAAATATAAAAAAAATATGTATTATTTTATATACATCTGTAATACTATACCTGGTTAGCTCGAAGTAGTCTATAAATCTAGCTTTGTTGCAGCATAAACTTATGTATGATCGTTTTTTGTTTATATCCTATATAATGTTTTATTAATAAATATTTAATTTTATCATTAAACATTTAAATTTATTAAAGATATTTAAAAAATAATGATTATAATGTGTTCGTTAAATTGACTTAAAATTGGAGCTATTCTATTAAGGGCTTTAATTATTAAAAAAACATAAATTATTCTCCGATATTTAATGAAATTTATAAAATTTAAATATTGAAATAAAATCATTGCGAAAAAATCTGTACATAAGTGTGTTGGTGGACCCTAGATTCTTTCTTTATCCTGAAAAAGCATGAATATATATTTAATTATATAATGATATTAAAAAGTTATACAATATACCATAAAATCTATATTTTTTTCATTATTATAACGAATGCGGATATTATTATTGTAGTATGTACCTACTAAGTTTTCAGACGTTCAGCTAGACCCGTATTAGTAAGCAACTCTGTGGCTGCAGAAATCTCAGCCGGAATTAATGTCAGAAACTTCTGACGAGCTTAATTGATAAGTTACTCGGCTCTGGCTATTTGTTTGTAAGCCATCACGTCCATGGCTTGGCTTGTATATGGACGTTATATTATATATAGGTATTAAATATTTTTAGAGAATGGTAATTATATTTATGTTTTTTGACTGTTTGCAATATATAAATTGGCAACGACAATTTAAATGTTGTAATGTTAAATATTCTTCTCAAGTTGCTTAATCTTATTTAGAATTATTTGTCTATAAACCTAATTTCCATACCAACATTTGTTTATGAATAGTCTAACTTAAATGGTTCAATTTTTAATTTTTAACCAAAGGAATCTTTGTATATCTATTTGTAAGATTACTTTAATCATGTTTATGTTACCAAATTTAGGTATTTTATGGTCGGTCATTTTATATTCACAGTAGCTCAATTGAGGTCACTCTCTGGAGAACATAAAGTTATAAAGTAAATTGCAAATAACGACTCTTCATTGTCCAAGAAATTATTTTTTACGCTCAATTTTCCTTGTCGTTGAACTTCAAATTTAACCAATAAATATCTATTACAGTAGTGTTTTATTAATTATGTTCTTTAAATAACATACAAAAAACATTTCTGAAACTAAATATAACAGTATTATTACCGTAAAACATATTTTTTATGATATATCATTTAAAATTTCTATCCGTCTGCTAGGTCAAGATACTTCTCAGTTTCATAAATTTTTATATTTATGATAACCATTTTCCATAACATGAGTTATAGCATAAGTGTGGCTTTATGACTGTTTTACAAGCGCTGTACGTCTTCCTTGAAATTTAACTTTTATATAGCATTAAACATGTCGTTGATATATTTGTAAACATAAACCTACATATATATATTTTCATCTCTTTATATTATATATCTGTTTTGACGACCGTCAGAAAGAGCGGCGCGAGAGGAATTCTTTCATACAATTGAGTACTCTATACTTGAAGACTTTTGTTGATATCCGATGTTATAACTGAGATGAAACTTTATTATTGGTTATTTAAAAGTTTCTGCTATAAGCAACTATTTCTATACAAAAGTTTGACAAATTATACTTATTTCAGACTCTACTATTTAATTTAATGGAATATTCTACTGCAATTTGTGCTAAATTTGTTCCATTCACTACAGTAGTAGTTGCAAAACTAACCTTACAAAAAATATATTGACAGTATAATGTGTGGCCTCTGATGTCTGTACGACTTCTGGTCGGGTGTGGTTATAGTAGTGCTTCGCATGAGCGACAGCCGCGACGGCGGCTATTCGTTGCGAGCTGCCCATCGCCCAGCCGAGCGGGCTGCGCTGTGCCGCCGCGCTCGCCACCGCCAGCACCACCAGCAGCGCCAGCGGGCCCCGCGTGCGCGACTGCCGCCACTATAAACCGTACTCTTTTTGCTTAAATCTCTTCTTTTTTAATCCACGAACTGCTTTACAAGCATTCTTTTCAGCCAACGATTTCCAGCTCGGCCGAATCAGCTCGGATTCGAAATCGAACACTTGGGGCGCATCTGTTGACAATCGAAAATCGTCATTTAATAACAATTGAAAGCCGTATTGTTTTCGCGTGTTTTTTGAATAAAAAGCTCGCTATTACACAAGCTCAACAAATTAGTTTCTGTTCGCTTCATTTCTGAATGTGAAATAAGCGTGTTTCAATGTAGAACGATGCGTGATCAAACTGGAAAGCGAGTTACAAGTTCTTGGGCGTTTTAAAAGAACAACAATAATTCTAATTAAATGGCTTCATTTGGGATTCAGCGCTGGTCTCAAATGCTACATGAATACATTTAGCGAATGCCGCGACGCTGGAGCGGCAACTTTGCAATATCGCTGTTATTAATGATCTGCTAATTAGTCTTACCGCTTTCATATTGAAGACGTTAATATTAAAGGTATCTATCTACAAAGGTCATAATATAGGTAATTATGTCAATTACATTTGTATTTTTGGGTTAATAATACTACAAAGTACATCTGTACTATTTTATTTATTTACTCTTTGGTTAATTTATATACTAGGAAAACACTTCTTCTTATCATATTATTCTAAATATTTAAGTAAAAATCGAAATCGACTTTAAATATAATTTGTTTTAAATTATAATTTTTGGCATATAGGCTACGTTAAAGGGACGGTAACAAAATCATTTCCAATAATTATTTTTTTTTTTTCTATAAATACGAATAAGTTGAACTAAAGAACTTAAAGAAAATATATTGAATAGTGTCAGTGATAACATTTCTGCATTCATTAATGTTGAACTTTAAAATTAATTAAAAGTTTCTAATAAAGTTTAAAATAAACTAATTTAAAAATAAAATAATTATCATTTTAAAATTCCAGTCTATTCATATTTTTCCATATATTTTTTTCTATTCAGTTCTATATTACTGCTGCGGCACACTTAGTATTGTGTAAATTGGCGCAATAGTTACATTCATATGTAATGCATTTGAACAAAACTTTCGCATTTTAAAGCTCTCTAAAGAGATAACGCGAAGTAGATAGACTCTTTAAACATCTGTGGCTTTTATACAGCTATTAGGAAGACTCCTTTCTAAAGAAGTTATATTATATTATAAAACGACATTTAGAATTCGTTTGTGAATGTTTAAATTGATATAACAAGCGCTTAGCGGTCTTCTAAAGCCGAATAAGACTGACTAAATATACATTATTTTATGGTTCTATCTTAATTTTTATTTTTATTACGAAATAAAAGAAGGAGTTTAACTGGTGCTTTAATATATAAATTTTGAATTTTTTTGAAGCTTGAAATTCATTTATTTCAACTTCATATATTTGTAGGAAATTTCATACTATGAATTTGAGCAATAAAAAATATTTATAACAACGAATTGAAAAATTAAAAAATCCAAATATAAATGTCTTCAAATCATTTTATATATAAAGGAAACTTGAAATTGTTTCAAATTCTATTTTTAAAAGAAATGTCAAAATCATTTTATATATTATATAAACACTTATTTATATTAAATACTATTTTTATACGTTTATTATCAAGTTAATGCAATAGACTATAAAGAGTGCCGCCCTATAAAGTTCCAACTAATTTACTTGCTATCTTAGAGAGTAATAGAGAAAACTAAGGTCATATTTCCCCGTAGCAGGGAATAGCTCATTTATTTTATGAAGACTACAAAAATAGAGAAACACAGCAAAAGAAATTACTTTTAATTTTAAAAACTTATATAATTTGTTATTTTGTTTTGTCTAATACATTTAATAGACGCGGATTGTTATTATTTATGTTATATTTATTATTGCCACCATTATTTTTTAAACGTCAATAAAAATATTTTATAGTCTGTCTGTATATATTAATAAAATATAATTATCAGTACCTGCAAAAGACATACATTCACATACACATCGAACCGAACAGAACTTTTAACATCACGTGCGTTAATAATGAAAAGCAAAAATCGCAATTTTAATATGAAACACAAAGCTTTCGCGGGAAACTTTCGGGCGGGCGGAAACACGTCCCGCTCCTTTGACTACCGAGGGCCGAATGACACAAGCCTGGTTGCTAGGGGGTGGGTGGCCCCCTAGCAACCAAGCACCAACATACCAAATGTGTTACCAACCCCTATCCGTCAAATATACGTATTATTAACAGATAAGTGACCGACCGACTGAAATAGAAACGTAAAATCCTGAAATAGATCTCTTGATTTGAATGCGTGTTAAATTTAGATATATAAGACTAACTTTGGAATGTGATTTTGTCTGCCTTTATTTATTAAATATACTCGTACATGTGTTAAATGTCACGGTTGTGGGTTCGATTCCCACTTGAGGAATTGATTATATGTATACATTTTCATTTCTTCGCTCTGGGTACCTAAGGCAAAGCGCGGCGCTGAGTTCCGCCACTAAATGGACGGACTAAATGAACGGAAGGACAGTGGATGGAGTGTCTTGTCACTAAGTCTTCTCTGTCAACCTTGCTATGTGGGAAAAGCGTAAAACTGAAAAGAATACACTTAGTTTGATCATTTCTTTTTAACTCTGCTAGGATAAACACAATAACTTCTTTTTTTTTCAAAGTAACTAAACAGCATTAAATTCATCTTAATTTCATATCGCAATAAAAAAAATAATAAAAAATCTGTTGATAAAGTATTAAAAATCTTTTAACATAAAATTCATCAATTTTTATATCCACTAGGCTTGAAGTCTCTTGTATACGTTTAAGCCTAACAAGAAGTTGTATACAAAAAACAAACATATATAATTAAACTAGATTTTATAGCGCTTATTCCCGGATCGGAGCGCCGAAATTGGATAAGTTGCGCCATGGATAATACCAAAAATGAACGAGCAGAAAAAGTGAAACTGTCTGTGGACTTTAGTGTTCATTTCTGAATTATTGCAATTGGTTAGAACAAGTCAAAGAACTTTGAATTATGTTTAGGTAATATTGAAAATGATTTTAAAATGTTCTACGACAAGAATAGAGGTCATCGTGGATCAGTGGGACAGCTATTGACTGTAAATGCGATGGTTTTAAGTTCGATTCCCACTCTGGTAAGATAAAGTGTGGTGTTAAGTTCCATCTTAAATTATAAAAACCATCTCGAATTTAAGCGAAAACTTGAGAACGGAGTGTCATGACACTAGGTTCTCTCTAGTACGCTGCTATGCAAAATACAGTGAAGGGAAACTTTTCATTGTAAGATGCAGATTGAATTGGTTTTATAATCAATTTAAATATTTTTTTTTCTACATATGACATATAAGCTACGCGTACTTGTTAACTTCTAGTTAAAATTATATAATTTAACTAAATCAGTTATATATTAACCATAATATTATCAGTAAATTACTACAAATAAAGCAAATCTAACAAAATAACTGCACATGCAAGCGAAACCTATAATTTTCAACGCTATTGGCCCACCTCGTGATGGCGGCCAGCTTCTGAACTTTGTTGTCACTCCGCCCGTGGCCGTCCCCCACGCCGCAAGGTACGTACGTATTCCTTAATAGCCGATAAGCACGCTATTTCCAACCTTAAGCCAAGGCCACTTGAAGGCTAATGTTACTCGTGCCCAGTAATCTAATTCTGACTCGATTTGACTGTATACCCCATGGTGCTATATCTTGTTTTGATTTTTTTTTAATGGGAAATGATTGCTTGTTATTGAAATTGTAAATACGGTTTAAATGTCGTGTGGTTAAATGAGGTTGGATTAGTTATTGATTATTTTTATTTGTGGGTCAATTAAGTTTAAAAATGCATATGTTATTGTTAAATAGTTATCTCTGTATTATCTTTTTCCATTTAGTTGTATTTTACGTTTTTAATAGTAGCTGCAATGTTAATATGTTGTAATTTTCTTGCGTTACAGTCGTTGAGGAACTTAAGGGCATAGTGTTTATGTAAGGAAATCAACATTGCTCACTTGTTTTATTACAAAAAAGATCAATTATAATGTATGTAACATAAACCTTTTTTACATACAACGTAACATTTAATTTGAGTACACCGAAAAATTACTATGCATTAAAAAGAGTATATTATTAATTAATACTGTTTTTTTATTTTTGTTTCATGGGGACAAGAAAGTAATAATTTAAAATTTGATCGTCCTTTATATAAAGGACGATCAAATTTTACAAGATATATATCTTGTATAAAATTTGTACATATATAAAAAATATAATATTTATTTAAATACACATATCTCTACCTAATTTCTGTTTGTTTGCTTAGAAAGCGTTTAGTAGGAAGCAAATTTACTTATGAGAGCTGTTTTGCTATACAAAGACTTTTCCAATATTTACACGTCTCTTTTAAATGTTGTTAAATTTATCACGCTATTATAAATTTTAATATTTTTAAAAATATATGTTGAGACATTGATTTTAAACTCCAAATTCGAACTGTAATTTAAAATGTAAAGAAGATATGCTTATATTATTCATAATATAATATTATTTTTAAATAATAATATAAAGTGATCGTGACAATATGTAATTTTAGCCATTATTTTTATCTTTCCAATCATCAATATATAAGAACTTTGTATGTAATGGATATTTTTGTAAAAAAGCTACATATTCTGAAATATTTTGAATCCAACGTTCATAAATATATAAATAGACACTAACTTATTTACGTTAATTAAATTTAAGTTTTTACACTGTAATGTACTATACTTTAATCAAGATATAAAAAATAAGGAAGTACCAAGTAAGTACTTACTACTTTAAAAATTGAAACATTTTCTAAGCACATAAATCAACGTAAGCTACACGGTGTCTGATTAAAACCTTTTTCACTTCCTACTATCTCGACTTTTTAAAAATTAATACTTCACTCTAGGAATACACAAGAAATTGCTAATATAATTATATATTTTTTAAATCAGTTAGGTTTTATATTTCTTTGTTTTTCGACATTTGTTATAGTTAAAAAACCATATTAAACAATACATATAAAAATTATTTTACTTGACGCTTTTATCCTCATAGCATGGTAGGAGAGAAGAATCTTGTGTCAAGACACTCGGTTTTGCACTTGCCATCCAAATTCGAGGCATTTCGTATTAAGTGTACGTATTTAAATAAAAGCAGTTTCATATTGTCAGTGAGAATTAACAAAAACTTAGTGGCAAGACACTCCCTACTCTTCTTTCTGCAGGAAATCCATATATTGTGTATTGAATGGCGAAAATCAATGCCGCGCTTGATCTTAGGTGCAAGAACGGAGAAATATTCAAATTTAAGTACCTACATATAAAATTTACCCCGCGTGGGACACGATCCATAACATTCATTTGAATAAAAACCATAAAAAAATAATTAGTCCACACAAACCATATATCATGTCAGTACATCATTTAAACTTTCCTTTCTGTAATATCAGTGTATTTCTCGTGATAGTCAGTTTTTGCGTGCCATTGTGAGGACTCCGAGCTCATTTATTTGACGAGTGACATCATATTTTGACGTTTTCTTTCCCTAGAGCAGAATATTTTTTCAGTGAACAAACGTATGTGCGTATTTTTTAAGATTTTTAAAATTTATATCAAAGGGTTTTTTAAAATTAAATATATTTTTTTAAATTTATATAATATAAATCATATTCTTTATCTTGTTCTTCTTATAATGCTTGTGCAACCAGTGAAAGTTGATCAGCTCCGCATATTTTGTCGTATCTTGGAAAATGGAATAATGTTATAATGATTTGAATCCCGTCCATTCTCTGATGCTCCTTAACTACAAATTCTCCTTTTCTAGTAACTTTTCTCTTCTCTCATCATTATGATTCCCAAAGCTTATACCGGTCATAACTAAACATATGCCGCAAAGTTAATACTTTACGCTGTTGTCCGCTTCACGTTTCAGGTCAATATGATGTAGAATCTCGTCCATATAAATTATATTCATACAAAATTAGCACCTGCTCACATCTGTAAGAGCACATGTTCATTTGTAAATGATAATGTTATTTTAATATTAACTTTAGATATATTTTTTTAGCTTCACGCTGTATCTCGTACACATCAGGCAGAGGGAACCTAGTGTTAAGACACTCTGTTCCCCACTTTCCGCCGAAATATGTAGACATTGCGTGTTAAGTGGCGGAACTTAAGGCCGCGCTTTGCCTCGGTCAGAGCGAAGAAAATAGAAATATTATATATTTCCTCTGCTCAAGTGGGAATCGAACTCACAACCAATCGTTTGAAATCACACGTCTGTGCAACTGCGTCACGTCTGCTCCCTTTAGATATGTTTTATTTTTAAGTATATCCTAAAATATGCCAATAAAAAATGTATGGTATCTATTTATTTTTTTATTTATTATATTCTAAAATATATAAATAAAAAAATGAACAGAATCAGTTTCAAGGAAGTCACATGATATTTCGGTCTGAAAATCTCTATTCTCGTGTCGTCTGTCAAACGCAGCGCTACGATTGATGCACCAGACTATTTTGTACTACATACTAGCTGAGTATAGTATTTTTGCTTTGTGAGTTGAATTCATATGTGGATATATTATATAATAATTCTTTTTAATTTAAAGCCTTGCCGCCTCAGTGGCCCAGTCCAAGTGTAAACGCTATAGTTGTAAATTTACTTGGAAGAATTATTGTATTTAAATTATGTATTTTCATATTACCGGCTTACTTTTCAAAAAAAGAAAAAAAAGTGGAGCAGTTTTTTTTATTCGTATTTGTCACAATTACTTGTTCTGTACGTACGTTATAGAAGTATCTATATCTACTATTATTCTACATCAGGTGTTCCATTCTTCAGCACCAATTATTGCCTAAGTTCTGATTAAGCTACAGCTATCTATACGATCATAAAACAGTATAAACAAATTGTTTGTTCGTTGTAAGTTCACAAATTAAAAAGATAATTAAATCCATACGATTTTAATAAAACCGTTTTTACCGTATGAAAGTATAGCTCTCAAGCTTAATCAGAACTTAGGCTAAAATTGGTTCTAAAGAAAGGAACACCTGATATAGAATAATAATAGACCGTACTATAAGGAAATTATGCCTTATCAAAAGTTGTTCAGCGTGATGTATATTTTGATAGGAAGACTCATTATTTCCACGCAAACGAAGTTACGAAGAAGGTAGTCTATAACAAAAGCAGCGTTTTTCTATATAGTTAAAAGAAAAGTGCATAAAAATAAGCTAAAGAATATGCGATACAATATAATATAAAATCCATTGTTAACTTTAACATACGAGAAAATTTGAACAAAAGCACTCAATGCAAAGTTTGAGACCAATCGTAGAGTAAGACGTATATTGACCACAGTTTCAGATTAAGAACCGTGGGCTGTAGTAACAATGCCCCGTCGATACAGACATTTCAATCTCGCGTATTGTGGTCCATTCATCTGATGCTGCGCTTGGCGTGTGAGACCGAATGCTTGCATGAAAATAGAGGATTGAACTCAATAGAAGTCTACCTACTAGGTATTCACAATACCTTAAGAGAAAAGTTCTCCAGATTATTTACGAAGTGCTTTTACTAACTTCATCCTTCCTGTCCATGTATCTATTTGTCCTTCTTGTCCATGTATTTGTCTGTCTAATATATATTTGTTAATAAATGAATTAGGAGATTTTGCTTCGCTATATAGATCCGCTATATAGAAAATTTGCACACACATCTGAATCGTACAACAATACAATATTCCTTATCCAGTATATCGAGAAAATACTTTTGAGTGTGTTTTTTAGTATCCATAATATTTTCTATTTTTTATAAAAACAAAATGTTGTTTTTAATTTAGCCAAATGTCATTTTTAAAATTATGTTTTGGTATTTTACCTTTATCCATAGAAAAGGGAGCTCTTTCTCGCAGCAATAAAGCAGGAATGCAAGCTCGTCCCATTTAAAATCGGGACATTACGTATTAAGGCGTGAAACTCAACTTACCAATTTAAGGAAGAAATTAAAATTATTCCTCCGAGTGGGAATCGAACTCAGAACCAATCGCGTTTACGGCTGTATACGTCCTGCCATGACAAACTGCGTCACGATTAACTTAAATATATGCACTGTATCAAGCTTCACGCTGTATCCAGCACACAGCAGGGTAGGCAGAGGGAACCTAGTGTTAAGACACTCCGTTCCCCACTTTCCGCCGAATTCAGAGGCATTGCGTGTTAAGTGGCGGAACTTAACGCCGCGCTTTACCTCGGCACTACAGCGAAGAAAATGGAAATATTAAATATTTCCACTCCTTGAGTGGGAATCGAACCCTCAACCAGTCGTTTACAGTCACACGCTTGTGCCACTAGGCCATGACTGGCCACGACTCGTACATGGATAATGTATATTACCTTATATATACATATTTACATTGTTATTTTGTAAATCAACGCTTTACATTCATTACGTTAATGAAATAGTTTATTTAAAAGTTAATTTTGAAGATTGCTCTCGAATATAAAGTTTTGATTGCTTCGTACTTTCATACCAAATCGATATTTGGTGAACCTATCAAAATGACCCTTGACGATTTTACTGCAAATTGATCATATTCAGAGAGCAATGTAAAATATTTTAACATTTTTAAAGTGTTATTCACTCACTTAGGTAATTGAAAAACAATTTTAGCAAACGTCTAAAAAGACGCGGCTGTTAGACGGTTTTCAAATATCAGGGATTTGAACGGGTTCCACCCGTCGAGTGCATTTTATTTTATTGAAGAAAGGGGGGCAAACGAGCAGAAGGACTACCTGATGGTAAGTAGTTACCTTCGCCCATGGACATCCACAACATTAGAAAGATTGTGGATGCGTTTCTCTCCTTAAGGGGGGTGGCGGAAAGGAAGGAAGAAGGATGGGGATGGTGGGAATAGGGAGAGAGAGAGCTGGCTTACATGCCATCGAACCGGAACACATCATCAGATGTTTGGCGGTTCGTCCTTGACATGATAGTGGTCGCGAGCCAGTCGGAAAACGAATCTTCTACCACCAAGCTACTGGGTTACTTCGCCTTTTATGGGACGCTACCCAGCGGCGGAGGCGAATTGTATTCTAACCTGTACCACGGGTAAAATTTTTTATACATTTTTTATACAAAAAATGTGATGACATGATAGTGTTAAATCATGCAACACGTCTACAGTACTTTTCGTTTTCCTTTTATTTTAGCTTATGTAAGTTAGTTTCTTATTTAAATACTCATCTGCAAGCGGAATTGCAGTTGAAAGTAAATATTTGTATGTTAGAAAGGCGCTTATAAAATATTTTCTTAGGTGGCTATTTTTATTTACTCTCGTCTATTTAGAACTTCTGCTATTTAAATTTAGCTTCCAAACCTTTTACTTACAAACTTGTTGGGCTAAAAATATAGAAGTAAATGCCAACGTAGTAATGCCTTGTCTATAGTATAATGTTCTTGTGTTTCCTTGAAATTTTGTAGATCTTGATTATTTATTATACCAATTTTCTTATATTCTGGTTTATATTGAATAATTTAATGATTTTATTTAAACGAGTAAATGTGTAAGGATTGGTACTAACTAACCTTACCTTTCAACGTATTGTAAGTTTTATTGAAAATGTTCTTTAATATCCCATAATTTATACCTCCCAATAATAATTTAGTGTAAATAACAACAGTAATAAATTTTAAAAACAAATAAATGAGCTAAAAAATATAATATACAAATACTAAATCCAAATTTATGACAAAAGCTGTACCTAACTTAACAAATGATGCTGGATGCTAACATCTACATTTTTGCTGGTTTTCAACAAAATTTTAAACTTTAGCAAAGAAAAAACAAATATTATTGTGACATCTACAAGGTTATACAATTTATAATCATCACGTAGACATCCTAAATGTCTGTTACTTAAAATAATTAAACCTATTCTTGTTAAATACCGTTCAATAATAATAAATGGAGGTTGAGAATGTAGATAGAATTTATAAATACGCGTCGTCAAATAAGGCTACGGCAAGAGTTTATTACGTCAGTAATGATTACAGTAAAAATATTCCAAATATATTATTTTAGAAAATTTAAATAAATGTACGCAAGGGGATTTGAACCCGCGACTTTTGAAAACTGCTCAGACTGCTAAGCCATGCGTCCCGCTACATCCAATTTCTTATGCGTTAATACAAGTTATTTTGTTTGTTAGCATCTCTGTATATAGATTTTTTACAAATAACTGCAACCCAGAAATTATTCTACAGGCAATCGATTCGCATAAAGTATTCTCTCTTGCCTTGTATATTTTAATGACTTTAAGCTAATAGCCGTACTTATATTATAAATGCGAATGTCTGTGTGTTTGTCTGTCACGCTCTCACGGCTAATCTACTAGTACGATTTGGATAAAATTTGGTATTTTGTATAAAACGATTTGAATGGAAGTAGTAAAAATGTCTGGGCCTAACATAGGTATAATTAGTTTTTCAAAAATCAACCTCTTAAGGGTTGGAAATAGTGGATGTAGTTTATATGAAAAATGTACACCGCTTGACCGATTGTAACGAATTTTGGCATATATATAGTTGATACTCTAAGGTTAAACATAGGCTACTTTATTTTTCATAATTCCACCACCGAGGGTTGCAATATACCGAAACAACTAGGTGCATAACGGCGGCGAAGCCTCGAGCGGGCCGCTAGTTTTAAATAATTTAAGCAAATCACTCGATTCATTTTGTGTTTGTAAATTGTAGTACATTTAACATCCTTATATTATTTTATTTGCTTTAAGCTAACTTGTTACTTGACAAAAGTGTTTTGCGTTATCACTACAAAACCGGTTTACTTCGTATTATCTTCGCCTTATCAGCTACTTAGAGTTCTTATCCATTGCACCACAACGAAAATATGTAAGATATAGGTTATACAAATAAATGTTATACAATATAAAAAGGTATTATGTATATATTAATAGCAGCACGCAGCTCCTTATATTTTCATTTTATCAATTTGCAAGGCAAGCTGAGATCATTTAGTGATAAATTATTCTGTTTCACACTTAAAGTGATGAAGGTTAATTCATTTTTTACTGGGTCAATATTTTTCTTAGGCTAGTCAGAGGGAACATAGTTTTTTTTTAGCTTCACGCTCTATCTCGCATCAAGCAGGGTAAGCATAGGGAACCTAGTGTTAAGACACTCCGTTCCCCGCAATTCCAAAACCGAATTCGGAGGCATTACATATTAAGTGGCGGAACTTAACGCCGCGCTTTGCCTCGACATCAGAGCGAATAAAATGGAAATAATAAACATTAATAAACATTTCCACTCCTCAAGTGGGAATCGAACCCACAACCAGTCGTTTACACTCACACGCTTGTGCCACTGTGCCACGACTGGCCCCCATAGTTTTGCAAAGATATTATATTGTCCACTTTCCACACGAAATTAACATATAGCGTATTAAAAATGAAAATAACTAATATAATTTTCTCTCCAAAAAAAATTTTAACTCAATATCGTTTGCAGTCAAAAAATACCACACAGCGCCACCACGCCTTTGAAATGAAATTTAAATATAAAATATAAATATTATACTTACAAGCTTCACGTGACAACATTCATAAAAGAACACGGTAAAATAATTTAGGCCTGGCCAGTTAATAAAAAATATACACGTTATCGATTTAGGAGTTATAGATACCACCTGCCAATACTACCACCAATACTACTGATCGATGCTTGTGAATTATTTAGAGAGCTAGCCTATATTCTTTCTTCTACGTTACGGACAGTTATTATACATGGTGTGTCCTCATTGTGACTGTATGATACTTAGTATAGGATATTGATTATTAGTAAAAGTAGTTTTTTTAGAATGTCTTTGAGTGTGACTGTAAACGACTGGTTGTGGGCTCGATTCCCACTCGAGGAGTGGAAATTATATTTCCATTTTCTTCGCTCTGGTGTCGAGGTAAAGCGCGGCGTTAAGTTCCGCCACTTAACACGCAAGCCTCCGAATTCGGCGGAAAGTGGGGAACGGAGTGTCTTAACACTAGGTTCCCTCTGCCTACCCTGCTGTGTGCGGGATATAGCGTGAAGCTATTTAATTTTAATTTAATTTTAGTCTTTGTTTCCTTTGCTATATCTATCTGTCGAGGACGAGCGTCTGATTGTAACCGCGATGGTTGTGGGTTCGATTCCTACTCAGGCGAATGATTATATGTATTTAAGTGTTCATTTCTTCGCTCTGGTATCAAAGACAAAGCGCGGCGTTAAGTTCTGCCACTAAACAGGCAATGTCTCAAATTTGGGCGGAAAGTTGAGGACGGAGTGTCTTGACACTAGGTCTTACCTGACTACCCCTCTATGCAGGTAGAAACGTGAAGTAAAAAAAACTATATGTCTGTCTATCTAAAAGTACAACAAAATCTTGCAACACTAATTGGACTGTCTTGTCGTCAATTTTTTTGAAATATAATATTTTCATGGCTAATCTGATATCCTTGCCAGAATGGTCAGGATAAGGGTATTATAATTTTACGCATAAAATTACTTTTGATTCTCCTTTTTTAGTAATTTATTATTTTATTAAGAGTATCATTGTATTTAAAATTATTCTAAAGCTAGGCAACTGCAAATTATACATAAAACGACTCCCATACTTTTGTTTTATAGTAACTTCACACTCTTTCTTAGCAGGGCTGTCAGATAGAACCTAGTGTTAAGTCACTACATTCTCCATATTCGGCTTGAAATACAGGCATTTCGTGTTAAGTGGGATTCAGGGTGGGATTCAGCCGTGCTTTATCTTAAGTACCAGAGTAAAAAAATAATTTAAATATATTCATTTCATCCATTGGTAATCGAACCCAAAACCATCGCGCTTATACCCACTGTCTCATATATTTTCTTTATCAAATGTTACCTAAACATATCGAATATCCAAAAGGCATACAGAAAACTTCAGTCGTGCTTCATATATAAGGTAAAAATGATGTTCACTCGTAAAGTCAGAGCGACTGTAACAGAGCACTTTACAGAGATCACGCACACAGGAATTGCCACTACACGCAGCCACCTTGCCAGTAACAGTACTAAAGCGTACCGAGCTTAGCTCTAAATCCTCGGGAGATATTTCTTGCTAAGAAATTACATTGCTTTTTGTATAAACATTGTTTAAGGTTTACTTTGTTTTTTTGAATTTAAATACAATTACTCATATGTGTTGTGAATGTGTAATAAATTGTAGTTATTTTTTTTTATATAATAAATGTTATATTTTTTATGTAATGGTTACATTGTAGAGGCCGTAATAGCCTAGGAAAGATTTTGACTGTAAACACGATAGTAAGTTCGATTTTCATTCGGAGGAATGATTATATTTATATTATTTTCAGTTCTGCGCTCTGAGTAGGTTAGGTTAGTTTCGTAACTCAACACGCAATGTCAATTTCGGGCGGCTAGTAGAGAGCGGAGTGCCATAACTCAGATTCTCTCTGACCCTACCTTCCTATTGTTCGTCAATAATTTATAAAAAAACTAGCGGCCCGCTCGCGGCTTCGCCGCGTGAACTATTTCATTATATTACAACCCTCGGGGGCGCATATTTAAAAAATAAAGTAGCCTATGTTTAAGCTTAGATTATCAACTATATTTATGAAAAAATTCATCATAATTGGTCAAGCGGTTTAGATTTTTCATATAAACTGTCATCCCCTATTTCAACCCTATGTAAGTATGGATGCTTATTAAATACTTAAAATATTACTCAGAAACCATTTTTGTAGAGAGAAGTGTTTTATTACATATGCTACATTTAGAAATTATCATATAATATATTCTCATATATATCTTGGGCGTGTATATGACATATAGATATACCACATAAATGATTTCAGTAACACATGTTAGTTCCCTTGAGAAAGCCCCATATGAGATGCCAATCTATTCACAAAGGGCTACGACTGTCCTATAAAACTGCACCACGTCACTCACAAGGCAGTAAATACGATATAAAATAATATTTTTTGAAGCCTTCATGGCACAGTGAGAATTCTGACCTTAGGCGGTGCATATGAGTTCGATTCCCACACGATTATATTTAAATTATTTTCGCGCGGAAATCTTTGTTTTAGATACCAACCTAAAACAAAGATTTCAGACGAAAAGTCATGACAGTAAAATTCTCTCTAACTATGCAAGAAAATGCATGAAGCTATATAGATAATAATATAAATATTTGTTCGTTAATTACGTTGGCCACTGGCGCGACTAATCTTTAATACATTTTCACGTCATTAAAATGTTCACGGATTCAGCGCAGTTTCATACATTCCGCCGATTTTCGTGTGCACTCATTAATATTCATGTTATTTAAGGCCGATCACTCCTCACAGGAACTAATTTGTCTCTGAAATATTATAATGTATTCAACTGATGTACTACATTATATACAAGCGTTTATATTACAGTTCTTTAAAGCGCTTTTATTACCTTCTATATTTTTTTACATTTTCTATGATCCGTTCTGGTAGCTAAGACAAAGTGCGGCGTTGAGCTCCGCCATTAACACCTAATATCGGTTTTGGGTACGGACTGTCTTGGCTAGGTTTTTTGACTGCCTTGTTATACAGGATAAAACGTGAAACTGTGCTCATTGAAGTATCTACTTAAAGAGTAGTGTAGGGAAATCTTGCACCGTTATTTTGACCTACTTTTGACACATGAAACTCACTTGCCTCAAAACGTGAACACGTGTCCGGACCGGCGACGATATATTTAGGTATTTTCATATAACAAGACAAAAATTTAATTGTTATTAGTCGTTTATAGGCTATTTATCTATTTTTAGTCCTTACGAATTTTGTAGTGGCGTAATATATCAGAGATATCTCCGTACGGCAGATATCTAAGTGATTACAATGTTTGAATTTTCACTTCCCCTTCATAAGTTTTCGAAAAATGCCAAATTATGAATATGATCATAGTTAAAGTCAATGCTCAATATATCTTTATTCAAATAGACCTTTATAAGTACTTTTGAATAGTTAAAGTCAATGCTCAATATGCACCTAACAATTTTGTACTTAAATTATTCGTGTATTTGAAAAACTAGTTCACTTTGAAAAACTAATTCTAGATTATCACTCTACCAGAAGAAGTGTACTTTATCACACCGAAAATATGAACAAAGTAAAGTAGACAAACACCTTTAATATTAATAACTTTATAGTTGAAAAGGTATTCAATTTCAGCGCTGTTTGTGACATAATTTTAAATAACCAGGATTAAAGTGGATGAAAATGTTGTATAGCTTGACCCGGATAAATGCGCTCAATATTGCATCGTGGTAGTGCACTTCATAGTCGCAAAACTTGGGTGACGCGAGCTGCATACTGCATGATCCGCGGCTACTTGCTGGGATCCTATATAAATTATGCGATAAAGTCATTTAATTTCGTTTAAAAGTTAACGAAATTAATGACATTGCTTTTAGTATTACGTAATAAATTTATATTTTTCGGAAAAAAAGGAAAAAACATGATTCTCTTTGAAAAGGACAACAAAATTACGTCACTTATCGAACAATTTGTCAAATTCAGTCGGGATTTGGAGAATAGAGTGTCTTGGTCACCAACTTCTCTCTACCCTCCGGTGGTAAAATGTGGTAAAAAGTTTGAAGCTAACGCGAATTATTTTAATTTATGTTATTTTTTTTAGTATCAATAAGAGAAAGAGCTATTTTATTTTCTCTCTCGTAAAATAATATATTCATAACATTAATACTTTCAGGTATATCCAATAACTTTTTTAAGGCTTGACCTTTTCCAGACTTTATGTATTCAGATTTTTTTCTGGAAAGTGTAACACATGCCCTAATATTAAATATTACGTACATATATAAAGAGGTACATTTAGGCGTCTTATTACTTAGCGTATTTATTTATTTCTTACTTCGCCTTCGACTTTTCAATATTTTCAATCTGATGTAAAACTTTCTTGAAATCTATATTTGGTATGGACATTTCAGTCGGAGATTTTAAAAAGTCGGCTAACCTTTTTGGGCTATAAATAGCTTTTAATGCTTTCAAATATAATTAAACTGTACGGCGGTTTATTTCAAGAAATGATTTTTTTTTAAATATTTATTCATTTTTCTCACTTTTGAGTAGTAGATAGATATTATATGTTACAATTTGTTAGCTTAACGCTAAAAACACTAGGAAATTTTGCAGAAATCCTGAAGGATCTCTTATAAAGCTACGAAATAAATATATTATTAATGTAATTTAGTTCACGTCAACAGTAAGAACTAGCAAACAAACAACGGTCATAGAAAATTATTTCAAATCTCTTTTTAAACCATAAAAAGTTGAACAAAAGCACATCTCGTTTCGCAGTGTTTTGAATTGCGTTGTCGTAATGAATGAATAAACCTGAATAATGAGACGTCTGTGAATGGGAAGGAATTGAATTAAATGGACTCCCTGGCCATTCTACACTCGAGGATTTGATACAACACCCAAGAGTCGTTCAACTTATGAGTTTACACTTTTAATAATATATAATTTCATCTGCAAACATTTATATTTCGAGGTAAATGTAGAAACGTGGAAAATATGCTGTAGCAATTGATTTATGCATCTTTTATAAAAAAAATCTTGTATATAAATACATCGCTTCTTTGTATTTTTAAAAATAAGAAAACGAACATTGATTAAGATGCTCCAGTTAACTTATTCGCATTTAAAAATATCTTATTGTATTTGTAGTATTGTGTAAGTATATTATATATGTATGTATCGGGTGCAAGAATGATTCAGTTTAACTTATTTGGTTAAAAATGTCGATCTTTATTTTAGGCTTGGAGGAGATTAAAAATATTGTTGGATTTTTCTAGGGAGAATTTCTTAGTAGATCGAAAATAAACATATTCGTACAGTCTGTATATAAATGTCATGTTACATACTAGGTTTCTAGTGTCAGATCTATCTCTGAGTAAATTTAATGCACTATAAGATTATAATTTACTTGATTGACAGGTGTCTAGTCTTGTTTAACTAAGTTGGATTACCTCTCACAGATATTTTTTAATAAGACGCCTAAGTGTTTCCTTATTTAGTTATCTCTAGGTGTATTTAGGTAATATTGCCATCAACATGAGTGCGTAGTGTGGTATTTCTATGATATTTCTTTTATATCTATTGTATATTGGAGCCAGTCGTGACGCAGTGACACGAACGTGTGACTGTAAATGACTGGTTGTGGGTCCGATTTCCAATTGAGAAGTGGAAATATTTAATATTTCCATTTCCTTCGCTCTGGTACCAGAGGTAAAGCGCGGCGTTAAGTTCCGCCACTTAACACGCAAAGCCTCCGAATTCGGCGGAAAGTGGGGAACGGAGTGTCTTAACACTAGGTTCCCTCTGCCTACCCCGCTGTGTGCGGGATACAGCTTGAAGCTATTAAAAAAGTCTATTGTATATTTAATTTAAACAAATGTGCCCCTATTTTTGAAAACTTGGATACAATAAATTAATGCCGTGCATAGTCTACCCTTAATGAAATTTCTAGTCAAATCAACTTGCTATTGCTTGTTCAAAATAATTGCTCATAATTAACTTCTACACTAATATTATTAATATTCCATTTGGCTATTTACTCCAATTTAATTTTAGTCATTCATATATTAATTTGCGAGGCATTAGAGTGTAGGTAAGTAGTAGCATAAATCAAAAGGTGCAAGACAACCGAGCTCGGTGACCTAAAAGCAACATCTAGGGCGCCTTTTAGCTCGTCTGTCTGCGGAAATAGACTCACCGATATCTTGTATCACCGATGCCAATTTTGCCCGTCCTTTACTATCTTTTGGGTGTTATACGAAAAGTTTCTCGATTTTCCCACCCTGCTCTTGATTTGGGTAAAGCTTTATTAATGCTTTTTTAATAAGTAGATAACATGTAAGTCTACCCTCAAGTCTATTGCCTTAGTGTGTTAGTAATTATATTTTAATGTATTTTATAGATATCTATTTTTTTAACACCTGAGCCTAACTCGGACAAGTATGCATGTAAATTAATTTGGTTTTTAAAAACAATAATGGCAAAAAATCTAAAATTAATTAAGGATTATAATGGAGCTAATACATAACACAAAAAAATACTACTTAATTGGAGTTAATTTAACATGCGTTCATTGTAAACTTTTATTTAAATGTAGTATTTGACAATACAATAAATTAACAGATAAGCTGCTATCACTTTTGGAGGCAGTCGAAGTAATTTTTCAATTAAACTCAGTCAATATCTGTCTGTTTTTCAAGGATTACCTCACTGATGTTCATTATTTACATATTTAATTAAAAAAAAGAATTCTCGGTGGTTTTCTTGAGCTAGTTTTTCTCAGGTCTGAGCCATTGATGTTAGTGAACCGGTGGTAAATAATTTGACGTTCAAAAAAATAAAGCAAGTAAACTTGTTATTTTGAATAAAATTATTTGACTTTTATATTCACGTCTGTTGTAATTAATATTTGGTGCTATTAATATTAAAAATCTTATTGTTGCCGTAATTATTATGTTCAGATTTTTTTTTAATGCATTCAACAATCTTGTTTACCTATTCCTATCTCGAAATCAATTAAATCGAATATATTTTTACAATAATCTAAATAAATTAAGTACAGCACTTAAATTTTATGTAATAAAACTTACTGTCTTTGTTACAGGTAACTAAATAACCTTAGAGATGAAGTCCTGGGGTGAAGCGCTAGGGCGGAATGCCTCAGCGCATTTCTCAGGGGTCGGTAGACTTCGTAGGGCGTTGTTGCTCCTGGCGGCCGCGGCCTGCACCGCCGCTGCAGTGCTGTACTGGAGACAACAGAATGACAGCTCCGCACATAGACCGCTACACTCTTTATATGCGTAAGTATATGTGTATAAATATCTGAAATGACTATGCTAAAAGCTATTTTTAGTGGTAGACTAGCTGTATCTAAGACTTTGATCGTGCCGAACTTAAATTCTACGTAAACGAATTTACTCCTAATTACGTCACCTACCTAATACCAAAAATCTCGTCAAAATCGGTCTAGCCGTTAGCGAGGAAGCTGACAAACAGACAGATAGACAAAACTTGTGAGAAATATTTTGGTATATGTACTGTGAATACATATGTACGTATACATTAAGTAAAAAGTGGTTATTTTAATATCATAAACAGGCACTTTAATGAATATGCTCATCTTTCGAAATATAGAGGTATAAACGATATTATAATACATTGTTACGTTTTTTAATCTTTTAAATTTACGGTATTTATCTTTCAGAAATGTGGAGCCACAATGGTCATGGATTTGTAGAAACGACCGATGCGAAAGGCTTCTGGCGTCCGAAACGAGTGTGCTGCAATCTCTTCAGACCTGCAACATGCTATGTGCTTCCACACAACTCTGGCCACAACCCACAGGACCGGTCAGTCTTGCGACTGCGGCAGTGCACGTGAGATCTAGCGGGTTCTCTTTAAAAATAGTAGCGTCACCCTCTGGAGATGTTACAGACCATCTCAACGAAGCATTTAATATAATGCGCGATGATTTGAAGTCGTTAGAACGAAGAAGTGGTATTGATAATAGACGGAGCGAGAGCGCTGTTCGGGATGTGCTGGTCCGCGTCGCAGTTAACGGCAGTCGAGATTCTCGCATGCGGCAAGATACAGACGAAAGCTACAAGTTGGCGCTAAGACCTAATGGGAATTCTTTAATTGTCGATATTGCTGCACACTCCTTTTGTGGGGCTCGGCATGGGTTCGAAACACTATCACAGCTAGTTTGGCTAGACCCTTATGTCGGATCTCTTTTGGCTCTCGAGGCAGCCACAATAGAAGATTCACCCAAGTTTCGTTACCGCGGTCTTCTCCTAGACACAGCGAGAAACTATTTTCCTGTTAGCGACATCTTACGTACAATTGATGCAATGAGCGCATGCAAAATGAACACATTTCATTGGCATGTTAGTGATTCTCAGTCATTTCCTTTGAAATTAAACAGTGCGCCGCAGCTAGCTCAACACGGTGCCTACGGGCCAGGGGCTATATATACACCCGAAGATGTCCGGCTTATTGTGAAAAAAGCGCGCGTACGAGGCATACGTGTTCTTATAGAAGTTGATGCGCCTGCACACGTCGGTAAAGCTTGGACTTGGGGACCTGTTGCAGGTCTAGGACATTTAGCACACTGTGTCGAACTGGAACCGTGGAGTACTTACTGTGGAGAACCTCCCTGTGGTCAACTAAACCCTCGCAATCCTCATGTGTACACGTTACTGGAACGTATTTATGCGGAAATTATTGAACTAACTGGAGTCGATGATATTTTCCATCTCGGCGGAGATGAAGTGTCGGAACGATGTTGGGCGCAATACTTTAACGATACAGACCCCATGGAACTTTGGTTAGATTTCACGAAACGAGCAATGGTTTCATTGGAACGAGCTAATGGGGGAAAACTCCCAGATTTAACTCTTCTCTGGTCGTCCCGCCTAACTCATACACCATATTTAGAGCGTTTGGATAAGAAACGTTATGGAATACAAATATGGGGCGCCTCACGGTGGCCAGAATCTCGTGCTGTCCTGGATGCAGGCTATCGTTCAATTCTGTCCCACGTAGATGCATGGTACTTAGACTGCGGGTTCGGCTCTTGGCGAGACAGCTCTGACGGGCATTGCGGACCATATAGATCGTGGCAGCAAATTTATGAGCATAGGCCCTGGTTTGAGGAAATGCCGGCTTTAGCCACAGGCATGGAGCCCTGGAGAGTGGAAGGTGGTTCTGCGTGTCAGTGGACTGAACAGCTCGGCTCGGGGGGCTTAGACGCTAGAGTTTGGCCCAGGACTGCAGCGCTTGCTGAGCGCTTGTGGTCGGACCGCGTGGACGGCGCGACCGCAGACGTCTACCTCAGACTCGATACTCAACGATCTCGGCTAGTTGCTAAAGGAATCCACGCAGCCCCGCTGTGGCCACGGTGGTGTTCCCACAACCCACATGCTTGTCTCTAACATGATGAGACCTAATTTAAAATGTGACTTTCGCAGTTACAGATAAAGTACAGATCTTGTGAAAATAGGAATATATAAGTCTGACCGCTCTGTGTTAAGATATAAAGAAAGTCTAGATCGAAAACGACAATTAAAACAAGATCTATAAGCAAAGAATAATAAAAGACAGTCATCAGAAATGATGGAAGACAATGAAACTTTTTGTTAAACAAAATTCAGAGCAGTCATAAAGTTAGGCGAGAAGTATAGATGTTTGCGTTTGCATTAGCTGACTCAAAGAGCCAATTATCATTTCGCTTTGATTGTTTGTATAGTTGTAGTGAAAATTGAATTTAACGACATAATATTGTTAATTTAATCGTAATCGAATGAATGACATTTTTGTACATAATAATCATTACTTTATTTATTAATTACGAGTAGATAATCTGTACAGCTTTATAATACTTAGTGGGAACTTAAATCTTATAATTACTAGAATAAGGAGTTATGTACTTGTATTAACTAACGTGGAAATTATTTAAATAATAACCAATTGTAACATATTATGTACGAGTAGTTAGGATCTATTCGACTGCCACTTTAGTCACAACTTTATGCGATATCCTATAATATTAAATGTAGTTGGTACTAAGCGATAAGTGTCATATAGCACACAAATAATTATTACCGTTAATTTTTAAATGTTAGTTTAGTTTTTATATGCAACTTAATAAAATTTAAAAATGGCAGACATATCTTAGTCTCAGCCTGGATTTAAATGTTAGAAAATATGTAATAAATTAAAAAATCCTGGAGTTAATACTATTTCGGTTTAAAATCAAAGTAAAAACGTTTTGTTTTTGTACTCGGTACTCGAAAATTGAATACTGAAATACAAAAAAAAAATGAATAATATATTTTACATAATCAAATGTGTTATTAAAAATAATATATGTTTAAGTGTTACTAGCATGACAATTTGTATTTAGTAATTATTTATTGAAGGAATCGTGAATTCTTTACTCGTATACGTTTATTATACTGGATAATTTTATAAATTAAAATAATTAATATTTACATGGCTTGGTTATATAAACGTCTAGAGTGATGCTCTAATAATATTGTAGGAATAAAATCGAAAATATACTTTAAATAAACATTTGTTTAGAACTGTAGAATTATTTCTTATGAAATAGCTTTTAAATTTACAATGAAAAGTATTAACTAAAAGAATTAAATATTCCGTTACACAAAATAAATTAAATCATCTATTTTATATTAAACTGGTTATTTTTTATATCAAAATTCTAGATCACGGTGCAAAAATTAATTTAACTATTTTAAAAAAAGTCTATAATGGGTTCATAAAACTAATTCCTTAACTGATATTTTCTTACTATGTAGAATTTTATCAGTTTATTTTACTTTATACTCATTTTTATTTATTTATATTTTTGTAAGTACTTATTACTTATATATAAAATAATCATTATGTCGTTACGTTGTGGATGTCTATAGTAGATAGTACCTACATACAGTTAATGTATAGGTACTGGTAAGTTAACTCGAAATTTAGATAGAAAATATTAGTTATTATTAATCAATAACGTTCATAAATATATTTATAATTAAGAGTTATTAACAATGCACTAAATAAATAATGTATACATTTTAGTAATAAAATAATTCTTTTGTATACCTTGTACATATAAACATTTTTTTTTTCTCGGGCTGTGTTGCCGCATTATAAATAAATTATTTATTTTATCGTTAACCTATTAAATTGTTTAGGTATTCTTTATTAATAATAATCTTTATTTTAATATGAATAATAAATGATATTATATATTTTTTTCTATTGGTAACAAAAATATTGTATTATTCATTTTATATTGGTATTAAAATTACAAATTTGACATTTGTATTTTGGCGCCATTTGTAATATTTAGTTTTCGCATCTTGTTTTCTGTTGTGAGCGACGCACTTTGACGTTTATATAATCTAAATATCAATGTTTAGATATTTAATTAATAAATTAATTACTAATATATGTAAAATCCACAAATTGAAGGCAAGTCACAAATAATTTACAGTTCTTTAAAGTTTTCGATATTATCAACCAGTTGCTTATTTTTTTCTTAAATATTTTAAAGTTAGGTATGATAATTTAATATTATTACTTTATCCTTTTTGTTGTAAATAAAATGAAAAGACATAGATTATTACAATATAAAATACTAATAGGCAGAGTAAAGTATTGCAATAACAAGATTTAAAAAGAAAATTCAATTTCTTTACATTAATTTAAACATAATTAAACCGTTATCTTAAGCACATAATAATATGACCAATATTAAATTTCCTAAATCATGTAATACTCCGTAAATATTCAAAATTAGTTTATCTTCAAGTTTGATATTAAATAAATTAGAACAATTTCTATATTTTTGACAGTCTATTCAATTTTATGAAGATTTTTTTAAAGTAGCAAATCAGTTTGTTAACAACCGTTTTTTCTTGTGTGATTTTATTATGAATATTTTATTATACATATTATAGCCGAATAACGTTTTTGGTTTACGCGATTTTAACACATTTTGAATTTTAAGCTAAGGATTAATCTGTTATTAATTTTTGTATTCGAAGATATATTTTAGAAAACTCAACGTTTTGAACACTTTATAGAAATCCATAGCAATTAGGTAGACTAAAATATATTTTTGAGCACCAAAATATACGCGATTAATCCAGTTTAAATACTTTTATTCAAAATATAATAATTATTTCTGTAAATAGCACATGTTTTTTGGTATGAGATTATTTTCTATTAATTTGAAGACCATATACACTTTCTTTGATTTAGTATAGCTTTTTGTACAGACGATATTTTTGAAGTAGCATTTATTAATGCAATCAATAACTTAATGTATTATAATCTTTTTATTAATTAATTTGTTTTTGTAATATATTGTTATATATTCTCAGTTATGTCAAAAGAAAACACAACTTTTTTTATTTTTTTCTCTTTTCCTTCTTTTAATATCTAATTTAATTTTTATTATTAAAATTATGATATTTGACATAATTGATAGTAAAATAACCAATAATACTCAATAACGATATATTCAGATGATAGGATGTAATCCTGTACCGTTAACAGCATTGTCCTGTTTTATATTTGTTAAATTATTTTGTTTATTATTAAGGAGCTACCGTATATATATTTTTGTGATTTTTTAATGTATATTCTTTAATTCATTTCATGAAATTTCATAAAGAATGTTTGTTATTTAAAAGAGATAACATATCTTTTGTTCTCTAATTACTACTAGTTATTGAAATAAATTGTATTAGGTTTTTAATATATTGAATAATTACTCAATTATATAATAATTATTACTTCTTCTTTACTAAAAAGCAAAGCACGTAATATGAAAAATCTATTGTTATTCATTATTAATTTAATAATAAACTTAAAATATTCCTTTTAAGACCAGAAATTGATTGATTTATTCAACTTTTGTTACAATCGGTAGCCCTTATATATTGTATGTAGTTAAAACTGGCACAATTTTGTACATTTTATAAGTAATGTTTGGTGCTATAGTGATTTTGTGGTGTACTTCTATGAAATAAATAAGCTGAAATAAACATGAGGATTTTATTTAAATAAAAACTATTTATTAAGCAATAAATTAATAAAATTTATTAATTGACCAAATTAAAATTAATATAAGGCAAGGTGGGTTTTTAATACAAAATGCATGACAGAAGTTACTTCTTCCTAAATATGTTGCTGATTCTGCGACTGCGAGGAGTTCCCTGAAAATCATAATTTGATATAAATAATAATTATTGTAATAGTACTTTTTAACATTTTTTAATAGTTATTCACACACTTAGTAAATTGAAAAAGACATTTAGAAAACATATAAAATGTGAACGCAACGGGACTCGAACCCGCGCCTCCTGGACACTGTTCAGGCGCTCTTTTATATGGAAAAAAGGAGGCAAACGAGCAGAGCCCACCTGGTGTTAAGTTACCTTCGCCCATAGACATCCACAACATTAGAGTTATGGATGCGTTGCCAGCCTCGGAGATGTAGGAAGGATGGGAATGGTGGGAATAGGACAACTCTGACCTCTGACTCTGACCGCTAAGTCATGAGTTCTGTTAGGATAATTTAGAAATTTAAATAGAATTATTATTAGACTTTAGCATTATTTTCATTCTCCGCTCTGGTACATGCGAAAATTGCGGAACAGAGTGTCTTGACACTAGAGTCTGTCTAACCCTGCAATGTAATAAGCAGCTTCGCGCCTTTTGCCACATAGCGTGGCAATCAAAGAAGATCTATTGTCAACACACTCTATCTTCCGATTTCCGTCCTAAATCGAGACATTGCATATTTATAGAGCGGAGAAATTAATATTTAATTATAATCTTTTCCCCGAGTGGGAATCGATCCCACAACCATCGCGTTTAAGTCAGACGCTGTCCCGCTGCA
The DNA here is from genome assembly GCA_019049465.1 of Dryas iulia moderata. Taxonomy (NCBI): domain Eukaryota; kingdom Metazoa; phylum Arthropoda; class Insecta; order Lepidoptera; family Nymphalidae; genus Dryas; species Dryas iulia. Next base: position 3,984,310 of record CM032430.1, on the reverse strand, counting down.
GCCCGACTGCCTCTGTGACGGCGGCCATGTAAATAGCTATTCTAATATTTTCAGTTAATTTATAAAATAATAACTATTCAAAAAAACATTTAGAAAACGTATTAAAATGTCTTTTTCAATGTCCTGTGTGTGTTAATGACACTTTAAAAATGTTAAAAGTAATAACTTATCAAAATATTATTTCCCAACTGTGTGAGTAACACTTTAAAAATACTTTAATTTTCGTTTCAACATTCATTGCTTTAAATCAGTGGTTCCCAACCATTTTCGACCACGGACCACTTTTACATTATTCTAGCAGGTACCACTATGTATGTAGGTATAATAAAAATAAACTGTAATAATCAAAAGAAAACTTAACTTAAAAACTCAAAATGAAATTATATAAAAATAAATAATATTTAATAAGAAACTTGTGTCAATTGTGAGACTGTCGTGGCACTATTGTTAACAAGTAGTCAAATCCAATACTTTTTGCGAATTGTAAAAACATACTATATATCCTAACTTCCTTATGTAAACTGACATACTTATTTTATAATATCAATGAATTAACGTGCAATTACTCCTGTCGCCTACTGCACGGTTACCAACACCCGCTAAATTTAAAATTCTGCGGACCACTGGTTGGGAACCAGTGCTTTAAATGAAAGTCAAAGAATTAACATCATCATGATTTATAGAAAAGTCAATTTCGCAAATAAATGACTAAATTATAGGGCATATTGTAAATTTATTATTGAGTGTTTCTCATACAAACTTTTTTTAATAATACTAAATATGAGAACAACTTACTTCGGCAGTATCGTTCTTGTTGGATCTAAACAACGAGCGCAGTCGTGAAGGAGTGGCAGTCTTGCGGCTCGGAGCGGGTTCCATTTCCACTCGGAGAGACTCACGTAACTCTGAATCCTGTGGATAATTTTTATGTATTCTAATTATTATCTATACATAATCTATAAACATATAATTGGCATAAAAAGCAGGGTAATCAGAAATAATCATTCCCTCTAGTACAGGGGTTCCCAGCCTTTTTTTGATCAAGGAGCACTTTTACATTATTCTTGCTAGCAGGGACCACTATGTATGTAATCTTTGCAGTTTCTGTCATTTTGTAGTTCGATGAGTTATATAACTTTGGATAGAGCTGGGTATTAATTTAGCGGATGTTCCGCTAAATTTAAAATCGTTCGCGGACCAGTTTATCCCTTCTGCGGACCACTGGTTGAAAATACATACAATAAATTTTCAATTTTAAACTTTTAAAATGCTATACCAAAAAACAAGTAAAACATAATTACGTCATTTTTCAATTGAATGAGAATGAAACGCTCATAATAAAAAAAAATATGTATTTTAAAAAAGCCTTACCGTAGCAGATAATCTGCCCGCTTGCTTGCTAGGCGTGGGAGGACCAGGCTTTTTATACGCTGTTATACCAACTTCCTTCCTCTGTTGTCTGCCTGCCAGAGACATACTGCCAACACACTGTGAAAAAAAAAAAATAATTATTTACTTATATATAAATACATATAGCTTCTCGCTATACTGTGCATATAATCAGAGAAATAGTGCAAAGACACTCCGTCCTCCACTTCCCGTCTGAATTCTAGACTTTACGTATTAGATGGTCGTAACTTAATACTGCAGATTTTAGTTTGAATTCGACACTTTATATATCGGGTGACGTAACTTAACACCGTGTAATTTATTTATGTATGAATAAATGCCGCGTCTCCTCGTTACTTTAAGAATTCTAAAAAATACTCTCTTAGTGCTATTATACAGGATAAACAATATGAGCAATAAATTTGATTTTCTTTAGTCCAATAGTTTCAGTTGTACGAAATCAGTCAGTTAATTAGTCAGTCAGTCACTTAGTACCGAAAGACTTCCGAAAACTTTAAGTACTATACTATATTAATTTTAATAAAATATAATAACTTTTCAGTAAAATATATCATACTTAAATAAAGTCAACAATACAACCTTAAACATAAAATCTATAAATATATATAAAATATTACATACACTATATTATAATAAATAAAAAAATAGATAATAAATATACAATAAACTACATTAAAATACAATAAATAAAACAATTATTAAAATATAAAACCTTATTACACAACAATTGAATAATAACTGCAGACAACGCGACGCGACGTCTAGAACTTTGTGGAAGTTATGACCAATTCGAAATTCCTAAAAGGATACCTATCCAGTCACGTTTCCATGGCAACGGAACATACAAACATAGACTAAAGAAAACAATTTAGTAATGTTTGTTTAATAAATACAAAAATACTCTCTTTATAAATATAACGTCCTTTTTTATACGAAAAATTGCAAATTAGTAAAATTTTCTAATAATTTCTTTGAAATCAAATAAAGTTATTTAAAGGTAAGTTTAAATTTCTAAAGTATGTATAAAAATTAGAATGTAGTAAGATTCGAACCCGCGTCTGCTGGATGCCGTCTAAACTCTTTGAACACAAAGCTATACTAAAATATCTACATCCGGCTGCGCCGAAATTCATTTATTTAAAAAAAAAAGACACTTAAAAATCGTATAAAATTTTGAACGCAGCGGGATTCGAACCCGAGCCTCCTGAAAATCACCCAGGCGTCCTGACCGCTAAGCCATGCGTTCTACTACCAGCTATTTCTTACAACTTACTTAAGCTATTACAATCTCGTAGATATTTTCATGTAGAGATTTTCGTTTTTGAAAAAATCTCAAGAATCGCGGGGTCAAAGTCCGTTGGATTCAAATTTTTACACATCTAAAAAAACACTTCAAATCTCCCAATTGGTGAATAACACTATAAAAATATAAAAAAACAACATACCTTAATATCCTCCTCATGCAAAGCGGACGCAAATTGTGTTTCAGCAGGATAGGAGCTCTTCAAATGGGGCGGGCATAACGAGTTCCGCCATCTCAGCTCCGATATCCTGTGTCCGGGAGGCAGCTCCGGGGAGCGCTTGGGCGTGGAGAGCTCTCCGAGCCAACGGTTGTCGAACACTTCGCCCTCCTCGTCTGACATGTGAAGTGTTCGCGTTTTCTTGTTTTCTGTTTAAAATTGTAGATAGTACATTATTTATACGTTATTTCTTAGTGGGATCGGATATCCCAAATAAGAACCGTATTTAGATATAAAATTAATATCAAACCAAAACAAATTGACAAGTTTTGAGGCCGATACTTAAAAAAGCATAATTATTCGATCGTGGCCAGTCGTGGCCCAGTGGCACAAGCGTGTGACTGTAAACGACTGGTTGTGGGTTCGATTCCGACTCGAGAAGTGGAAATTATATTTCCATTTTCTTCGCTCTGGTGTCGAGGTAAAGCGCGGCGTTAAGTTCCGCCACTTAACACGCACACCTCCGAAATCGGCGGAAAGTTGTGAACGGAGTGTCTTAACACTAGGTTTCCCTCTGCCTACCCTGCTGTGTGCGGGATACAGCGTGAAGCTATAAAAAAAAATATTCGAAAATACCGGACAATCTGAAATTTTGCATTCATTAACCAAGACCGATATAATATTCTTCATACGAGTATATCCTCAATAGTGTCCTGATCCACTTATACGACTAACTTCTTGCATATATTTTACTGGCGACCCGCTCTCGGCTTGTTGACACTTTTATCCGCTATATGAGTCTTTGAGATTCTCAGAACTTTCTGTTCAATCGTAATAAAAAAGCTACACCTATTTTATTTCACTTTCTTTGTAAGGGCTAATATTCGGAAATACTGAACCGATCATGAAACTTATTTCACAATTAGAAACTACACTATAGTAGCGTTATAGCATTCCTGAATGTTGAAGCTTTTCAATTGTGAAATAATTTTCACGATCGGTTCAGTATTTCCGAAGATTATCCCTTATAAATAAAGTTGCAAACTTTACCTCTTTATTATATTAGTATAGATATGGAAGAAGTTAATAAAAATTAAAATTAAATAGCTTCACGCTGTATCCCGCACACAGCAGGGTAGGCAGAGGGAACCTAGGGTTAAGACACTCCGTTCCCCAATTTCCGCCAAATCCGGAGGCTTGCGTGTTAAGTGGCGGAACTTAACGCCGCATTTTACCTCGGCACCAGAGCGAAGAAAATGGAAATATTAAATATTTCCACTTCTCGAGTGGAAATCGAACCCACAACCAGTCGTTTACAGTCACACTCTTATGCCACTGGGCCACCACTGGCCACTTAATAGAATGGAAGAAGTTAATTTTAATTATAGTAGAATCAACAGTTTAGTGGGAAACAAATATACCATAAGATCATGTTTTCAAAATACTTTAGTTATTAACGTACTTATTGGGCAAGGTTAAAAGTCAATTTGTACACTGTTTAAAAAAATCAAAGTGGAGAGCGGAGTGTCTTGATGCTAGGTTCTCTTTTTTCTTGCTATGCAGGCAAAAAAGTATGCTAAGTTATAATTTTATGTACCGACAGAAAAATAAAGTACTATAATATTCGCTTTACGTTTATTATCTCATAACACGATAGACTGAGAGAACTTATTGTCAAAATATTCCGTTCTCCACTTTCATACAAATTGGGCACCTCAACTCAACACTTTGCGCAAAATAACCATAACATTCACTTACCTATAATAAAAAAAAATCACCACAATTAAAAGATATAACAAAATAATCACTACTGCTAAGCTAAAATAAATAAAAATTAAATATAAACAATTAATTTACAAATTAAAACATAAAAGGTGACATAACTGACCTTTCTGGTTATAATTAGTGACTGGCAACGAGCGCAGCGAGTGCGCGTCGGAGGGGCGCGAGGGCTCCTCTGGAGGCGGGACGAGACCAGACTGCCGATAATAATTATTTATTATATACATACATCCATAGGTTACTATATAAACTGGTAAAAGTACAAAAATACTATTTTAAAGGGTATTTTAAACTTTATAAGAAAATAAGTAGCAGTAGTTAGAAAAGTAGCTTTACTCTTAGTCCCACTTTAGTCTCCCGCATAGAGGTGAATGGAGTCATTCACCACTTTCAGCCCGAAATAGAGAAATTACATGCGAGATGAGAATGAACGCCACGCTTTATATTATAATGATTCCACTGAATGGGAATCGAACCCACAACCAATCGCGTTTTCAATCAGTGCCCCAATAGGTTTTACTGAGCTTTGAATATAACATATTACATTGAAATTATGATCGTAACAATGAGAAAATACAACTTAAGTAACCTTCATTTGAAGTTGTTTTTTTGCACTTACTACTTGATTCTACGTAGACGTAGACCACTTTCGATATGCACAACTTGTAACTTTACGCTTTTTCCACATAACAGGAAAATCAGAAAAAACCTAGTGTTAAAAACATTAATATGCTCCTCTTAGTCGAAAATAGACATATTGCATATAACAGGCGAAACTCAACGTAATGTAAAATGTAATATAATCATTCTGCGAGATCGAACCCAAAACCTGTCGCGTTTACAGTACTATACATTATATACTACCGAATTATCCATACTTATATTATAAATGCGAAAGTCTGTGTGTTTGTCTGTCACGCTTTCACGGCCAATCTACCGGTCCGATTTGGATGAAATTTAAAATGAAAGTAGTAAAAGTGACTGGGTCTAACATAGGCTACTTATTTTATCAATAATCAACCTCTAAAGGGTTGAAATATGACCGCTTGACCGATTGTATTGAATTTTGGCATATATATAGTTGATAATTCAAGGTTAAACCTAGGCTACTTTATTTTGTAAAAATCCACCACCAAGGGTTTCAATATACCGAAATAGCAACGCAAGTCACGCGGCTACGCCGCGAGCGGGCCGCTGGTATAAAATAAAATTGATACTATCATAGCACTATATCTTAGATACGATCAGTGTAGATTCGACCGAATTAAAAAGTATTTATTATATGTATTTATATAACTTTTATTTTTCCAATGTGGTAAGATACAAGGCAGCGTTAGTTTCAGGCGCCAATAGGTAAAATTTCGAAATTAAACGAAAATTAGAAAACAAATGCCTAACTACTAGGTTATTCCTAAATATCCTGTCTGCGAATGCTAGCGATGCCTACTTTACAGTGTAATGTAACTTCTGTTCGGTGTTATAGCATTTTTTTTTCAAATCGCCTTATTATTATAAAAATCATTATTTTCCGTCTCTGGTGTCGAGGTAAAGCGCGGCGTTAAGTTCCGCCACTTAAAACGAAATGCCTCCGAATTCAGCGGAAAATGGGGAACGGAGTGTCTTAACACTAGGTTCCCTCTGCCTACCCTGCTGTGTGCGGGATATAGCATGAAACTATTTTTTTTTTATTATTTTCAAATTCATTATCAAATATATTTAAGACTTCAAACTAATAATTATACTAAATGAAAGGATTTCTTTTAAGTAAATTAAATTAAATATACAATCAATTATATAATAATAAAAAAACAAAATATCTAAATATCATACCGAATGTGTATGCTGCAAGGACATAAGCGATCCGGACCTCTGCTTCTTCCTCAGCCAGTTCGCCTCTTCCTTTTCAACTAAGAACTTCTCACCGACCTTCCACAATTCATTCGTCAACCTCTTTATATGTTCCTCATATTCTTTCAACTTGTCGTGCGCCCTTTGCAAATCTGCCTCCAAGCCCGCCATATCCTTCTTTTGCTTCTCTTTGAACACCGTTATCTGCTCTTGGTACAATTGATTCTAGAAACAACATAATGCCAATTAATATTTAACTAACATTAACATATCACAAAACAGCTATTAAAAGTCCCCAAACAAAACGCGTGAGCAAAAACATGCGCATGCATAGTGAAAAAACAAATTACCTTTTCAAACAAATGTTTTAATGCATACTGTTACTTAACAATACTTACAATTACATAAAATAAAACAAAAAGCATCCATTAAAACATAATTTATTGTAAGCGAACAGCCACACGGTCACCAGTCCATTTGTAAATAGTACCACCACACTACTTGGTAAGCCAGTATTAACGTTAGTATTGGGAGTATACTGACCATTTTAGCTTTCATCCTATTAAGTTTATCTTCATATTCCGCTCGCACTTCCATCACTGTAACCGCCTGAGCGTCCTTAGCGCCCTCGCCCTTCTGAGCTCTGGCTACGTCTTCTAGAAGCTTCTCGAAGGATTTCTGTAGCTCCTCGATCTGGACCTCTAGACTTGTGTTCTGGAAGGTTCCGTGCGCGAGTGAAGCCCGGTCTGTATCACTTGTGAACGCCTGTTTAATTTTCTCTGGTGATACTGCTCGGGAGATAGACCTTTCTATCCACCTTTCTAAATTCATGGCGCATTCTGCCAGATCTTGTATCACAGCGGCATAACCTCGTTCTAGCTTACACATAGTCGCATCGTTCACACGTCCGTCCAAGCTAAGTATTTCTCTTCTCACCGTCCTCTGGATGGAGACCACTCGACTCAACTTTTGAGTGTACAATTCCTTAACATTGTTAAACGTCTTCATACAAGCAGAAAGCTCTGTTAGGAACTTCCTCATGTTTATAATTTCACATTCATTTATCCGATTGACTTCGGTAAGCCTGTCCCTTTCTTTTTGCAAAGCTACTTGCTTATCCGAACACCGGCGTATGTGCCTTTCCGTAGTTTCCAAAAAGTTCTCGAGATCCTCCATGGTCACGGAGCCCGCGGTTATACTCCGCCTGATGTCGTTATCACAGTTGGAATTCCCAAAGTTAGTCAGTTCCTTCAAAACCGTATTAGATTTAATTTCAGCGATACGTTTCAATATAATCGCTTGATACTTGGCCGAAACTTTGATTATTTGGCTCGCTCTGTTTTCTGTTGCACTCATTTTGGCCACTTGTTTCCTTAATTCGGTAATTTCTTCATTCTTTTGGTGGACAATCTTCTTTAGTTGACACGATAGCTGATGACAGTTCTCCTTGCTTAACTCTAGTTCCTTAGAAACATCTAGAAGGTTATTTTCCGACTCGGCTATAATGGATTTGAGGTAGGTTATGTCACTTTGTAGGGTCGTAATGGTTCTATTTTTGTCTTGAACTATCTTTTCTAGATCGGTAATGGGCTTATAGGCGTCCATAGAGGAGTGTGTGTCAGAAGTGTTATCTACCTGAGGATGGAGGTCTCGCTCCTTCTCTTGTCCTGAGTATTTGTGTCCTGAACGCTCTTGGCTGGCTGCGGCAACTATAATTCATATAAATACGTTTATATTAAATATTATGCAGCGAAATAATAACTTGTTTGGGTTCATTCAAAACATTATTCCAGAAAATTCGATGTTTCGAACATTTTACACTAATTAGCCGAGCAGTTGTTTTTTACATTTAATCAATACAATCGAATTTATTGTATATTTTTGGAAATTTATGGAGTATTAAACATTTGTACGAATTCATATCGTAATGGCCACAAAAATGCGATGCAAATGGAATAATGCAACTTCCTTGAGTTCTTATTCCTTTTGAAACATTTCTATCTATTTTTTTTAGCTTCACGCTGTATCCCTCACTCAGCAGGGTAGGCAGAGGGAACCTAGTGTTAAGACACTCCGATCCCCACGCACCGCCGAATTCGGAGGCTTGCGTATTAAGTGGCGGAATCTAACGCCCCGCTTTACCTCGACACCAGAGCGAAGAAAATGGAAAGATAATTTCCACTCCTCGAGTGGGAATCAACCAGTCGTTTACAGTCACACGCTTGTGCCACTGGGCCACGACTGGATACACCTATATTTTATACTTGAAAATATTTTCTTGGTTTAGTTAAACATAATAATAGTTTATGTGTTGGGTTCGTCCATCTGAATCTATTATATATACGGTATAAAATATATATAAACAGCAAAACTAAACCAATTCAAAGTAAATACAATCAACTTACATGTCTCCCTTTGACCAATAGCTTTAATCAACTCTTCATTTTCCTTCTTCAATATTTGTATTATATCATCTTCCTGATTTTTCGATTCTAATTTATTTTTTAAATTAAGTACTTCCGATTGTTTAGAATCCAAATCTTTATTAAGATTTCGCAATTGTTCATTTAAAATGACTACAAGTGCATCCTTTTCTTCCCTTACATGATCTATCAGTCTATCCTTGTCGCTCACAATTTCTTGCATTTTCAAATTATTTGTGTTTAATTCTTCTTGCAATGTATGTATATTTTTCTCTCGACTTGCAAGTTCCGCTTCCGCCTTCTGTTGGTACTCCTCCAAAATGGCGCATTTATTTATTAAATTAATTCTCTCTCTTTCATTATTTTCATTTTGCTTATTTAATTCGAATTCTAAGCGTTTTTCTAATTTTGCTATGTCTGAAAAAAATATATAAATAATTTATTAATAATTTCATATTAATATGAAAATTTTGACTGTAAACATGTTTTGTTCTTAAATATTCAAGGCCATGTAAGGAAATGAAAACATGAGACATTTCTAAAAACAACTGTTGAATGATACATAGGAATGAAATATGTATTAAAATTTCTTTTTGAAGAGGAAAACAATAAAAAGTAGTTACGAAGTAAACATATTTGTTTTCGAAAACGACTAGTCGACGTTCTAAAAACAAGTAGTCTCTCTACAAAGATGCTAACAACATAAATAAGTTGTAATAAAGTGTATAAGAATTTTGACGCAGCTGTTAATAAATCACATGGCTGTGGTCAGAATGGCAGTGGTCAGAATGCTTGGACGTTTTCCCAAGAGGTGCGGATTCGATTCCCGTTGCGTTGAAATTTTCATACGTTTCCTAAAAATGTATTTTTTTAATAAACAGATTTTTAAATAACGGCATGCGCACACGGCAGAGTAATCAGAGAGACCCTAGTGTCAAAATGCTCCATTTTCCACTTTCCACCAAAAACGGAAACATTACGTGTTAAGCAGTGAAAAGCAACGCCGCGTTTTTAATTAATCAAATAAAATTATTTCTATTTATTTTTATTATTTATTTATTTCTAAAACAAAAATAATAACCTAAATCTTTCTCATCAGCCAATTTAAGCAGTTGTATATTTTCGTTCTTCATTTCATTCAACATTTTATTTTCATGTACAAGTTTTTCCAGATCTTCATTCAACTTAACCATTTTATTTAAACATTCATTTTTTTCTACATTTATTTCATTTTTATCTTTTTCTAAAGTAACAATATGACTTTCTAATTCTTGCAGTTTTTCTTGCAATGTTGCATTCTCTGCATTCTTGGCTTCAAGTTCTGCTACTAATTTGTTGGCATTCTCTGTTTGTTGATGTAAATCATTTTGAATTTTTGTTATTTTTTCAACATTTTCTACTTCATTTGAATCATTCTTAATTTTTAGTTCATTGTTTTCTTCTTTTAATGAAAGTAAATCTAAAACAAAATTATAAAAATAAATATAAAGTAAAATCATTTTAATATATGTAGATAAATATATACAGCCTCGAGATCCTACTCATTGTTATCCATCTTACCATCGAAATAGAGACATTCTCCGAGTGGGAATCGAACCCACAACCGCGTGTTTACTATGAAACGGCACCCCACTATGCCACGTATGGCCACAATAATAACACTTACAGAAACGATTTTTTCATCACGAAATTCAAAATTTAAACAACAAACACAACGATTTTTTTACGAAACACAATTGTCTTTATAAACATACCAGTATAGTTATTATTAACTTTAATAATTATTATAAATACTTACTTTCTTCAAAAATCTGGATTTTCTCAACCAACTCCATTTTTTCAGATTCAACACACTCAATACATTTATTTTTATCCAAAACATTATTTTCTAATTCCAAAATTCTAATTTTAAGTACTTCATTTTGTGATACAATATCTTTGACCGCATCATCTTTTTCTTGACGATAATCAATAAATTCCTTATTTAGTTTCTCCAAATCATTATTAAGTAATTCTTTTGTTTCAGTCAATTTACTATCGTAATTCCTTTTATCATTCTCAATAGAAGCTTCCAGAGTTTTTATTTCATTTTGTAATTTTTCATTATTTTTAATATGTTCAGCGATTATTTTATTTAGATTTACTTTTTGGTCCTCCATTACAGATTCTGTGACAGTCACCATGTTTTTAAGTACTTGCCTTTCTGAATCAAAATCAGTTATAAGTTTGTCTTGGTTTGATTTTTGTGCTTTTATTTCATCTTCTAATGACTTGATAGCTAAAACAATAAAAGTTTTGGTTCCAATTATTATTTATATGTAAATACATAACTAGTGATTTTGAAGTAATTATAGTGAAATGAGAATGTGTCGTGACTGTAAATACGATTGGGTGTAGGTTTGATTCTCCTTCAGGGGATGGTTATATTTAAATCAATTTCAATCTTCCACTCCATTGGGAAAATAAAAGCGCAGCATTGAGTTCCACTACTTACCTCTTAGGCACAAGAGCAGAGAAATCAAAATAATGATTCCTCGGAGTGGGACTTGAACCCATAATTAATCGCAATTACAACTTGACGCTGACCTACTGCTCCACTATGGTCTATAATATAAAATATTTAACATATAAAATACTAGCGGCCCGCTCGCGGCTTCGCCGCGTGGACTGCCTAATTGTTTCGTTATGTTGCAACCCTCGGGGGTAGATTTTTGAAAAATAAAGTAGCCTATGTTTGACCTTCGATTATCAACTATGTTTATTCCAAAATTCATTACAATCGGTCAAGCGGTTTAGTTTTTTCATATAAACTTTCATCCCCTATTTCAACCCTTTAGCGGTTAATTTTTAAAAAAATAAGTAGCCTATGTTAGACCCATGGTTATTTACTACTTTCATTCTAAATTTCATCCAAATCGGACCGGTAGATTAGGCGTGAAAGCGTGACAGACAAACACACAGACTTTCGCATTTATAATATAAGTATGGATAGATACATTTTATTCTAACAAATAATTAGATAATTAACAAATAATTACATAATTAACAAATAATCCAGACCAGTCGTGGCTTATGGGACAAATGTGTAACTGTAAACGCGATTGCTTGTGGATTCTGATACTCGGAATGGAAATATTTAATATTGAATATTTGAATATGTGAAGATTAAAAAAAAGAAAGAAAAAAAATAATTACCTGCATTGTTTTCTTCTACTGTGTGCTGTAACTTTTCTTTCTCATTTCTTACTGTGTCCAACTCAGAAGTCTTTTCTTTCAAATAATTAGTAAGCTTTGTAATCATCATATTAAGATTATCAATTTGACATTCATACGTTTTCTTCAATTTCTCTGTTAAATTTTCATTATCTACTAACTTGTCTTTTAAAGAATGCACTTTAACATCTAATTGTTGTTTCAAATCATTTAATTCTTGATTAAGAGAGTCGTTTTCTAGTTGTAACTGTTGAATATCTTGTGTTTTCGTTTCTATCATATTTTTGTAAGCCTCCTTTTGTTTCAATAATTCTGCAACATTAAAAAAATAATTAAAATATTGAATTATTTTTCAGTGATGGCCATCGTGGCGCAGCGGGACAGTATATGACTATAATCGCGATTGGTTATAGGTTCGACTCCCACTTAATGGAATTATTGTATTATAGTTATTTTTATTCCTCTCACTCTGGTGGACAAGACAGAGCGAGACATTGTGTTCTGCCACTTGGCAAACAATATCTGAAATTCAAGTGGCAAGTGGAGAACAAAGTGTTTGGACACTGAGCTCACTGACTACTTTGCTTAGTAGGAAAAAATGAGAAAATATTAAATTATTTTTTTCTATTGTTAATAAGTATAAAAAAAGCTTACCAGTTTTGGAATCATTAACTACTGTCCTTAGCTTCTGGACTTCTGTTTCAAATTGAGAAATTTCAATTTCCTTTTGCTTAACTTTTTCCGATAACTCTTTAATAACAATATCTTCATCCTCCAAAGCTTTTTCCAGATTCTTCTTCAAATTCAACTCTGAAGCCAAATCACTGATTACTTTAAAAATAATATCGCAATTTTCAACTGTGTTTCCTTTTTCAATACATTCATATTGTTCTAATATACGAGAGCATATATTATCCCTCTTAATATTCTCAATAACTTTGTTCAAGCCACAATTCAAAATGGCGTCAATTTTCGTGTTATCTTCCTCAAGCGCTGAAATAAATAAATAATCCGTATACAAAATAATAAATCTACAAACATTAAATTATATGTTTAAATAAAAAACACATACTTTTGTAATCAGATTTCAATGAGTTCAAGTCTATTGACAATTGTTCTATTTCTTCTTGCTTGGTGTTCATTTCAGACGACCAATTATTGTTTACTTCTTCAATGTTTTGTTCTAGAAGTTTCTTTTCTGATTTTAGTTTTTCGCAATCTACTTTTAGGTTATCAGAAAGATTTAAAAGAGTTTCTTTTTCTTCGGCAAGTAATGTTTTATCCTTCATTAATTGTTCATGCATATTGTTAATTTCTTGTAAGTTATTTGTAAGGGATTCTATATTTACAATTAAATCTTGTTTTTCAGATTCTAACATATCTATCTTTTGTTCTAAGTTACTATTATATTTTTCCAATTCTATAATCCTATTGTTTTTAATATCAACATCTTCATTAACAATTACAAGCTTCTTTGATATATTTTCCAATTGGTTTTTAAGTTCGGTTTTAGAAGTAATTTCTGCTTTTAATTTATTTTCTATTTCAATTTTCGCTTCGTTCAAACTTTCCTTTTCTTTCTCAAATAATTGTTTTGAAAGCCTTTCGTCCACAAGTTGTTGTGTCAGACATTCCTTTTCTTCTACTAGTATATTTTTAACTTCTTCTATTTTTGTTAACTTTTCCACAATCATTCTTTGCTCTGACAATAATGCTTCTTTCCCTTCATCAGCTATTTTAAGGATAGATTTTTCTTCCATCAGTTGCTGAACCAAAATTGCTTTCTCATTTAAAAGACTGTCTCGTTCATATATCACACTTTTGTAATTATTTTCTAGAACATTAATTTTTTTAACTAGTTCATTGTTTTCTTGTATAACATTTTGTTTTTCATTTTCTAATAAATCTGTCCTAGCTTTTTCATGTATTAGACTGTCTTTCAATACATCATTGCTATGAGCACTTTCATCGTAAGTATTTCTTAACAATTCTATTTCATTCTTAAATTTACTTTTTTCTTCTCCTAAAACAATTATTTGTCCCTCCAAAGTCTTAATCATTAGTTCGTTTTCGTCTAATTTGATCTGATTTTTATGTATTTTTGCAGTCAGTTCCTTAATTTGATTATTATCTGAACTAATTTGTTCTTGCATATCTCTTTCCAATTGCTCCCAAGCGCGCTTTTCATTTTCAAAATAATTTTGTAAATGATTTAATTCAAATGTTTTACTCTTCAGTTCATTTTCCATGTTTTCAATCATTTTGTCCTTTTCTTTGATAAGTAGTTCGTGAGTACTATTATCTTCCTCTATTGTGTAATGTAATTGCGTATTCTCTACTTTCAGTGATTCAATCACTTGAGTGTTGCTTGTTATAATATTATCTAACTCATTTTGAGATTTGGTTAGAAGAGTGTTAAGATTATCAATTCTTGAGCATAATTCTTTGATATCAGCATCATTTTTTTGACACATTTCTTCATTATTTTTCGTTGCTGCCTCAAAATTCATTTTTAAAGTTTTAATTTCTGTAAAAAAATGATCATTTTCTATAAATTTTTCATAATAACATATAAAAAAATAATTTACGTTTTATAGGTAAAAACCTTACCTTCTATTTTGTCTGCATTCATATTTGAAGCATCTTCTAGTTCCTTTGTTAATTTAAGATTTTCTTCCTTTCTCTTCAGTATATCCTTACTAAGCTCATCATTCATATTGTTTAATTGTTCACATTTACTTAAATATTCCTTTTCCATATTATTTTTGTACAAACTTATTTGTTCTATTTCTTGTAGTAGATTAGTTTTCTCTTTCTCAATCTCGTCTACCTTAACGTGCACAATTTCAAGCGCTTTTTTCAGTTCATCATTGTCTAATTTTTGGTGTTTAATTTGTTCATCTTTAGATTTAATAATAGCATTAGTTTCAATTAGCAGTTTCTCGAATGTTTTGTTAAGTTCTTCTAATTTTATCTTAAGCTCTGCATTTTCAATATCAAAGTCTTTTTGAACTTTTTCAAGCATTCTTGTCTTCTCTGATATGGTTTCTTCCAAATTTTTTATAGCTGCAATTAGAAAAAGACGTAAAACAACAATCTAAGTATTTAACGATACATCAAATTAATTAAGATGTTCTTTTCTTTTTAAGCTTCACACTGTATCCCGCACACAGCAGGGTAGGCAGAGGGAAGTGTTAAGACACTTTATTCTCCACTTTCGCCTTAACGCCGCACTTTACCTCTGATACCAGAGCGAAGGAAATGAAAATATTAAATATTTCCACTCCTCGAATGGAAATGGAACCCATAACCAGCAGTTTACAGTCACACGTTCGTACCACTGCGCTACGACTGGCTGGCACCTTTAAATGTTCTTATTAAAAAAATACTCACTCATGTCATTTTCCTTAGATATGTCAAGTATTCTTTTAAGTTCCATCTGCAATTCAACAATATTGTCATTACTTTCACTCAGTTTCGTTGTCAAGTCCTGTTTTTCCTTCTCTATTGCACTCATGTCTTGCTTAACCTCATTTTTCTCATTTATCTCGGTTTTTAATTTGATTTCAATTGAATTAATAAGTTCGTCTTTTTCACGACATTTTTCGTCGAAATTATTTTTTTCCTCGCTCATATCTTTTTTCACCTTTTCTATAATATTATCTTTTTCTATAATACTTTCACTCAACTGCTGAACAGTTTTATTTAAATCTGCGCATTCTTGTTTTAAATTTGAATTTACTTCTTTTTCTGTAGCTAAAGTCTTATTCAAATCTTGAATATTTGCCTTTGTTTGTAATATTTCAGAGTTTATAACCTCAAGGTCATTAGATAACTTATCATTTGCATCTTTGACTTGCTGGAGTTCATCCTGAATTGTAACTTTATACTGGATCTCATTTTGAAGTTGATTCTTCAAAGCATCAACTGTAGCATTGATTTCATCTAAATTGTATTGCAATCTCTTTGTCTCTTCATTATTAATAATTTCTTGATGTTCATATTCTTTTTGAATTTTCTCAATTTTTACATCACGATTTTGTAGTTCTGCTGTAAGTTTATTGTTATGGTCTCCTAGAATTTTACAATCCTCATTAGATTTTGCAAGACAGGCTGATAGCTCTTGTAAGTCTGTATTTAATTTTTCATTACAAATAGTGAACTGTTGTATTTGTTTCTGAAGTTCTGTGATATTGTCTGTTTTCTGCCTCAAATCGTTCATATAGCCTTGTATTTGAGTATTTAAATTCGCCATATCATTGTTGTATTTACTGGTTAGTTCCCCTCTCAATTCTTTTTCTTTCCGGACATCACATTGCAGTACTTCAATCATTTCACCTTTTTCAAATATTTTATTTTGCAATTCAACCAATTCATTGTTTCTGTTAGAGACTTTTTCTTTTAATGTCATCATTTGCTTTTCGTATTCGTCTCTCATTTTGATTTTAGATGATTTTTCGGCATCAATATCAGTTTTTAGATCTTTTATTATGTTTTCAGATTTAGTTATTTCATCGGACAAACTCTGTAAAAGTGATAGTTTTTCCTCTTGCAAAGTTTGAATTTCCTTCATTTTAGAATCGATGATCCTTCTAGAATTTTCTCCAGTATCACGCAACCGTTGTTCTAGCTCGTTTACTTCGTTGTTTAACTTAGTTACTTCATTATCGTAGTGTACTTTTAATACATTCTTATTTTCTATTTCTTCATTAATGCGATGTTTTAAGTTAAAAATGTCGGTATCTTTCTCTAGAATTATTTGTGTCAAATTTTGCTGCTCCTCTTGAGATTTTTTTGTTATTTCATTTAGTTGGTCCTACAATATGTATATAGTATTTAATGTCAAAGAAATTATTATTTATTACGGTAAATAGCTGAAAGTATTTAGTTTGCTTGAGAAAGTTAAGATTTTAATTTGAAATAGCTCTCACATAACTAATCATTACTTAAATTTTAAAATATCTTTGTTTGTAAAAGGAGTTTGTAAGATGGCCCTTAATAAATGTAAGTATTTAGCTGTTTAAAATAATTTCCATAAAACATAACAAAAACATATTTACGAAACACTAGCAAGCTTCCAAGAAGCGCGGGTTCGATTCTCACTAAATTGTTGTACATTTTTAAATATCAAAATGTATATGAATACAATACAAAAGTATAATTACCTGCAACGTCTGCATTTGTTGTTTAAGAAGAACTATTTTAGCGCGTTCTTCACTAAGCTGAACTTCTATCACATTAGCGCAAGCTTCACTGCATACGGCTAGAGGATTAAAATTACTTTATTAATAAGATCAAAACTACTTTAATGCAAAAAATAAACAAATTAAATTAAATAGCTTCACGCTATATCCCGCACACAGCAGGGTAGGCAGAGGGAACCTAGTGTTAAGACACTCCGTTCCCCACTTTCCGCCGAATTTGGAGGCATTGCGTGTTAAGTGGCGGAACTTAACGCCGCGCTTTACCTCTACACCAGAGCGAAGAAAATGGAAATATTAAATATTTCCATTCCTCGAGTGGGAATCGAACCCACAACCAGTCGTTTACAGTCACACGCTTGTGCCACTGGGCCACGACTGGCCACAATAACATCTAAAACATCTAAAAAATAAACAATAACATCTATTTAATACTTTCTGCTAAAATACATTTTCATATATAAATTATAAAATGCGACTGAAGTTGTGACTTTTATAGAAAATTTACAAAATTGGCAAAACCAATAATTAAAAAAAAAATTTAAGAACAAAAGACGGCATTTTTTTTAGCTTCACGCTGTATCCCGCACACAGCAGGGTAGGCAGAGGGAACCTAGTGTTAAGACAATCCGTTCCCCACGCACCGCCGAGTATTGCGTGTTAAGTGGCGGAAGTTAACGCCGCGCTTTGCCTCGACACCAGAGCGAGGAAAATGGAAGTAATAAATATTTCCACTCCTCGACTCGAACCCACAACCAGTCGCTTTACAGTCACACTTTGTGCCACGTCTGGCGGTATAATGAAAAGAAAGAAGACAAACACCATCATAGTACAGCAGAACAATAATCATTTGTATATACTATAATTGTTGGTTAGATAGATACCCAGTGATAATATTTAAATTACATTTATTTAAAATTAAAATGTTGAATTATATAAATGTAAATTACATATATTTCATTAATTATATCTGAAACATATTACATTATCTAAGTAACATACTCGTACACAAAAATCTAAACTTACATAAATTATGAGGCAATGACTGTACACTTGTATCCAAATCATCACATTCAAGTTGACTAGAGTTGAGACCGTTCAGCCTGTTGTGTTGCCGTAACTCTGTCACCAGTTCTTTAAGGGACTGGTTGTGATGACGCTCCGTTTCCAATTCGTCCACCAATTGAGACACTCTGGTCGACTCTTGCTGACTTATTGTGAACCATTTGTCGCGTTCGCGTTTTAATTCATCCAGCTAAAATAGTTTAAGAATTTTATAAATTATTGTTTCTTTTTTAGCAGGATAGTCAGAAAACCTAATCTCAAGACACTCTGGTTCTTCGCCTTCGCCTCGTCCGACATGTGGCGAACATCGGTCAAAATAATTAAAAATTCATGAAAAATCTTATCTTAATATTAGAATTTTTATATACACCTGATTAAATAAGAAGAAAAATTTGACAAAGTAGATTTGTGAAGAAGTGAATTTTGATTTGAGAGAAAAACGTTACTGCTTCTTACCTTTTAAGAGGCTATGAAAAATTTTTTAAAAGCAATTTCTTTTAAATTGTATTAAATGTAAGATAAAAAAAAATATTGCAATTTGTAAAAAAGTCCCATAATTTTTTAAATAATGTAATAAATAATGGTATTACAGTATACATAACAAAGGCTACTTACCTTATTTTTAAACATATCCCTTTCATACGTCACATCGTCCAATTGTTCTTGCACACTAACTAGTCTATCTTCAGCTTCTTCCAATTGCTTTGCTAACTTGGCCGAGTTAACGGTAGATGTTTCAGCCTTTGCTTCATTCTCTTGACCGCAACAGGTGGAAATTTTTGCTTTAAGATCCATTATATCCTGTTTGTATATTTCTTTATCTTTTACTGAAATTTTTGAAACAAAAGATGTTTAAATAAAATAATTTCTAGCACAAATGAAATGTATAAAAATATTTGCACTTGTAAATAAACAGTTTTACGCTTTTTCCCACATAGTGTGGTAGTCAGGGGAGGAGTGTCAAGACACTCCATCCTACCCTTTCCGAAATGGAGACATTGCATGTTCAGTGAGGTAAATACTTTTGCAAATTTGTGTCCTGTTCAAGAGTAGCTGTAGGTAAAATATTTATAACAATAAATAAAATATTGAAGCCATTGTGAACTTACTGAAGTAAAAGTATGATCATGAGAATAAAACATTGAATATTAATAATATAAACATGGTTAACAGAAAGAAATTAGAACAAGTGAATGAGGTGGTATATTTGGGAAGTATGTTTAGCAGAGATGGAAGGTATGATATGGATGTTGAAAGGCGTATTGCTGCCGGTAACAGGGTTAACGGTGCCCTCGCTGCGTTGATGCGACGGCGGAACGTGAGCATAGCCGCACGTTTAGCTGTGCACAATGCAGTGCTGGTACCGACGCTGCTATACGGCAGCGAAACGTGGGTATTGCAGAAGAAGAATGAAAGAAAGATGAATGCTGTGGAGATGAGATCTCTTCGAAAGATGTGCGGAGTCAGCTTAGCTGACCGAATCCGCAATGAAGAGATACACAGAATGGCAGGTATTAGCGAGAACGTCATAGTAAGAATGAAGGGCGTGCTCAGGTGGTTTGGGCACGTCGAGAGGATGAGTGATAGAAGAATGGTAAGAAAGATTTATGAAGCAAAGGTGAGTGGTAAGAGAGGCAGGGGGAGACCTCGGTTGACCTTCGAAAACACAGTATGGAGGAAGGTCACGTAAAAAACATGAGGACCCCCCGGAGGGTGTGTATGACCGTAGCGTTTGGCGCTCCGTTCTCTCTGACTGCCCCACAAGGGATACAGCGTGAAGATATTACAAGCTTATTAATAATATAAACATGAATAAATTGTTTATAGCAAGAAACAGAATGAAATGTAAAAAAATAAAAACTATCTTACAAAGCTTTTCCATCTTCATATTAGTCCTTGTTAGCTCTTCTTGTAAATAATTCTTGTCAAAACGCTCAGCATCTAGTGCAGCTTGCAGTCGTCTTACTTCACTGTGTAAGGATCGAAGAGCTGGTGGTGTTTCTGCTACTTTGAAAGGTTCCATTTCTGCCGCAGCTACATCCTGCCCGCAGGCCTCTGGAAGTCAAAGAAAATTATGAAAATTTTCTGAAAATCTAAACTATATTAAAAACTTTGCAGCTTTATACTTTTTTCCACATAGCAAGGTAGTGATGACCCAATGTCAAGACATTCCCCCACTTTTCGCCTGAAATCGACTGACAGAACTCAACCCTTTTCAATGTTTTGTCTTTTTGAGCCGAAAAAGGAAAATATAATTTAAACATTCTCCTATGTGGGAATCGAACCTACAACCATCACATTTACAGTTAGGAGTTGTCCCACTGCACTACAATAGCCTCATGGAAATTTAGGCAGCATATAAAAATATATATTTAAAAAACTTCACACAGTTGTGTCCCAATGGACAGGAGTATTTTTGAATAATAACTATATTTGCCCCTACTACTTACTATTAACTAACTTTGTTTAGGTACTATAATATATTAAATACATTCTCACAAGCTATTGCAACATATTTAATATAAAAAACAAAAATAGATCTCATTGGATTTAAATAAAGTAATAATATAAAATAAATTTTTTAACAATATACAAACCTGCAATAGCTGTTAAAACATCTGTAGATGTTATACTAGAACATTCCATTAAAGATTTTGTAAACTTCAATATAGTTTTTTGATCACTGGCACTGAGTTTACTGCACATAGCACTTTTAATATCCACATCTTTTGAATTAATGCAGACAAAAAGGAGTAAAAGAGAAGCTGCCATGTATATTTCTTCCTCATTATGTGGTTCCACTGTGCCATTTTGAAATGTAAATTTTGGATATTTTTCTAGAATGAACTCCCTTATTGTGTGAGCATCGAGCAAAGAAGATTTTGATTCATCTAAATTAAAGTTTTCTCTCAGATGTGATATAATATTTAAAAGAGATTCTAGAGATACAGGAAATTCTTTCTTGTTTTCTTCTTCAAAGTAGCAATTAATCTGGAATTAAATAGAAACATATTTTTACATGGATTTTTAAGTGGTACTCATATGAAATAATAAAGTAAATGGTAATCTAGTATTCATTAAATTAATAACTAACTCAAAACAAATCTTGCGCTACGCAAGATCAGAGATTTTAGTAACTTATAATGTTTGTTAATAACTTGACTTACGACTTATAAATTACGGAGAAGTTTTAGATGTAATAACACTTCTTATATATCCTCTTAATATTTAATTTGTAGTTACAGCATGAAGAAGTTTAAAAAAAAAAATAAGAGTTAAATAATCTGCAAATAATGAGCAACGGTTATGCACCTGGCGTTTCAGTAGGCCGTTAAAAAAACTGCTGCACAAAGAAGCCATATCAAATAGAACTCTGTTTCAATCTTTTCGTGTTAAATAAGTATAATAAAAAGGATTACAAGATACTAATGTGTAATTTAATAAAAGTATTTATGTATATTATGAGAAACTTACCCAATTTCCTAAGATGGTTTTCCATTCCTGTAACATTTTGCACAGAATTCAAAAAAGTCACGATTACGTAGAAACACTACTTAAATAAGTCGGTATATATTAAATTAAATAATTAAAATAATACAAAACATGTATAAAAACATTGAGGCGAGTGGACTAAAGATTTAAATAGAAATGTTCGACAGTTGTTGTTACTTCGCCGTTGCAGTTTGAAATGTTTTTTTTTTTCGAAAGTAACATTTACTTTAACCGTTTCGTTAGCTTTTACAATTAACAACCGGTTTATCTACCGAACTTTTATATTATGATTTTAAAATTTACGTGCAGGACTTTTTATGGTTGATAATTTTAGTCACATTATTTTGTATGTGCTAAAATAAATTATTTTACATATTTTTTTAATATTTAATTATCGGAGTGCAACGTCAACAGTCTTTATAAATACTTCTATGTTGACAGCTTACAAGTTTTAAAAATATGAATCTGACTGACACTCAGCTATAATAATTTAATTAGATAAAACTGATTTTTAATCTTTAAGACAAGTTCAAAGAAATTTTATTGTAAATTGAAGCTCATCTTGTTTTCAGTTCTACAAAAATTTTTCCTATGGCATATGTGTTAAGATCGAGTAAAGGTTCGTATTAAAAGAAGCTGGAATTTAAAAGTTAAACAATAAATATTGTCTTATTTATAGTTTATCCTTTAAATATAATATTATTTACTTCTAGAACGAAAATATTAAACTGATCATGTCACCAACAAGGGCTGCTGGACTAGTTATATTCAAACAAACAAATCAGCTTATACAGTTTCTTTTATTACAAACTTCTTATGGCGAACATCACTGGACACCGCCAAAAGGTAGATGATATATATTCATATGTTAAATATATTTTTAACATTGCTGCATCTTAGACAGTACCATTTGTTGCTTTTATGTATTTAAATTATTAGGTCATGTTGACCCTGGAGAATCAGACTGGGTAACAGCATTACGTGAAACCAAAGAAGAGGCTGGCTTATCTGAAAATGATTTGGAGGTAAGCAGAGTATATCTTAATTGAATTATTCTATAAGATGTGTATTCTCTAACTTAATTACAATAAATAACTTATGTGCTAATAAATTCCTTTACAGTAAAAATATATAAAATAAATATATTGTTTTTATATATAGATATAGAAATAAGCAGTTGTTCAGAATAGGATTATGACTGTAAATGGTATAAACTTGTATGACCAATGCTTAAATTTACAGTTGATACTTTGCTTATAATCTAAGTACAGCACACTTCTTCTAAAATAATATTTGAAACTATTTAATTTATACTGTTAATTTCAGATTTACAAAGATATATCAAAGACTCTTAATTATGAAGTAAAAGGAAAACCAAAAGTTGTGGTGTACTGGTTGGCTAAATTAAAAAATCCTGATACAAATGTAGTATTGTCTGATGAACACCAAGACTTAAAATGGCTGCCACTCAAAGAAGCAAAAGAAATATCAGGATATGATGATATGAAAGTGCTTTTAGAAGAATTTCACAAAAAAGCCATTGAAATTGTATAACTTGTATTACAATAAAGTTTTACAATTTAATAGTACACTGTTGTAGTTC
Source organism: Dryas iulia moderata (assembly GCA_019049465.1). NCBI lineage: Eukaryota > Metazoa > Arthropoda > Insecta > Lepidoptera > Nymphalidae > Dryas > Dryas iulia. The sequence goes on along the minus strand of CM032430.1, from coordinate 3,960,813 downwards.
ATAACTAAAATGTGAATATTGTATACTAATAAAAAGAGTTTTTTTAATGTAATTTTAATCTGACCTATAACTTAAAATTCATCAGGAAGTGAAAATATTATTTAACTTTTTTTTATTATTCAGAGAGAATTCTTTTAATTACATACTCAAAGTATTACTTAACTATAATGTGCAGTATATTTTTCCTACAAATTTTAATTTACCAGATTTTGATACTTTGCCAGTGTTACAGTTATTAATTGCTAAATATTGTAAAGGTACTTTCTCAAGAACTCTTAGCTCAGTTAGTGGCTATGAAGTTCTAACTATATTGATAAAAAAAATCAAATCTGTCAGTGTTTTTTTATATATTATTATATGAATTTACGATGCGTAGATATGATACTCCATAGAACAAAAATCATGTAAACACGGGACACCCCTAGGAGCTATGAGCAGTTTGAACTACATTGTAGGTGTATACTAACTTCCCTAACCTTATTTATGTCGTTTGATGTGCATTTCTTATCCGTAGCATTCAGTGGGGTATTAATTCTAATCTATTGTTGTTAATATAGTTTTACTAAGAAATGATTTAAAATAAAAATGCCCACGTTGACATATGTTGAAAACCCTATTCATGTGTCATGTTGAATCTGCATTTCGCGCTCTCAAGCGTCAATTGTCAGTCAGATTTGTTATGTTTATGTCGTACGTGTTAACGAATTTCTTTGAAAATGAAATAATTTGTGTTAATATTTATAAAAAAATATGACATTTATTTAGTTTACTCTACTGTATGATATGTTTATTTAATACTATTTAATTTTGGGGTATTTATATAATGGACAAACCCGAGGATAATTCTAAATCTTTAGATGTTAAACAAGATGATGAAAAAACATCCAATAATAAATTAAAATCCCGTGGTGCAAAACGCAAAAGGTAAATTTTTTACTGCTCACATATTTTTAACTGATCTGTAATTTATTTGTCTTATATTTAGCTAACAGAGAGAGCCTAAACCGATGTATGTTATGATTGCATTATTAAAGACTATTTTGTGTATTAAAGGATAAATAGTGGAAGCAGCACCGATGTAGATGATGTATTACCGGATAATACTTTTGATATGGAGAAAAATCTTGTTGCTTCAGCTATTAAAAATAATTTAGATGATGTTAGTGTAAAGAAAATTTTAAAGGTTAGTTATATGTACTAATATTAGTAACAATATAATATTATTATATATTTTGATACACAATTTTGGTAATATCTTTATATAATAATTATTATTTATAAGTGAATTTGTTTCATTATAATGACAGAAAGTAGTTACAAATGACCATGTCCTGGCACTTGTTAAATTACGGGAAGAAGAAGAGGACTCTGGGGCTGAAGAGAATCTTCGCCCTAAACTGACAAGATCTAAAGCTAAGTGAGTAATCTTTGACTTATATTATAAACAAAAATAATGATACCTAAATAAGCAATAAACTAAATTGTTTAAATTGTACATTATATATAATATTTTTAGGGAATTAATGAAAGTATCTCCTAGTTCGGTGTCATGGAATTTAGAACTAACCCCAATAAAACATATACCAGTAAACATTACACCAGAAGTAAAAGCTTTGATTGCTCAAGAATTGCCAGAAGACGAAGATGATGATGAATATCAGCCTGTAGGTAAACTTATATAAAACTAATATTGTGTACTATATTTACTATGTAATTATATAATTATTATAATGCAAGGTACATGTAAAAACAATATACTGAATAAGGCCAGCACATATTCATACTAAACATTTCTGAAATCTGAAAAATTATATTATTTTATGATATAATCTTTATACTCTGCTTACCACACTAGTTAGCAATAGAAAGATGTGTAAAGGTTATTAATATATTGTATAATATAAGTTAATATTATATTCTCCTTATACCAGTATTTTTTTTATTGGAGATTGTCAAGTTACTTCATTTCCATTTTCCGCCTCAGTTCGAAAGATTGTATTTTGATTGGCAGACCTTTAGCCATGCTTTGTCTTGATACCAGAGTGGACAAATGGTAATAATTACATATAATTTTGAGTGTGAATCGAACTGAAAACCATTATAAATACAGTTAGATGCTGCCAAACACTTCAACTGTGGCCTCATCTATTTTTAAATTGTAATAAATGTGAAATTTGACATATTCATGTATTTTTCATTTACATGTAATAAAATTATGTTTTTTACAAAGAGTGATGATGACCACGGAGTGGAATCGTGTAGTGATATAGATTCACAGCCGAGGACGCCAGCGACACCTAAAACCCCAAAAAGGCTCAGTCCTCAGGTAGTTCAAGATGGTCCGTTTAAAGTGCCGCAGGTAAAATTAATTTTGTATAGGTTAGAAATTCTGTCTTTATAGTTTTTGTAATAGTTTCATGCTTTTCTTCTGCACATCAGGATGGTCAAAGAGAACCTGAAGACACTGTTCTGCATTTTCTTGCTGTAATCGAGATATTACACGTTAGAGGGCGGAACTCAATGCTTTGCCCTAGGTATCAGAGAGGAATAATGAATACAATTAAAATATTTCAGTGTTGTTTCTGATTAAAGTATTTCTTTGAATCGAACTCGAACGAAAATCAAACCCAAAACCTCCGCGTATATAGTCAGACGCTCTCACATGACGCTATGATGGCCTACAGCAGTTTTATCATCATGCTTTTATCCAAATAGTAGGGTAGTCAGAGAGAACTTAATGTTAAGACACTTCATTCTCAACTTTCCGCCTTAAATAGAGATATTGTGTGCTGAGTGGCGACACTCATCGCCGCTATTAGATACAAGAGCGGAGAAATGAGAATAACATATAATCATTCCCTCGATTGGGATTCGAATACACAACCATCAGGTTTAATATGATTCGAATATACAACCATCAGTTTGAATTTGAATTAATACTAATAAAAATTGCAAAGCGATTTTTATAATACATAAAGTCCTTAAAGTTTTCTACACGGGATCGTGGATATTAACGTTCATTTACCATTTAGGTAACCATAACATTCAATTGCCTTTTCCTTATCTTAATAAAAAAACTTTAATTACAGGGAGTAAAAACACCAGTATGCAGAAAGTTAGATTTACAAGAAGAAGCGACTATAGCACTTCGAACTCGATCCAAGCTTTCCCTATCAGCTACTCCCATAGAACATATAGAGGAATCCTTCATACCGCCAGACGACTTGCCCATGCCAGTTGTAGACGATTTGTGGAATGAATTCTTAAATGAATGTCTTAATCCTGCTTCAAATGTGAGGAATGAGGATGATGATGAAGCTGACCCTGAATATAACGTCGCTGCTGATCCTGATGCTAGTTAGTTTTTGTTTTTTTTTTTGGATTGGGAAATAGTTTGTGGGGTGATAGTGGAGTGGGCTCGATTCCTGATTTGGTAAATTCAGGATTTAAGTTTTGTTATGTAATGTTTGTCTATGTTGATAATGCTGATGACATAAATACGTTGTAATGAGCGTATAAGAATGTCGACGCAGCTGGTAGTAGAACTCATAGCTTAGCAGTCAAAACGCTTGGTCGGTTTCCGAGAAGCGCGGGTTCGAACCCCGTTACTTTCAATTTTTTATGTTTTCTAAAAATGTTTTTTTTTTTTATGTCAGATGTCTAAAAGTATTTATATTTGCCTAATATTGAGTAATTGATTATTGAATCAAGTGCTCAATACTTAGCATTTTTTTGATGTGGAAAATTTTAAGTATATAAATTTTAAATAAAACCATTTTAAGACTTGTATATTAATGGAGGTTCTGCAAGTCTGATAAGTATGGCAAACTAGTTCCATGTACATTTTTTTTCAACTTAGTTTAACCTTTCAAAATTATAAAATGATTCTTGTATATATATCACAAATATATATATATATTATTCATCAATTGACTAACATTAACAAACCATTTTTTTAAATTCTCAGATGAAGAAGATGAAGAATCGCTAGAGAACAGTATTATAAAGATATCTCGTAAGGAATTGAATGATCTAGTCACAGAGTTATTTGACGTACTACCCGAGGGCCCAGTGGAACCGTTGCAGGATATACAGAATGTTCTGGAACAGGATAAGGGGTTCGAGGTTAGTTCAATATACATATTTATTTGTTGTTTTTTTATTCGACTTCACGCGTTTCTCGCTCACCATATTTCACGCAATATCGAGCCATTGCGTGTTAAGTGGCGAAACTTAAAATGTCAGTTGTTTGCGGGAAAAAGCAAGAAGCTAAAGTTTGCAGCTTGAATTCGAGGTATTGCTTGAGCTCAATATCGTGCAATGTCTTGTTACCAAAACGGAGATTTTTACATAGTACAAAGTAAAGTCGCTTCCCACGTCTGTCTGTATGTATATTAGCTTAGATCTTCAAAACTATGTAACGGATTTTGATGCGATTTCTTTTAATAGATAGAATGATTCAAAAGAAAGGTTTATATGTATAACACATGCATAACATAGTAGAGAAACACTGATAACTTTAGAGGGTTCTAATGTGATATCTATGAGCCTATAGTGAAATAGTTGTATAGTTCACGCAAGCGGAGCGCGTCACTAGTATGTAAATAATTTAAACATAATTATTTCAAAGACTGGAAATCGAACCTCCAACCAATGACGTTTACAGTGAAATATATAACCTAAAATAATTGTTATGTGGCCAGTCGTGGCCCAGTGGCACAAGCGTGTGACTGTAAACGACTGGTTGTGGGTTCGATTCCCACTCGAGGAGTGGAAATATTTAATATTTCCATTTTCTTCGCTTTGGTATCGAGGTAAAGCGCGGCGTTAAGTTCCGCCACTTAACACGCAATGCCTCCGAATTCGGCGGAAAGTGGGGAACGGAGTATCTTAATACTAGGTTCCCTCTGCCTACCCTGCTGTGTGCGGGATACAGCGTGAAGCTATCTACTATCTATCTACTAAAATAATTATTATTATTCCAGTTAAACACCCTACAATGGGAAGGCAAACAAGAACCCATATCTGACGAGGAACACAACAACACGTCCGCAACGAACACGGCGGCGAAAATCAAAATGGAGACGCGATTTTCAATAGGAAAAACTGAAATTGAGGAAAACAATGAATCTGAACAGAATGTGTTTAATCATATTATCGATGTGCCTATGCTCGTTCCTATAAGTCGACCTGTGAAGAAGGCTGTGTGGTTGTTATTTTTTTTTTATTATTATTTTTCTGTAATAATAGATTTATTGTCTGTGTCGGGTTTTATGAGATCATTGTGTACGCGCTGGTTGTGGGTTCGATTCCCACTCGAGTAGTGGAATTATTTATTGTTTCTATTTTTTATGGTCTGTTTCTGATACGTTTGATTTTATTAAATAAGTCATGACATTAGCATACAAAAAACTCACAGACAAACAGAAAAAAATTACAAATCAAAGTTTCGGGCTCTTGCAATGTGAATGCTCCCCATTTTTCTCATTGTATGTCCCATGTACAGACAACAATCAGTTATATTTCAACAATATATATTAAGAATAGATAATAAAGCCGTATTAAATAAGTTGGGGCTAGTCGTAAAACGACTGGTTGTGGGTTCGATTCCCACTCGAGGAGTGGAAATATTTTTATTTCCATTTTCTTTTTCTGGTGTCGAGGCAAAGCGCGGCGTTAAGTTCCAATGCCTCCGACAAGCAATGCCTCCGAATTCGGCGGAAAGTGGGGAACAGAGTGTCTTAACGCTAGATTCACTCTATCTACCCTGCTGTGTGCGGGATACAGCGTGAAGTTAAAAAATAAATAAATAAATAAGTTATAATAATATAGACAAAATTTTATATAAATATAACAATTCCTTCCAGTGCAGAAGTCCAACAGCCTACCAAGATGGTAATATCAGTGGAGGAACCACAAAATGCTGTGAGACCGCCTTCCCCAAACGGCATGTCCCCACCAGCACCTCTCAAAAACATGGTCTCTACTGAAACAACCACTGTGGAAATAGAAATAGATGGGAATGTTCAGGTTAGTGTTAGATTTTTTCTAGGTTTATTATTATATGGTAGTGTTATATATATGTAGTAGAGAATTGAGGCCAGTCATGGAGCAGTGACACGAACGTGTGACTGTAAACGACTGGTTGTGGGTTCGATTCCCACTCGAAGAGTGGAATGTTTAATATTTCCATTTCCTTCGCTCTGGTACCAGAGACAAAAGCGCGGCGTTAAGTTCCGCCATTTAACACGCAATGCCTTCGAGTTCGGCGGAAAGTGAGGAACGGAGTGTCTTAACATTAGGTTCTCTCTGCGCATCCTGCTATGTGCGGGATACAGCGTGAAGGTAAAAAAATAAAATAAAAAGAGAACATAGTGTTCTGATACTCTGTAAGAGATTTTCGTTGTATGGTGAATCGCAATGAGATAAGGTGTAACTGTAAAGGTGATGGTTGTAGGTTTGATTTCCGTTCAAGGGTAGGTATTAAATTTATTTTCATGTTTCTACTTAGGTAAGACAAGCACAGCGTTAAGTTCAGTCTCTCAGCGCACACTGTCTCTTTTGACTTATTGTGAGTTTATGACTATTTTTTAATATGTAAAAAGCTTTGAAGTCACAAAAAATCTATCTATATAAATATCTGTTCTCTCTTAGACATAATAAGATTTATACCAATTCCCACGTAGTGGTTAGAGTTCTGTTTCTCACCTTTCACCCGAAATTGACTTTGGAGTGGCGGAACTCAACGCCGCACTTTGCTTCAGCATTAAACACAGATATAAAAATAATTTAAATATTACTTATATTTTCCCCTGACTAAAAATCGAACTTGCAACCATCGTGTATACTGTCAAACTGCATCACGATGGCCGATTGTAAATACATACAAAGAGATTTATATTTTGTTTATAATTGCAGATATTACCAGAACAAATACTAATCTTGCAACAGCAATTTCGTCAACACATACAAATAGCGGCTTCTAACTTCTTGCAGTTGTACATACATCCCACTCTATGGTCTTACGCGCCACAGTATAAGGAATATTTGGTATGTATTTTATATAGTTTATATTAATACTAAGCCATACTGATATTGTAAGTTTGTCTGTCTGTTACGATTTCAAGATGGAACCGAAATAGTATTTCTCTTATGATGTTATCCGAGTCTAATTTTAAATCCTTAACCATGCAATATAGAAGTATGTAGATTACATTTTCATTGCAATATTGAAAAGGGACAAGAAAACATAAAATATATTAAATACGTATCCTAAATTAATTATAAGCTTACTAATATACTCATATAGAATCAACATATAATTATTAATGTAGTGTCACAGTTGTTACACTCCATGTTACACTGGTACTGTTACAGTCCATGGCAGAGTGGGATATTGATGTTTGTGTAGTCTGCGAGCCGTACCTAATTCCTGACAACCCTCGCTGGGTGGGCGATTTGGACGGCTCCGTTGCGGTCGTATCTGGGAGCACTACCGGCCCTTCTATAACAACTCTGGAAAGGGGCTCGGGATTTGTTGTCGCAGGGTGGGAGGAATACGCTATCATTGGTGTGTACTTCTCACCCAATCGCAGCCTGGCAGAATTTGAGACCTTTCTCGATATTGTCAGGGGAGCAGTTTGTAGATATTCGCTAAAAAAAGTTTTAGTGCTCGGCGACTTCAATGCCAAATCTAGGGCGTGGGGCAACCCCCTTTCAAACAGCAAGGGGAATGCAGTCCAGGTGTGGGCTCTACTCTCTGATCTGTCCCTCCTCAATGTAGGGACAGCGTTCACTTGTGTGCGGCATAATGGGGGGTCTGTGGTAGACCTCTCTTTTGCCACCTCGTCTGTCGCGCGCAATGTGTTAAATTGGAGAGTAGAGGAGGAGGTGGAGACTTTATCCGATCATTTGTATATCAGATTCGAGATTTCCTCCCAGCCACCGCCTGTTGTTCACTCTAGAGGCCCATCTAGGAAATTTCCTAGGTGGGCTCTTAGCCGTTTCAATATAGAACTAGCTAAAGAGGCGGCCATTGTGGCTAAGTGGTGCTCTCAGGGAAGGACATTAGATGTCACCTATGACGTCAATAATCTGGCGAGTCAGATGCGCGACACTCTGACGGGTGTATGTGATGCGGCAATGCCAAGAGCTCGACGATGGCGTGCTCGTCGCCAAGTCTATTGGTGGACGCCCCAAATTGCTGAGTTACGGGCATTATGTATTCGAGCTCGTCGGGCATATACAAGATGTAGGAGAAGAAATGGCTTCGACCCTATGCTCGAGGGTCGGCTGCATGGTATATACATAGAAAAGAAGAAGGCCTTGCAGTTCGCCATCCGTCAAGCTAAGACTGAAAGCCACAAAACATTGTTAGCAGGTCTAAACAGAGATCCATGGGGGCGTCCCTATCTTACTGCGCGAAATAAATTACATGCGCAAGGTGCCCCACTGACGGAAACTTTGTCGTCGAGCTTTCTCCTGCATCTTGTTGTGGAACTGTTTCCGGAGCCACCTGACCATATCTCCCCTAGAATGGCTCCTCCAACAGTACATGAGGAAGAGTCAGTGGTTCCCCCCATAACCGAAGAAGAGATGAATTTGGCACTCAGGAGACTGAGGGCCAAAAAGACGGCTCCGGGACCAGATGGTATTCCAGGGAGAGTTTTGAGTGTTGCCCTGGAATACCTAGGCGACGATCTTCGGGAGCTTTTTGACCAATGCCTTTCCACTGGTCAGTTCCCGAAGATCTGGAAGGAAGGTGGGTTGTGCTTACTGCGGAAGGCGGGTCGTCCTCTGGACTCTCCTTCTGCATATAGGCCTATAGTGTTGCTTAATGAGACGGGCAAGCTTTTTGAGAAGATTGTCGCTGCCCGTCTCAATAAGCATCTAGAGGAGGTAGGACCGAGTCTTTCAGATGCTCAATTTGGATTCAGGGCTGGTCGGTCCACCATAGACGCTCTGAATGCCCTAAAGACTCGGTCGTTGGCCGCTACGTCTAACAAAGATGTCCTTCTCGCCGTCTCGTTAGATGTGGTCAACGCCTTTAACAGCCTGCCGTTTGAGACGTTAAAAGAGGCTCTCCGATATCATAGGATACCTCTTTATCTCCGGCGGCTGTTAGATGACTACCTCAAGGACAGACTAGTCCTATGGATAGGGGGGGATGGCAAGATCGGTCGACGAAGTGTCGGTTGCGGGGTTCCACAGGGTTCAGTATTGGGTCCGCTATTGTGGAATCTCGGATATGATTGGATCCTCCGTTGTCGCCTTCTCCCCGGGATCGGTGTCATTTGCTACGCGGATGACACCCTCGTCACAGCCCGGGGTTCGAACTATCAGGAGGCAGCGCGCTTGGCTGAAACCGGCACGCGTCTTGTCGTCGACCGTATCAAAGCGTTGGGTCTGAGGGTCTCTATGCCAAAAACTGAGGCCCTCTTATTCCATGGCCCACGCAGGGGACCCCCCCGTAGGGCTACTCTGCACATTCAGGGGCAGGAGGTGGAGGTGCAGGCCCAGATGAAATATCTGGGTCTGACCCTGGATGGACGATGGTCGTTCGCCTCGCACTTCGCTCAACTTGCGCCGAAGCTCGTGAAAGCCGCCGGGGCCCTTGGCAGGTTATTGCCGAATATTGGAGGGCCGGATTCTCCATGCCGACGGCTTTATGTTGGCGTGTTGAAATCCATGGCACTGTATGGGGCGCCCGTGTGGGCGGATGCTCTCACCGTTCGTAATAGGGCCCAATTGCGAAAAGCGCAGAGGGTCATAGTGGTGAGAGCAATTCGGGGATATCGTACGGTGTCGTGGACGGCGGCTACTCTTCTGGCGGGCGATCCGCCCTGGGAGTTGCAGGCGGAAGTGCTCGCTAAAGTTCACGCATTCCGCGTAAGTGAGCGGTCGCGAGGCGAGCAACCATCGTTCAGGAGTATCGTGCGGATCAGGAGACTTGCAGATGAAGCCCTGATCCGACGATGGAAGGTGGACCTGGGGTCCCCGGCGGCAGGCCTAGCAACGGTGGAGGCGGTCCGCCCTCATCTAGAACGCTGGGTCAAGAGGACTTTCGGGGTCCTGACGTTCAGACTGGTGCCGGTGCTGACGGGGCATGGTTGCTTCAGTAAATACCTGCACCAGATTGCACGTCGGGAGATGTCGCCGGCGTGCCACAAGTGTAATGCGCCCATTGATTCGGCGCATCACACTCTGGCCGAATGCCCCGCTTGGGCCCCACAACGCCACGCCTTGATGGCTGTAGTGGGTAGAGACCTCTCACTGGTTAGTGTGGTGGGGGCCATGCTGGATAGTGAGAGGAACTGGTCTGCAATGGTCTCCTTCTGCGAATCAGTTATCGCACTGAAGGAGGCCGCGGGGCGGGCGCGTGAGTCTAGCTCTAATGCTGACCCGCTCCGCCGTCGGAGACCAGGGAGTAGGAGAAGGCAGTACGCGCATCTTTTACTCCCTCTACCCTGGAGGAGCTACGGCGGGAGGTTCTTGGTGATCCTCCTGCAAGTCATCGAGGCTGCGGGTGCTCTGGAAGAAACCCCGGAGCACCCTGAAGGCGACGGTGGCCCGCATTAGGCGGGCCATCCACCGAGGCGTCGTAGAAGAATGCGCGAGCGAACCTACGACGTCTCACGAGGGTGGAGAGGGTTTCCGCTGGGTTTTAGTGGATAGTACCGGACTCATCGGTGAGTCCCACAGTATCATCCGTCCGTAAGGTAGTTTGCCTGTCTTACGTACGGATGGTCTGCGTAAACTGCATTTCCCAGCGAAAAAAAAAAAAAAAAAGAAAAAAAAAGACAATTTTTTTTCAAAATGGACGATCAAGTGCTTCAATAATTGGTCTTCTTTGTCAGTCTCAAGAAAAATAGAAAAGTTAAAAGATACATAGATATAATAATTGTAATGCTTTTTTTAACAGACATCACTCTACGATTTATCACTAAGGGAACCCAATACAGTGGCAGATGTTTGCAATTTAAAACCGGCAGTCGATTTAATACGTAGTTGGGAAAACACACTATCTGAAGACACGCAGGCGTCTAAAGAAATGATTGAGTAAGTATTTTTACGCTTTTTCCCTCAAGTTGCCAAGTTAGTTGAAATTTAAGAGTTAAAATCATATGTTATTAAAGGATACGAGATCAAGTGTCTATAGTGTGTTTTTTAACTTCACGCTGTATCCCGCATACAGCAGGGTAGGCAGAGAGAACCTAGTGTTAAGACACTCCGTTCCCCAGTTTCCGCCAAATTCGGCATTGCGTGTTAAGTGGCGGAACTTAACGCCGCGCTTTACCTTGATACCAGAGCGAAGAAAATGGAAATATCAAATACTTCCACTCCTCGAATCGGAATCGAACTCACAACCAGTCGGTTACAGTCACACGCTTGTGCCACTGCGCCACGACTGGCCCAATGTCAATTGTATTTAAGTATTTTTTATAAAAAAAACTAGTGCAAAGACACTCCGTCCTCTACTTTCTGTCCGAAATCGAGACGACTTAGTGGCGGAAGTCAATGCCTCGCTTTGTCTTTGGTACCAGAGCGAAGAAATGAAAATTTATATATATATTAATTTTATGAGTGAGAATCGAACCCACATTCATTGCTATACAGTTAGGCGCTGTGTCACTGCGCCACGACAGAATTAATGTTTTTGACATTTAATATATAAAATTATAAAAGGCAACTTTACGTTTTTTTTGTCTGATTAAGTAGAGAGTCTAGTGTCAAGATATTCCTTTCTCCGCTTTACATTCCAGTGCAAATAATAAAATAAAAAGGTGGAAAATTGAAATAAATTGTGTGTGACTGTAAAGGACTGGTTGTGGGTTCCAATCCCACTCGAAGAGTGGAAATATTTCATATTTCCATTTCCTTCGCGCTGGTATTAAAGGCAAAGCGCGGCGTTAACTCTCGCCACTTAACAGGCAATGCCTCCGAATTCCGTGGAAAGTGGGGAACGGAGTGTCTTGACACTAGGTTCCCTCTGCCTACCCTGCTGTGTGCGGGATACAGCGTGAAGCTAAAAAAAAAATTAAAACAATTAAATTTCGTGTGGAAAGTGGAGAACGGAGTGTATTAATAATAGAATCTCTCTTTATATTCTGCTATGCGAGAAAAACGTTTAAAGCTATAAAAAAGAATATATGTATGAGTAGATACTGTTTAGATGGTTGTATATATGTTTTACTAATAACTTTTCTATCTTATATCTTTTTTAATTAATGCATATTTTTTTCTATTATTTCAGATTTCTAAATCAGGAAATTGAAAAAGCGTAAGTATTTTTTTTGGTAATAATTATTTTTATTTAAGTATAATAGTTATATAATTGCAATATACAAAATAATTTACCAGGCGTCCCATTTTTTACCGTGGTGTCCCAGTTTCTCGTAGTGTAGTACAGAGACGCAAAAAGTTCATGTTATTTTTTAAAATGGAGCGAAAATTTCCATTACATTAGTTTATTCGTTAGTTGCTTTATGATGATTGTCATTTTTGTAAAAAAAAAACAAAAGCTAAATAGTTTAATGTAAAACGAAACATTTCAATGATCAATCATTCGAAATAGCTTAATGTAGTTTTTTGTATGTAGCTTAATGTTGTATTGGTTATACCAATACACGGGATTGGTAAAAATACCAATAACCTATAATTTACTTTTAAACATTTTTATAGTGTTATTCCACACTTAGCGCACAATAATTTTAAACGCAGCGGGGTTCGAACCCGCGCCTCCTGAATACTGTTCAGACGCTGTCACCACTGAGCAAACGTTCAATGCTCAGTTCAATGCCCAGTGGTGAGAGCGCTTGAACGGTATTCAGGAGGCGCGGGTTCGAATCCCGCTGCGTTCAAAATTCTTATACGCTTCTTAAATGTCTTTTTCAACGTATAATTTGATTAAAATGTAATTTTAATTTAATACCTTCCAGTCGGCGTCGCGCTGCCATAAATGGAATATACGCGGGTGATTTTCACGATACGTTCAAAAAAGTGGTCGCAAACAGTCCGGTGTTCCTCTACCCTTATCTTTTACCGCCAGTGTCTTTTAGAGCAGAGTTTGCTCATAAAAGGTTCAACTATTTACCTTCTGAAGACAAGTAAGTTCATCTACTTTTTTTACTGCATATTTCAGAAGAATAATGTGTGTGACATTCGTTTGATTGTGTAAATTATTATATTGAAGTAAAACTATATACTTTCAAATTAAAAGTGTATATTTTGATCATTGGCATTCGGTTAATAGAAAAGCAGCTTCATCTCGTATAGCAAAGTTGTCAGAGAGAATCTAGTGTCAAGACACTCCGATTTCGATTATTCGCCCCAAAATGGGGCATTGTGTAATGAGTGGCGGAATTAAACGCTGCGTTTTGCCTTAGGTAACAAAGCGATGAAATGAAAATTTAGACTATCGCTTTACGGGCCAACGCTGTTCAACTGCGCCATGACAGCCTCAGTAATACATTATTATTTTTTTAGTTTTACGCTGTATCCCGCACACAGCAGGGTAGGCAGAGGGAACCTAGTGTTAAGACACTCCGTTCCCCGCGCACCGCCGAATTTAGAGGCATTGCATGTTAAGTGGCGGAACTTCACGCCGCGCTTTACCTCTGATATCAGAGCGAAGGAAATGGAAATACGGGAATCGGACCCGTTCGTGCCACTACGCCTGGCATAAATTAAATTTTTGTAAAAGTTATTGTACGTCGAACATATAGTTCGACGTACACTTTTGTACAAAATGTTAGCGACATGCATGGTCATATCGTAAAATTGACGATTTTACGATATCGTCAACGACATCATAAAATGATCTTTTAAAGTGTTGTTCCACACTTAGGAAAATTGAAAAAGATATTTAGAAAGCGTATACTTATTTTTGTTGTTAATATAAGTTGTAACAAAGCGTATAAGGATTTCGACACAGCTGGTAGTAGAACGCATCGGCAACGGCTCATCGGCAAGATCGCCTGAACGATAATCAGGAGGCGCAGGTTCGAATCCCGCTACGTTCAAATTTTCATACGCTGTCTAAATGTCTTTTCGAATATAAGTGTGGAATAACGTTTTAAAATTATTATTAAAAAAATCAAATTGTCAAATAAATAATTCGGCACACCCAAACCAGGCTGATAGTGCTCGGCCTAGAACAATTCTGGCAGTACATGGAATCGAACCCGTCACTATTCCGCACGGCGTCGCACGGGCGGCGGCGCGGCGCGCTGGCGGAGGCGGCGCGCCTCGCCAACACCTACACGCTGCCCGCCGGCCTCGTGTCCACGCGCGCCTTGCTCAGCCACGTGCAGGTCGCCAAGAAGTCCGGTGAAGGGGCTATAGCGGTGAGTGAGCTTACTTATTTTATATGTGTACACACTCAATATATAAATATGCTAATTTATATTTATAGACACTCAAGACATCCTTTTTTTTAGCTTCACGCTGTATCCCGCGCACATCAGGGTAGGCTTTCCGCCGAATTCGGAGACGTTGCGTGTTAAGTGGGGGAACTTAACGCCGCGCTTTACCTTTGATACCAATGCAAAGAAATGAAAATATTAAATATTTCTACTCCTCGAGTGGCAATCGAACCCACAACCAGTCGTTTACAGTCACACGTTCATGCCACTGCGCCACGACTGGCCCCCAATAAATTTATGATTTGAATATTATGTAATACTAGCGGCCCCCTCGCGGCTTCGCCGCCTGATCTACGTGGCTGTTTCGGTATATTGCAACCTTCGGTGGTGGATTTTTCAATGATAAAGTAGTCTATGTTTAACCTTGGATTATCAACTATATATATGCTAAAATTCATCACAATCGGTCAAGCGGTGTAGATTTTTCATATAAACTTTCATCCCCTATTTCAACCCTTTGATTTTTGAAAAATAGGTAGCCTATGTTAGACCCAGTCATTTTTACTACCTTCATTCTAAATTTCATCCAAATCGGACCAGTAGATTAGCCGTGACAGCGTGACAGACAAACACACAGACATTCGAATTTATAATGTTATATAATATTATATAAAAATATTCAAAATTACAGAAATATTTCAAAGACAACGTAATAGAACCAGTGAAGCATAAGTTATATCCGTTTAATCCTAAACTAACCTTGTACGAACAACCAGAATTGGAAATGCCCCGGATCTGGATTAAATATCTCGCGAAAAGTAGTAAGAGATTTAAAGTGAGTATTTAATTTAATATTTCTTTCTTTTTGCAGTGGTTAAATGGGTAGTCAAAGATAACCTTTCGTCCAGTTTCCACTCGAAATTTTGTGTGTTGGGTGGCAGAACTCAAGGAGAGGATAAAATAATTTAAATGTGGTGATCACCTGCGTGGGAATCAAACCTTCAACTTAATTTTGTTATAATTTTGTACTAAGTGTTATATATTTACATTTGAAACATTCAATATATCATTTCTAATATAAGAGACATTTCAAAAATAAGAATAAAATATATAATTTGCTATTAACTTTTGTACAATTTCAGATTCATTTAAACAAAAATAATAGAAAGAAGCGTTGTCCAGCCGATCCGAAAGGCATTGAAGTGGAAATCGGCAAAAGTATTGTAAACCCCAATATGGAAAAGCCACCCTTACCCATAGACTTTACTAAAGAAATATTATGCAACAGATTAAATGTATTGCCCATACAACTTAAACCGACTTATATAGACAAAGTAGATGTACCCATACAGAACACCTACCAGACAAACGTTTTAATAGCGTCTAATATATATACAATAGTTAACACAAGTAATGGCGCCCAAATGGTTCCACTTCAAGTACAAACAAGCACTGTCAATAGTACATTGACCCCGGTCTGCACGCCACTTGCCACAGATAATACAAAAATCGATATTAAAATCGATTCGAATAAGCAAAACAGTATAAATAATTCGAATGTTTATTCAATTCATTGTAAATGCTGTCGATTGTTTAGGAGGATTGTAAAAAAACAAACGCGTATTACTGATTATTTTAATTCTAATTTGAAGCGGAAGGAAACATGTGATTGTATTAATAAAAAATATCCGAAAATAACAAATAAATTGAAGATATTGATTAATAATTTCAAAAGGCTTTCTAATGTCGTTTATGATGATTTGGTGAATAAAATTGAAGAGTACAAAATGGCTTCTAGATGTGATACAGAAATGGCTGGCAGCAGTTCTAAAGATTTTGGTAACTTTTTAGTTTTCTTTGCTTTCAATTTTCATATATATCATATACTTACATATTATTTGCACTATATTTGCTTAAAACTCACTCAAGACATCTTTTTTTTTAGCTTCACGCTGTATCCCGCACACATCAGGGTAGGCAGAGGAAACCTAGTGTTAAGACACTCCGTTACCCACTTTCCGCCGAATTCGGAGGCATTGCGCGCTAAGTGGCTTTGCCTCGAACACCAGAGTGAAGAAAATGAAAATATTCAATATTTCCACCCTCGAGTGAGAATCGAAACCACAACCAGTCGCTTTACAGTCACACTTTGTTCCACTGGGGCTCGACGGGCCCCAATTTATATTTTAAAAACAATTATTTATTCAATTTCCAGAATCAGCAATAAAATTTCAAATTAAACTGGTAGAGCGGTGCAATATAGCGAGAAATAATATAATAAAAAGAACACTACACACAGCGTTTAACAAATTCGACGTGGCAAATGGCGATGTTCTAGAACTTTCCAGAAGATTGTTCCATATGTTCGATGTGGAATTAGTTGATATGTATAAGGAGTTCTTAGGTTTCCTAACCGCTGAACAAGCTGAGAAAATTGATATGTTTAAAGATTACTTCGTTAGGAATTGTATGGAAGATTTGATGGAGAAAATAGAGGTGGGTCATTTTTTTTATTATACTTTTTGTGTGCTGTTGTTTTATAATGATATGTGAAAAAACTTTGAATGAATAAATTTGGTATACTCAAAGCTATGAAGGAAAGGAAACAATATTTTTTTAATAAAGCAGTTGGTCTTTTTAGAAAAATCGTCGAAATCGGTCCGACAGTTAGATTTTTCATATAAATTTTAATTAACCATAAACCTTTTATGGGTTGATTTTTAAAAATATTTATAAAAACTAACCTATGTCTTTTAAACAGTCTTAAACGGGCCGATAGATCAACCGTAAAAGCGTAACAGACAAACTGACATACACATTTTTGCATTTATAATCCATACCTATATTATAAATGGGAAAGTCTGTGTGTTTGTCTGTCACGCTTTCACGGCTAATCTACCGGTCCGATTTGGATGAAATTTAGAATGAAAGTTTATATGAAAAATCTAAACCACTTGACCAATTGTAATGAATTTTGGCATAAATATATTTGATAATCTAAGCTTAAACATAGAATACTATTTTTTAAAAAAATGTGCCCCCGAGTGTTGCAAGATAAAGAAATAGTTCACGCGGCGAAGCCGCAAGCGGGCCGCTAGTATTACATAAAAGTGCATGTATGTGTTTAAAATTAATACTCGTTGTCAAGGCAACGCGTTTTTTACCTGTCAATACAAAATGGTGGCATTGGTTGGCACTCTGCGCCACGACTGGCCCCAGTAATTTTAATTACTAAATTACTCAATACTCATTATTTTCTCTTTATTTACAGGAGCAAATACCAGACAGACAAAAAAAGTGTAAAGTGTTTGAAGTATTAAAAGAAATATATCTAGATAATTTATTGAAATCTTGCGACATATGTTATAAAATAATGGAATGTACGCAAGATTACCCTGAACTAGTTAAATATATATACTCCTTATTTCCTCATCGACGGAGAGAGTAAGTGGAGATATATATTATAATTATATTATTTAATATTAAGACCATCGTGACAAGGGATACAGCGTAAAGCTAAAAAAAAAGAAAGTAGGAAGGGAAATAGCGTGAAGCTAAAAAAAAAAAAAAAAAATACCATCGTGGCACAGTGGGATAGCGTCTGAATGTAATCGAAGGTTCGATCTCCACTTAGATAAGTTATTATATTTAACAATTACAATCATAATAGTGAGAACAACTCTAATTCTCGGTCTAAAAGTGGAAAACGGAGTGTCTTGACACTAGGTTCTCTTAAACTAAACTGATATATGATGAGTATATTACGCATTTACGAGACTACTATTACTATCAATTAAAGTTGAATTAAAAAAAATATAGAAAATATTGTCGAAAATTGTGAAATGTCACTGATAATGCCGTAGAAAATGAACGATTGATGATTGAGATATTGAATGAATGAGTGACAATTGTTCGTTTTTTTTTACATAATTATGTAATATGAATGAGATTTTTTTTCAATAAATATAGTAAATTTAACTATTAAATATAAAGTTATTTATTTCACGTTTTGTTTAATATATCCGAGGCCATAACTGGTTAATAGTAATTATTAAAATAAATTTCATTCTCAATCATTAATTACCAAACATTTTTTTTACATAATTACCAAATTTCATACTATTATACTTCTTTATATATTTTATTAGAATGTTAGAGAAACCTCAACCAGTACCACAAACAATATCAAATGAAAATAAAGAAGATAAAAAGCAAGAAGAAACACTCAGTCTATGCGAGGAAACGAATGCCACTATGGATTATGAAGCTGATAATTCTGACAGGTATTATTTATTTTAATACTAGCCTTGGATGTGGGTTCATATCCCATTTGAGGAAAAGTTTACAAAAAACATGATTATTATAAAATAATATATTATTTTTTTTTTTATGTCTTAACGCTGTATCCAGCACACGGTAGGGTAGGCAGAGGAAACCTAGTGTTAAGACACTTCGTTCCCCACGCACCGCCTAATTCGGCGCCATTGCATGTTAAGTGGCGGAACTTAACATCGCGTTTTTGCCTCGACACCAGAGAGAGCGAAGGAAATGGAAATATTATATATTTCCACTCCTTGAGTGGGAATCGAACCCACAACCGGTTGCGTTTTCAGTCACATTTACTGGCCCCAGTTAAAAATATATTACCAGTGGTCCGCCAAGCATTTTTAGTGGCCCGCCGAGCTTTTTAAATTTTTAAATATACTTATTATTGTACCGATATAAACTATTTTTTTAATTTGTGTGGTCCGTCAGCCATTACTAATGTTCAAATGTGGCCCGCCAGACAAATTTTGTACTTAAAAGTGGCCCGCCGCTTGAAAAGGTTGCTCACCCCTGCTGTACATGCATATCTTTATTCACTTTACATATTTTTTTATTGTAATTAACACACTACAAAAGACATGGACCATACCTTTGCCTTTAAAGATTTTTCAAAATTTTATTTTATTTCTAACATTTTTATAACTTTAAATTAGCCTATATTTGCTAAAGTTATTATTTTTTTTGTATTTCAGTGGAGAAGAAAATGAAAGTAATGACCCCAAAGAAAACGATAAGCTGCCATCGCCTACAGAAAACGACCCGCCGTCATTACCTAAAGAAAACGACCCGCTGCCATCACCCAAAGAAAACGACCCGCTGCCATCACCCAAAGAAAACGACCCGCCGCCATCCCTGAAGGAAAACGACCCTCCGCCATCACTGAAGGAAAACGTCCCTCCACTGTCTTTGAAAGAAAACGACCTGTTACTAACGCCCAAAGAAAACAACGTGTCACCACCACCCAAAGAAAACTCTTCCCCACAACGTCTAGTTATTACTATTAAAAATGTATGGCGTAAATTTTGCTATATTGTTTTGTAGTTAAAAAATTATTATATTTTTTTTTTTTAGCTTCACGCTGTATCTCGCACACAGCAGGGTAGGCAGGGGGAACCTAGTGTTAAGACATACCGTTCCCCACTTTCCGCCGAATTCGGAGGCTTTGCGTGCCAAGTGGCGGAACTTAACGCCGCGCGTTACCGCGCGACACCAGAGCGAAGAAAATGGAAATATTAAATATTTCCACTCCTCGAGTGGAAATCGAACCCACAACCAGTCGTTTACAGTCACACGCTGGCCACGACTGGCCACAATTATTATAATTATACCATGATTTTTAAGAAAAACATAATGTTGATACATATCATCATCAGGTTTTCCGTAAAGATTATTAGTAATAACTAATTCTAAAAATTTTTTGCTTAATCTTTTTTTATGTTGACCGAAAATTTCACACTAGTGTAGGCAAGCAGCCAATGAGAATTGACGTGTGACTGAGACAACATATCATGCGTTATGACATCATGACGGCATGGTGCAACCATGATGGTTGTGGGTTCGATTCCCACTCGGGAATGATTATGTTTGAACTTATTTTCAATTGGTTAGTTTCCAAAAAATATTCGGTTAAAAAGTAGGGAAAGGAGTGTCTTGACCTTGCTGTTTGGAAAAAATTGTGAAGCTGTTTTTTATAATAAAATAAATTAATTGAAAAAATAATTTCATACTTAAAAGATTATTACCAAGTTACATATAACAATCAAATTACAGGAAAATGGCGACACATCAGAAGTTATTATAACCGAAAACGATGTAAAAGAGGACAGTGACTCTTCAACCATGTCAACATTACTCATGTCCGAAGACGAACTAAAGCAAGAAGTACCAGAATGGCGGCGGGACGAAGATAAACTTATATTGGAAGTATTAAAGCAATGTTTAACCCCTGAGGAAATTAAAGATAAAACAATATTTGAAATTATTGAAGAGAAAGACGTCATTAATATTATAGCTGACAGTTTGACGCACAAGTCCATATGTGATGTTAGGGAACGAATTTTGTATTTATTAAGATTACTCATTGATAATGAACATAATAAATGATATGATTTTATTGTATTTTTATTTTCTATGTTTCTGATAAAAGTGACTTTAATAGATATTATTATCAATTATAAATATCATTATAAACGCGTGGTTCAGTGATGAGAGCGCCTGGGCGGTATTCAGGAGGCACGGGATCGAATCCCGTTGTGTTCAAATATTTATACGTTTTCTAAATGGCTTTATCAATTTTCTTAAGTGTGGAATAACGCTTTAAAAATGATTAAAACTCTTGCTCATGATTGTTCCTAGAATAATCTTTGGGTAGCAGAAATTTGTAAAAATCGCTCTACAGAGATGCTAACAACAAAAATTTAGTTATCTTATTTTTAAAAAATTGAAGAGATCAGGGAACAATTAATAACAATAGATAACAAAAATAATATATTTACAAAAATAATGTATTGTTGATTTACAGTAGTTGCCCGTAAGTAACTGTTCTGTTTTGTTTTATAGTGTAGATAGGCGAGATATCGAGAAAATATCACGAAAGAGACTTTAAAAAAAGAACGCCTTTAATTGCAATTAGTTTTCAGAAATCGTATAAAAATTTGAACTCAGCGGGATTCAGATCCACTGGCCTTGGAAACTGTTCATGCACCATTACATCACCACTTGAAAAAAGATCAATACGTTATTATCATTACCAAGAAAAATTTAAAAAACTATATGTGTCAAGCACAGCTGACTATCATGTGTCAATCTGACAATTGACGTTGACAAAATATTCCGCCGATTCGACTTCCACGGGCCAAAGTGTTACTGTGATTTCTTTTAAAGTTAATAAATATTGTGAAATATTTTAAATATGGAGCAATGGATTAGTGAAGGCTTATCGAAAATACTAGATTTTGAGGTTCCTGAGGACCTTATTAAGTAAATTTTCTATAACTTGTTAATTATATTTATATTGTTTTAAACCATATGCAACAGTAAAAAACACAAACTAATTTATTTCAGATACATTATATCGATTCAAAATGAAGCAGAATTGAATGACTATCTCAAGACCTTGCTTGATTTTGATAATTCTCAGCATAAACATTTCTACTTAGAATTGACTAAGAAACTATTTCCTCCTAAAGGTTAGTTCTTTAACTAAACAATCAAAACTAAATAAAATGTAATATAATAAATATTATATTATAATAATTATCTTACAGCTGGATCTCTTACTCGGCAACAAAGAAAAAAAATAGCCAAAAATAAACAACAACAAGATTTTGTTAGTACTGAAAAACCACCAATAATAGAACAACAAGTCGAACCAGAAACTAAATCGAAAAAGAAAACTAAATATATAAACTTATATTCACAAGAGGGAAAAAATGCTCAAGTTGTCTTGATTAAAGGTATGTTTATTTTAAATTGTGTAGTGCAAGTAATAATATTTGATCAGTATAATACTTTATTTATTCATTGTAGTGAGTATTTATTTCAGAAGTTGAGTTTTCATTATAAATTAAAAGATTTTCTTCAATATAGTCAATTAAATTTATATAGTCAAGTAATCTCAAATTTTTAAATATTTAGAATAAGATAAAGTAATAAATACACAATAAATAACAATTTAAAAATGCATGTCATGATAGTAATCTTTTAGAGAGTGAAGCTAAAAAATACAAGCAGTTATAATTTTGGTACACAGGTAGACACCGTTGTGACTGTCAGGCATCTAAGCACGAGCTAATTAACAACTGTCTCCAGTGTGGTAGAATTGTATGTAAGCAAGAAGGTTCTGGACCTTGTTTATTCTGTGGAAACCTGGTTAGTTGCTCTAGTTGCATTATGTTTATAAAAAATCATAACAATTTTATTTGATCAGAAAATGAAACATTTTTTTGGCATTGCTGGTTAGTGAGAAAGAAGTAATTGTCAAGATAAGTTATATTTAACATACATATTTTCTGTTTTCTTCTGTTGAGTGGTGAAATTTTATGCCAGACACTTTTTCTTTGTAGAGTAGGTGAAAAAAAAAAACAATTTTAATATAATCATTCCTAGACTGGAGATGGAATCCACAACCAGTCATGACGATAGTCCAATGCTGTCCTTCTGCACTAGAATTACCTTTTGTTTTATTATAACTACCTAATGAGAGACTTAAAATAAATTTTGCACTATTTTAAATAAGTTACTTAAAGATTTTTTAAACTTTATTAAAGGCCGTAAAGGACTTAATTATGGATATATTTATTAAATATTCATATTTGCTTCTCTATTTCTTTTTTTAAAAAGTTGTTAATTTTTTTAAGGTGTGTACTCCCGATGAGCAAAGAGAGATTAATGCAAAAACTAAATCCAGTGCTAAACTTATGGAGTCATTGATGGAAAAGAGTCGTCCGAAGGGTTGGGAAGCTGCATTATCACATAGGAATAGATTACTTGAATATGACAGAACAAGGTATGGTTAGGCTTACCATAATTACGAAGAGCCAAACTGGGACGCAATTCAGCGTACGATATCTCCTACTTTCGATATCGATATTATCTAAAAATGTTTTTATACGATATCTCTTTCGTTAATGGCAAAAAGTACAGAACATGGTGTCTTGACAGTAGGCTATTTTTGACTACTCTGCGGTAAAAAGCATGTTGTTAATTTTTTTAATAAATATAATCTCTTAAATTCAATTGTTTTTCATATACATCTTATTTGCAGCGAACGGCGAACTCAAGTGACAGATGATGACAGTGACTACTTCAACACCAACAGTGTATGGCTTTCGTCTACAGAACGTGAAAAATTGCAAAAATACCAACAATCATTGCATGATAAGAAACACGGTTCGAGATTGAATAAGAAGATGACGTTTGATTTTGGTGGTATGTACATATTTTTTGTTATTATTTAATATCATTAAGCTTCATCAGAGAGAACCTAGTATCAACATTCCGTTCTTCAATTTCTGGACGAATTCGAGACATTCCATATTAAGTGGCGGAACTTAATGTCGCACTAAGCCTTGTAGCAGAGAGAAGAATTGAAAATATATAAATGTTAAACAAAGCTTACTAAAGTACAATAGTCAAAACTACGTTAAATTCGGTTAGGCCGTTTCTGAGATTATCGTGCACAAACGCACAGACAAAGAGAAACAAAATATTTTGGATTTTATTTAAAATATCTTTATTCAAATAGACTTTTGCAAGCACTTTTGAAATGTCAAATGGACACAAAGCTACCACCGACTCGGAAGGCAGTTCTGCTGAGAAGAGCCGACAAGAAACTCAGCAGTTGCTTTTTCAAATATAATAATTATATTGATAAATGCCTTCGGCAATATTTTTTCTCATACCATTGTTATCGCTATTACCACGATAGCGATTATTTACATTTTTATTACATGTATTTTTTTTCAACAGGCCGTCAAATAGTTGAAGATACAACTATAGAACACGAAGTGGACGTGGACCAAATAAGGCAAATAACTAACACTCCTTCCGCTTACAGTCAATTGTTAAGAACTGATCTCTTATCAGATACGTCAGCTGATCGTGACGTCGCTCCCGGGGTCAATGCACCTTTGTTACAGGTAATTATGTTATTTTTTTCGTAATTTCACGCATTTTTACGCTTGTTTCCGTATAGCGGGTTAGGTCGGTTCCATTTTCCAAATTACTGTCGAATACAAGACATTGCTTCTTAAGTGGCGGAATTCAACGCCGCGTTTTGTCGGAGTTATCAGAAATCGGAATCGGAGAAATGACGTAGAATTGATTGCAAAATTTTATACTAAAAAGAATATTAAATGTATGATCGTATCAGAATTTTAACATACATACTTTTATATTGTAAATGCGAAAGTCTGTGTGTTTGTCTGTCACGCTTTCATGGCTAATCTACTGGTCAGATTTGGATGAAATTTAGAATGAAAGTAGTAAATAACCATGGGTCTAACATAGGCTACTTATTCTTTCAAAAATTTACCGCTATAGGGTTGAAATAGGGGATGAAAGTTTATATGAAATAACTTAACCGCTTGACTGATTGTAATGAATTTTATATAGTAATATGAAATAAATATAGTTGATAATCGTTGGTCAAACATAGGCTACTTTATTTAAAAAAATCCATCCCCAAGGGTTGAAACATTACGAAACAATGAGGCAGTCCACGCGGCGAAGCCGCGAGTGGGCCTCTAATATCTTATATATGTATGTACATATGACAAAATTCTGATTAAATTTGTTTGATATTTTCGTATATAATATTTCTGTAGTACATAAAACATGCACTGAAATTAAATGACTCAAATTTTATTTTAATTATTGTCACCTTGAATTTATTTATCTCTATATGAAAAAACAACTTTAACACTCACTTACTTTGCTATTTTAATACTAAAACTCTGTATACATAATCCATGCTGTAAAACAATGTAAGCTCCTAAAACATACTTATTTAAATATACCCTTTTTCCCAGTTTGACCAATCAGTAGAAGTTCAAAACCACATACCGAAATCGAACTGGCTACAATCGTCCCGCATCCAAGATCTGGAGTTACAAGAGATGAGCGACACCGGCAAGTGTCTCTCTATGCACCAACCCTGGGCTTCTTTACTTGTGGAGGGTATTAAAATGTAAGTATTAAGTTATTTATAATATTGGGGCCAGTCGTGGCGCAGTGGTACTCGGAATTCGGCGGTGCGCGGGGAGCGGAGTGTCTTAACACTATGTTTCCTCCGCCTACCCTGCTGTGTGCAACAAGAAGCTAAATAAAAGCTATTTATATTGTTTAAGTTATGGGTTCGTTTCCGTTAGTAGATTTTTTAAATATTTTACACAATGGCTTAACGTAACTGTATGTTCATTCGACTTCAAAAGTGCTTGAAAACTCTTTCTACACGATATATTACGAAATACGATTAAATTTTTAAATTAGAAAACCATATTGCTATTTTGAATAACATTATTTGACTTTGACTATCTATTTTCGTTATTTATATTTGTTTAGCGTCACGCTTCACGTTGCACAAAGCAGGATAGACAGACGTAGGCCTAGTGTTTAGACACTCCTTTCTCCGTTTTTCTAATTTCGTTATGAGTTGACAAAATAAAATATACATAATAATATATATAAATAAACAGGCATGAAGGTCGTACATGGTACACGAGTCACCGCGGAAGGTTATGGATCGCGGCGACGGTTAAACCACCTGAAATAAATGTTGTACGCGCATTGGAAAATCAGTACCGGGTTTTATATCCAGGTGAGGTTTTATTAAATTTTAGTTTAATACTATAAACATAAATGATCTATATATTTTATTTAGTAGCCATGTCAACTCGTTAAATATTATAAGTTGACTTAGCGACGTGTATGTATTCGTGGCACAGTAGGGCAACGTCTGACTATAAACGCGATGCCTGTGGGTTTGATTCCCACTCGGGAAATCATTATATTTTAATTTTCACGCTAGCACCTGAGACAGAGCGCGGCGTTGTGTTCCAAAATTCAACGGTCCTATTATTTTTTTATTGCCGCACGCTTTTCCCTGTCAGAGTGGGCCTATTGTCAAAATACTCCGTTCTCCACTTTCCACCCGAAATCGGAGTCACATTGCGTGTTGAGTGAAGAGCGGAAAAATAAAAATGTAAACACAAGAAATCCCCTGAATGGGAATCGAATCCACAAACATTGAGTTTCAGTTAGAGGCTTTTCCCACTGACCTCTTAATTTAGTAATTATATGTTATTTTTTTTTACCTTCACGCTGTATCCCGCACACAGCAGGATAGGCAGAGGGAACCTAGTGTTAAGACACTCCGTTCCCCACGCACCGCCGAATTCGGAGGCATTGCGTATTAAGTAGCGGAACTTAACGCCGCGCTTTACCTCGACACCAGAGCGAAGAAAATGGAAATATTAAATATTTCCACTTCTCTAGTGGGAATCGAACCCACAACCAGTCGTTTACAGTCACACGCTTGTGCCACTGGGCCACGACTGTCCACACACATATGTTATAGTAATTATATGTTATTAATATTTTATTACAGATAAACAATTCAAATTTCCATCTTTCTACCCGACTGGTTGTCTTCTCGGTTGTGTTAATGTGGATAATTGTCTGCCACAAGAAGAATACGCTAAGATGTGAGTTCATTTGTACTTTCATTTATTTCCCATATTTTATGACAAATCTTTCTTTGTTCTCATTTTTAGTTAAAAAAAATGGAGTTTACTAACTGACTATAATATTTAAAATTTAGCATATTTTATGTTTATAGATCGGTAAATCCTTTGAGTTTAAACCTTATATCATATCCAGTAGTTTCTATTATGCATTGACTGTCAGTCAGTAACGATTTTTTTTATAAGTGTTTTTTTTTTAGTCTGTTTTTATTTAGGGACTTTTTATGTGATATACAAAAATATCAGCCCCATCGTTCCCTAAACCAAATTTAAAACATACAAACATACATTTAACTTAAGTATACTATTTAAACTTAAATCTATACAACATTTTAGCCACTACAGAACCAGGCTCAGACAATAAACTATGAAAAACACCAACATCCAAAACATTCAATTTTTTTTAAAGTATTTTTCACACGCTTAGAAAATTGAAAAAGACATTTAGAAAATTACGAAAACTAAGTTTTCTAAATGTCTTTAACGAAACAATTTTCTGTATTATTTTGGTTGATTGTTATTTATTATAATACATATTATTTATTTTTAGATATCCCGATGGTGAAAGTGATAGTCCATATGTGTTCATTTGCTCTAACCCCGTCAGTTTGAGACTACGGTTTCCACTTAAAGGGCAACATAAGATTTGTAAGTTTCTTAATTTAGCAAACAACATTATAAAATATGATAATAATCATTTAAGATCTATTATTGTCATATTTAATATTATTTTTCTTAATATGTGGAATAGTATTGTGACCAGTCGTGGCGCAGTGGCACTAGCGTGTGACTGTAAGCGACTGGTTGTGGGTTCGATTCCCACTCGAGGAGTGGAAATTATATTTCCATTTTCTTCGCTCTGGTGTCGAGGTAAAGCGCGGCGTTAAGTTCCGCCACTTAACACGCAAGCTTCCGAATCGACGGGAAGTGAGGAACGGAGTGTCTTAACACTAGGTTCCCTCTGCCTATCCTGTTGTGTGCGGGATACAGGGTGAAGCTAAAAAAAAAAAAAAGTATGTTAAGTGGCGAAATTCAACGACATCCATGTTTTGCCACCAGAGCTGGGAAATTAAAATGCAATATAATCATTGCTCTGAGTGGGAATCGAATTGGTGAAATATTAAGGGGGCAAAATTGAAAATTCTATTTATCTATAATTATTTAAATTTGGTTTTTAATCAAATTTATTATTATTTCAATTTGTGTTATGAACCTACTTAGTTGATAAATATAACTTATTTCCATAGCTCTGATTTGAAATAATCAAGTAATATATGTTTGAAATTGTTATACTAATTCACATTTCATCAAATTTAAACAATTTTTTATATCATTTATTCATGTTTTTCAGACACTATGGACAAAACAATTCACCAAGCAGCTGTAAAATGTATACAGAAAATGGCTAAAATGCAGGCAGAAGAAGCTATTAAATAATACATTTACAATTTAATTAATATAATAAAGATTTTTAATAAAAGAATACCATTTTACTTTAAGGAAATAATTTATTTACACATCTATTATACTACAGTTTAACATAAATATTTGAGAAACATGCACTCGTACATACATATGATACATACAAAGAACTCAACAGCCATACTCTTGTAATACTAATTATTAAACATTGGATTATATACACTTTGTATTATTTCTACATACTTATTTTCTTTTTTGTTGTTAGCTTCACGCTGTATCCCGCTCAGAGCAGAGCAGGCAGAGGGAACCTAGTGTTAAGACACTCGTTCCCCACTTTACGCCGAATTCGGAGGCTCGCGTGTTAAGTGGTGGAACTTAACGCCGCGCTTTACCTCGACACCAGAGCGAAGAAAATGGAAATATAATTTCCACTCCTCGAGTGGGAATCGGATCAGCCGTTTACAGTCACACGCTTGTGCCACTGGGCCACGACTGGCCTTATTTATACTTATTTATATAAATAAATTGAAGTTCGTAGTTGAATATAGTACATTATTTTTTTTTATGCAATAAGAATTGGAAACAGGCTATTATACTTCTGTACTATTCCAAAATATTAGTTCAATCAATAGATTTAAGCTTAAAGCAAAATTCTTTTTCTTTTCTTGATACAGTTTAAATACAATGTTCACGATTTATCATACTATTTAATTTATTGATATTTCTAAAATAAAAAAGACATTTAGCAAACGTATAAAAAATTGAACGCAGCGGGATTCGAACCCGCGCCTCCTGAATAACGTTCAGGAGGTGAATTTTTATACGTTTTCTAAATGTCTTTTTCAATTTTCCTAAGTGTGGAATAACACTTTAAAAATGTTTACAAGTTTCTAAAATATTTAAACTCAAGTGCATATAATCCAATGTCTAGTGATATCATATCACCAGATATGAAAACTTATCCTAAAATGAGCACCGACAGACAGCAGGTGGGTCGACCACTGTAAATGCTAGTATTGCGGGAGATTGGAAACTAGAAGCTTTGGCAGACAAACTTTACTTATTAGGAACATTACGATTCCTTCTTTTGGTTGAGCTGAGGGAAGAACGCTTCTATCGGTAAGATGGGATCGTCTGTAGCGATCGTAAAGTAACTGGGTATCCTTCTGCTATTAGAAGAAATGGTTTTGAACATGCCTGGCGTGTTGTAGTCCTTACTGGCTGCGAGAGTCAAGTCTGATACCCTTTGGGAATGTTCGAACAAGCGTTCAATAGGATCGTGGTGCTTCTTATCAGCTATTTTCATTATAGCGCTCTCTGATCTTGTTCGTTCGGTTATATCGTTTTTGTGATCACTCGTCTCTGTCACAGATATATCCTGTACCGACTCCCCTGGTTCCGAGTCATGAATTCTTTTTCTTAATGGACGTTTGTGCGGCGTGTGGGAAGAGGTCTCGGTGTTATCCTCTGCAGGGCGGCGACGCTGGCCGTTTCTTATCCGTGACGATATTTTCTGCGTTGAAGTGTCCACGTTGTCCGAATTCTGCTTTTGTCTTGAAGCATGTCTCGAATGTATTTCTTGTTCGTTGTTTTCTGTCCTGTTTAATTTGTGTCGTGGTTCCTTTGGTGTGAACTTTTTCCTCTCTGTAGTAGTTTCGACGTCAGTAAAAATGCTTTCAGTGTAAGGGCTCTTTCTTTGAGGGAATCTTGTTTTGGGAGTGTTTTCTACAATTTTCTCAGTAGTGCTTGTAGTAGAGTTCAAACGATTCCTGTAATCTTTAACACTGAATTTAGGTCTGTCGAGCTTGTTCTTTAGTCTAGGTCGTGATATTTTTCCTGGTGCTCTCGAGCTCGCGTCCAAACGAGGGGCGTATGTCGTTATTTCGTATTCATTTTTGTCCTTTACGGATGCAGTAGTGGATTCTTTGATTTCTACAGGCCTAACATCCCTGTGGAAAGAAAATTCTTTCAAGGAGTCAGTTTTGAGCGTGTCGCTTATGCTTACGGAGACGTCACTAGTAGGAGTATCTTTCTCGTCCTGTTTGTGAGTGTAATCAGGGGTGTCATTATTTTTAAATTGGTATGAATTTAAAGGAGCTTTTGAATGTTGAGGACGTGAAGATATTTTCATTATAGGAGACTCTCTGTTGTGGTCTTTAGCTGCCTGCGTAGTCGTTTCTAATCTATCAGCTGGTGTTGTGAGCGGGCGGCGATGACCGATCATTTTTTTCTTTAAAATTGTTGGTTTTGTTGGAGAAGTAGTGGGTAGAGCACTTGTTGTTAATTCAGTGGTCTCGTTAGGTGTGGTCACCGTTGGTTCTGTTCTTGACTTGACTGGTCGGACACGAGGACGGATAGTATGAACATCTTCAGCAGTGGTTGTAGGGGCTTCTGTTGATAGAACCTCCTTGTGTGTGCTTGTTTCGTCTCTAGTCCGGTTCAAAGGCCTTCGTCGTCTAATTTTGTTACGTTTTCTTATCTTATCTGAGCTTGTGGGTTCAGGTGTACTTGGTCGCTTAAAATGTCTATTTGGTGGCAGAGTGGGAAGTGATTCTAATGGAATTTCAGTTGTTTCTTTAACGGCATATGAAAAAGATGTCGTCTCAGTTTTAGGAGCCTCAGTCGGCTTCTTAGTACGTCTATAAGTTTTATGATCTGGGTAGGCTGGAGTAGATACTTTATAATAGTAATCTTTTAATTTATTTTTTCCAATTGGTTCAAAGTCGTCCCCTAACGGACGCCTGCTTTGACTTTCCACTTGACTGTCGTAATTGTAAACGTTTCCATTATTATCACTTTCAGTTACAATAGCGTATTCATCAGGTAAGTCTGGCAAAACCGTTGTGGGTTTTTCGAATAAATTGTTAACATGATCTGCACTAGTTACTGGTTCGTCCGTTTTCTGATTTTGCGCATATGACTGTGGTGTGACTGTCCATGGAGCAGCAGAGGCATGACTGGTGACATCATCAGTATTTTCTATTACGTCATACGAAGGACGATGCGCTTGAGACAAAGCGTTCAAGCTGCTTTCTAAATTAAACAGTCCTGGCGCATTTAAATACTGCTGAGATAATTGTTGCGTTAATCCTACATTATCTGTTACTTTCTGTTTTGTTTTATCGTAATTTGTATTGAAAATATTTTGATTTTTATAGTTTTGGAACACTGTATTTTGAGCTAAAAGCCCATAATCATTGAATAAGGGACTAGCCACCGATGATGTCTGTATTGCTGGGGGACTATAAGTTGTAATCTTATTATAATCGAAGTTTTGGAAGTTTTTCACAAAAGGATCTTGGGGGCTTGCCTTGAAATTATACTTAGTACCAACGTTAGGGTCTATTTTCAACGAAGTCACTGGTTTCGTTTGCGGTGTTGGTGCATTTCCTAACTCATTTAATGTTGAACTGAAGAAATAGTTGTAATTCTGAGCAGTAGTTAGTTTCGGAGTACTAGTGGCGAACAAAGCAGGTGTCGACTTAAAGTTAGGTGAAAAATTAAAAGAATTAAATATAGTTTGTTTAGTAGTCTGTGGCGGCAAAAACGTAGTCTTAGTTGTTGGGTATACTGGATCTCTTCCTTTGACAGTTTGGAGGCCAAAGGATCCAAATGTACCTGAAATAAATTATTTATAGTTTTAAAATAACTTTCGTCATCATTTGGAGTAATTGTGGTGAAGTGGGAGAGCGTCCTATTGTAATCGCGATTGGTTGTAAGTTTGATTTTTACTCAGGGAAAATGAGATTGGGCCAGTCGTGGCGCAGTGGCACAGACGTGTGACTTCAAAGGACTGATTGTGGGTTTGATTTCCACTCGAGAATTGCAAATATTAAATATTTTCATTTTCTTCACTCTGGGGACCAAGGCAAACCGCGGCGTTAAATCCCGCCATTTAACACGCAATGCCTCCAAAATTCGGTGGAAAATGGGGAATAGTGTTTTAAAACTAGGTTCCCTCTACCTGTGTGCGGATATAGCGTGAAACATGATAAAAGAAAATGATGATAATTTAATTTTTCATATTCGATTGTTCGAATTCGAGTCGAACTTATTCGATTTTAAGTGATAAGTGGAGTGTCTTAACACTAGACTCTCTCAGACTACGCTACAATGCGGGAAAAAGCGTTAAGCTTCTTTCATCACGAATCATGTGCTAAATTTCTTTTAATTGAACATACCTAAAATGCTTGGCGGGAAGACGGTATCCTGGAATGGGTGTCCATATTGATTTACAGGATATTTAGATGGCGTATAAGATTGTTGTTGAGCTGTTTTCACAGATTGGCTTAAATACTGTGACGCTGTATCTGCATCGCCTATCTTATACACTTCTGGCTTGAAGATTTCCGTTTCTGCCGACTGTGGCCGCTTCCCATCCGGTCTTGAGTGCGCGTTCGGTTTTGCGTAAATATCAATAGGTTTCCCGGTAGAATACTGCCCAAATTGAATCGGCTGAACGTTCGTCAATTGCTGCAGTATGTTATTGTGATATTGTGGTTTTTGCTTCGTTTGCTGCTTCTGCAAGACTGGACGAGCGGCGTAAGCGTTGTTCGGATTCCTGATCAGAACACTATCGACTGGGTAGTTTTGCACGAACTTATAATGATTTAGATTATTTGGTAGGGCAAAGGGATTTAGGTATGAGTTGATAGGTTGATTAGCAGGTAAAGGGTGGTTAGAAACAGGTACGGTTCGAAGTGTCGTTGGTTTGTAAGACTGAGCTATTGATGTCAGCTTAGTAACATCCCTCGCGGCTAAGGGGCGGCTAGAAGACGGATATAAGTCTAGCACCGGAACTGGTATTTTGTACGATGGGGCGTGAAGGGGAGCAGTTCCTAGAGGGTTGTATATAAGTCCACCCGACCCGATCACAGGTCGCCATCCGCCTTTAGAAACTGGCAAATTCTGAAATAACGTAACAAAAAAACAGAATTAATATGAATATTTAAAATAATTGAAAGGAAAATAAATTTTGTATTTAATATATGAAAATTTTGAAAATAAAGAAGTAGAACTCACTCCTTGCTGAACCAAAGAACGGCGATAGTGTGGTGCTTTGCCACAATTTGCAGTTGACAGTAAAATTTGTATTGTTACCGCGACCAACCTTAGCCGCGACCCTGAAATTGAAATAAAAAAAACCATGAAATAAAAAGCCATGCATTACATACATA
Organism: Dryas iulia moderata; assembly: GCA_019049465.1. Lineage (NCBI taxonomy): Eukaryota > Metazoa > Arthropoda > Insecta > Lepidoptera > Nymphalidae > Dryas > Dryas iulia. Next base: position 3,927,282 of record CM032430.1, on the reverse strand, counting down.
TATTATTTACTCCTGTATTTAGGCTCATTATATTAATCTACAATGGCTTAAGTCTCGTACGTCTTAGAATTTGGGCATATCCCATCAAGTTAGGGGAAAACTACTAAATCGATATATTGGTATTCTTTGAGCAATGATAAATTGCCGATAATTTGTGCAATACTAGATTATTAAAAGTTAAACAATTTAAAAGTAAAAGAAGATTTTTTTGCAACTTTTTTTGGTTACAAATTCGGGGTCAAACTTTCTATTAACTTCGTTTGTCATAATGTCAGAATAGAGGTATATTAAATTCTTGTAATTAAGTACAATTATATATTATATCTTGTCCAAGGAAGTGACAGCTTTAATTGTGACAAAGCGGTTTTTTGCAACGTCTCATTTCACTAATTAGTAGCGCGAAATAATTGCGATTGGTCTAGCTTCAAATGCCATAAAAGAGTATATTATTAAATTTAACTGCAGCTTTCTGTATAGCAAGGTACGCGAAGATAATCTAACCTTTCCCTGTATCCAAGACATTGCGAATTGATTCACTTTGTCTTACCAGGGCGTAGTAATGAATATAATTTAAATATGATCTTTCCTCCAAGTGGGTATCGAACCAACCAATGCAGTTAAACGGTGTCCTACTGTGCAACGACGGCTTCAGTTATAATTACAGTGCCATTTTCTTATTTTGCCTATAGGTATACAATAATACAAATATATAATATCATTGGTTTAAAGTGTGTTTCGTTGTGGTAGGTGTGGTTTGAGGTAGACCTCTGAAATTTGGCAGGGATATCGAGCACAGTGTCTTGTGTGCTGTGAAGTTTTTTGGTGACAATTGTAATTGTAATTTTTAAATAAATGGTCAAAAAGTGCCTATAGACTCAGGCTGTGGAACGTTAAGTTAAGTGTTATGTTAGTGCTAAGTGTTTGCTTTCCAAACTTTATTAAAATCTAATAACATTAAATATGTACTTTGCTCAGCTCTTCCCGTCATGCAGAGCAAAGAGGCGGTTCCTAGTAAATAGTAACCACAAACAGAAGCCGTCGTGGCTTAGTGGGAGGTCGTTTGACTGACTACGGTTTAATATCCACTCAGGGAAGGCTTATATTTAAATCTTCAATTCTTCACTCTGGTACTTAAGACAAAGCGCGGTGTTGAGATCTGTATTTAACACGTAATATCTGTATTATCGGGCGGAAAGTGAAGGACGGAGTGTCTTGACACTAGGTTCTCTCTCACAACCTGCTATGTGGGAAAAAGCGTGAAGTTGTTTTCTTTTAAATAATAACAATATAAAAAAGACAAACGGAAGCACAACATAGTATGGCATACCGACATGTAGAGCGGAACTGACCATGACCGCGACCGCGTCTTCTCTGTTCTCACGATTTTGGATACGCTTTTAGCGGTAAATACGATTGGATTCACTTTGTAAAACTATTATGACATACATTTTAAATATTTAAAACATGCAAAGATGCTTTTCTACGCCTATTTTTATTTGGGTATTGTGTGTATCTCATTATCTTAGCTATAGTATATTGTATTTCTCTCATATTAAGTTTTTAAGAAATTACAATGTTCCTAAGTTCCAATGTTAAGTTCCGCCACTTAACACGCAATGCCTCCGAATTTGGCGGAAAGTGGGAAACGGAATATCTTAACGCTAGGTTCCCTCTGCCTATCAAGCTGTGTGCGGGATACAGCGTGAAGCAGAAAAAATAAATAAAAAGTGTTCCTGTTTATATGTTTGTTCGGGTAAAAATCTTGCAACTTTAATTTTGAATGACATATTTAATTAAATTGATAGTTTCGATATAAATGTGTGTACTGAGTTTAGATTAATATGGCGGACGCCCAAGGTGGCAGACAAAGTATTGTTAATAAACCCTTACAATATGAATATTAAATGAAAGAGCTTGCTAAGTATTATGTGAAAAAGACATTGAATTCGAAAAAATCTAGTTTTTTCAATTTCTGTTTACTTTTAATTTATTTAATACATACAAAATACGTATGTCCGTTGTGTGTATCTATCTGTCATCTCGATGATTAGTTTAGCCTATCGCTACTGATACAACAATAAAAAAAAACAAGGATTTTTTTGCGTTCATTAACATGCATGCATGTTGCGAGTTTCTTCACCCGTCATGAAATATAATGAAAACGGATAGTGAAGAATACAATATCGACGGCCAGTGTGGGGAAATGGGATACCGTGACTATAAGCACAATTGGAACGGATTCTCACTCGGGGGAATCATTATGTAAAACAATATTATATCTCCGCTTCAGTATTTAAGACAAAATATAGGGTTGAATTCCACCACTTAACACGATGTCTCGATTTCAGACAAAAAATGGAGAATGAAATACTTGTCTCTGATTACCCTACTATGCGCAAAAAGCTGAAAAAGTATGAAACAATATTGTCATTTCTTTGTCCATTCTTAGATTTTTAATATGATTTTTAGGATTTTTCAGCCTACTTTAACGTGAGTATGTACAAGAAATGAAAGACAAATAAAAATAGAAATAATAATAAAAGTTTGATTATTCATACTTATATTATAAATATTTATACTTATATTATAAATGCGAATGTCTGTGTGTTTGTCTGTCACGCTTTCACGGCTAATCTACTGGTCCGATTTGGATGAAATTTAGAATGAAAGTAGTAAAAATGACTGGGTCTAACATAGGTTACTAGGTTTTCAAAAATCAACCTCTAAAGGGTTGAAATAGGGGATGAAAGTTTATTTAAAAAATCTACACCACATTTGGCATATATATAGTTGATAATCCAAGGTTAAACATAGGCTACTTTATTTTTCAAAAAACCCTTCACCGAGGGTTGCAATATACCGAAAGAGCCACCGTAGATCACGCAGCGAAGCCGCCAGCGGACCGCAGGTAAATATGTATATTGGTTTTCTTTTTCCAATACATAATGCATGTAATATTAAGGTTGTCGCGTATGTCATATAGGTAGTAGCAAATAATGATGGTGGTATCACTTTCTAACAATTGCGTTATGCTACGTGCCTTTAATTTCAAATGAAGCACGTAACTCCATAGCTATTTGATTGTTTGTAATAGTTATGGGGTTGGTCAATCGATGGGAGTCAAACGAAAGTGTTTTTAACGTCACTATAGGATACTTTACTTTGGCATTTGAGTAGAAAATACCTATACTTTTATATTCTAATATATTGCATAAAAGAATAACTGCAGAAATTCTGTGGTCACAGGACTTCCTTCACCTGTGTTACCTGTGACGTCGGGCTACTGTAAAGTGTTCTAAAATATATATTATCGAATACCAAAATATACAAATACAAGTTGGGACCAGTCGTGGCGCAGCGGCACAAGCGTGAGACTGTAAACGACTGGTTGTGGGTTCGATTCCCACTCGAGGAGAGGAAATATTTAATATATCCATTTTCTTCGCTCTGGTGTCGACGCAAAGCGTGGCGTTAAGTTCCGCTGGTTAACACGCTATGCCTCCGAATTCGGCGGAAAGTAGGGAACGGAGTGTCTGACACTAGGTTTCCCTCTACCTACCCTGCTGTGTGTACAGCTAAAAAAAAATACCAGATTAATCTAGTTAAAATAATTTTGTTTAAGTATAATGCTCATATTGTCCTTAGACAAATTGATTTGACAAACTTTCATTGTAAATTATGTTTATTTGATTTTTAATATTATTTTAATACTTTCGAATACAGTAAAAATAAAGTTCTCAGGCAGCATATTATAAAGCTAAAATACAGTTCGTAAATAACGAAACATTAAATAAAAGAACATATTATAATTAGTGTAAAAATAGAAATGGTTGCACGCGATACTTGTGAATATGGGGGTAGTCTTAAATTTTACCGTCTAGCAACAATAAATGTAGAACTATATACTTTGAATAATTTATATTATTTCGTTTAGTCAATACTAATTAAAAATATTAAAATTTGTAAAAACATATTTATAAATAAAACAATATTGAAATTTTTGATAGAAGCGAAGTACGCAGATACGGTAAGAGTTATAACACATAGGAATACTGAGAAATCTAATCAAGTATAGTATGTATATATACATATATGCGTATAAATGACGTATACCTACGTAAAAAGTATCTGCTAAAATTAGTTTTTTCATAGAAAGCTTGAAAGCTTTAATGAAATATTATTTCAGTATTATATATAGAATTGTCAGAATGGGGCCGATAAATTTACTTGTAAATTATATACAGGATATTTACGATATAACAACACCTTTTTACGGTTTTTTGATGCAAAATCCATCATAGTTTACCATCACGTTAAGAGACTCGGGGTAGTCATGGAAATCTACTATACTTATATTATAAATAAGAATGTCTGTGTGTTTGTCTGTCACGCTTTCACGGCTAATTTACTGGTCCGATTTGGATGAAATTTAGATGAAAGTAGTAAAAATAACTGGGTCTAACATAGGCTACTTATTTTTACAAAAATTAACCTCTAATGGGCTGAAATAGGGGATGAAAGTTTATATGAAAAACCTACACCGCTTGACCGATTGTAATGAATTTTGGCATAAATATAGTTGATAGTGATAATCCAAGGTTAAACATATTCTAAATAATTTTTCAAAAATCCTCCCCTGAGGGTTGCAATATACCGAAACGGCATTATAGTTCACACGGCGGAGCCGCTAGCGGGCCGCTAGTATGGAAATATAACATTAGGAAACAGATTCGATTTTAAGCCGTACTCAGAACTGAAGCAAATCTCGTGATGTTCACCAACCGTGGCACGTTTCACTCTAGCTATTCGAGAAAACACATACTTACGCGTCTCGACATATTGTTAACGAGAAAAGTGTGCCGTATGAGGACGAAAATAAAAGTAACTTTACAATACTAACATTTCAGGTTGTTCGACCGCTGAAGCCAAGATTGCACGATGTTAGTCATTTTGCTGTCATTTACTTACTCATTATGATTTGTTTCTAATTGTAATTATTGACTCATATCGTGTTTATGTATGTACGTGTACGATATAACTTAACGGTATTTACAATTTAAATAAAATAATTTAGCAAGTTAATGTTTTGTGATTGTGTAATATGCATGTGGCGTTGGTAATAGATGAGCTTGTATTTAAAATTGTATAGAAGTTTGGGATATAGGCACTTCCAAACCTTTATTTCAAAGTAAATTTTAAAACCTATGGCGGTACGTTCTCCTGAGGAATAAAATACTAAACTTTAATTATATCAATACCATAGTTTTCTGATAGTTTAATTATTATTACGTGAACGAGCTTTCGATTCTTCTATAGAAAAATTATACACACGAAAAGGTATGAAATTTGCTGAAGCACAAAAGGCGCAGAAGACCACAATAAATTTATAAAATAATTACACTCTAGCCACTACACGAACTATATATACGTTTTTGTATAAAATGGGCCACTAATTGTATTTATTTAATGTACCATGTAACTTGATTTCAGTTAGAAAGAAACGTGCGAATGTATTTTTAATTTTAATGAGTACGTAATTATGTATAAACAAAGTCTTTTTTTTAGCTTCACGCTGTATCCCTTGCGGGGTAGTCATAGAGAACGGATCGCTACGGCCCCTGCATACTTCTTTCGCCTCGTCCACTGTCATCAACCTCTTAATACACGCCCTCCGGGGGGTCCTCATGCTTTTTACGTGACTTTCCTCCAGTATCGTCGATACTGTGTTTTCGAAGGTCAACCGAGGTCTCCTCTGCCCCTCTTACCACTCACACTTGCTTCATAATTTTTTTTTACCATTCTTCCATCATTCATCCTCTCGACGTGCCCAAACCGTATAAACAATGTAACATTTAAAATATATAACGAAGTACAATCAATAATGTATTTATTATATCCGATCTGAGTTTCTAAAGCTGTTAAATGTTACTTACAATTAATGAAATCTCAACTTAGTATTGTAAGTAAATAAGTCCATTTCTCATTCAACATTTAATTTAAAAGTAAAGTATTATTATAATTAATGAGTAAAATTTAAATTGGCCACGAAAAGTAACCGTAAAATGAAACGATATGCAAAAATGTAATTACCGAGAGAAATTCTCGCTCTTACTCTCTATACATATTATAATTGTTTATTTATAAGTAATAGAAAAGCTAAATGTCTACGTAATAATACGTGAAAGAAAAACTTAATGTTTTTTTTATTATTAAGGCAACGTGTATTTTTTGTTATACTTATCTCCAGGGTTAATATGATGAAATTATAGTAGATATTTATTACTAGCGGCCCGCTCGCGGTTTCGCCTCGTGTACTACGCAGCGCACCCTCGGGGGTGAATTTTTGATAAATAAAGTAATCTATGTTTAACCTTAGATTATCAACTATACTTATGCCAAATTTCATTACAATCAGTCAAGCTGTGTAGATTTTTCATATAAACTTTCATCCCCCATTTCAACCATTCAGAGGTTGATTTTTGAAAAAATAAGTACCCTATGTTGGACCCAGTAATTTTTACTACTTTCATCCTAAATTTCATCCAAATCAGCCCGGTAGATTAGCCGTTAAAGCGTGACAGACAAACAGACAGACATTCGCATTTATAATATAACTTTTCCTCTTTTCTCACATAGCAGAGTAATCAGATAGTGTCAACATATTTCACTCTACATTTTCCTCCCGAGCTTAAGACATTGCGTATAAAATGGCAGCACTCGTAGCCGCACTTAATCTTAAATATCACAGTGTAAGAATGAAAATGGTATGTTATGTTATGTTATAGCTTCACGCTATATCCCGCACACAGCAGGGTAGGCAGAGGGAACCTAGTGTTAAGACACTCCGTTCCCCACTTTCCGCCGAATTCGGAGGCTTGCGTGTTAAGTGGCGGAACTTAACGCCGCGCTTTACCTCGACACCAGAGCGAAGAAAATGGAAATATAATTTTCACTCCTCGAGTGGGAATCGAACCAGTCGTTTACAGTCACACTCTTGTGCCACTGGGCCACGACTGGCCACAAGAATGAAAATAGTTTACTATATATAATCTTTCTCTCGTGTAGTAATCGAATTCACAATTAACGCGTTTATAATCAGTTTTATTATTTAGTTTATAATCATTCTTATCACATTTAAGAGAAAAAGTAAAAGATTAGCACACAATTTTCTACATTACTTCTTTGCTATTTCGAGATTCTTATGTATAGAGCATATTAAATATTAACTTTCATTTTATTACACGATAGGGAATAATATGTTGAATACCTAAAGTCATGTTGGATAGCAGACATTTAAAATATTTTTCTGAATTTTAAATAGTAATATTTTCATTGAGGTTAGTAGTGGCGTAGGGGCACAAAGTGAAACTGAAAAAGCGTCTGCTTGTGGACCTGATTCCCACTCGAAGAGTGGAAATATTCGATACTTCCATTTTCTTCGCTCTGGCAAAGCACGGTGCTAACTTCCGGCACTTAATACGCCATCCCTACAGAATTCGGCGGAAAATGTGGAACGGAGTGTTTTTACACTAAGTTTCCTCCGCCTACCCTGCTTCCTGCTACCCTGTATGTGTGAGATACATCGTGAAGCTAAAAAAACAAGAAAAAAAATATTTTCATATACATATTACTATAGTTACACGTGCAATCACTGAAAGCGACGCGTTGATGTCTTATATATGAAAGTTAAGTAATACACAAAAACTTCATATTTTATCTTAAGCCTATTGTGAAATATTACTCTTTTTATTGAATAATTTAATTGATTTCATAATTAGAATTTAATTAATTCTTTTTTTAATTAAACCGATTATTTTACAATAAATAAATATAAAATTCTAAGAACATACTCGTATTATAATTTATTTTACAAATTGTTGTGCCTAAAATATAATTAAGTTGTTTTATTAATTAAAAAACACTTTAAACATGTTTAAAAGTATTTAATAAATAGCATTCTCTCTTACTAATCGATAGATTGTTCGTAGAGTAATCTTTGGGTGGCCGAAATTTATAAGAAACTCTTTACACAGATGCTAACAACAAAAATAAGTTGTGTGTAATAAAAGCGTATAAGAATTTCGATGCAGATGGTTTAGCGGTCAGACTGGAAGGTATTCAAAAGGCGCGCGCTGCGTTCAAAATAAATTCTAAAATTCTAAATGTCATTTTCAATTTTCCTAAGTGTGGAATAACACTTTAATTAAAAATGTTTAAAATTATTTTGTTAATTATTATTTAAAAAGTATATTAGTGATACAATTACGTTTGTCATAAAAAATAAGCAAAAAATAAGTTGCTTGGTAAAAGTAAGTTGCGTTATGCGTAGAGCAAATGTACATAAGTATGTACATATACTATATATATGAAGAAACTGTCTTCTTATTGTTTTCTAACAAACGTTGTCAACGTCCGGAAAATTAGTTTTAAGGAGATCAAGTAATAAACAGACCGGAAAATATTTACATTACGTTCTGAATATTATAATAAAATGGAAAAGTAGGAAGTGTAGTCGTAAATATCGTGCACAGCAGTTGTATAAGTCGGCCAAAGGTACTTTTTTAAATATAACATTTGCATTTTCATGTACAATGTAGATAAAAAACGGTAGTTTGTAAAAAAATTATAATATTTTTTGAAAATAGAAAAAATAGAACAAGTCACGTCAAATAACGTCTTAACTTAATAACACATTTTTGTTCAACGTCTTTCGGTTTTTGCGATGTAGGCATTGTCGATGTCTACCTTATATGAGACATTATATGTTAGATAGTAGAATTTAATATCATTTGGTCAAATTTATATTGAAAAATGTTTTATTGAAACAAATAAACATTTCCTTTAGTTAAATATTTAAGAATAGCGTCACAAAATGTACAACTGTGCCGCAAGAGCGATAATTCAACTAATAGTAGGTATATTCATTAATTTATCACACTTTTTCCCGTATAGTCAGAGAGAATATAGCGTCAAAACACTCTGTTCTCCACTTTGCCTGAAATTGAGACACTACATGTTGAGTTTTGGAAGCTAACACCTCGGTTTGTCTTATGTACTAACACTAACTTTGAAAAAAAAACAAAATTAAAAATTTTGAAAATACCCACGACGGTTTAATTGTAATTGAAAAAGGATAAAATAACTAGAAATCCCCCGCCTAAAAGAATATATGTAACGAGATGATGGGGACGACTTCGTCGGAGCTGCCATTACTTTAAGTTTGCTAACTTCTCCTAGGTTTTCATGCTGTTAAAACAGGTTTAGGAAAAAATTAAAATATTAATATGAATTTACAGTTTTAATAACTGGTATTCCTTTTAAAAACTTTAAGAACAAAATCTATACTGTTAGCTACTATATTTAAAATAGAGGTTGCAACTGGCAGCCCCCGACGAAGTTGTCCCCATCATCTCGTTACATATATTCTTTTAGGCGGGGATTTCTAGTTATTTTATCCTTTTTCAATTACAATTAAACCGTCGTGGGTATTTTCAAAATTTTTAATTTTGTTTTTTATTTTAAACTTTTCAAAGTGTATAGATAGATATACATTATATATTATTACATAATTTCGAAATATGTCAAATCAGTGAAATTCACGAAACCCACTAGTAGTTTTGATTTGGAACAAATTAATTCATACTGGAGCGCCCCGTGGTAGTTTGTGATATGGCATATAAAAACACGCAACAATTAAACCTGAACCTATCACAGAAAACCGCATCTAAATAGGTTTCACACAAAAATACAAGCAAATGCTTACTACAGCGCCCCCTGGTGAGGTGTCACCACGACACATATACGAGAACACGCGCTAATTGAGCCTGATCGTATCGTTGAAAACTGCATCAAATTCAGACTCGTAGTTTTAACTTTGCACCATCAAATGTTTAATGAAGCGCCTGGTGAGTTCTTAACGTAAAAAAAAACTAAAAACATACACCAAGTAAAGGTAAATCTAATACTGAAAACTCTTTCCAATCGTACTAGTCGTTTTTGTTATACACAAAAAATGGAAGCAGCTACTTACTGCAGCGCCCCCTAGAGAGTTGACACATACTTGAAAATAAGCACTAAGTAAACATACATGACACATATATGAAAATATGCACTAAGTAAACTTGAATCTATCATTGAAAACTGCATTCAAATCGGACTCGTAGTTTTAGTTTTGCACAAACAAATGTACTTACTGCAGCGCCCCCTGGTGAGTGATCACCGTAACACATATATGAAAAGATGCACCAATTAAACCTGAACCTATCGTTGAAAGTTTCATCTAAATCGGACTAGTAGTTTTTACTCTACATAAACAAATGTTTACTGCAGCGCCCCCTGGTAAATTTTCACCGTAACGTAAAAACAAAAATTTTAAAATATGTACGAAGTAAAGCTTAATCTAGTTCTGAAAACTCTAGCCAATCGGATAAGTAATTTCGGTTTTAGACAAATAAATATAAGAAAAATTTTGGTTTTACACAAAAAAACTCAAACAAATACTTATTACAGCGCCCCCTGATGAGTGGTCACCATAACACATATATGGAAAGACGCACCAATTAAGCCTGAACCCATCCTTGAAAGTTTCATCTAAATTGGACTAGTAGTTTTTGCTCTGCATAAACAAATGTTTAGTGCAGCGCCCCCTGGTGAGTTTTACCCGTAACAAAAAAAGAAAAATCTTAAAATATGCACCAAGCAAAGATAAATCTTTTTATGAAAACTCTTTTTAATCGGAGCAGTAGTTTCGGTTTTAGACAAATAAATACAAAAAAAGTACAAACAAATGCTTACTGCAGCGCCCCCTGGTGGTTTGACACGATAAAACATATCCAAGAACATCCACCAATTAAACCTGAATCTACCACTGAAAATCTATTGAAATCAGACTATTATTTTTTGAGATAATTGAAAACATTCGTTTTCACGTAAATGCTTACTGCAGCGCCCCCTGGTGAGTTAAGGCAATAAGACATACATAAGAACATACGCCAATTGAACCTTAACCTATCATAGAAAACCGTATCAAAATCGGACTTATAGTTTTGGAAATAATTGACATAGTAATTTGCACAAACACACAAACAAACAAACAAACAAACAAACAAACAAACAAACAACCTCTCACCCCAAACACATATACAGTCGCCGTTCCGTCGCGGGTAATGAAAACAATACATAATCATAAAAAGAAATTTAGAATTTTCCTAAGTGTGGATTAAGACTTTAAAAATGTATAAAAAAAAAGAAAAAAAATACATAATCATTACCCCGAGTGGGAACCGTACCCAAAATCATCGCGCTTACACGCAGTCCCACTGAGCCACGAGGTCCTCAACTTAAGTGGGTACATGAATAATTGAAACCGTGCCGCATGCACCTAATGTGTTTTTATATTTATAAAAGAAATACATACACATACGTTTGTTTAGCGTTCACACATAATTGCGAAGTAGCGGTTTACTCAAGAGATTTCGTGTTATATGGCAATTCGCCTACTGACTGACTGCTTACTAAAGTTTTTATTCTAATTGCCTAAATTCCTTAAAATATACCGGTTTGTTCCGTGAACTTCTCACGCGAATCTTATATAATTTATAAACATAACTTTGTTGGTTGCTGAAGTTGATGTTGCTACATACTATATATTTTTTAAGTGTTCATATGTTCCGGTTCATTTAGATATGTAACGCTCATTTGCTTGTAGTTAATGACTGCAACGGATTTTTTTATGATTGGTACTGTTATATTTTTTGTATAAAGTTGTAGAATTAATTTGAAAAACAAAGTATTTATACCATATGTTTATCAATATATATTTTTCCTTATGAAAAGTTGGTGTATGAAAGTTTAGGTGAGGCTCTCAAAGCAATTTTTATATATGACTTTTTTCTATATATTCATCAATTTTTCTCTGCATTATTAGTGTTTAATAATGACAAGTAATGCAAAATCGCAAGAATAAATCACAACAAACTTATTTAAATGTTAAAATAAGCAAGCAGAATTCATAATCTTATTTCTAAATTTTGACAACCATAGAGAAAACCTATCTAAAAAAAATAGGCTGTCAAAAGAAATTAAAGTAATTTATCGCTCATTTTTATTTATAAAAAAAAAGTAATTTAAACTCGATTTGACAACTTTCTGACAGTTTAAACTAATAATATATTAAGCACAGTGCAATGTACTACAAAATACTTCCCACGTCAATCCGCTTGATGTATTATCATTGTAGTCGTATGTTTACGACAAAAATTCCACTTTCAGTTGAGTAAAAAGACCTACAAAACTCCGTGAGAACTGTTCCCATTGAAATGTTGTTTGATATAAAACTAGCATTACGTTTGTTAGGTAATTGTGAATACATAATGGGCAATCGTGACATTAATACATCATGTGATAATTGTATAATTTATAGTTATTGCTGCAATTTTTTTTTAATGTGAAAAAAATATATATTTTTTTTTTTATTATTACAGTTTTACGCTTCTCTATGGTAGTTATTCTCCAGTGTTAAGACTGTCTGTTCTGAATTTCTTAATAATTATTTACATCACATATATACGAAAGCCTAGATTGGATATTTTAAAAACTTTTGGGTTATATCTGGATAGTGTCACTTTACACTGTTGAATTTTTATATTTTACACAATAAAAAATCTGATCCATACTACTATTACAAATGCGAAAGTCTATCTGTCTGTTAAGCTTTCATGGCCAAACTACTGCCCCGATTTGGATGAAATTCGGAATGAAAACAGTTGAAGACTAGGTCTTCAAACATAGGTTATTTTTTCCAAGATTTCTAAAAGGTTCAAATAGGAGATGAAGGGAGATTTTAGTACACAGTAATTCTCTTTAATCTAATAAAAATCCGTTATATATTTGTATTTAAAATCCAATGTACGATTCCTTATAAAATCCAGTATATTTTATTACTAAAAGCAATATTATTTCATAAATTTTTTCAATGTGAATCCTCAGTGTCAGTATCATTATTCTACAAGCAATAGGAAGTTCATTACCATTCAACGCCCGTGACCTTCGCCGTCTGCGGCCACTTTCTTCGCTAACGTGATGCGCTTACGCACAGACTAACACTTTCTTGTCTTTGGATCTTATTGTATAAATAGATATAGAAATTTGTATGGATTTATATTATATTTTACACTATAATTATTCCCGTTAACCATAAGTTTTAAAAGTAGGCTTTTTATTTCGAAATTATTTAAAAAATAAATACTATAGTTTTTAGTTACTAATTTAGTATAGTTCTTTTCAATTTTCACTAATTGTCATTGATACAGCTATCATTATTTTAATATGTCATTATTTTAGCAATAATTGATATTAAAAGAATATACAATATAAAGGCATAAAATTAAATTTATTACAAACTTAAATTTAGGACTAGCGGCCCGCTCGCGGCTTCGCCGCGTGAACTATTTCGCTATATTGAAACCCCGGGGGGGCGGATTTTAAAAAAATAAAGTAGCCTATGTTTAAGCTTAGATTACCAACTACATTTATACCAAAATTCATTACAATTGGTCAAGCGATGTAGATTTTTCATATAAACTTTTATCCCCAATCAATCATATTACAATTTAGAGGTTGATTTTTGAAAAAATAAGTAGCCTATGTTAGACTCAGTCACTTTTACTACTTTCATTCTAAATTTCATCCAAATCGGACCGGTAGATTAGCCGTGAAAGCGTGACAGACAAACACACAGACTTTCCCATTTATAATATAAGTATGGATATGCGATATTTATTATTTAAGATTACGGCTATGTTTGAGCTAGGATTCACATACAAAAAGTAGTTGATATTAACATTGTGGCCATTCCTGGCGCAGTGGCACAAGGTGTGAATGTAAAGCGACTGGTTGTGGTTTCGATTCCCACTCGAGGAATGGAAATATTTATTATTTCCATGTTCTTCGCTCAGGTGTCGAGGCAAAATGCGGCATTAAGCTCCGCCACTTAACACGCAGTGCCTCCGAATTCGGCGGAAAGTGTGGAACGGAGTGTCTTAACACTAGGTTCCCTCTGCCTACCCTGCTGAGTGCGGGGGAAGCTAACAAAAACAATAAAGAAAACGAATGTTCGGCTTACAAAAATAAAAGTTAAGTACTGCTCAGAGAAAGAAAGTGTTGCTGAAGAATGATTCGTGTAATCTACCAAGCCGGTATCTTCATTTCCAAAAAAAAAAAACATATTTGTTTAATATTTTCCCCGACAAACATTTTAAAACAAAAATAACTTAAATGGCAAAACAGAAATAATAAAATTTAGTAGGTTCATATCAGTTCGATATACCGGAATAATGTACATATATATTCTTTAATTGTAAAAAGAAAAAGTTATAACGTCTAGATTATTAGTTAGTATTGTGTACTTATTTGAAAATGCAATGCTGACTCGCATTTTTTGTATATAATATGTATTGTATTGTACAAGTAAATGATTGACAGATTTTTTAATTTATTTTAACTGTTATTTTTAATTGACTTATTCGAGGATCGTTTGAGCGGCAATAGATATTGGATATATCTAATGATGCATACAAAAATCTAAGCTTGTATTACTATGCGAAAGCAATTTTGTCAAGATGTATTTGAATTAAGTTTCTATAAAAAATATTTTTTTACCCATAGCAGAATAATCAGAGATAACCTATTTTCAAATATAGCATAGCAGGTTGGTAAAAGGGGATCTAGTATTAAGATACTCCCTTCCCCACTTTCGGCCCAATTTATCTAATTCGGCCCGGGCTGTGTAGTGGTGGAACTCAGAACTGCGATTGGTCTTTAATTAGTAGATTTTTTTTAATTAAGGTTATATATGTGTAAACGAAGTGCGTTACACTTCATTCAGCATGGAGTTTGAATTATAACTTTTATTTATAATCTATGAAACTTTGACGTGATACGTTATAATAAAAAGAATAATATATTTTAATATTTAATAATTACGAATGGTGAAGCAATAGCTTTAAATGTTGTTTCTCTTTTCAGGTTAGTTGTTAGAAATTGTATAAATTGTATAAGTGTAAACATTGGTTTATATAATAAATCTCTTTTCAGAGCAACTCAATTTAAGTTCTAGTTTTACTGTTCACCCAATTATCCAAGGACCATTATAAAACAACATTTATACAGCTGATTCCCAAGAAAAAAATGGAGAAACTAAAGTTCGAATTCATGGTCAAGGCCAGTGAAGATGTGAAGACAAATATTATTTGTGTAACGACAATTACCGATTTAAATGGACGTACTTTTGGGTTTCCGGATAAATTACAATCTGTAAAATTACATGATGCAATAGTAAAGACTCAAATCTTTCAGAAAGTGAAGGCTACATTACAAAAACGACATGACAAACGACAGGTCTGGATATCAGTGAGCCCAGAGATGAAGGCGGTGTATTGTGATGAAGACGGAAATATACAGTTCATGGGATATCTTTTAGAAGAAAAAGAAATACAAAAAACTTCTACGGCAGGAATCTCTGAAGAATATCTAACAAGACTAATGGAAAGCTTCGCTGATATGAAGAAGGAGTCATCAAAACCTTTTAATGTGGGGAAAATAGCAGAGAAATTCGTTATCGACAAATTCAACAATAAGATTACTAATGTGTCCCAATGGATGTCTATCTTTGAAGCGGAATGCGCACGTTTAGGCATAGAAGAAGATGTCAAAAAAATAGAAATTTTCAGGTTATTTTTAGAAGATACCTGTAAAGACTGGTATAGTTCGATGCTTATTAAATATTCCATAAATTCAGAATGGGCTATGTGGAAACAAAACTTTAATGAGACATATGCAGATAAGAGTTGGTCACCAATTAGGTATGCAATGTTATTTAGATATAGACAGGGCTCACTACTAGAATATGCATTAAAAAAAGAGAGACTACTATTAGAAATAAATAGGACCATCGATAAACACACTCTAATTGATCTGATTGCCACTGGATTACCGAATTTTATTGCAGATCAGATTGATAGGAATAGTTTAAAGGAAACTCAAGATTTATTTAATAGTATAAGAAGTTTAGAGCACATGGCAAATAAAAAAATAATAGATAAAAAAATACCAGCTTTTGATAGTATAATTAAAGAGAAAAATGCGAGGTCTGTGGTTAGTCCGTGTAAAATTTGTGAAAAAGAAAATAAAGGTACACGTTATCATCCTGAATCGCAATGTTGGTTTAAAATAAAAAATAATGATAGAACAAGAAAAGAACAGATAAGGAGTGTAAACAATTCAGAATTAGAGACAGAACTAAACGAAATTAATCCAAAAAACTAGTAGTGCCGCCATTAATAAAAATTAAATTACTAATAAATGACACTTTGGAAACATCCGGAATCGTAGATTCCGGATCGAATGTGTCCTTAATAAATTCAAGGTTATTAGCTTTAAAAAAAAATCATACTCATAATATAAAAGCAGGTTTGAAAACAATTAATGGCGTAAAAAAATCTATAGGAATGGTAACATTAAAATTAAAAATTTTTGAAATTGAAAAACATATTGATGTATTTGTTATAGAAGAAGAAAACTTCGACTATAATTTTCTAGTTGGATTGGATTGTATACGAAAATTTAAATTAACTCAAAATGAGAATTTAGAAATCATGCAAAATATCCAAAGCAACGAAAAGACAGACTACATAAAAAGCATAGAAATTCCCGGCAGTTCGGGCAGTGGCATAGAAATAAACAAAAATGAAAAAGAAAATATAATTCACGAATATGAACTAAACTTTAATGAAAATATATTGGTCGATGATTTTGATATTTCGGTAAACCATTTAGATCATAAAAAAAGATCTGATATTGATCAATTAATACGCAAATATAATTCAATTTTCGCAAAGGATAAATATGACATAGGTACGGTAAAAGGTTATGAAGCACACATTGATCTCTTGATAGATAAGTACTGTAGTAAGAGGCCATATAGATGCTCTATTGAGGATATGAAAGAAATTGAACATCAAATATCAAAATTATTAGAAAACAATTTAATAGAGGAATCATATAGCCCTTTTGCCGCTCCGATAACACTAGCATTTAAAAAAGAAGAAGGAAGGAGATCAAGACTGTGTATAGATTTTCGAGATTTAAATAAAATAGTAGTCCCCCAATCGCAACCTTTTCCCCTAATTGAGGATTTAATGGTTAAAACAAGGAAATGTAAATTTTTTTCAACATTTGATATAAACTCAGCTTTCTGGTCAATACCTCTCAAAATTGAAGATAGACCAAAAACTGCATTTGTTACCCAGACTGCACACTATCAGTGGACATGTTTACCTTTTGGCCTAAAAACTTCACCCGCCATTTTTCAAAGAATCTTAAGTACGATCATAAGAAAACACAAACTATCAGATTTTACTGTCAATTACATAGACGATATTTTGGTATTTTCAGAAACGTTTGAGAAACACATAGAACACTTATCTTTGTTATTGGAAGCAATCTTAAAAGAAGGTTTTAAATTAAAATTTACGAAATGTAACTTTGCCCAAGACTCTGTAAAATATCTAGGACACATAATAAAAAAAAACACGGTAACTCCACTAAAAGATAATTTAATTGCTATAAAAGAATTTCCGATCCCAAAAACACAAAAAAACGCGCGACAATTTTTGGGAAAAATAAATTTCTATGGAAAATATGTACCAAATATGTCAATAATACTAGATCCTTTACATAACTTATTAAGAAAAGGAGAAAAATTTGTTTGGTCTGATAAATGTCAAGAATCATTTGATACAATGAAAAAACTTTTATGCTCAAAACCAATTCTAGCCATCTTTGATCCAGACCTACCAATACATATTTATACAGATGCTAGCATACAAGGCATAGCTGCGATCTTAAAACAAGTTCAATCCAACGGTGAAGAAAAACCTTGTGCATATTTTTCCAAAAAATTAAATAATTCCCAAAAACAGAAAAAAGCTATATATCTTGAGTGTCTGGCTATAAAAGAAGCCGTTAAATACTGGCAACATTGGCTAATAGGAAAAACATTCAAGGTTTTTTCAGATCACAAACCTTTAGAAAATATGAATATAAAAGCCAGAACAGATGAAGAACTGGGAGATCTTACGTTTTATTTGTCGCAATTCAATTTTAAAATTATCTATTCTCCGGGAAAATATAATATAGAGGCAGATACTTTAAGCAGAAACCCGGTGTTAGAACCATGTGAAAATGAAGAAAGTTGTTTAAAAGTAGTTAATCTTGTAAAAATAGAAGACATACAACAAGATCAAAATAAAAACGAAGATATAAAACAAAATATAAATAAACTTATCTTTAAAAATAATATATATTATAAAAAAAACAGAAAATATGAAAAAATTATACTAACCGAAGAGTTCAGTAAACATATTATAAAACAAGTTCATCTCTACTACTGCCACTTAGGAAGACAACAAGTAGAAAACAAAATAAAACCCTTTTATCAAGCTAAACATTTATTAGATAACATAAAAAAAATATGCGAAAACTGTGATGTCTGTATAAAAAATAAATCGAGAGGAGCTTACAAGTTTGGACTTATGTCTCACTTAGGACCCGCCACATATCCGTTCGAAGTAGTGTCTATAGATACCATAGGCGGATTCGGTGGTGCGCGTTCAACCAAAGTATATTTACATCTTCTAGTAGATCACTTCACTCGTTACGCCTACATCTTGACATCCAAAACTCAGAATGCTAATGATTTTATAAAACTAGTCCAAAAAGTAACGCAAGATTATAAGATTGACCTGATTCTATCAGACCAATATCCGGGAATAAATTCAAAGGAATTTAAATATTTTTTAGAAAAAGAAGGTATACCTATAGTATTCACTGCAGTAAACGCACCATTTTCTAATGGATTAAACGAACGGTTAAACCAAACATTGGTTAATAAAATTCGTTGTAAAATTAATGAAACAAGGAATAAGATCGCTTGGACTACTATTGCTCATGAATGCACGGAAAGATACAACGAAACTGAACATAGTATAACAGGGTTCTCCCCAAAATATTTACTACAGGGAAAAAATGTGGACATTCTACCAAATGAACTGAAACAAAATAAAGTACAGAATCATCATCTAATACGAGATCGAAAAATTGCCTTAGAAAATAGTATAAAATCACATAATTATAACAAACAAAGATTTGATAAAAACAGAAGACATTATGAGTTAGAAGTCGGAGATTTAGTATATGTTGAAAACGGAAATCGGATAAACCGAAAAAAATTGGATGAATTAAAAATTGGACCATATCAAATTGTAGAGAAAATATCCAATTCAATTTACAAAGTAAATACGGATCATAAAAAGTTACAGTCAAATCTTTTCCATATTACAAAACTCATTCCAGTAGTACTAGATGATTAACTTTGGGGGGCGGGGGAGATGTAAACGAAGTGCGTTACACTTCATTCAGCATTGAGTTTGAATTATGACTTTTATTTATAATCTATGAAACTTTGACGTGATACGTTATAATAAAAAGAATAATATATTTTAATATTTAATAATTACGAATGGTGAAGCAATAGCTTTAAATGTTGTTTCTCTTTTCAGGTTAGTTGTTAGAAATTGTATAAATTGTATAAGTGTAAACATTGGTTTATATAATAAATCTCTTTTCAGAGCAACTCAATTTAAGTTCTAGTTTTACTGTTCACCCAATTATCCAAGGATCATTATATCTTCATTATTTAAAGATTCAAAATCTCAATTTTGTTTTAGAAATAATATTGAATGGAATTCTTCAGGTAAAGCCAGGATTTTCATAAAGTTTGTTAAGTAAGTTATGTATGTACTAATACAAGCAAAATATTACACAATATTCATAGCAAAGAAATTAAGCAATAACATTGTCATAACTCAACAATAAAACTTTTATATCTTCCGCCACTCCAAATTCAGGCGTGGAATTATGACAGGGGGTCATAAAACATATGCATATGTTACAAAACCTCACCTATTTAGGTACAGTACTTTCGTTAGGAGAAAGTTAATTAAAATTGTTTACCAAAAGTTATCGGTCTGATTAACATCGAAGCACTAAGTTTAGATCACACACGCTGGTCGTCCACCGTAAAAGTGAAATGCTATCTTTATTACTAAAACCTATACTTTGAATGTATTAATGTAAGTTGTAATGTGTAACATGTATATTTATTATTATTTTTTTTTAGCTTCACGCTGTATCCTGCACACAGCAGGGTAGGCAGAGTGAACCTAGTGTTAAGACACCCCGTTCCCCACTTTCCACCGAATTCGGAGGCATTGTGTGTTAAGTGGCGGAACTTAACGCCGCGCTTTACCTCTGGTACCAGAGCGAGGGAAATGGAAATATAAAATATTTGTACTCCTCGAGTGGGAACCGAACCCACAACCAGTTGTTTACAGTCACACGTTTGTGCCACTGCACCACGACTACACTGGCCCCTAACGTAGTATATTTATATTTAAATAAAAAGTAATATATTTTATTTTATCTGTATCGATAATGATTGTGACAAGAAAGCTAGCTCTATTAAATTGCTGTTTTGAAATGCAGAATTACTTATAGAATAATGTGGAAATATGGTTTTGTCACCTTATATTTCACATAAATATGTTTAAAAAAGCAGCTTCACGCTTTTTTCCTTATAGCAGGCCAGTCACAGAGAACATAATCACACAAGTCAAGGTACTCCGTTCTACACTTTCCGTTTAAAATCAAGGCATTATGTGTTAATTGCCAGAATTCAAAGTCACGCTTCGTAGGTCTGGTACCTAGCGGAGAAATGAAAATAATACTTAATAATTTTTCCGAATGGAAATCGATTTCACAACCATTGCATTTAACGCGGTCTCAACATATGTACGCCCCGAAAATGTTATATAAAGTCATAAATATTTCACATATAAATATATAGTGTTACATTCATATGGATATTGCACTCACAAATTTTGCATGCAGCGGAATTTAGCATTTGTTATCTCATGGATTTAACGTCTAAACGTTTACCCCAAGAATAAACAACCTGCGATCATCGGTCAGCTTTATGCGGCCCGCTAGGCATTTATTTATATCACAGGTACTCTCCTACTACTTTCTTGGATAGGCCCGTTGCTAAAAATACCTGCCCTAACCAACTAAGCTATGCATCGACATTAGGCCATGTATAATTTGCAGACATTACAAAAATCAATTACTAAACCTCACGTCTAGAAATAAGGTATAATCTACGATAATATTCAACAGAAAATTATATATTAAAAGCTCTTAATGAACATGGAAGTTGAGAACAACTGACATAGAAGGTAAAATTAAATTAAATAGCTTCACGCTATATCCCGCACACAGCAGGGTAGGCAGAGGGAACCTAGTGTTAAGACACTCCGTTCCCCACTTTCCGCCGAATTCGGAGGCTTGCGTGTTAAGTGGCGGAACTTAACGCCGCGCTTTACCTCGACACCAGAGCGAAGAAAAATGGAAATATAATTTCCACTCCTCGAGTGGGAATCGAACCCACAACCAGTCGTTTACAGTCACACTCTTGTGCCACTGGGCCACGACTGGACATAGAAGGTAAAACGCGGAAAATGATTTGCTTAAACATAAGTAGGTAAATAGTATCTATTATTTTACATAACAATTATATAATAATTTAAAAGAAACTTGTCAAAGTATAAACTTGAATGTATATATATTAATTCATGCCTAGTTTTCCTATATTTCCCATGGCGATTAGAAAGCGGTCGAGTGTACGCGGAAGGCCATTGAAGTGTATTGAATGACGATGAATTGAAGGAAAAATTCTATTCAGGGGTGATTTGCACTTCTTTGCGATTTGTTCCCACGAATGGAACGTTGGTTCTTGTGTTGTAATGATAGCTAACTAAATATTGTTATGTTTTTTGGTCATCTTTATATAAAAAAATACTTGTCCTGATTCACTGACTGACTGATTCATCATCGCCGAGAGTAAACAATTGAACTTGGATGGATGACTTTTGGTGAGTAAGTTTATCTTATAGTAAAGATGTCCAGTAAGAAAAAAAACAGAAATTCAACCCCTAAGCTGGGGAAACGGAGGTGGAAATTCTGTATGAAATTCCGTCAATTTTAATGCTACAAATATGAAAAAATATGAAATTTTGTATCTGGGGTATTGATTAAAAATTAGTATGTACTTATTTCGGTGATTGTGAAAATTCTACTCCTAAGAGGGTGAAATAGATGTTGAACTTTGCATGAAAGTCCTTATTCATTTCCGTTGAACACGAAGCCATTGATGAAACACCTAGTATGGCATATTAAATAAATTTGATGGACTGAACATAAATGTAGATATTGAAATACCTACTATTCGAATGATTATTGTACAATACATAAGTGTCACTTCAGTTTTCATTTTAAATAAAAAAATGCTAGTCTAATAATTTAAAGATTATGAGAGACAGACAGAGATTAGTTGTAGGCATATTCGACATCACCAAGCAATGACCAATGACCGTAAAACCACTTTTTAAAACGAGTGCAAAATATTTAAACTATTTAATTCTTATCCGTAAAAAAATGGATATCCGGAAAAAGTATAATATAACACATATTTACTATTTACGGATATAAATGATAATAGTGAACTATTTAAATAATAATAAGTAAATATATAATTATATTTTTTAAGCTACTTCCATGAACACATACGAGTATATGAAAGTTTATTGCATAAATGACTTTCTTTCAACAAAACCCTAGGACAGGCGGATGTAATTGGTTCCGGGCACATAGTCTATATTTTTCTAAGCTACAAGTGGATTTTCCACTCGAGTTACGATTACGACAGACTCTCTATATTATTATGATAAACTGCTAAATTATATGTTATTTACTTAAGTATGTATATAAAATCTGGAAGTTAGTTGCTACCGATTGTTTTCACTTTAATTGTGAAAATTTTGTTTTTGTTTATGTATAAGAAAATCGAGATGTAGTTCTGACACAGTGTGGCAGCATTTGACTGTAAACACAATGATTATGGGTTCGAAATGATTATTTTTAATTTTCCATTTCTTTGTTCTGGTCACGTCATCGGGCCGAAAGTAGAAGATAGAGTGACTGACTTTGTTCTCTTTCATTACCGTTATACGATCAATATTTTGACATGGAAAGTCAAAGTCAAATTATAGTCAATATTGCATATTGGTAGTTGTACCTACTTAGTAATAGGTAAAAGAGTTTGTTGCGGGAAAAATTAACTAAAATTGTTTATTTAAAAAGTCAAAAGTCAATAGCTAATTCGGCATCATTGGTATTATTGAATTATAGAGGTAAAAGTTAGTATACCTTTGTAATTGCAATAATTTAGTTTATGATATCTAATTGGATGCATAGAAATCATCTTTGAACTTGTACGTTATGTGCAAATCATTACAGAGATAGGTATATAAATAATTGAGTTATAGAGAAATTTTCGTTTAATTTAGCTTCACGCTGTTTCCCGCCCTCAGAAGGGTATGCAGAGGGAACCTAGTATTAAGACACTCCGTTCCCCACTTTTCACCGAATTCGGAGGCATCGCGTGTTAAGTGGCGGATCTTAACGCCGCGCTTTGCCTCGACACCAGAGCGAAGAAGACTCCTCGAGTTGGAATCGAACCTACAACCAGTCACTTTACAGTCACACTTCTGTCAAAAAAAATATTTATTTTTTTGTTGTTTAAGTAAATTAATCTTAAAATTGACCACAGTGAATACTTTACACAATTAATACTTCAACATACAGTAACGTTAATACGTTACTGTGTGTTAAAGTATTAATTTTTCATAGCAGGATATGCTATATAAAGCGAAATTTAACTCCCTAATTCTCTTTAAATTTAGTTCTATATTTGTTGCTAAAAAGTAAGATATTGTTCGTTGAATGGCAGAATACATCATTTTTTTTTTGTTTGTGAAAATTAAAATATTTTAAATACATAATCATTACCAAGAGCGAATCGAACCCAAAACCATTAACAGTCAGTCGCTGTTTCACTGCGCTACGGTACCCAAGAATTTATAACAGAGCTACATATTTATAATATTGAAGATTATTGAAAGTACATAAATAAAATGGAGATAGTTTTGTAAAACAAACAATGTTAATCACAACGGACAATTGAAGAGAAACTATGAAATCAATCACGTTTTGCTTTCTTTAATCCAAAAATGGTATTCATAATGACAATGACAATATTCTTCGTGAATTTACATAATTTGCATAGATCTTGCTTTTTGATATCACAATACAATTGAAATTTTAAGAGGCTTTCAGTATCTTATAATTATTTTAGGGCCAGTCGTGGCGCAGTGGCACAGACGTGTGACTTCAAACGACTGGTTGTGGGTTCGATTCCCACTCGAGGAGTGGAAAAATTTTATATTTCCATTTTCTTCGCCTGGTACTGAGGCAAAGCGCGGCGTTAAGTTCCTCCACTTAACATGCAATGCCTCCGAAAATTCGGCGGAAAGTGGGGAACGGAGTGTTTTAACACTAGGTTCCCTCTGCCTACCCTGCTGCTAATTATTATTTAAAAAAATAGGTAAATAAATGTAATTTATATGAGTCAGACACTCACTATGCCTACACACGGGTGCTTTGAGTCTATATTTTTTATATGCATACCGAGATAATGGATTTCCTTGCCAGTTTCGGTATTTCCTTAAATTGTATAATTTGGGGATCCTCAAATAAATAGTCAATAGGTACCTTCTAAGCAAGCGTGTGTCATGGCTTGTTGTTGTCAAAGGTAAGTTTATCATATATAAAAAAGAAATATAAATTTGACTAACACTTAGAAGAATGGTAGTATTACTTATGATATATTTGCTTTTCTACTGTCTAAATAATGTATGGCTTAAACTTAAACTACTAAGCTTGTAATGTTTGTAAGATATATGTATTGTAAACGTGAAAATATTATGTTTTCTCTAAGTTTTCTCTGCGTTTCCTTCTTATTACAAAAAACGCATGAAAATACAAAAAAGAGGATGTTTCTTTCGTCCTACGCCAAGCAATGTTTGATCAGTATAGCATAGTTGTTTATATTAATGAACGAGTAATGACAAGGTAGTGAATTCGATTCTCAAATTCTGTTAAGATTTAAATGAGTAGGTATATAAAGTTAATTAATATTAATTTATATAACTCGGTTACAAAAAACATTGATATCTAACCAATTTAACACTTACTAGGTTTATTAATTTTAGGGTAATTTTAAAATCTTGGCAGAAATCAGATGAAATAAACTAATATTGCCAATAATAATGGACTATGGCTTCTTTTTTAGCGAATATTACTTATTAACGACAAATTGTCATTAACCAGTCATTTAGTAAAATTTTTTTAGCTTCACGTTGTATCCCGCATAGTGTTAAGACACTCCGTTGCCTTAGTTTACAGCCCACATTACCACTTACCACTTAGTTTTAAATTTAGAATAAAGAAAGGCGGCAAGCATGTTACTAGACAAACATGCCTATTTCGAGTGATATTTCAAGATTCTCGTTCAGGAAAAAACATATACCTACAAGAAACTAGAAATTGTTTTGATTGCAAAAAACATATCTAACAAGATTTCTTAGTTATCAGTAGCTACAGCTCTTCACTTGTTAGCTGTTCCTAATGCGCGTTTCTATTGATACTACGAGTACATTGAAAGTCAAGGAAAAGTGACCAAATATTTAAAAAAAAAGCTATTAAACTGAGGTTCAATTGATAAAGCAGCTTCTTATTTTCCCACTTGTAAGTACAGTAAGAGTGAACTTGGTGTCAAGACACTCCGTTCTCCGCTTTCCGCTAATCGATACATTGCGCGTTAAGTGACGATATTCAACGCCCCGCTTTGTTTTAAGCACGAGGGAAAATGATTATAATCAATCCCCCGAGTGGGAATCGAACCAACAATTATCACGTTTACAATTACACATGTCTTCTAATTGACAAATAATTATTATTTTTTTACCTTCACTCTGTATCCCGCACACAGCAGGGTAGGCAGAGGGAACCTAGTGTTTTGACACTCTGTTCCCCACTTTCCGCCGAATTCGGAGACATTGCGTATTAAGTGGCGGAACTTAACGCCGCGCTTTGCCTCGCTACCAGAGCGAAGAAATTGGAAATATTAAATATTTCCACCCCTAGAGTGGTAATCGAACCCACAACCAGTCGTTTACAGTCACACGCTTGTGCTACTGCGCCACGACTGGCCCAATAAAATTATTTTTGTAAATATTTTTATATATAGTTTCAAATGTTTATATAAATATATTATATATAAGTTTTCAGTGTAGAAATGTAAAAGTTCTTGGTTAGGTTTGCACGAACGAGTTATCTCGGGATGCACTAATAAACAGTAACGGTTACTGTTGCATTAATTCATATTGAACAAGAACAATCGAGATCTATTTATGTCAGATACAATACTGCTATATTTAATGCTTAATTTAATATGTAATATAATATAATATATAAATAAAAAGTACGCTTAAACACAATATAATAGATTTGTCAGTTTGGTAAGAAATCACTAAGACGAGCCCACAGTGAATTTGTTTATTTTTTTAAATATCTTAACAACAGTGTTCTCCTTTCCCGCGTAATCATTAATAGAAATATTTTTTAATACTTAAGTAATATTATTACTATTATTGTATGAAATAGTTTGTTATTTCGTTTAATGATTCATATTACTATATTGAAATCATGACGTATTCGATATTTTATTATAATTTAGATATTTTACACATTTTAATTTTTTTAAACGAAACCTAAAAAAATACCTAGTTTTAATTATATTTTATAATCAGCCTAACATGTTTTGACTGATTCCCGCTTATTTCGAAAATAGAACAGATTAAAAATATTCATATAATAAAAAATAATATCTTAAAAATATTGTCAATACTAAAAAAAATATATATTATCAATATCCCTACACAATAATTATTTCATATTTTAAAACAATTATTAATAATCAATTTTTCTTTTATTAATTTTAAAATCTTACCGTTCATTTTAACACGGCTATTCCGTTCACAATATAAAGCGGTGTACACACGTTAGCATCACTGTCACAGCACTCGCGGGGCACACGCACTAATGCAATGGAATAACTTTTCTGACTACCACTACCACCACCACCACTCGAGTGGTGGTAAATAATTGTATTTGAATTAAATATCACGTTTGGCTTTAGAAACCGGCCCCAAGTGGTTTGTTATGATTTTATTGATTATTACATGGATGGATTATAATAAATTTAATATGGGTGGCCATTAAAATTGTGTGCAGATATTATTTTAATTGTTGGCGAATGCGGTAGTGCATTATATATTAGATTATATTGCGATTGCTCGCTCTTCCGATTAATTAAGAAAATGATTGGTTAAAAGTTAGATACGTGTGGAAGAGACATGGTCTTTTAATTTTTAAGACAAAGAAATATAATAATGTCAAGTAAATTACCTGAAAAAAAGTGACGCAAGAAGCTCAGCGAGTCTCTCTTTTTTCTATTCAATGAACAGAATACAGATTTACAATGATTATTTTAATATACTAGTGACATGTACTATCAACCGTTCGTCCGTATGTAGTTGAGATATGTTTGGTTCAATTTTAATAACTTTATTCAAATTTCAAAGACTTTTAGGCTCCTATCTAGACTTGATCCTGGATTACTGAACATAAAAACAGTGTATTTTGGCCTAACTTTTTACGTATTTCGGCGTTTTTATTTAAAGTTTAGAAATGTTTGTTCAACTCTCACATAGAATCTATGTCATAGATTATTTGTATTATTATTTATATCTATGTCATAGATTATTTGTATTATTAAGTACGTTTTTTGAAATTTATCTAAATTAAAGATTATATGCAGAAAAAGTGCATGTAGGTAACTTTTAAAATTATGTATTAAAATGCTTTTTGTAGCTTTGCACTTTTTCCCGCCAAGCTTGAAAGAGAACACCCAATGTAAAGACACTGTTACATTTG
This sequence comes from Dryas iulia moderata, assembly GCA_019049465.1. NCBI lineage: Eukaryota > Metazoa > Arthropoda > Insecta > Lepidoptera > Nymphalidae > Dryas > Dryas iulia. The sequence continues at coordinate 3,899,214 of CM032430.1, read as the reverse complement.
AGAGCGGAGGAATAGAAAGAATTTTAAAATAAACATTTCCTCGAGTTAGAATCAAACTCATAACCAATCTCGCTAACAATCAAACACTGTCCCATTGCGTCACGATGGCCTCAATACCAGATGCTTGAGAAATACTATTTTGTACAAACGCGGATTCACCGTAGTGGGCACTATAGGTATACCCACTATAGGTATGCCCAAATTGCTTGTGACGCTATATTTCAATATTACCGTAATATTTTCATTAATATTATTTTCATCATGACTGTAAACGACTGGTTGTGGGTTCGATTCCCGCTCGAGGAGTGGAAATATTTAATATTTCCATTTTCTTCGCTCTGGTGTCGAGGTAAAAGCGCGGCGTTAAGTTCCGCCACTTAACACGCAATGCCTCCGAACTCGGCGAAAAATGGGGAACGGAGTATCTCAATACTAGGTTCCCTCTGCCTACCCTGCTATATGCGGGATACAGCGTGAAGCTAAAAAAAAAAAAAAAAATGAATACAATGTTCCGATTTTCTCAACCTCCGTGTTCATACTCCGACCCGCACTTAGTTGACGATGCACGATTTTAAGTTAACTGTTACCACAACCTTTTTTGAAAGCTCAATTTTAAAGTGATGTTACATTGCTATAAATGTTAATAAGGCGACGTGATTTTACGCGTCTAGGAAGCTACTAGTCGTTCTAAATAAGCGACAAGAAGAAAACTTATGCGGTTCATTTTTGTCTACCATAGAATAATAATATTTTTAAGGATTTGCTTTATATGAAACTTTATTTTTATTTCAATACTTTTCAATTTGGAACTACTACGTATTGATTATTTTTTAATTTGGAGCTACCATTGATTCAGATCGAATGAGTATTTAAATGAATAATTAGAAAATATGAAATCGAACGAATAAATTATAATTGTATTAATATATTTATTAATAATTTTAATATAAATATATTTATGAGGCCATCATGTCACAGTGGTTGTGGGTTCCTTTCCATTAAGGTAATTATTATATTTGCATCATATTTATTTGTTAACACTAGTAAGACAAAACGCGGTGTTTAGTTCCGCAACTCAACATAGTGTCGATTTCGGGTGAAATCAGAGTGCTTTACAATGCGCCAGAACCAGACTTACATTTTATAATGTCGAAATCATATATTTACACGTACTATTTTAAAATTCATCTTTTACTAATGGGATGATTTTGAAATTCTAAAAATGTAATTTGATGCGTTTAATAAATATCTTGGTATTCAAAACCTATAAACAGTTTCATTTTTCATTGAACGAAGAAGCTTCTTGAAAAAACATTTGTTGAGACAACCTATGTGTGTGAGACTTGTTAAGCTTTTCATAATTCAAGACATGTCTATGAAAATCGAATTTTCTGCCTTCAATAATATTTAATGATGGCCAGTTGTGGCGCAGTGGCACAAGCGTGTGACTGTAAACGACTGGTTGTGGGTTCGATTCCCACTCGAGGAGTGGAAATATTTAATATTTCCATTTTGTTCGCTCTGGTGAAAGCGCGACGTTAAGTTCCACCACTTAACACGCAATGTCTCCGAATTTGGCGGTGCGTGGGGAACGGAACACTATGTTCCCTCTGCCTACCCTGCTGTGTGCGGGATACAGCGTGAAGCTAAAAAAAAATAACAATAAAATTTAAAAAACAGCTTCATGCTTTCTCTCGCATAGCAGGATAGAGAGAGAGAACTTAAAGTCAAGACACTCCATCCACTTTAAATATGAGAAAATGCCATAGTCGTCACAATTAATAAATAATTATCTATTATACTTTCTTTTATACTCATTTCTATTCACCGCGGGCTCCCTTGCGCATATAGACGCGTGATACTATAATTTCTCTCGTCCCTTAGAATGTAAAATGTATGGAAAGTAGTTCCGGAATATTTTTGGACAATCGATAAAATAGAAAGTTAATTAGTTACATAGTATTATCATTGTTATAGCATCATTTATGTTTCGTAGAACTAAACGTTAGTGTTAGGTGACAACATTGCCTTGTATTGGCAGTAGGTACTAGAGCGTAAATAAAACTTTTTCCTGTAAAAATTACTATAGAAAAAAAACTATTTCTTCTGGATTTATTTTTGGATTTATATTCTACTATCTGGTACGAGGGTTACTAAGGGATTCGTTATACATATCCTGTATCCATAAAAATAATTATACTTTTCATTTTGTTACCTCACAGACAGAGTGTACTAATATATTAATATCGTTTAATATTTACTTTTATACGGAACAAACGTTTTTTTAAATATACCCATACCTCGCTTTGCGTCGGGGTTACGTTCCAAAAAAACACAACGCAAATTGAAACGACGCAAAGTGAAAATAGATTTTCTATAGCAAACCATTTAATGATCGAAGATAGGTTCCAGGCTTACGAAAATACTACCTTTTAAAAATAAAATTGAACAAAGTAAAATTTTTCAAACAAAAATAGTCTTATTAAACGGTCAGTGACATCTTCTTTATTAGCGAAATGCAATTCCGGTTGCAATAGTTCTTCACTAGAGAATTCAAAAAAAAATTTCAAACTCGAATCCAAGACAACGCAACTTCGAAAATCTAACGACGCACAGTGAAAATCATTAAAAAATAAGCAGCGAAGCAACTTTGAAAAAAACCTGAGCGATACGACGCAAAGCGAGGTATTGGGGTAGTATTAAAGGTCTTTATTGCGTTATATTATTTTACGTTTACTATTAAAATAATGAAAATGTCATATTACAACTAAAATATTGGTTAAAAATTTTAAAAAATTTCTACCACGTGATGTCATACGCCCTACTGAAATAATTACATATTCTATAATAGAAAGAATCTTCCTAAAATAATTTCTTTTACAATGTCAATAAATCGCGAAATTTATGCTAGTTTCACGCTGTATACTGGACAGAGGGTATCTAGTGTTAAGACACCCCTTTTCTCATTTTCCACCGAATTCTGGTCTATTAAGTGGCGGAACATAACGCCGCGCTTTGGCTCGACAACAGAACGAAGAAAATGGAAATATTAAATATTTCCACTCCTCTAGTTCGAATCGAACCCACAGCCAGTATGAACAGCTACACTTTGTTTCCCTGCGCCACGAATTACGACGCCACTTATATCTCCATAACAAGATCTTATTAACTAAATAATAATATATTTGTACCTAACAGAGGTAATCGACGAAGTCAAACGTAACGAATACCTCATGCAAATACTGTACGTAACATGCACCTGAGTAATCAAAGGAAATCAAGAATCGAATCGTATCATTATAATTATCTAATTAGTCCGGGAATTGACTCTTCCGCGTAAATACTTCCGATTTATGTGTTTATTACATTATATTATGTAAATCTCGGTATTATATCCATATTTACTAAGATTTTTCAGGCATAACAGGGGGTATGTCATGATTATCCGTTCTTCATTCTCAAATTATAAGTATTGCGTATTGAGCGGAACTCAGCGCCGCGCGTCTAAGTACGCTTGTCTAAGGTACCAATGCATATAAATATAATTTTTCCCCAAATTGGGAAGCGAACCCAAAGCAATCGCGGGTTGCATGTAGTCACAAGCCGTCTTACTGCACCACGGTGTTTTTAAATCAATTTCATAATTTCAATTCGTATTTATGTTAAAGGCGTTGTTGACAAGAGTCTCTTTACACAAATATACTACTAAATTAATATTATAAATTATTAAATAATAATAATAATAATAAATTTTATTTCAACAAAATAAAATAACAGTGTTCACAATTATTACTAAAACTTAAATTAGCTACAATTTTCACTAAATATTTATGGATGTGACTGTCGCCCAGCGGCGTAACAATAGGGTGGCAAATCGGCAAAATGCCACGGGCCCCGAGCCAAAAGGGGCCCCCTGGTCAGAGAGGGCCGCGAACACAGAAGGATCCTAAGTCTTTATATTGGAGGAGGAGAGGAAGAAGGGAGGGCCCCATCCGGCGAATTTGCCACGGGCCTCAAGCGGTATAGTTACGCCACTGCTGTCGCCGTACTAGGAAACCTGTATTACGACGTACAGTACCAACCCCTTAGAACTAATAACAAATTAGCTATTTAAACAATATAGTGTAAAAAATTTTGACTGTTTATATAAACTTGAAGCTTAAACTATTACTTTAACGGACTTTACTATTACTTAACTACTAAAGAATATAGACTGAAACTGGCGAACGAAATGACTATTAACTTTAACCAATAAATTGGAGATAAAATATGTTTAATAAGACAGTAACATGTCTATGATAATTGAACAAAGGAAAAAGTTTTTATTATTTTTAATAACTTTAACCAACGAAATGCAGATAAAAAAAATTTATAGCCTATTCAGTCCCAGTTAAACAAGAATAAAAGAAGCGATTATATATGAATGACAAAAAACCTTTTAAATTTTATATTTAATTTTCACAATTACACTCATCCAAAATATCATTCGCAATAGCAACCACTTTATTGCACTCATCCTGAAATTCATTATTAACCAAACTATTTTTTAACAGCACAGAAGTTTTAATAATACGACTTTCCTTCGAAATGTGTATTTTCGTAATTTCCCTTCCTTTTTTTAACGTTATTTTGAGGAAAGTCAGCCAATTTTGGGTAAAAGTGAGGAATTCGGGGGTGATTTTTAAAGTTAATTGAAATTCAATGAGAATGTGCGTCCATGGTTGACTTGTCAATGTTGCTACTAAGTTAGGATCGTTTTTGTAACTTATAGCGTGTTTAAATATTGAACTTAAAGTTTTCCAACCAGCTTGAGACTGGTCTGCGGAGTCCTGGAATTTTAATATATTTAAAATATATATTATATTTAGTAATTGACGTGTGGGATGAATTTTGACTGTAAGTTGTGGGTTTGATTTCTATTTGGGGGAACGATTATATTTAAATTATGTTCATTTTGTTGCTCCGGTAAGTTATAGCGTCACGTAGAGTTTCGTCACTCAACATTTATTATGTCAAATTTGGACGGAAAACGGATTGTTTTGACATTAGGTTTCCTATCTGCCCTGAAAAAATCATCATATTCTTATCTTTCATATTGTAGCTGACCTCATAGCTGCATATTATGAAACCAGCTAAAATTTATGCCAACTGCGCCACAATAGTTTCAAATATATGTAGACTTCATTGCTTTTATATTTGGAAATAAACATTTTTATTATACTGGGGAGAGTTATATTTAAATCATATTCATTTTCCCGCTTTGGTATTTAAAATAAAGTGCGGCCTTAAGTTTCTGCAAACACGCAATGTAAAAGTAACTGTTTGGGGTGTAAAAGAAAGAAAGACACTCCGTCTTGTGACTACCCTAGGCAGGAAAAAACATTTTTTTTTTAGCTTCACGCTGTATCCCGCACACAGCAGGGTAGGCAGAGGGAACCTAGTGTTAAGACACTCCGTTCCCCACTTTCCGCCGAACTCGGAGGCTTGCGTGTTAAGTGGCGGAACTTAACGCCGCGCTTTACCTCGACACCAGAGCGAAGAAAATGGAAATATAACTTCCACTCCTCGAGTGGGAATCGAACCCACAACCAGTCGTTTACAGTCACACGTTTGTGCCACTGGGCCGCGACTGGAAACAAAAAGGAAAAAACATAAAAGTGCAATATTTTTAAAGTTTAATTTCTCATTACAAAATGCATCATATCTTCATTTTTTTAGCGTTACCCTCTATCTTTCCGGCACACAGCAGGGTAGGCAGAGGGAACCTAGTGTTAACACACGCCGTTTCCCATTTTCCGCCGAATTCTGGAGGCATTACGTGTTAAGTTGCGAAACTCAACGCCGGCCTTCGCCTCGACTCGCATTTGTTGAATAAAAATCGAAACCATTACCATCCGCATTTATTATCCCACCTTGCATCCCTCCGCCAGAGTGACCTCAGTCTCTGAACTTAAGGAATGACTATTTACTAGTCAAAGTAAGTTTTTTATACAAAAAAAAACATTTATTTAAAAAAATATATTAAAAAATCACTCACACGACAACACAACATCATTTGTATTCTAAACATCAAAGCTCTTAACACATTCCACTGTTGGTTAACGTCCATAATATCCGAATTGAAAGTTAATATTAAAGGCGTATTGTTATTTGAGTTTAGTATCATGTACACTAATTGTAGTAGTAAGGAGCCGCGTTCGTTATCGCTGTCCCGCCTTAGAGATTTTACTATTAAATCTGTTTTGATTTCTAGTAACGATTTTGGCTTGAATGTGAAAAATATGGGTTTTAAATGGTTTTATAGCATAAAAAATTTGATGTACAAGGTGTATGACAATATTTAATTTTTTTAATAAGAATATAATAAAAAGTAGGGAGAGATTATATGTAACATAAGCAAAGCATAAAATTTATAAGCGGGCAGCGGGTGTACTCTATCCTGAGCTGCCTATTCTGTTATTTGACTGAACCCACTTTGTTCAATTAGACTGTAGAAATAAACATATACGTAGATAAAATAGTATTCCCGAATACTATCGAATCGACAACTATCAAGATAACAGTCAGACTTTATTATTATTAAATAAAGGCTATCGTGGTATAATGGCACAGTCTCTGACTGTATTTACAATTGGTTGAGGGTTCGATTATCACTTGGCAGAATTATATTCTAATCTTAGAAGATTATATTCGATTCATTTTTGAGTACCTCCATTCAAAATGCAATGTTTATAATTAGAGAAATTGAAAAAGGGAGTGTCTTAACACTAAGTCCATTCTACCTAGCCCGCTATTTAATAAATAGTGTGAAAATTATTAATAAAAATAAATAAAATAAACATACATGATATTTGTTTTTGGCGAAATAATAAACCACATGAGACAGCAATTGTAGAGCGGCGCAAGCGACTCTGTCGTCTGAACTGTTTGTTGCGGTTAAAACGGTTGGTAGGAAGGCGGCACGGTTTGTATATGTTAGTAATACTGTTAAATTTATATTTATTATTACGTGAAGGTAAATGTAAAGGGATGAAATATAAGTTTATATGAAGAAGATTTGAAGAAAATTAATATTTTTTATAACATTGCATAAGATAGAAATGTTACATATTTCATATTGTTTTTAGTTACAAAGCTACTGTAGAATTTTAGTTAGTAATTTATAATATAATTATTGAATATTATAATAACCGGAATATTATAATGACATTTTTAAAATATGTTTGGAGTTTTGAACAAAAATAAGAACCGTATTAAAATTTCGACTCTTCAATTAAAACTTTTAGATGGAGAGAATGTATAGATTAGCGGTCAGAGTACAGAGATAGGTTTCCAAGTCGGTTATATGGATATATGGACGGTTTTCAAGGCTCAAACCTTGAAGCCCGCTAAATTCAATTTTTTATATGCTTTTAAAAATATTTATCTTCCCACATTTACCACATATGATGCAGTCAATAGACGTAACTTAATCATATTACTAACCATTTTCTGCAAATTTAACAAGGAACAAAAAAAAACGAAAAAAGCAAAAGAAAAATACAAAGTCTTACCTTTATTATCATTGAAGTTTCTAGAAACTTCTAGTAGTAACAAGCATAGTTGTAAACACACGTAGTCAAAGTGATTTCTATATTCCGTATTAGATTGAGGAGTGATTTTTGAATACAACGTCGTTATAAGTACAGCGACTTTAATACAATTGTTTTGATCTAGTTCCGATGGTAACTGTTTTATCGCTATATCCAGTAAGTAGCTTATGTTTGTGTCAACTATAAGTTATTACAAGCAATTGAATTAACCGTTTAGTATAAAAATCTATAGAATTCACTTAAAAATTGTATCATTACTGGTTATTTACTTTTGTTAATGATTAACGAAATGATTCCTATTCCCCCAGTCTGTTAAGGCAAAGCGCGGCGTTTAGTTCCGCCACATGAGATGGGATGCTTTATTTAAAAACTGTAAAGTGGAGAAGGGAGTGTTTTGACAGTAGATTTTATCTGCTTGCCATGTTATGTGCATATAAACAGGAATCTGCTCTTATTATAAAACCAAAAATTGGGGAAACAGTGAACTAGAATGCATATAAAATATTTAATTTGAATTTATTTTAAATAGGACAGATATTAATGAAGATGAAAATAGATAGTGGCCAGTCGTCGCCCAGAGGCACAAGCGTGTGACTGTAAACGACTGGTTGTGGGTTCGATCCCACTCGAGGAGTGGAAATATTTAATATTTCCATCTTCTTCGCTCTGGTGTCGAGGTAACGCGCGGCGTTAAGTTCCGCCACTTAACACGCAATGCCTCCGGAAAGTGGGGAACGGAGTATCTTAATACTAGGTTTCCTCTGCCTACCCCGCTGTGCGCGGGATACAGCGTGAAGCTAAAAAAAAAAAAAAAGAATTCTTCGCAATATTTCAACTCAATTGTCCAAAAATATCAATTTTTCGATATATCACCTTCATCCATGATTTTTAACTATCTACATTCTACATATATAAATATTAAATACCTAAATTATCATCGTGATTTATCAAAGCGTTAGACAAAACTGATGGCAGTAGAGACCAAATTAATGAGGCAAAATGGTTTCTAGCATTCTCTTCTGCGTCTCTTATACAAGTATTAAGCGTTTCCATACAATTTGTCACAATCATACTATTTTTACTTTGTATTATGATATTTAATAGTAACTCCCATATTGTTGGCTGTTTGGTTAATTCATTTGGTAGATTATTTTCAATTTTAAACCATTCTGATAGCTGTTTGAAAAATATAATTAGTATGATTTATATATATATATATATATTAAGAATAGTATAGGTGCTAGAAGAGATCCTTAAGGTACACCAAATTAAAATTATTATATTTTACACATTTGGACATCGTTTGACTGAAAACGCGATAATTATGGGTTCGATTCCCACTAAGGGGAATAATTACATATTATTTTCAGTTCTCCGCTCTGGTACAAAAGTACAAATCGCGGCGTTAAGTTCCACCACATGTCACGAAATGTCCTGATTTCGGACGAAAAATGGACCACGAAGTGTCTTGACACTATGTTCTCTCTGACTGTACTACGATAAAATATGTAAAACTTCTTTTTTTTCCAAATACTTACCACTTGTAGTTTTAAGAAATTAGGGATCCTTAAGGAAGTGAAACTCCAAAATAAAATGACAGGGTTATGTGTGTAGAATTTAGACGGTTCCGGATATAATAAGTTGACTAATCGATCTATGGCCTTCTCTAAATAAACTCTTTGTTCTAACGATTGTGTTGTTCCGTTCGAAATTGTTGACATCTTTTTATATATAAAAAAATTATAAAAATAATTTATTTATTATTACATTTAAAGTGTCACACTTTGAAATATGAGAAAGGAAAAAGACATTTTTAAAAATATATGTTTTTATATTTATGTGTATCGCAAGAATTATATTAAGACTTATTTATATGAGGCCATTGTGGCGCAGTGGGATAAGGTCTGACTAAAAGGTGATGGTTGCAAGTTCAACTTCCATTTGGAGGTGTGATAAATATATAAATTATTTTCATTTCTTTTCTCCCATATAAGATTCTAGCGGCCCGCTCGCGGCTTCGCCGCGTGAAATATTTTGTTATATTGCAGCCCTCGGGGGCGCATTTTAAAAAAATAAAGTAGCCTATGTTTAAGCTTAGATTATTAACTATATTTATGCCAAAATTCATTACAATTGGTCAAGCGGTTTAGATTTTTCATATAAACTTCCATTCCCCATTTCAACCCCATAGAGGTTGATTTTGGAAAAAATAAGTAGCCTATGTTAGACCCAGTCACTTTTACTACTTTCATTCCAAATTTCATCCAAATCGAACCGGTAGATTAGCCGTGAAAGCGTGACAGACAAACACACAGACTTTCCCATTTATAATATAAGTATGGATAACGTGGCGTTGAGTTTCGCCACTTAACACACAATAGCAAAAATTTGAACGTAGTGTGGAGTAGTGCTTTGACACTAGGTTCTCCCTGACTGAGATTTGCGGGAAAATGCGTGAAACTGAATTATGTTTACACGTTTTATTTCAGCTTCCCCGCTTTTTTCCGTACTTGGAGAATTATGCGGCAAAAGAATATTGTAGAATTTAAAATATTATAGTTAGTTTATATTAAGTGAAATAGAGTTTAAAGTTAATATTTTTTAAAAAACGCATTAGAAACATATTAAATTATGATTAACACATGCTGTCGTGTGTTTTACATACACTTGTGTGTGTAATGACATATGTACATGTTATAAATATAATGTGTATATTACGGGGCAATATATGTAATAATTCGTTAACAAAACTTAATTGCATTTAAAAATTAAAGTATTTATATAGTTACCGCGAATACAAGCCATAATGCCTTTATTATGTGCCCTGGTAAATTAAAATTTTTAGGTATTCTTAGAAGATATTCCACTAAATACGGCAATAAGGAGGAAGTCGATTCTTCAGGACTGAAAAAGATATTAAATTTTAATTAAAACAAAGGTCAAATAGAAGTCATTGTAGTGTAATGGCTTAGTTGTGGATTCAATTCTCACTTTTAAGGGAATTATTAAATATATTTTTTTAATTTTTCGCTCTGATACTTAAGACAAAGCGCAACCTTTAGTACTGCTATACAAATACGAGAACAGAGTATCATATATAGAGTATTGGGGCAACGCCTGACTGTAAATGTAATTTTCAGTTTATTTACCACTACAAGAATAATTATATAATTTTATTTATTTTAATTATTTTCTATAAATATACTAATACAAAAATAAATTAAATACTTTTCTGAAGATTGACAGTAGAAATATGTATAAATTAAAAAGCTGTAGGGTTGATTTTTTTGTAATAACATTCCTACGTTCTGTTTCTTTTCTATGCCATATTGTAGATCAACTAGATCCATCTGAAATTTAAAATAATATTTATTAAGAGAGAAGTAACTTTTTAGCTTTCTATGAATTCACCGTGTTGTCTTGCATCATGTGTGGAAAGCGGAGATCGGGGATTACCCCGAATATGGAACCTAAACGGGCCAGTCGTGGCCCAGTGGCACAAGCGTGTGACTGTAAACGACTGGTTGTGGGTTCGATTCTCACTCGAGGAGTGGAAATATTTCATATTTTCATTTTCTTAGCTCTGGTGTCGAGGTAAAGCGCGGCGTTAAGTTCCGCCACTTAACACGCAATGCCTCCGAATTCGGCGGAAAGTGGGGAACGGAGTATCTTAACACTAGGTTCCCTCTGCCTACCCTGTTGTGTGCGGGATACAGCGTAAAAATAAAAAAAAAAAATGGAACCTAAAGTTTAAGAGGCCCCTTTTATATGCACATAAATGCGTTCTACTACCAGCTACGTCGAAATTCTTATACGCTTTATTACAACTTATTTTTGTTGTTAGCATCTCTGTAGAGAAAATTTCTAAAAACGCATGACTCACGGGACCGTATTTAGGAGGCGCGGGTTCGAATCCCGCTGCGTTCAAATTTTTAAACATTTTCTAAATGTTTTTTTTTTTCATTATATATAACTTTCCAATTAAATTGATTATAATAATACTTTTGAATCGTAATAAAAATGTTAAATTCTTTCACTCGATACGCATTTAAAAATAGATTTTTAAAAAAATCATACACGTTAGATAAAGCATAATTATCGAGGCCATCGCAGCTCAGTTGGACTGCGTCAGACCGTAACAGATGGTTATGGGTTCGATTTCCACTCGGGGAACGGGTTAAATTTTATTTTTCATTTCTTCTTTATTGCTTTAGATAAAGTAAAAGTAAAAACAAAAATACAATATCAATAAGTTAGTTAAAAAAAAATATATAAAACTATGTCACTCACATCAATATCTTTATTGCATATTGCATTCGATTCGTTTTCCTTCACATGTAAATATTTCGCTGTCAACGTTTTTAACATTTCTCCCAGAACTAATGTGCTCAATTTGCGAATTGTAGGATCGTCTCTGTTAATGTAGGGATAATATTTTATTTTTTTATAAGTAATTTATTTATAAGTAAGTGGCCAGCCGTGGCCCAGTGGCACAAGAGTGTGACTGTAAACGACTGGTTGTGGGTTCGATTCCCACTCGAGGTGTGGAAATTATATTTCCATTTTCTTCGCTCTGGTGTCGAGGTAAAGCGCGGCGTTAAGTTCCGCCACTTAACACGCAAGCCTCCGAACTCGGCGGTGCGTGGGGAACGGAGTGTCTTAACACTAGGTTCCCTCTGCCTGCTGTGTGCGGGATATAGCGTGAAGCTATTTAACTTTATTTATAAGTAAGCTCTAATTTAAATTCAATTAAGAACAGTTCTGGCCACTTTCAAAATTACTTGGACAACTAAGGGTTTTTTTTCTCTTCTCGCTTTTTCCCACATAGTGGGTTAGTCAGAGAGGACCTAAGTGTCAAGACACTCCATCGTCTACTTTCTGCCCCAAATTGAGACATTGCGTGTTGAGTGGCAGTCTTAGGTACCAGAGCGAAAAAAGTGATAATTTTATTATAATCAATAATTCAAAAAGTTTTTGAAGACTTGTGGCCACTCGTGTCGTAGCGGCACAAAGTATGACTGTAAACGCAACTGGATGCGGGTTCGATTACCACTCGATGAATCGAAATATTTCATTTTCTTCGCTCTTGTGTCGAGGGATTCGGTTTCGCCACTTAACATAACATGTTATGCCTCCAAAATGCGACGGAAAGTGGGGAACCGAGTATATTAACATTAGCTTCACTCTGCCTATCCCGCTATGTGCGGAATACAAAAAAATAGTATTTTTAATAAATTTAAATGTTAAAACTGTATGACTCTATTAACCTGATTATTTGTGTTTGCGGCAACATTATTAAATATCCGTTTGTAAACAAAAAGTCACAAAAATCCGATATAGTGTCTGTTTTCGCATTTTCATACATAAAAGTAAGTAGAAATTTTAGATAAATTCCATATTCCTCTGTGGTTATTACATTTTGATGGTCCTGTGTTAGTGAAATAAATAAACCATTAAGTGGCCAGTCGTGGTCCACTGGCACAAGCGTGTGACTGTAAACGACTGGTTGTGGGTTCGATTCCCACTCGATGAGTGGAAATATTTAATATTTCCATTTTCTTCGCTCTTGTGCCGAGTTAAAACGCGGCGTTAAGTTCCGCCACTTAACACGCAATGCCTCCGAATTCGGCGGAAAGTGGGGAAAAGAGTGTCTTAACACTGGGTTCACTTTGCCTACCCTGCTGTGTGTGGGATACAGCGTGAAGTCATTAACAGAATTACAAAATAATAATTTCTCGCTATCCCTGCATAGTACGCTACTCATACAGAACCTAGTGTCAAGACACTCCGTTCTCCACTTTCCGCCCGAACTTGAGACATTTAGACATTGCATTGAGAGCCATGATGGTGCGTCTGACTATATACGTGACAGTTATAGGTTCGATTCTTACTCGGTGAAATGATCATTATTTTCATTTCTTGGCTCTGGTGAACAATACCTACACATCTAGGATTCGTGCGGAAAGTGGAAGTAGAGGACTATACTATACTAAAAATATTACATCTTTAAATGTTAGATATAGGATACCTAAAGAATAAGAAAGAAAGATCAAATTTTAATAAAATTGTGTCTGGGAACAGGCTTACGTTTAATTTTAGAAGTTTTTTTCACAACAGATTAGTAAGAGAGTAGTAAGAGAGACAAAATATCCTAGACGTTTAATTAAAAGTATTTAGACTACAGCGATAGTAAAAGAGTTGTATAAAACTGTAAAAAAGATTACTAAATTTGCATAATATACCTTTGTAAAAATGACGAGTTCCTTAATAAGCTTATGAATTGAAAATTTTATTTTTAAAGCTGCCTCTTTAAGTGTTGATATTTCTTGTTCGTCAGTTATTATTTTTTGTACTAAACCTGATGGTGTTTTAGGTTTTTCAAGAGTATTAGTTAATCTACAAAAAGAGCACCATTTCATGTTTTAAAAGTGAATTATATGCGTTTTGTAGAATTATTGTTTATTTATACATTATTATACCTATTATTGATATTTGATATTTTTATGCATATAATGTTGTTGTTGACAATGAAAATATTTAAATTAGTCACAATCTTCACGATGATCACGATGTTTTTTTAGAACAAGCTACAATTTGTTTATCCAAATCAAAAACTTTAGTTTTTTTAGCATCACGCTGTATCCCGCACACAGCAGGGTAGGTAGATTCCCTTTGCCTACCCCGCTGTGTGCGGGAGGCTGGTGCCTAGAGTTAAGGACACTCCGAAATCGAGACTTTATATGCTGAGTGGCGGAACCCAACGCCGCAGTAATGAATTCGTTTAAGAATAAAATAAAAATACGAATTTTAAGCATAAATAACTAAATTATGGATTTCAAGTTTACACAACTGAATTTAATACAAGAAAGAGAGTTTAGTCTACAAAACCAATATATTTACCTTAAAGCGTCCATTCCCAGTTGACACGTAACAAGCAACATCGAACCCATATCCCCATTCTCCCCTACCAAAATGATACGACTCATACCATTCGCCAACAACTCTAACCACTTATCTAAGACATCTGCCAGCATAATCGCTACGTTCCCTCTGAGATCTAAACACGCTGGTTGGTAAGATATTAATGCGTGTAAAACAAATGCACTACATAGCACTGTATTTGGCTTATTATTTACATGGGTAGATAAAGATTTGAGCGCGCCTAATAACTGTTCCGTGTTGTAAGCGCTTTGGTGGGAAAGCGCTGATGTCGTTTCGTATGCCTTTATTCTGTGTAAGAAAAGAATTTATATGGGTTAAGGTATTTTATTTTTTATAAATTCAGTAAAGTATTGATAATTTAGTTTGTTTTTTAAGTATTCAATACAACAGAGGTGTTAAGTTGTAGATGAAATTTTTTAGCGTCACAATAGTGTGACGCTATTCCACACACAGCAGGGTAGGCAGAGGGGAATAATACATTAACTTTATAACATTTGCCTGATGTTTTTTACCAGGGGAACCAGATTAAGATAAAATACATTTTTGCTTTCAAAAATATTTTGATATGTGTAACCATCCATGTTTAAGAAACATAAAATTATAATCACTCATTTTATCAGTTTTAAATCCGTAACTCTCATACGCGTTCATCAACGTATTTATTGCACTTTATAGACTGTTGAACTTTAAACTGTATTTATTCACAAACTAAATTATATTTATAGAGGCCAGTCGTGGCGCATGTGCACAAAGTGTGACTGGTTGTGGGTTCGATTCCTACTCGAGGAATTTGAAATATTAAATATTTCATTTTCTGCCCCCCACTTAACACGCATTGCCTCTGGAATTTGCCAGAAAAAGGGAAACGAAGTGTCTTAACACTAGGTTCAGTCCATTTACCCTGCTGCGTACGGAATACAGCGTGAAGCTAAGAAAAAAAAATAAGAAAATTATTTATTGCTTAACCAAATTTAGGCGATTAAAACACTACAGATATTAATTAAATTATATTACCATACCCATTTAAGAGATCACAAATGAAATGTAAGCATGTTTCAACAGCATTGCTGGTGTCGATTGCTGAATAGTGCACAAGACTTCTTATTATAGCAGATAACGCGTGAGTGGAGTGTTCTTCTTCGAAAAAACGTTTGACTCTCCATAATAAACGGATACATTGTAGAATTAATCTATTAAAATAATAAAAATTAAACTTAGCCAGTAGACAGAAGATAGTAGAGTCAACTTAATTCTCTCTAGTCTAATAAAAGTGTCTCTTTGATTAAATTAAACTATTATTTAATATTTCTTACCGGAAAAGTAAGAAATCTAAATTTGATGTAGCCTCACACAGAAATACAGTTATATCATTATCCAGTAAATATTCTACTAGCCGTATTCTCTCGTTAGAATTAAAATTATATTTATTTACTGCTTCAATAAGATATCCGCAAGCTTTATTTTGAGATTCTGTATCTCGAGAAGTTAATAGTCTTTTTATATCGCTTAATACATTTTGTCGTCCATGCGGATTGTATGTTCTGTTGAAATTTGTATTAACTAAACTATGCATTTTGTTAGCAAAGTGTACAAAAAAATACTTCTATTTAAATATAAATATGATGTTTTATATAGGCAATGTTTTTTAATTATCCAATATTCTTTATCAGTTATTAGGAGATAATGAAAGTTCGTGCTTTTAAAGAGTAAACCGCGCGCCAAAATAATAGATCACAAAGATAAAATGAATGGCAACATTCTCCTTTTTTCGACCAGTATGTTTAACAATTAAACGTAAAAAAATATTTGTATTTCTACTTTCTATACATATTATGCACCGTATTATTTTATTCTGTTTTTATACAAGTAAATTAAATACAATTATAATGTCTCTGTGTCTTCTCAGTAACAAGGCAACATTTTCGAATGTCATTCTCATCTGGTTAGCCTGTTAGCCTTTACTAAACATTTGATTTTGTATTAATTTATCGCTTATTACTTTTGTAACTTTGTGAAACGTTGAATTTTAAATCTGGGATTAATTAAAATAGAATCACAATGGTATGAAGACGTTAGTGTTTACGGTGTAATGTTAAATATGGTAGTTTCGTAAGGTTCATAGAAAGCATTTCATCCATGTTTAAGACTATTGATATTTGCAGTCGGTCATCGAGTTCTTAAAGGATTTACCGTCGTACGATGAGCACAACTTCACCTTATTTAACACCGACCATGGCATCAGAAACTGTTCAAAAAGACCTTCAATATATCTCCCTACCAAGGATATTCCTTCTGAACAAAGTTGAGTATAAGATTTTGGTTTTGTTGATTGTAATTTTGTTTTATTTTATTATATTAATGTACATCCTATTCACAAGAATAAACATATTGTTATTTGTGATAATTTTGAATATAATTATTTAAGTACTTTAACAGTACTTGTAAAATATGAATTGTCTTTAAAAACTTGTTATATTTTCAGTTATAGTCACAGAAAAGACTAATATTTTATTAAGGTACCTACATCAGCAATGGGAGAAAAAGGTAAACAATATCTTATTGGTATAATACTGGCTTAACAGAGTAGTCTCATTTTTATACATGTATTTAGTGGTCATTAAGTAATTGCTTTGATAAGAGTATTTAGTCTATAAGAGTGTGTGTAACATTTTCTTATGATTTTCGACATTTATAAGACTTTATATCCACTATTTTGACAGTTTTATACTATAATCAAATTTATTATAATTTATTTCAGAACAACACTTCACCTAAAAAACGTGATCAAAGCCACATAGAACAAAATGGTGATGAGACACGACCCCGAAAAAGGCCTTGTCTAACCTCACCAATCAACTGAAAATATTTGACAACATCACTTCCTTTGTGCTTCAGTTACAGACTTTGTGAACACTCGGGCAGTTTTGTATTTACATTTGTATATCACATTTTTAAGTCTAATTATACATTAAAAGTTAAAACTCACTGGTTCTATGTTTTCTCAAAAGTTAGCTAACATTGTGCCATTTAGCAATGTCTAGAGTAATTGCACCTACGCTGATTAGTTAATGATTTATATTAAAAATAATTAGCATCTTATTTGAAACAACAAATATTCATTCCATAAACAATAAGTTTGTATAATTATTTTTACAAATCATTTGTTCTTTTTTAATTGATTCTTTTGCTAAAAGCTAACACTTATATGTGGGAAAACAAGGGTCTGCATACTAGAGGAAATAATGTGTTCAGTATTTTTATGTGAATGGAATGCTTGCCAGGTCAGGATATAGACTAATTTAAACACTTATAAAAAAAACAATATTATTATTTTAAAAAAAATTACATCTAGCATTTGCATGAATATCTTTAAACAGCGAAGATTATTGTGAACTATGTTCTTTGTTAGATATTATATATAATTTAATAATAAAAGTGTTTAGTGATTAATATTTCTTAAAAATATAAACATACTCTCATTATTTTCCGAGTATCCTGATTAATGGCAGAAACTGGAGCAAATTCTGTGGTTATAGTTCAAGTTGTTGCCTTAATTATCTCATTATGTGCCTAGTTTTTAGTTGTGTTATATTGCACTTGCAAAATTTTAAGATAAGAGGTGAAGAATAAGAAAGAACAAAGCACATGAAAGTAGATTCAAATAAGCAATAGAATTGTAAATTCTAGGTAAGTTATTGATAGCCATTGATAATTTTGTAACTTTTTCAATATGATAGTTCAAGCCTGACCTGTAGTGCTGGATTCAGGATTTTGGTTATTTCTATAACACAAAATGACAAATATATTTAATATACAAAATTTAGTCTTTTATTTTTTTGTAAAATATCTAAAATTCTGCATTTTAATCACACATTTGTCTAAAACGTTTAATGTTACACAAATAATTTGTAATGAATGTTGATATATTGACTATTAATGTCATTGTTAATGTTTGTAAAATGACTTGTACAACAATATTACAACAAATATTTAAGGATAAAATAAAACCACATACTTAGAATGAAAAATAATTTTATTCTAGTCAATTATACTTATTTCATAAATTGCAGAGTAAATCCACAAGCCATGAACAATGTTGAGAAAGGGTATCTAATGGAATAATTTCTCTTATAGTTAATAGTGATATCTTAATGTACACCTAAAACACCAACTTTAAAACAAGATAGCTAGTTAATATTGTTTAAATTCCTTCTAGCCACTTATACTATAAAACATTAACACTAAAATGAAGTTAAAATAAAATATTCCAATTAAAATTTCAAGATTTGTCCAGCTCTGCAATAACATTAATTTCTAATGTTTTTATTATAATTGTCTTATTTATATAGTAAACAACTTAATCTTTAGCAGGCACTTCAATAACTCGGGGTTTGTCAATAATTCTAGCTGTACGGTTACCCTTCTCAACAATACCAATAATCCAGGCTTGGTAGCCTTCTTGTTTTTCAATGTCTTTACAATATGCCGCAGCTTGCTCACGGGGTAAGCAAATTAAAAGTCCACCAGACGTTTCAGGTGCATGTCCTTGTAAAAGTTGGAACATGTTTCCACATGCTTTTGCAACAGCTGCCATTTTAGCAATCACTGGCAAATTATGAATGACAAAAGATACTTCATTTTTCTGGTGTGATGCAAGATTTTGGGCGTGACCCAAAAGACCAAATCCAGTGACATCAGTAGAACCATGAGCATTGTACTTATGCATGAGACGAGCTGCAATTCTATTAAGCCTACTCATTGAATCCATTGCACGATGATAGGCTTTTCGTACATCTTCTTCTGATACTACTAATTTAATTCTGTTCCAGCGCTCAGGTTGGTCAAGCCACTGATGAGCATTTACTGCAACTTGAGTTCCAAGAGGTTTTGTCAGTACTAAAACGTCACCCATTACAGCGTTATCTGGTACAATATACTCATTTGGCTGGCAAATTGTGGTAGCAACCCCTCCAATAGTGCACCAAGGGTTGATTACAGTCTGACCTCCAGTGACGGATGTTCCCGCTTCTAGCGCTGAATCCTTAAATCCTCTCATAATAAGTGGTATAACTACATCCCGTTCCTTTTCAGTCATTTTCGTTGACACTCCAAGTAACATTAACATATTGTCACATTCAGTAACACCCATTGCATACAAATCGCTTAGTACATTGGCACATGCAATTTTACCCATCATGTAGGGATCGTCAACTAAAGGATAGAAAAAGTCAGTTGTTTGCACCAAACAAAGCCCACCATGCCTTAGCGGCGTTACCGAACAATCCAAACCAATGCCGATGCGCGGGATAGCCACATGCATAAACTGATCTTGGTCCTGTTGAGAATAATCTTGCTGCAAGGATTCAACGAGCTTGGATAAGACATCTTGTGGTACTTTACAGCTTCGTCCTTTTAAATCGGCGAATCTTGTTAGGCGAAAACTAGCTTCCAAGTCGTGAGCCACAGGGTCGAATGGCCGACGCAAAGCTAATGCATTAGGGTTACCGGCCATTTCTAGCTGCGCTGCAGATAGTGTATCTTGCGCTACACTAGATTGATACGACATATTACACAAAAACAAAATAGTATTTTGATCCGCCTTAGGGTAAATTTAAGAAAAACGCCGAAATCCGACACGCCGCCAAGTGACGCTTGCAAAATGGCGTCTCTTTTACAAAGAGGAAATGAGAGCCAAAACTTCATTCGAATGACAGATTCTTATTGGCCCTTACAATATGTAAACAAAGAATTCTTAATTTCCATTGGTCTATTTTATTTCAAAATTCCAAATGTGCATAGAAAACGAGCTTAGTAGAAAAATTGTCAATATTTATCTTGTTACAAATGATAATTTTACATTTTAAGATCCAAAAAAATATATATATTTAAAAAGTACATCAAATTTTGAGTTAAGAAATATTTAATATTCACCAATTAAAAAACATAGATAAAATATGGAACATTTCATTTGTATATTTTATCTGTAATTATACTGCTTGCTGTTTTTGTAGACTACTTACTAGTTGAGTTGGCCAATCACAATTGAAACAAAACTTTTATTATTGGTGAAATCTTTTCTGAAATACAAGGACTTTTGTTTTCATTGGTCATTTTATTATGTAATGGAATGTTGAACTTCTACATTTGAATATTTGTATTTTTACGGCGGTTAATTTCTACAGATTAGAATTTAGAATGTAGATTATGTTTCTCTTACTAGTAAATATTTTACCGTAAATTTATAATTTGTTAATATGAAATTGATTTAATAAATAAAATGGATAAGTTACAATGGAATAAAATAGAAAATGAAGCGGGTTATCCGTGTTACGTTGAGTAAGTTATCGTAACTTTCACTATCTTTTAAATTTAATAGTAACAATAAAATAATTTGCAATTATCGCCTTTTTAGCAAAACTACGAGACAGCAAAGTTATGACCATCCAAAATTTAGCGAAATTTTGAAGACTTTAGACGAATATAATGATATTAAGTACAGTGCATACAGAATTGCATTTAAATTGTTTTCCTTACAAAGGAGTCTTCAAGGTAAACTAGAGCATATACTATAAATAATTCAAACAAATGTTTCCAAGATATAAGTAATTTATAGTAACGTCTATAAATATTTAATAAGTTTTCTTAAATAGCAAACTATTATTTGCAATAAAACAATGTAGTCACCAAAGAATAAGACATTTTTCACATTTTCAGTGCCACCTTTGCGTATAAGTTCAGGAGTATTTGCCCGACATCAACTCAGTCTATCTGAAAGCAGTCTCTCTCTCGATACAGCGGAACTAGAAGCTGTTCTTGCCGACATATTCTTTGCTGCTGAAAAAGAAGGCTTATTTTCTGGGGATGTAGACTTAGCTGTGGATCTTTTGATAAATTTATTGCTTAATGTGTATGATGAGTAAGTTTTCTCCATAAATATTTTTATTTAGGTATTATGTTATGGTGTATATGGCTAGTGATTTTATTATATTCAAAGGGACTTTGAACAAAGTTCCTACATTTTATTGAGACTTAAGATTTTCAATTGTTATATATTGTGTAAAATGGGTATGATTCCATTTTTATTGAATTATATATATTTCAATTTAAAACTATTGCTATTCTATATAAAATATATATAATATTTCAATAAAATTGTAGGGAAAGAAAAACACCTGTAAGAGTGCTAGCAGCAAAAACTCTATTAATATTATTAAGTGAAGAATCTATATCAGAAAAATGGTTGGCTCTCGTAAATTACAGTGCAGACCATAATGGATGTGTGTCACCTAAAAGACTGGCAGCTTTGTTAACACATGTGACTGCTTTACCTAAGTATTTGGGATGTCAATGTGATTATATACAGAGTGATGTTGACTCGTGTTTTGAAAAAGTAAGTTGTTGTATTATATTTAGAATTTAACTTGTGGATTAGTGTTAAAGTGCAATGGTTGTTCTGTGTATGAGGATGTATGCATTAGGTTCGATTCCTGCTTAGGGAAGGATTATATATATATTTTTTTCATTTCTCTGCTTTTTTAAAAGCACAGCACAGATTATCATGCTTTTCTTGTCTAATAACAGTCAACTGAAGTAGCCTGAAAAAAATATCATTTTCAAATTCCAGGCAGTGTTTGTTCAATAGTTTTAGAGTAGAAAGAGTATTTTTGTATGTATTATTATTTAAACATTTATTACAGAGTGCAGGAATGCTGGGCATAAGTGCTCGGACTGTGGCTGAGTGGGGCGCCCAACACTGTGCAAGCACTCGATGGCTGACTGTAGTACAAAGGGTTATAGCCAGCAGAAACTGTTCTAATGCCAGTGCTTCTTGTGCTATATGCTCACAACCTCTTATACAGGTAGATATGGAAGGCATTATAACTAAATATTTTTAAAGAAGATTTTCAATTTTCCTAAGTGTTGAATAACACTAAAGATGTTTAAAAAACTAAATATTTTTATTGTTTTTTGTATGAAAATATATTAATCACTTTGTAATAAGTTATAGTTGGGTGTGGAATGATTGTTTAAAATTTAGATCTAGCTGAACAACCTTAAGCAATAAGTTCTATCCAATTTTCGAAATTTTTTAGAAGGAAAATTACACTTCTTCATAGTATGTACTTACAATTGTATTCATATAACATTATAAAAACATTAAATGCAAAACTAAGAAAAATATTAAATAAAAAAAAAAACACTTTCATTTCTCAAGTGTATAGTACTAATACTTGTTTTAATTATACTACTTCATTAATTTAGTAGAAATATAATTTTATTCTTCATTTTAGTAGAAATTAATATTCAAGAAATAAACGCTAGCGGGGCCGCTTAAAATTGTCAAGCGAGCCGCGGATTGCTCACCCCTGGCGTAAATATATAGATTTATGTCTACTTCAATAAGCTAGAATACTATATTGTATATGTATTCATAGTTTATTTTTTGTATATAAGACTAGATTCTGAATCGCGAAACATAATGGAACACCAGTTCTGCTCTCATTATTAAGATGATTATACAGTTATTTCGTAGTAGATGTTTCTTTTTTAATTATTTTTTTTACATTTCGTTTAGATATTACGTAATAGAAAAAATACGCCAACATTTTTTTTCTTTAAATGCAATAAAGAAAAAAATATTTGCGTATTTTCTATGTATAATAATTCAGTTGCGAAATAGATAAGCGAAGAGAAACAAGTGTCTAGAACAGTGATTCTCAACCTCTTTTTTTGTTCACAAAGAAAAAGATTTTAAATGATATATTATTATTCAGCTGTATCCCGCACACAGCAGGGTAGGCAGAGGGAACCTAGTATTTAATACTAGTATACCGAGTATCTTAAGATACTCGGTTCCCCACTTTCCGCCGAATTCGGAGGCGTTGCGTGTTAAGTGGCGGAACTTAACGCCGCGCTTTACCTCGACACCAGAGCGAAGAAAATGGAAATATTAAATATTTCCACTCCTCGAGCGGGAATCGAACCCACAACCAGTCGTTTACAGTCACCACGCTTGTGCCACTGGGCCACGACTGGACACAAAATGATATAATTTAATAATATTAACATTATTATATATTTGCAAAATTTGGCGGCACACAAAAGTGCCTTGGCACAGTGGTTGAGAATCACTGGTCTAGAAACTCCGATTTGCACCATCCGCCTGAAATCATGGCATTGTACCTTAACCAGCGGAATTTAACGCCGTATTTTGTCTCATTTACCAAAGCAGAGTAATGAAAATCTTATATATAAAATTCTCGTGTCACAATGTTCGTTCCCGTACTCCTCCGAAATGGCTTGACCGATTCTCATGAAATTTTGTGAGCATATTAAGTAGGTCTGAGAACCGGCTAACATCTATTTTTTATATACCTTAGTGATAAGGGTTGTCCATCTTTAACATTTTTTTATTTTTTAGACATTTTTTAATTTTTTTTTATTACGTCGCATTAAAAAATGTGCACAACCTAAATTTTTACCCTTTTGTCACCAACCCCTATTTTTTAATAGCCATTTTAAAAATTTACTCGGTAACTCTCGATCAATCGTCACTTAATGAGTTATCCCCACCAGTTACTGTCGTCATTAATTAATTATTGATATATATAATTTTAGGGATAAATTATAATAACTTAAAAATAATGTTTGACCGTTGTCATTTTTATATTCTCTAATCGTTCACAGCACTCCATGCCGATTTCAAGCATATGCCACACTTACTATAAGTTAGTTATTTTTTATATACACCAGAAATTACTAAGAAATAATTCATATGGCAAAACAACGTTTGTCGGGTCAACTAGTAATTTAAATATAATCATTTCTTCGAGTGGAAATCGAACCCAAAACTACTAACGATTACGTTACTTACCCTCCCACTGTGCCACGATGTCGATGTTTTAAAATATTTTAAAATATTTCTTTTTCAGGTGCTCAAATTCAAATGTTCAAAGTGCAATAATTTATTCTTCTGTGAAAAATGCTATTTATATGATAAAGATGTATCCAATATTTCTGGTCACAAGAAAACACATTTAGTTCAAGAGATTATTGATGGAGAGGTAAAGGTTTTTTTTTTAATTAATAATAAATATATGAATAAAAACTTTACCTTATTATTTCATTATAATTTAAATAAGCGAATATATATTTCGTATTAGAAAGTTAACAAAAAGCGTTTATTAATTTCGACGTAGCTGGTAGTAGAAAGCATGGCTCAGTGAGTCAGTTTGAACAGTCTTCAAGAGGCGCGGGTTCGAATTTCGCTGCTTTAAAATTTTTATACGTTTTCTACAAAAATTTTATAAATTTAAACATTTTTAAATTGTTATTCCACACTTAGCAAAATTGAAAAAGACATTTAAAGAAAACGTATAAAAATTTGAACGCAGCGGGACTCGAACCCGCGCCTCCCGAACTGTACACGAGGAGCGTATTCTCTTTAAATGTCTTTTTCAATAATGTTTGCATTTTTGTTTTATTACATATTTTTAATTTTTAGGTAAAACCAACAGAATGCCTAGGTTTTATGAAAAACATGAAACGATTTTTCTTCTGCACTAAAACTAAAAAGAAAAAAACTAGCAAAAAGAATCGGAAGAGCAAAAATCTGGCAACACAAGCCTCTCTTAGAAGGAAAAACGAGAAACCTGCTATATACACTTCTACTGTGGGAAAAGCGTCTGGTAATAAAGCCAATCCGGCCATTACTCTACAAGATGTTATAAATCAATTGGAAAATGAAAATAAGTATGTGATTCTTTTTATTTATTGTTTTTATCATTTTGTGTATCAATGTATGAAATGATTTAACACTAGGTTCCCTCTGCCTACCCTGCTGTGTACGGGATACAGCGTGAAGCGTAAAAAAAAACGTATATCAATGTATGAAATGATTGTGAGCTCATTTAATATATTAGTACGAAATTCACGTTTTTTTCAGCAGAATAGGCAGTGAACCTAGTGTCAAGTCACTCCCTTCTCCGTACTTCTTTCTGTCCGAATGTCGCGTTTTGTCTTATATTCAACAGTATACTACTATTCAATTCTAACTTGTTAAGTGGAGGAACAATAATAATTTTATCATTATTGCCCCCCAGTGGGAATCGGACCCACAACATTTTTTTTAACAGTTATTTTCTAAACTCCTATGTTACATTGAGTTTCGCCATTCAACACGCAATATCTCTATTTCGGCTGGTAATTAGAAGAATGGAGTGTCTTAACACTAGATTCTCTCTCTCTTTGCTATGCCTAAAAAATCGTGAAGTGCCTAAAAAATTGTAAGTAAAATTCGGCGTTAAGCACCACCAAGTGCACTGACCGAACGTCTTCGAACTAGCAGTGAAGAACGCAGACTGTTTAATTTCTACCCATCCCTTGATACACCGTTAAATGATAAAAAAATGTTTTAATTTTTAAATTAAATTAAGTATTTGTTATTTTTCAGAGTGATCAAAGAGTTAACAGATCAATTGGAGACCGTCGCTAAAAGTGGCAGTGATGAGTTAAAATCTAAGGTGGACCAACACTATAAGCAACTATCAACACAAATAAATAGGCTTAAAATGTTAAAGGTATTATTTTTTTTAGCTTCACGCTATATCCCGCACACAGCACGGTAGGCAGAGGCAACCTAGTATTAAGATACTCCGTTCCCCACTTTCCGCCGAATTCGGAGGCATTGCGTGTTAAGTGGCGGAACTTAACGCCGCGCTTTGCCTCGACACCAGAGCGAAGAAAATGGAAATATTAAATATTTCCACTCCTCGAGTGGCAATCGAACCCACATCCAGTCATTTACAGTCACACGCTTGTGCCACTGGGCCACGACTGGCCACTAGGGATTTTTTTATTTTTATAATTGTATGACTAGTTTTGGGTGGACCCTTTCTATTTTAAGCTCCCGTAGTTTTTTCGCTGTATAACGTAAAATTACTAATTTTCTTCCCAATACAAATTGCTCTCTTCCTGTATTTCTTAGTCTAGACCTGTTTTCCACAAGAAATCTGTATGTCAAATTTAAGTTTATTTTTTGTCATTCAATTAGTACCAGAAGAATATATATTGAAAGCAAAATATTCCTATGTACTTCATTAATTTGTTATAAATAATTATTTTTTCAAATTACCCTTTAAACTACATGACATAATAATTTAACCAAATAAATAAAAAAAATACATTTTTTGAAAACGAACGAAGATTCGAAGCTGTGTCTCTTGGACACCTCTCAACTGCTCTGACCACTGAGTATTACGCGCAATGCGCGGGTTCGAATCCCGCTGCGTTCAAATTTTTATACGTTTTCTACAATTTCTTTAATTTAATTAGTTTTCTGAGCGTATAAATAACATTTTAAAAAAATAATAGTAAATCTTTATTAACAGGACAGCTTACTCAACCCTCAAAACCTACAAGGTGAATCAAAAACAGATAGAAGTGACAGACCGCAAGCGTTCGACCTCTTCAGTCCAATACCAGTGGTGGATGATAAGCAATCCAAAGTCACTGATAACAACCAGCCGAGGGTATTAAGTATGGATTCTGGAAACTTCTCTGTGGGCTCGAAGCCTGAGATCTTGCTGACTGTATCCCGTGATGGGCTGAAGCCAGTTGTGGTTCATACCACATCTGATAGTATATCATCTGTGTCCATGAATGATATGAGCAATTGGTATAATGGTGTGTATAAATGTTTTTTTTTTCTGTTTTTATAGCGTTTTACTGCATAGTAAGGTAGTTAGAGAGCGCCTAGAGTGTGAGAGATGTTGGAACTCAACGCTTTCCACCAGAATGGAGGAATGAAAATAATTTGAATACCCATGTGGGAATCAAATACACAATTATCGTTCCGTTTAAAAATTTCAATCCATACTTCCATACTTATATTATAAATGCGAATGTCTGTGTGTTTGTCTGCCACGCTTTCACGGCTAATCTACTGGTCCGATTTGAATGAACTTTAGAATGAAAGTAGTAAAAATGACTGGGTCTGACATAGGCTACTTAGTTTTTCAAAAATCAATCTCTAAAGGTTTGGAATACGGGATGAAAGCGGCACATACATAGTTGATAATCCAAGATTAAACGCAGGCTAACGTAAGGCGTACGTAGGTAACTTTATTTTTCGAAAATCCACCACCGAGGGTTGTGATATACCGAAAGAGCCACGTAGATCACGTGGCAGCGCCGCGAGTGGGCCGCTAGTATTATGTTAATTAGTATATGCATGATTTGTATCTATATTTTTGCATTGACAACTTGTGATACGATAATTAAGAAGGTATGCCATTGTGACGCAATGTAACAGTGTCTGACTGTAAACGGAAGGTTCTGTGTTTGATTCCCACTCCAATTTACACACCTTGCGTTGTTTCTTGAAATTAGTCATAATCACTTTCACATTAAATACCGTTTTAGTAGTCTGATCTCTATTTTTCGTCTGAAACCGAGACATTCTGCATCCAATAGTCTATTCAATTAGAAACTTGTTGAGATAAAAGTTCAATTGAGATCTATCTCAGTTGCACTTTTCCCCATACACCAGAGCGGAGAAACGATAATAGTTAAATTATGATCATTCAATAAATCGAACCCATAACCAATTGTGACTACAATTAAACTCTCCCACTGTGCCACGATGGAATATAATAATTATATATAACAAACATTCTATATATTGAGACCAGTTGTGGCACTGTGGCACAAACGTGTGACTGTAAACGATTGGTTGTGGGTTCGATTCCCACTCGAGGAGTGGAAATATTTAATATTTCCATTTTCTTCGCTCTGGTGTCGAGGTAAAGCGCGGCGTTAAGTTCCATCACTTAACACGCAATGCCTCCGAATTCGGCGGTGCGTGGGGAACGGAGTGTCTTAACACTAGGTTCCCTCTGCCTACCCTGTTGTGTGCGGTATACAGCGTGAAGCTATTATATTATTCTATATATTAACCAATAATAAACTATTACAGAAACAACCAAGAATAACCAAACACAAGCTAACGCACAGAGCATATGTGCAACAGAACAAAGGTTTGCCGCTGACATACAAAGTGTGGAGACGAGCAATCATAAGATGAGAGCTCTCAATGCTGACTTAGACACCGTATTGGATAGATTACAACAGATTTTAACGCATAATTTTGCTATGGATGGTAAATTGTCTTTTTTTAAATAATTTATTTCCTTAGAATAGAGATTTTTATAAAAATTAAAGTGCTAGAACAGTTTCTGATGTCTTGTTTATGTTTAAATTGTTATATATTTTCTACAAATGATCATGTTTTTTTCTTTTTTTTCTCATTTGTTTATACTTTCTTGTGATGCGTCGAATAGAATAGATTACCACTTAGGGAATGTAGGGAGATGTAAAAAAAATGAAAATATAATTAATTCTTATCTCTATCAAGAGCAAATAGAAAATATAAAATGAGAATTAAAATGAGAGCTCTCTATGCTGACTTAAAAAAATAATTTAAAAATAATTATTATACAAATATATTCAAATTATATTTAAATAATAATAATTCTAAATACACAATTGCCACAAAAAATCCCTTCCCTTTAAAATAAAGATTTCTATTATTTTTAAAACGAATAGAAATTGAATATGGCAGAAAATTAGTGGGCTGGTTAATATAAATATTTGTAATTATTTATTAATTTATTCACTTTTTTTCAGATTCATGTTTCGACAATACGCAGTTACGTGAGACTGCAAATGAAATGGAAGGTCTATTAGGCACGTTAATACGAGGTGTGGAACAACGTGCCACTTTAAACGCTAGTAAAGGACTCGTCTAGATTATAGATATGGAAGAAAGTCGATAATTATTGTTGTATTGGTGCGTAAAAGGTACATAAGTTACATAAGTTAGCTTTTTTAAAAGAGCAAATTAAAAAACAGATTCACGTTTTTTTCCGCATAGTGGTTAATCAGATAGAACATAGTGTCAAGACACTCCGTCTTTTATAGTCCACCCAAAACCGGGACATTTACGTATTGAGTGACGGTACTAAACGCCGCGCTTTGTCGTAGACACCAGAAAATTTTAAACATAATTCCACCGACTGGGAATCAAACGCACAACCATCGCTTTTACAGTCAGCCCTGTCATTGCGCCACGATGGCCTCAAGTGTGTATTAATACAACAAGCAAATTGATGTTTTCATATTTTTGTTGAATTTACTAATAAATTATTATTACTTCTCTTACTTTTTTCAGGCATTTATACTTTATATAAAAACTAGTAACTAAACAACTTTTGATACAAAATTTCATCCCCTATTTTAACGCTTTGAGATTGATTTCTGAAAAACGTAATGTATTTTTGACCCCGAGTTTTCAACTATTTTCATTCTGAATTTCATCCAAATCATGCCAGTAGATTATCGATGAAAGCGACTATCGCATTTCTAACATTAGTATAGATATACTGACTGTAAACGCGATTGGGTGTGTGTTCGATTTCTACTCGGGGTATTCAACTTAAATTATTTTTGTTTCTTCCCTCTGATGCTTAAGGAAAGTAAAGAATGGAGTGTCTTAACACTAGTTTTCTTTGACTATGCGGGATACAGCGTGAATCTGTAAAAGAAATACCACCTATTTGACTTTTGTACCTTTTCGATAGTAAAATAATTATTAGCAGTAATTTGTACTATAGATATGTATATATGCTCGATAGTCGCTAGCGAACGCGTTATATTTTTGAATGATGATTATTATGACATATTTTTTCTTAGGTAAATTGTATTAAATGAATTGTTTAATCATTTTTTTTTTCATGTTTCGCTGGTAACGAATTTTCTTTAATTAAATTTAAATTGACTCTTTATTATTAAATAATTTAGTAAAAAATTGACTTAAGTATTGGTTGTGTTTAAATATTACAATAATTGTTAACTAAATGACATTATAAGGTAATCGTGGCGCAGTGATTGTATTTATATTGTAAGCGCGATTGGTTGTGAATTCGATTCCCACGTCGGGGAATGATTATAATACTCATTTAATGCAGAAATATTGTTCAGGGGTGAGCAACCTTTTTTAGCCACTAATTACTGATATTTTTTGGCAGATCTAAATCATACTTAATACAGTAGAAACTCAATTATCCGGACTAGTGACCAATTATAAATCTAATTCATGCAAACATGAATGTGTAGTTTTTCGTAAATTTGTATTTGTTGTTTTTTAATAACATATAACATTTTATACCTACTATATATACACAAAACCTGCTTTTCATACAATCGATTATCCGAGTTTTCGATTATCCAGATGCCTATCGAGAACAATAGGTCCGGTAATCGGTTTTTTAAATTTTTTGAATGGTTTTTAAATTTTAGTTGAATATCTGTAATAGTTTAGCGGGCCATAGGTTGCTTACCTCTGGTATAAATAACTCCGTCCCACTTCATTTGGTGCTCAAATAATATAAGGTTAATAATAAAATAAAATATATAGAAAAATAACATGCCATATATTTTATAATTAATAAATTTACATACGGATGTTTATTATTAAAATAATATAATATATAATAATATAAATTATGTATCTCTTAAAAAAAACATTAAAACTCATATATTATTTCATATCATTAATTAATTACTTGATTGTGTTAAGCGTAAGAACAATATTCGAGACTTAAAAAGAATTATCGTATTATTGCAGTTTTATAGATTTTTTTTATATAGAAGTTAATAATTTACGACAATAAATACTAAAAGTGGATAAAATTGACTTGTTATATTAAATAAATGAATATTCCATATTTTTTTAAATAGGAAGTAATATTACCTATTATATTTATATGCTATATTTAATTGGTAATACCAGATGTACCAGACGTGAATATGTTTTAAGACAACTTGCATATATAAGTTTTAAAATGTTAAATTGTATTATTACATTATAAATTATTTTCTTTATAGAATGAATACATGACAATCAAAAGGTTTGAAATAAATATTCTTTTAAAAAAAAAATACATACAAATTATAACTCAATTATTTAATATTACACTGAAAAATATATATTTTCAGTACAAATGTCGTTGTAATCTTTTTATATATTTACTTTTTTGTATTTAATGTCATGGATGTCTCAATTATTTCAAATAAAAATTAGTTAATTAGTCAATGAATCTCTTTATAATCAATTATAAAATTATATATAACCTTTTGTTATATTTGTTTACTTATAAAAAAAATATTTCTACGATCCTATTGTTTTTCTAGAAGTCTGTTCTCTAACATTCGTATAATTATTGTATTGCTGTATCAAATATATTCATATTGTATATTTTTCTAATTTTTACCATTTAGTTTTTTACATATATCATTCAAGTTATTAAATACAATTGCATATGATCTTTTATATTTTTAAACTGTGTATTTCTAAACTAAACAAAAACATAATAAATATATAACTTCTAAAATATGTCTTTATTGTGTAAAAATGTACTTATCTACATAACTTAGATGTTTATTTCAAATTATACTTAAATCTATGTATTATAACGCAATTCGATTGCACAAACACAACCTAGAGTACTTAAAAATATATTTTTTATAATATTAAAAATTAATATCATTTACAAAAAGAACTGTATATTATATGTAATTATTAATAATAAATGATTTACACATGGACGGCTTTTATTTCCCTATAATTATCTACATTTGGATATAATTGTTGTTAAATTATTATTTAATATATGTATACCTTATACCTATTTCGCAATAGCGACTAGCTTTAAATAAGCTATTTAAAAATTAAATGTAAATTTATAAAATTACTTCAATATAATATCGGAGCACTTGAGCTTAATTATCTATAATGTCAATTGTCAAAACGATTTTGGCGCCATTATATATATTTGACGTTATATATGTCATTATAATACAGATTAAAAATAATATTTCGTTAAATTGTTTTTTTTTAATTTAAATTATTACAAAATGTTTAATGGAATTTAAATTATTATTTTTATTAAATAAAATCTGATGTAATATTATTTTTTATCGAAACTTTATAAAATATTAATTTCTTTTACTACTGTTTATGAGATATTTGCAGCAGTGTGTGAGTAGATGTTTTTCCTTTTCAGTTGATCCGTTTTGGTGTATGGCGGTTGGTCCACCGCGTTCTCTTGTGTATATGTCCAAGC
Source organism: Dryas iulia moderata (assembly GCA_019049465.1). Taxonomy (NCBI): domain Eukaryota; kingdom Metazoa; phylum Arthropoda; class Insecta; order Lepidoptera; family Nymphalidae; genus Dryas; species Dryas iulia. The sequence goes on along the minus strand of CM032430.1, from coordinate 3,866,498 downwards.
CGTATTGACCTGTAAACAAAAAATATGTTTATTTATTAATTGATAATAGATTAACAAATAATTAGTGTAGCGAAGTATTAAATAAAACTCTTTTGTTCACTTTATCCTTTCTTTGTATTTCTTATTAAAGAAAAAATAAAAAAAATTAAAGAAAAAATAAAAAAAAATCGCAATGTAGGAATATCACAAAACATTAGGTGTTACGAGAAGGAATTAAATGTTTGCTTTTCATATAATTTAAATATCTTGTTATTAAGCATTCTATAAACAAAAGTTTACTAAACTCTCAGCTAAAAAGCTGAGAGTTTCAAATGCTAATAATAAATGTTACGATACTGTTTATAACAATTGGATTGGGAATATAATAAAACGTAAGTTTTTTTTTGCAGCTTCATAGTTTTACCCGCATAGTAGCCTGATCAAAGAGAATCTAGTGTCAGTAATCTAGTGCAAGACGTACGACGCGACGTTCCAAATGAAATCAAGTAATGTAAATATTTTAAGAACAATAATTCTTGTAAGTAAAAAAAAACGTGAAACGTTCGGCAGATGACAAAGATCTACATATTATAATATATAATTGAATTTACAATTAAAATAATACAAGTGGCCCAGTGGCACAAGCGTGTGACTGTAAACGACTGGTTGTGGGTTCGATTCCCACTCGAGGAATGGAATATTTATATTTCCACTTTCTTCGCTCTGGTATCGAGGTAAAGCGCGGCGTTAAGTTCCGCCACTTAACACGCAATTCCTCCGAATTCGGCGGAAATTGGGGAACGGAGTATCTTAATACTAGGTTCCCTCTGCCTATCATGCTGTGCGCGGGATACAGCGTGAAGCTGATTCTCGTAAGTGAGTAAATCAAAACCAATATTACCACGAAACTAACCTAAGAAATAATAATTATTATTCAATTATGACTAAAACGAATAAACACGTACCTTCTTCCGGAAACGTAATATAGAACGTAACGATATCATCAGATACATTTTGCTGTACGTATTTAGACAGTCGTTTCTCATCGACGCCGTTTTTGTGAAGCGTCGCCATGAAGTCGGCGAGGGGGCGCGACATGCGGAACTGGATCTCTAGCTCACGACCCGCGAATACTAATGCTTCCTGAAAATTGGTTTTTTTTATTAAAATAAATAAATTTAGTGTAAACATTTTTTTAAAATCGTCTTATAACTTCAGACTTTAACAATTTATTAAGATTAAAAGCATATCGTTGACAGAAGCAAGTAAAACTGTTTCTTTACAGCAAAATTACCTTCTGAGACAATGAAACAGAACCGTTCTCCATTTTCTTTACTTTTGAGTTAAGTTCCTACACTTGACACTTAATATTAGTCAAGAGAAAAATATTTATAATTTGAATATCTATAATAGTACTAATCATTCCCACGAAGTAGCACCCATCTATCAGTCAATTTGCATATGCAGTCCGACCCAATTTCAATATTTATTCTTTATGTATAAAATAAAACAAATCCTAAAACTCTATAGAAATTTTACAATGACTAGAAAAATACTTATTAGGTTCTTTGCCTTATGTATTTGAATATGCTAATTTAGAGTTTACGCTTAGTTTCACGCTACTATTTTTAATATTTAATGTTACTTTACCATCAAATAGGTATTACAATTTGTAAATAAACGTTACCTGGTGTGTGATTGGCACGAGACCAAAGAGCCTTGTTGCTTTAGTGGGTCCCCACTCGCCGCTGGCGCAGTCCGGTAGCGGTACCATTACTGTTTGTAGTTCCGCACAGCAAATCTAAAATGTTTTATTTAAACTTAATAAAATTGCCTGTTATGTATTGAGGGTATATTTAAATAATGGTAGTATTAAGTGTACTTAACCAGCTTATATAGTGATATAAGCTTGTTAAGACGAACTAATAAACGAGTGCATATGTTCGATATTGCGATAATGCTCCATATATATATACCTAACGTTGTTTAACTTCAGACCCACACTCAAATTTTGTTAACAATTAGTACACACTTAACTGTACTAATTGTTAACAAAATTTGAAAAAAAAAATCTGACTAACCGAACTACAATTTTTGTTTGTTAATTAAGGTTAATTAAATCATTGATTTCCAAAGCGGTGCTTTATTACAAAAAAGATTCAAATCGACGAAAAGTGAATAAACCCTCTATATACCCTACGAAATAATAAAACAATACAGCCATGTAATAATAATATTAGTTTATAACAAGACTTATATGAGCAAGTAGTTAACTTGTATAAAAATCTTCCATTTACTTCACCCAATGATTAAAAGACCACGCACAGATAAATTAACAAACGTTAAACGCTGAAATTTGTCATATAAGTTCTGTAAAAGAGTTATAATTGAAAAACTAATTCAACATCAAATGTTAATACAAAATCAAGCCATAAAGAAACTAACTTTAAATTTACAAACACTAAATAATATAAATATGTAAAATATATAAAATTTCTTCCGATTAATTTACTAAAACAGTAACAACCAATTACTAAAAGACAACGTACAGATGACATTAACAAACGTAAAGAGCTGAAACTTAACATGTAGCAGCAATTGAAAAAATCTTTCGCCTCTCCTTACAAAATCAGGCCATTAACACTACTAACCTTAAATTTACAAACACTCTTGAACTTCATGGGCTCGCCGGTGAGGTACTCTCTGGGCGTGACCGCGTTCGCGAAGATGTCCAGCAGGAAGGCGCCGCTGCAGGGCGCGTGCACGCGGAACGACACCACGTTGCCTACTACTGACTGGGGAGAGAAAAATACTCGGAAATCTTTACATAGTATAAAGCAAAGTCGTTTCCCGTATGTATCCGTCTGTCTGTATGTATGTATGCTTAGACCTACAAAACTACGCAATTAATTTTGACTAGGTTTCTTTTACATAAAAATATTGGAAACATCAAATTGTAGGTACTACACTATAAACTTCATATTACTACAAATAATAATGACCTCCCTTGTTTACAAGGGACCAGTCGTGGCGCAGAGGTACAGAGTTTGACTGTAAAACGACTGGTTGTGGGTTCAATTCCCACTCGAGGTGAGGAAATATTTAATATTTCCATTTTCTTCGCTCTGGTGTCGAAGCAAAGCGCGGTGTTAAGAATTCGGCGGTCCGTGGGAAACGGAGTGTCTTAACACTAGGTTCCCTCTGCCTACCCTGCTGTGTGCGGGGGAGGGGTGTACAGCGTGAAAAAAAAATCTTTAAACATGTGTATTTTTTACACAAATTAACAGAAAATTTACAACTATTTATTAAAAAAATATACCTGCATAACAAATCTCTTAAGGCTGACTCCATCAAAGCCATCTCCCTCAGTGTCGTAAAACTTGAGGTTGTAGTGGAATATGAGCGAGCTCTGCATGTGTGCCGGCATCGCTATACGCATCGTCGCCGCACCTAGTGTAGAAAAATCATTTATTTTTTTATTATTATCTCCATTTTTTGTAGAAATCATTGTAAAGACATTCCGTTCTCTATTTTAAGATATTGGTTTTAAAGATATTGGTGGTTTTAAAACTTGTGAGGTGGTGGAACTTAATGCCATGCATTGTTTAATTATATAGGAGAAGAATGACAACATTTATAAATACAAACGTTACTCAAAATCGATTTTTGTATAAAAAATATTTTTATTATACTAATTACTATTATTATATTTTACACTTATTAAAAGCTTCACGTTTTTTCCCGCATAGCAGGCGCGGCGATAGTCAGGCGCAAATTAGTGTCAACAGTTCTCTACTTTTCGCCTGAAATTGAGATAATGAGTGACGTAACAATCGTCGCGCTTGGTCTTACCAGAGTTAAGGAATGACAATAATTTAAATAAAAACAACTTAGCGAGTAGGAATCGAACCCGCTATCTATCGTGTTTATACTTAGACATTGTGCCACTGCGCTACTATGGCCTCAAATACGACGCTAGATTCCTCTTACTGCAATGTAAAATAAAATTTTATAACCTCAAAAGGTAATTTTCCCCATCTTTGACTGAAGAAATAACAAAAAGACTACAAAACTTTTATATATTTAAGAAATTTGTTTGTTATTTAACAAAATATAAGCAAATATAACTCACCAGTAGAGTCAGTGAACATAACAGCTTTAGTATTCGGGTCACTAAAGTAAAGCCCGTATCTGAAGAACAATGATCTCACGAAGGGCAGTTCTTCGAAGTCGTGCAAAGTTATGGGAGTCTTTAACAACTGCCAGTCAGGTTGTAACGGATAGAACTCGTAGATGAACTCTCGTGGGTCCGTCAGGAAGTAGTGATCGTCGTATTCATATCTATAATAAATAAATTAAATAGCTTCACGCTATATCCCGCACACAGCAGGGTAGGCAGAGGGAACCTAGTGTTAAGACACTCCGTTCCCCACTTTCCGCCGAATTCGGAGGCTTGCGTGTTAAGTGGCGGAACTTAACGCCGCGCTTACCTCGACACCAGAGCGAAGAAAATGGAAATATAATTTCCACTCCTCGAGTGGGAATCGAACCCACAACCAGTCGTTTACAGTCACACTCTTGTGCCACTGGGCCACGACTGGCCTATATGTATAATATAAATAAATTATTAGATTAGGCGAATAAATAAATTAGATGTCAATTTTAGCCTAGTTATAGTTATAGATCTGTTGAATGTTGGAATTAAGTGTTATATGACATTAAAATAATCAACGCTTTAGCTAGTAGCGAAACTCCTAAGCTCAACTTTTCTGATCAAGGCAATGATTATTTATATATCATCAATACTAAATTAGTAATATATATTTTATTATAATTTTTGAATGCAATGTGACAGTAGGGTTGGGAAGAGGGCAAAAACATAAAAAATTTCGTATAATATAGTGTTTGTCGTCAGACGCTATCCCACAACAAAACTCTAATATATCACATCAAGTTATTAGTGTTATTTAACAATCACTTATCATAATTTCTTACTTAACATAACTTAGACTAAAAGACCACAGTGGAGAAAAACAAAACAGAGACTCAAATCACCTGAGGCTATCACTCTTCCCTCTGTTCCCAGGCTTAGGAGCATCTTTAGCATTGACCAAGTGTCTCGCACCCCAATTACACTGCACAAAACGCCAAGCACCAGCTACGTATACTGCATTCCAGGAGTTTCTGAACCTGTTATCTTCGAACCTGACCCCTGGCTGGTAGCCCGCTGATTTGCTATAGCCTTTGATTACCACGCAATGAAGGCCGGCGTAGCTGGAATTAAATATTCGATTAGTATTGACATTTTGAAGTGCTTTCACATTTTTTTAAAAATGTTATAAAAATATGAACGCAGTGGGATTTGAACCCGCTCCTTTGGGGAACGGTTTAAACACTCTGACCGCTGAACCATGCGTTGAAAACCTTCGTATTAAGTATATGAGTAGATAATACTTACAAAATTTTAGTAAATTACCTACACATAGGGTTGTCACTCGTACTATACAATAAAGTATTGTAAATTATGTCGTACTTTCTACTTTATTAGAAAAATTAAGTAAGAAAAATACTTTTTTGCCCGACTTTTTCCTATACTTTTGGCAATTATCATAGTACATTATGTAAAAGTGTCTAATAAAAACGATGTACAAAAGAATTATAAAGATGCAGTGCATTTTTTTAGCAGATACAACAATGTGATACAACTTGGGGAAACTAAAAAAAATATGTTTGAAAAACGGAATAGTTTAACACAATTTGCAAAAAACAATAAACAAATAAACATGTTTTTGATAATTAATTGCAAAGAAAACATAGCTTCACGCTATCCCGCACACAGAGGGGTAGGCAGAGGGAACCTAGTGTTAAGACACTCCGTTCCCCACTTTCCGCCGAATTCGGAGGCTTGCGTGTTAAGTGGCGGAACTTAACGCCGCGCTTTACCTCGACACCAGAGCGAAGAAAATGGAAATATAATTTCCACTCCTCGAGTGGGAATCGAACCCACAACCAGTCGTTTACAGTCACACTCTTGTGCCACTGGGCCACGACTGGCCACAATTGATAATTAATTGCAAAGAAAACATTAAATATACGTTATTTTAACATTACACGCTTTGCTTCTTGCCTTTAATAACAAATGCATTTAAAATACAAAAAATAAAGGTAACCTACCTGCACAGTCTCTTAAACAGAACATGATAACTTTCCGTCCCATGTTTGATCCCCCGTAGCAAGCCTAAAGGAGAATCTCCTCTTAAATTATCATCAAATTGGATATTATTGAGATTCTTGACTGTAATCCATCTGAATATTGTGCGAGCTTTCTCTACATCGCTCGCACATCTGCCGACTAACTGTCTTACTAAGTCGGTAAAGGTCTTCTGGTCTTCTTGAGCTACCTATAAGGGAAAGAATAGAAAAATGTTATTTTTTTGCAGCTTCACGCCTATTGGGGTGGTCAGAGAGGACCTAGTGACCTAGTGTCAAGACACTCTCCTCTACTTTCCGCCCGAAACAAAAAAACGAGTTACAAAAGTTATTAAATAAATATTTAGCTAAAAATATTAATTTAAAGCTTTATTTAGCAATAGAGGGTATTCAGAGAACCTAGTGACAAGACACTCTTTTCTCCACAGTCTGCCTGAAATTAGTATGTATGTATGTTAAGAGGTGGATCTCAACGCCGTGCTCAGTCTTATTCATGAAAGCGGGAATTGACTCTTAGAGGGACTGCTACAGTCTCTCTATTACATAAACAAATAAATTAAGAAACGTGTGACCGAGTGTACTCACTCGCTAAAATAAATTCAAGAAAAAAATCACAAACAGAAAAAGGAAAAAAAGCTGGAAAGTACACGGACCTGGAGTCTGTGGCGTCTAAAAAAACAAAGAGAAAAAAAAAGAAAAAAGCGGGAATTGAAAATAACTAGTGTCCGACCGAAGGTTCGGTTTCGGTTTCGGTTTCGGCAAGTTTCGGCAAAAAAATGTAGTTTCGGCCGTAGTTTCGGTTTCGGCAAAAAAGCTGCCGAACCTTCGGCAATGCCGAAACTCTGTACTCATAAATTTTCACACGTCGTTTAGCTACATTTGAGTGTGTTTATAGCTTGTGTACTTAATATCAAGATATGGTAAACGATTATAATGAATTATAAATGTATGTTAAGAATAATATGTGTGACATTGTGTGAATGACACTATGTGTCACTGACACTGTGTTTGTTCTCGTAAGTGTGGCTCCTTTCATTGGCTGACTACTAATTTTGGGGGACCCTGGGCTAATTATTACATTGGAGGCCAGCCTAATTAGTTGTTATTTAAATGACAATACAATTGTTACACAGGACTTCTATAAAATATACAGAATATAGTCTAATTAAATATCAATAGATCTTATCACAAAATAGCACATAAATTTACCTGCAAGAAAGACACAGTTAAGTAAGTAACAGACACAATATAAACATATTGTGGCAAAAAAATACCAATTTACCAAATGCCTAATAAATTTATCAAATCTTTAATGGGTACTGAGGATCTTGAAAACTCACAGGTACACTACAGCTCAAAAAGCCTCTATGTAAATCCACACCAGGTGCCTGGGCAAAGAGAACTGGCGTAGACCTGTAGTACTTAATACCTTTTTATCATTTCTAAAAAGGCGCCAAACGAACAGAAGCATCATCTACCTGATCATAAGAGCGAAGGTACTGTTCGGTCATGGACATCTCCAATCTTAGAGAAATTGTAGATGTGTTGCCGGCCCTGAGGGTGAAGAAGAAACAAGGATGGGCAGAGAAAGTTGGCTAACATGTCATCGAACCATATTATGACATATTTGGTGGTTCATTTTTGACGTAATTGTTGCGAGCTATTTGAATAGACTCAAACAAATAGCTAAAATTATACGTATATATTAAAAATTGCTCTTGGAAAAGCCATTTTGTGGACATGAAAGTAGAGGACAACGCTATGCCTTGCTGTCGTGGGATCGCTCGATTATCATAGGTGGCAATTGGTCTGATATACCTAGTATTAAAAACCCTTTTAGTGCGCTGTGCTATATCATCATATATCTATAATCATAGACATCGTATCTACATGATGATAATCTTGTGAAAACAAAAAAAATATATTAATTAAAACTTAACCTACAACTACCAAACCGGGGAAATTGAAAAGGCCAATGGCGGGCTTGAACATTATAAGAAGATATTTTTGTATTTTTTTTATATTTTTTAGCGCTAACTCAACACACAACGTCTCCATTTCGGGCGGAAAGTGGTGAACGGAATGTCTTAACCCTAGTTTCTCTCTGACTACCTTGCTATGCGGGTAAAAGTAGAGCACTTGCAAGCGCAGCGTGAAACTATGAAAATGTATAGTATTAAATATAATTGAAAATGTAAAAAAATACTGTAATAAATTCCATATAATCACAATAAAACGAAAAAAAATTAAAAATTTTTTACATGTTATACTAATTTTATGACGTCATCAGCAGTTTCGGTTTCGGTTTCGGTTTCGGCCGAAACTGAAGCCAGTGCCGAAGGTTCGGTTTCGGTTTCTGTTTCGGCTGAAAACCCAGTTTCGGTCGGACACTAAAAATAATTAAGTTATGATCATTACACCGAGTAGGAATTGAACCGACAACCATTGCGTATACAGTCAGACACTGTCACGCTGACATGATAGTCTCCATGAATAAATCGGAGCGTGTTTAAAAAATATATTGTGTACGTTTTTATTCTTTTTTTTTTTTTTTTCAACTTCACGCTATATCCCGCACACAGCAGGGTAGGCAGAGGGAACCTAGTGTTAAGACACTCCGTTCCCCACTTTCCGCCGAATTCGGAGGCTTGCGTGTTAAGTGGCGGAACTTAACGCCGCGCTTTACCTCGACACCAGAGCGAAGAAAATGGAAATATTAAATATTTCCACTCCTCGAGTGGGAATCGAACCCACAACCAGTCGTTTACAGTCACACGCTTGTGCCACTGGGCCACGACTGGTTTTTATTCTAGTGTTTTAAATTATATAGGTACATACAGATTTTATTTAAACTACTTTGTCTCAATAATATTTTAGCAGACTTTACACTTTTGAAATATAATTATGTATCTTTGTACTAATTAGATACTATATATTATAATTAATATTATTTAAGTTTTACTTAATTCGAATACATTGATTTTTTCTACCATTTAATTTCGTACCAAAGAACAAAAAAGAGCAATCATACGTTAAAACATTTTTTATGTGTTATTCCACACTTAGGAAAATTGAAAAAGACATTTAAAGAAAACGTATAAAAATTTGAACGCAGCGAGATTCGAACCCGCGCCTCTTAAATATTTCAATACTACTACTAGCTTCACGCTGTATCCCGCACACAGCAGGGTAGGCAGAGGGAACCTAGTGTTAAGACACTCCGTTCCCCACTTTCCGCCGAATTCGGAGGCTTTGCGTTTTAAGTGGCGGAACTTAACGCCGCATATTTCAATATTCAGGAATTATTCAGGAGGCGCGGGTTCGAATCTCGCTGCGTTCAAAATTTCAATACGTTTTCTTTAATAGTAATCATACGTTACCTGGGTAAAATATGATTGCATTTTTTTGTTTCTTGACTTGATTTTTTTGAATTGACTGGTTAAACAAAATAGAAATACTTACAGAAATAGCAATCTTATCAACATCAGCAAACTCCGCGGGATCAGTATATATATGGAACTTGGACACCAGCGGGGGTTGCGGGGGCGGAGCCCTAGCGGGGTAGGGCGGCGCCTCCTCCCCGTCGAGGTACAGCGAGGATGCTGCCATGTACTCTGATCTCCTCTCTTGGATCAGTTCCATCATCTCGTGACTTTGTTTCTCCACTAACGCTGCTGTGGCAGCTCTGTTGAATTGAGTTAGGCTTAGATTTGGTATGTATATAGTAATTAAGAGATTATTGGAATAAAAAAATTAGAAACCGTTTTTTCGTGTATTAAATTTAGAGTTACATATTTAAAATTTAGAGTTACATATTTTAAAAGATGAAATATGTTGAAGAGTGTGTTGCTAGTCCCGTTTGGTCGTATATAATCTGTTTATGTGTGTACCTTTATTCTGTGGGTAGAAAATAAAGTATAAGTAAGAATTTTAACTAAAACAATACCTTTTTACGTCTTTACCAGTATGTAATCTAAATATTTCATTTCAATATCTAAATTACGATTAAAAATTAATTTCGAGTAAACTACAGCGAGTTTATGATTTCCCTCCGCTTAGTACGGTAAGCAGTGACGAAAGACTTCATTTAATGAGTTTAACTATGTTCTTTGTTTTGGCAGAGCATAAATAGTTCATTTAAATTCAATTCATTCTACCAAAACTTAATCGAATCCACAACTTTCGTGTTTACAGTCGACCGATCGACATGATATTTTTTGTGATTGTGAAATTGCTGTTGACCCTGTGGTCTTTACAGCGACACCGGGGGGGTGAGGGAAGAGGGTACTCAGTCCCTGCGAAATGCAAGCACTAAATGGCTGCTCGAGAGGGAGCCGACAGGCGCAAGGGCACCCCCTAGCGGGGCTAGGACCTCGGCTTGCGTCGTCGGCGGGGAGGGATCGACATGATACGTACCTACATTTTAAACTATTACTAAACTCCTAGTTTTTTTTAACGTCAAGAAATCCGTTACGGATACCAGCCCGAGTGGGGACTCGGGACGTGGTTGTGTAGGACTCCGGTGAGGCAAGATGATAACGCCGCCGTTTACCCACTAAAACCAAACTCATAGATAAAGCAACCCAAACTTAATACACAAGCCCAGATTAAAAATTAAAAAATGTCCATTCAATATAATCAATTTTTTTTTTTAGCTTCACGCTGTATCCCGCACACAGCAGGGTAGGCAGGGGGAACCTAGTGTTAAGACACTCCGTTCCCTACTACCAATTCTATACAATCTATCTATTCTATACAATTGATATTCTCATACGTTGTTATTTAGCATCCGGCTTCGTAAATGAGTTGTAAATGAAAGTAGCTTCTCATCGGGTGACTATCTCTTTAAAGCTAACCGCCTTGCCATTTTTACGACATGACCGAGCTTATTTAAATGTTAAACATGATGTAAGCCAGCAAGGTAATTTCTCCTGGCACAACATTGAGTTAACTTTTATATTGTTTGATTTGTGTGTGTATGGGTAGAGTGTGAAAAAATAATGTTTGTGTAGAAAATATGAATTCAAATTGGGAAGAATTTGTGATTTGATTGTATTTTCTTATAAAGGGTGTATTTTAATGATTCTTTTAGTTTTAGATGAATGGGAAATGGGTGATTCTTTTAGTTTTAGATGAATGGGCAAATTAAAATGCAGTCTAGTGAAAGATTACACTTTGTGTCAATATATGGGTCGGGTATGTCACTCCTCGATTCGAATATTCAGACTTAAACATCAAACACAGTGAATTATGTATATATATTTTTTTTTTAGCATCCCGCACACACCAGGGTAGGCAGAGGGAACCTAGTGTCAAGACACTCCGTTCCCCACTGTCCGCCGAATTCAGAGGCGTTGCGTGTTAAGTGGCGGAACTTAACGCCGCGCTTTACCTCGACACCAGAGCGAAGAAAATGGAAATATAATTTCCACTCCTCGAGTGGGAATCGAACCCATAACCACTTGTATTCAGTCACACACTTGTGCCACTGGGCCACGACTGGCCACTGTGTACTCGTATATCATTTTTATTAATTAATTTAAAGCAACTTCACCCTTTTACCATAGCTCCACCGCTCTGCACCTCTCTGCAGGATAGGCAGAGAGATCTAATGAATGTAAGACATTGCGAAACGATTGGCGATGCTCAAAGTACAGTTGTCATATCAGTAGAATGAAATGAAAGTATTTAAAATGTAATCATACTCCCGACGGTAATCGAACTCACAACCATACCTTCAGATCTACGATGGCTTCAGATTTCCATAACCATGAGGACAATTAAAATGAATTTACCTCTTTTATTATTAAAATATCTTGAGTTTTTTTAATATTTAAAAGTGTTAGCACTTAAGAAATTGAAAATTATTTCAAAAACGTAAAAAAAAATTTACGCAGCGGGATTCGAAGTCGAAGTCTTTTTTAATATCTTAAGTTCCCTAACCTTCAACTTACCTCTCATGTTCCAACATTTTCCTCGTCAAGCTCTCCTTCTTCTTATCTCTCCGTAGAGTCATATTCTTCTCGAGATCGGCCCTTTCCTGCTGGTGTCGTAGAGTGAGGGCACCGATTTCTGAATCAGGTCTTCTTTTCTTTACTTGCATTTCTTGCTGGAATCTGTTTGTTAGCCGTTCTAATTCCCTTTCCCATTCGTCCTGAAATTATATTACGAAGGATTTTTATGTATGGTTTTAAAATGTCTTAAAAAATGTAGCTAATTAAAGGATATCAAAATTAAAGTATTTGTTTTAAAAGTATTAAATAATTTGGCTATGTTTAACATTCTTTAAAGTGTTATTTGCACATTTAGGAGAGTGGAAAAAAAATATTCCATTCTTTTCGCCTGTCGTTAAGTTTAAAATTTCTGAACAATTTATAGAAAAAAGGAAATTATTTAGCAGACACATGATTTTTTTGTATTTATATCGAAAATAAGGCGGTTATAATGATAATAAAAAGTAAGGAAAACCGTCAGTGAAACTTTCTTGCGATATCAAAAAAACTGCAAGCGTAATTAAGGGCATTATGAGCAGCAAAAAAGAGCCAATTTCTGGAACAACCGGCAATTTGGTTGCTTTCACAGAATTAGGTGATGAATTAAGGAATGTTGCAAATATCCACAGAAAAACAATTATTTTTGTTCGTAATATAATATTAATAAAATGTTGTAATAATATTTTTGTAATAACCATATGACATATATTTTATCTGTTTTATTTTTTTAATATGTAAATAAAAAAATGAAAAAAATATTTTTTAAATTGTCAGTATATACTGGGGCAAGTCGTGGCGCAGTGGCACAAACGTGTGTGACTATAAACGACTGGTTGTGGGTTCGATTCCCACTCGAGGAATGGAAATATTTAATGTCTTCATTTTCTTCGCTCTGGTGTCGAAGCAAAGCGCGGCGTTAAGTTTCGCCACTTAACACGCAATGCCTCCGAATTCGGCAGTGCGTCTGGAACGGAGTATCCTAACACTAGGTTCCCTCTGCCTACCCTGCTATATGCGGGCTAGCGTGAAGCTAAATACTAAATTATACGTTGGTAACTTAAGGCTACATAGAATGAATACTATTTTTTTAATCTGCATTCAAAAAATTGATATAGTACCTGTATTTCTTCACGTATTCTTCTGTTCTCTTCTTCTCTGTGCTTCGAGAATTTTCTGTACAAATCATCTTCTTCCTGTCTGTGCTTCATTTCCAGTTTGGTTTGTTCATCTCGATCCTGAAAGGAAAAAGAAATAAGATTAATAAACAGGTTACAACATGTTCTGGTCCTAGTTCTAATATAAACAGAAAATAAATAAAATCTGAGATAATAATAAAGTAAGGTGGTAAAACGTATAGCACATGTCAGGTGCCAAAAATAAAAAAAATCATTCATAGGTGGTGTGGCCAGTCGTGGCCCAGTGGCACAAGCGTGTGACTGTAAACGACTGGTTGTAGGTTCGATTCCAACTCGAGGACTGGAAATTATATTTCCATTTTCTTCGCTCTGGTGTCGAGGTAAAGCGCGGCGTTAAGTTCCGCCACTTAACACGCAAGCCTCCGAATTCGGCGAAAAGTAGGGAACGGAGTGTCTTATCACTAGGTTCCCTCTCCCGGACACAGCAGGGTGCTGTGTGCGGGATACAGCGTGAAGCTAAAAAAAAACATAGGTGAATTTGAAATCACTAAGGATTTCTTGCTAAGGTCTTTATACATAGCTACTTATTTAATAAAAAAAGTGCTGTCAGGTTTAACGTCGTTGATTATGCATTTGGAATACAACTAATGCACATAATGATTTGTAATCAATAATAATCATCGTTTGATTTTCATTTGGAGAAATATTTAACTTTAAAATATTTTCGTTTTTATAACCTGGCTAACCAAAACCTTTAATCCGGTTTGCAAAACTTTTTTTATTTTTTTTAATTCATGCTGTACCCCGCACACAGCAGGGTAGGTAGAGGAAACCTAGTGTTAAGAACCCACAACCAGTCGTTTACAGTGACACGTTCATGCCACTGCGCCACGACTGGCCCCTTTTAAAACTATTCTTTTTAAAAACTTCAAAGTAAAAAATATACCAGTAATGTAGGTTAGGGCACTTTGTACTAACTGCTTATGGCATTCACCGTGACATATGCCGAATTTAATGTGATACAAACACGACTTCCGCGTGACGAAAGATTGCTTACCTACCTACTGTTAACGATTAGATATTTAGAGTGTGAAATCTCAACGAAATAGTTCTTGCTAAACGATTGTGAAATAGTAAATACTCGGTACTAGACATGCGCAAAACAGTGCGCCTTGAAGTGATGTGATATGGCATCACATTTCGTGCCGCGTGATATTACATTTTAGCATTACTTTAAACATCACGCGTAATGTCGCGTAATGGCATTACACTAATATCACACATGGCAGCGCGTGATGTGATATTACTGCGATACTGATGACATGTAATATGAAATGTAATAAGTAATACGGCATGCCCATCGCACCGCTATTTGTACAATGAACTAAAGTTGATTGAATAGTAGCTAACTCTTGATTTTTCGAAATGTCGTATGGTTTTACCATTATTTCAAACATAACACGCAATTGCACATAATGCCATACATTACTATCACTCCTGCGGTATTGATATTTATATTAAAATTAGCTATCTAAACAGTAAAACAGTGTTTTACTTTTATATTGTACGGGATTATTACGTCCCTAACTATTTCGGAGGTTTCTTGGAGGTATAGTAATACACTTGTTGATGCTTCAGGTGGAATGATTTTATTTGAAAATTACACTGGTATACATACAAAAATGACAATTATAAATAACCAATAAACAATATTTACAGAAATTCGTCTCCAATAAAAACTTTCACATTATAACCAATGAAATTGGATTATAATGTGAGTTATAATTTAATTACTGATTTACCAATCGGAAGGGCTATATTAAAAATAAAAATCTTTAGTAAAATTATGCACAAATCAAAACATTGGCTTTTCTACCAATAGCAAGTGAGTATGCTTACATACTCACTTGCTATATTGTTCTTAAACAATGATTATTTCTTACGAATTGTACAAGAGGTGAGGGGCGCACCGTCACCGCGGGGGGTGCCATATAAATATGCGCCTGTCTGCGCCCATACAAAACTCGGCGTATGTGCTCTTACGCTTCATACTACACAGTCGAAAAAAAAAAAAAAACTCCTACGCTTTAGTAACCGCGCGCCTTCTGCTCGCGACGGTCATATGCTTCATGTTATGTATGAACGCTGCGTGTAGTAGGTAATGTAGGTCCCACAATATTATAAAAAAATAATAATTACTTTTGATACCAATTCTGAATTTTATACAGGTACCGTAATACAGGTTTCATAGTACGGTAATAGTCGCAACAACATAAATTATACCGCGAGTATTTGTAGCTATCTCATGATTTTGCAAAAAAATATATATGAATTTATTAATTGTAGCATTCCGCAAATAAATAAACTAATTGTTATCATTTAACTGAGCGCTTTCTTGCTTCGCACTCTAAGAAATGTGCAGGCTCAAATATAAACCTTATGTTTATAATAATACAGTTCTAAATAAACATTAAGCCGCCCTCGTGAGCGAAGTGTCGCTTCACGACACGAGACGCACGTCATGTCGTCCTCTTCACACAGCGCACGATGCACGACGCTTGGCCGACAGCGGTCCGAGCAGTGTAATGTGATGTTTAGAACTTAGAAGTAATATGTGATGTTTAGTTCGGCCGCGTGATGTGTGCTGTTACAGTACGCGGTCGAGTGATATTACATGTAATACATCACTCGCATTACTTACACATGTCTACTCGGTACGTATTGCTCTCGATTAAGTGCCTTATTTTAGCGTCCTGTATGTGTAACTACATATAAAAGTTGCAAAATTTATATTTTACACATTTTTCATTTAAAAAAATGTAATATTTTGAAATGTATTCTTTTATATTATTTGTTTTTGTCTTAGGAGTTTCCTCGAATTTTTCTATTATTTATAAGTAATGAATATTATTTGAAATCATGATAATCATAGAGAATTGCTATAAATATTTAGACGTTAAAGTTTACCATTTCCACGGCAGTATCAGGGGAATACGTACTGAACATTTAGTATGCAATGATATCCGTCTTGGGCAGAAAATTGAACACGAGAGTATATCTGACTGCTGATACTAGATTATATCTGACTGCCCTGCTACGCATGAAAAAACGTAAATCTACTCGTATGTATACATCGTAGCTAAAGTTGTATTATTATTATGGATACCGTTTGTAAACCAGCGAAATATTACCTGTTTTGACATTCAATAAACAATGTCTCAAATTTGAGAAAAGTGGAGAAGAGAGAGTTTTAACACTACGTACTCCGAGCAACAAAAAACGTGAAAGAAAAAAAAATAAAGGAAAAGGAAATTCAATCAAGATCAAGAACAACAAAGGCACGGAGCTGCGTCCGTGGAGAAGGAAAACTGTTTATAAAAAAAAACAGTAGCAGTCGTGGGACTGTCGATAGAAGTGAAAACGGAACTATTAAGTTGAGTGTAATTAAAACTATATGCAAAAATTATATGAATTTTTTTATGTTTTATTTATTAGTTACATATGGTGGCTTAAACAAATCATGAACAAAATATAAATACAAAGTGGTTGAAATAAATAATTAATATACAATTATCTTAATTATACATAGTATTTATATTTACACGAATTTCAATTTCAATACTATTATCATTAGCATGTCGGTGACGCGAACCGAGGATTTTACCTAAAGAAGTTTTCACTTCAAAATCTATTCTGCTATGCTCTCTGACTACTCTGCTGTGGGAAAAAAGGGTAATGTCTTTTTAACAGTATTAGAATATTAAAAATTACTAATACTTACTATCGCGTGTGATATATCAATACTTTCATATTTTGCAATTGTGATATTTATATAATATTTTTTATTATAATTATTTATTATTATAAAAAATGACAGTGTTATAAACGTGAAAGTTGTTATTTACAATAATTTAAACGTTACAAAATAAGTCCGAACTATCTTAACAATGATTTATGTTGTGAGAACAATGTTTGTTGTTCCGAATAACCTTTCACACAGTATAATGGACACGTCGCTTTGTCGCTTCCTGTATTATGGGAATAAAAAGTGGAAGTAAATTTGCAAGTGTAAATCTTGATTTTCTTTAGATTTGAAGTTTTCTATTATGATACAGTAGATTAAGAAAGATCTGCATGTATGTTGTTGAACGACTTCATAGTTATTCAAAAGAGACGATATTTTATGGGTAATTTTACCATAGAATCATGCCCTAAACTGGAGACGTGAGAAGAGAGAGAGACATATATTTATTTATTTTT
Organism: Dryas iulia moderata; assembly: GCA_019049465.1. Classification (NCBI taxonomy): domain Eukaryota; kingdom Metazoa; phylum Arthropoda; class Insecta; order Lepidoptera; family Nymphalidae; genus Dryas; species Dryas iulia. Next base: position 3,848,920 of record CM032430.1, on the reverse strand, counting down.
TTCAGCTTCAAGGTTTTCTTCTTATAGTAGGGTAGTCAGAGAGATGTTAGTCTGTTAGTCTTAGTCCGCCCAAATTCAAGACTGCGGAAAATTCATCAAAAACCCGGAAAAAAGGGAAAAAAAATTCAGTTATGATAATTCCTAGTGGCCAGTCGGCCGAGTGGCACAAGCGTGTAAACGAGTGGTTGTGGGTTCGATTCCCACTCGAGGGGTGGAAATTATATTTCCATTTTCTTCGCTCTGGTGTCTGGTGTCTGGTCGCGAGGTAAAGCGCGGCGTTAAGTTCCGCTACTTAACACGCAAGCCTCCTAATTCGGCAGAAAGTGGGGAACGGAGTGTCTTAACACTAGGTTCCCACTGCTTACCCTGCTGTGTGCGGGATACAGCGTGAAACTAAAAAAAAATGATAATTCCTCTGAATGACATTCTCTGCATGACAAGGAGTTGCAGCTACAGTCACTGCCTAAAAAAGCAAAATATGGGTAAATCAACATCGAGTAAAGTATCTAAATATTTTTCTTTTGCGTTCTTTTTAAAAATCTTTTATAACTTCATTTATATATATTTATTTAACCACCTATCAATGAAAGACAACTTTGCAATGCTTTTTTGATCTATTTCATGCCATCCATCCATTTGCTTGAAAATTTGCACACTTGTTTGGATCCGATGAAAATGTGACATATTTTTTTTATAAATATGCATAAATATAAAACGTAGCGCGAATAGAAGCCTTCTAAAAATAGGTATATCGACGGTTTCTAAAAGGAGAGAGATATGTAAAGATTTACTCATAATAAAACAAAAAAGGTAATCCAAAAACAGTATTTCATCAATACATATTTGAAGATAGCTATCAAAATATTTGTATGACACGAATAACCTGCAAGTGTTCTGTGGAAAGTGAAACGAGTCGTTGAACTCGTCGGTGTCATAAATTGTTATGATATACAATATACACCTTCAATTCAATTGTTTTGATTTATAACAGGTATTGTGGTATGTAATATTTAAATTAATGTATTAAGTTAGGGGCCAGTCGAGGCGTATTGGCATAAGCGTGGAGTGGTTGTGGGTTCGATTCCCACTCGAGGAGTGAAAATATTTAATATTTCCACTTTCTTCGCTCTGGTGTCGAGGCAAAGCGCGGCGTTAAGTTCCGCCACTTAACATGTAATGCCGGAGGCATATTCGGCATTGTGTGAGGAACGGAGTGTCTTAGCACTAGGTTCCCTCTAACTACCCTGCTACAGTACAGACCTGATACAGCGTGAAGCTAAAAAAGAGATGTTTATATATTTAAAAACCATTGTGGCACAGTGGTGCAGTGTTATATACAGTAGTTAAGTATTTGGTCCTCGCACTGGAGAATAATTATATTTGAATTTATTTACGTTGGAGAATGCAGTATCTTGACATAAGGTTCTTTCTAGTTATTGCTGCTATACGAAAATAAGTTTGAAGCTGCTTTTTATTTACATTTTTCTAATTTGATAACAAAACAATGTCAAAATTTATTGGAATGAACAGACTACAACGCCTTAACACTACGTTTTGTCTGCCTTCCTAATTATGCAACAGGAATATGAAGTTAAAGAAAAAATCTTTTATAAGGAATATCAATAAAAAATTGTAATATCATGTGCTTGTGTATAATTTAAAAAATATTGTAAAAGCTAAAGAAGAGTTAATTTGGAGCATAACGTGTTTTATATAACTAAACCGTCGTTTATTTATCAAAAACAATTAAAACAAAAATAGCTTTACGCTGTATCCCGCACATAGCAGGGTAGGCAGGGAACCTAGTGTTAAGACACTCAGTTCCCCCCTTTCCGCCGAATTCGGAGGCTTGCGTGTTAAGTGGCGGAACGTAACACCGCGCTTTACCTCGACACCAGAGCGAAGAAAATGGAAATATAATTTCCACTCCTCGAGTGGGAATCGAACCCACCAACTGTCGTTTACAGTCACACTCTTGTGCCACTGGGCCACGACTGGCCACGTTTATTTATCACCTATCTCTTAATCACACACATTCTATGTGTATAGATTTTATTGTAACCATAATACAAGTTTTTACCACTTCAAGTAATAAATGACAATCTACTTTTCCAACGAGTTTATTCAAGGCGTGTTTCATTCACAAATCGAAAAAACTCTAAGCTTACGTCATTCTCAGAGTAAGTAGGGCGAGACATTTTATTTGTAATTTTATATGCGTTTAAAGTACATTGAACAAAAAGCGTGCCATTGTCATTTACTTCGCTGCGTTTTATTATGCGGAGATGCACCTACGTGGCTTGTACGAGAATTTTACGATCGACGATAACGAAGCGTGTAATGTTATAGCAGTTGTTGATAATATATTATCTTTTAACTACATATATTTTTTATCAGCGAGGGTCAAAACTGACGAAATGAAATTGTTTTCGTATTAAATAATTGCTGTGATAAATATGTATGTTCAACCAGTGTGGAGCGACAATCTTATCGGTCGGACGTGTTTGACGCGGCGTTAATTTAATTGCAAAAATGTTTAAATTAGTAAGAGGCTTGCGGCGAATGAACGCGCGAAAGTACAGTTATTCCACAGTGATAGGGAGTGAACCGAACAAGAATGACCCCTATTTTCAAGAAAATAAAGCTAAAATGGACGAGCTCGTCCAGGAGCTTCGTCTGAAAACAAATGAGGCTATCAGAGGTGGCTCCGAGGAGGCGGTCAACAGACACACGTCGAGGGGAAAATTGCTGGTTCGCGACAGGATTAACCGGTTAGTGGACGAAGGAAGCGATGTTTTAGAACTGAGCACGCTGGCCGCCACCGATCTGTACAAAGGTCAGGTGCCGAGCGCCGGCATCGTGACTGCTATAGGTAAAGTTCAAGGTCGGGACTGTATGATTGTTGCGAACGACGCTACCGTTAAAGGAGGAACGTATTTTCCCATGACCGTTAAGAAACACTTACGAGCTCAAGCGATTGCCCAAGAATGCCGGCTTCCTTGTATTTATCTGGTCGACTCCGGCGGAGCTCACTTGCCTGATCAGGCGGACGTGTTTCCTGATAGAGAACATTTTGGCAGGATATTTTATAACCAAGCGAATATGTCATCAGAAGGTATACCCCAAATATCTGTTGTAATGGGGTCATGTACGGCGGGCGGTGCGTACATACCAAGCATGTCTGACGAAAGTATTATTATTAAAAATCAAGGTACAATTTTCTTAGCGGGCCCACCGTTAGTAAAAGCCGCTACCGGTGAGTCAGTGACAGCAGAAGATTTGGGCGGGGCAGATCTACACTGCCGGCAATCAGGAGTAACAGATCATTACGCTCAAGACGACGAACACGCATTACATTTGGCTAGAAACGTTGTTGCTAACCTAAACTGGAACAGAGGCCAACAAGTAAAAATCGAAAATCAAAAAATTGACGAACCTCTACACAACATTGATGATTTACATGGCATCGTGGGTGCAAACATTCAAAGGCCTTTCGACATGCGAGAAGTGATTGCCAGAGTTGTGGATGGAAGCAGATTCCACGAATTTAAACAATTGTATGGTGAAACTTTAGTATGTGGATTTGCATTTATATATGGCCAACCTGTTGGTGTAATAGGTAATAACGGCGTATTGCATTCGGAAGCTGCTTTAAAAGGCTCCCATTTTATTCAATTATGCGCAGCTCGTAAAATACCGTTACTATTCTTACAAAATATCACTGGTTTTATGGTAGGAAAAGACGCTGAAGCTGGTGGGATTGCTAAGAACGGTGCTAAAATGGTGACAGCAGTGAGTTGTTTCAAGGGGCCGAAAGTGACAATTATAGTAGGCGGCAGTTTTGGCGCTGGTAACTATGGCATGTGTGGAAGAGCATATTCGCCCAGTTTCTTATACATGTGGCCCAATTCAAGGATTTCAGTAATGGGAGGTCCACAAGCTGCTACCGTTTTAGCTTTAGTAGCTAAAGATAAGACTGAAAGAGCTGGAAAAGCGTGGAAAGAGGAGGATGATAAGAAAGTCAGAGGACCTTTAGAAGCTCAGTTTGAATCGGAAGGACGACCGTATTACAGTACTGCTCGACTTTGGGACGATGGTATAATAGCCCCTAGAGATACTAGAAAAGTGATAGGACTAAGTTTATCAGCTGCTTTAAATGCCCCCTTTAGAGATAGCAAATTCGGAGTGTTTAGAATGTGAGGTTTATGTGTACATACTTTTAAATGTGATAAGAAGTGCTATGAGATAACTTGTTGTTAAATATAATAATTATAATAAGTAACTCGTATTTATTTTTTGATTGCGTTATCAGTGATTATGTATTTAATTTTTGTTGTTCGTTAATTTAATACAAAAAAAACAAAATTAAAAATTTTGAAAATACCCACGACGGTTTAATTGTAATTGAAAAAGGATAAAATAACTAGAAATCCCCCGCCTAAAAGAATATATGTAACGAGATGATGGGGACGACTTCGTCGGAGCTGCCATTACTTTAAGTTTGCTAACTTCTCCTAGGTTTTCATGCTGTTAAAACAGGTTTAGGAAAAAATTAAAATATTAATATGAATTTACAGTTTTAATAACTGGTATTCCTTTTAAAAACTTTAAGAACGAAATCTATACTGTTAGCTACTATATTTAAAATACAGGTTATAGAGGCAACTGGCAGCCCCCGACGAAGTTGTCCCCATCATCTCGTTACATATATTCTTTTAGGCGGGGGATTTCTAGTTATTTTATCCTTTTTCAATTACAATTAAACCGTCGTGGGTATTTTCAAAATTTTTAATTTTGTTTTTTATTTTAAACTTTTTAAAGTGTATAGATACACATTATATATTATTACATAATTTCGAAATACTTTATATTAATCTTCCTGCAAATCCAAAAAAAATTATAAGCCCAATGCTTTCTGGTTATCAAATGCCTATTGCAGCGCCTGGCAGATTGTCACCGCAACATTTTTAGGAAACTTAAGTTTAACCAAATCAGTGAAAATCACAAAACCCACTAGTAGTTTTGATTTGGAACAAATTAATTTATACTGGAGCGCCCCGTGGTAGTTTGTGATATGGCATATAAAAACACGCAACAATTAAACCTGAACTTATCACAGAAAACCGCATCTAAATAGGTTTCACACAAAAATACAAGCAAATGCTTACTACAGCGCCCCCTGGTGAGGTATCACCACGACACATATACGAGAACACGCGCTAATTGAGCCTTATCCTATCGTTGAAAACTGCATCAAATTCAGACTCGTAGTTTTAACTTTGCACCATCAAATGTTTAATGCAGCGCCCAGTTCTTAACGTAAAAAAACTAAAAACATACACCAAGTAAAGGTAAATCTAATACTGAAAACTCTGTCCAATCGGACTAGTAGTTGTGGTTTTACATTAAATATTACAAATAAATGTTTACTGCAGCGCCCCCTGGTGAGTTAACACGATAAAGCATATCCAAGAACATGCACTAATTAAACTTGAGCTTATCACTGAAACTGCATCCAAATCGAATTCGTCATTCTAGCTTTGCACAAACAATATTTTATTGCAGCGCCCCCTGGTGACTTGTCACCGTAATATAAATTTAAAAACATGCTATAAGTAAAGCGGAATCTAATACTGAAAACTCTTTCCAATCGTACTAGTCGTTTTTGTTATACACAAAAAATGGAAGCAGCTACTTACTGCAGCGCCCCCTAGAGAGTTGACACATACTTGAAAATATGCACTAAGTAAACATACATGACACATATATGAAAATATGCACTAAGTAAACTTGAATCTATCATTGAAAACTGCATTCAAATCGGACTCGTAGTTTTAGTTTTGCACAAACAAATGTACTTACTGCAGCGCCCCCTGGTGAGTGATCACCGTAACACATATATGAAAAGATGCACCAATTAAACCTGAACCTATCGTTGAAAGTTTCATCTAAATCGGACTAGTAGTTTTTACTCTACATAAACAAATGTTTACTGCAGCGCCCCCTGGTGAATTTTCACCGTAACGTAAAAACAAAAATTTTAAAATATGTACGAAGTAAAGCTTAATCTAGTTCTGAAAACTCTAGCCAATCGGATAAGTAATTTCGGTTTTAGACAAATAAATATAAGAAAAATTTTGGTTTACACAAAAAAACTCAAACAAATGCTTATTACAGCGCCCCCTGATGAGTGGTCACCATAACACATATATGGAAAGACGCACCAATTAAGCCTGAACCCATCCTTGAAAGTTTCATCTAAATTGGACTAGTAGTTTTTGCTCTGCATAAACAAATGTTTAGTGCAGCGCCCCCTGGTGAGTTTTCCCCGTAACAAAAAAAGAAAAATCTTAAAATATGCACCAAGCAAAGATAAATCTTTTTATGAAAACTCTTTTTAATCGGAGCAGTAGTTTCGGTTTTAGACAAATAAATACAAAAAAAGTACAAACAAATGCTTACTGCAGCGCCCCCTGGTGGTTTGACACGATAAAACATATCCAAGAACATCCTCCAATTAAACCTGAATCTACCACTGAAAATCTATTGAAATCAGACTATTATTTTTTGAGATAATTGAAAACATTCGTTTTCACGTAAAATGCTTACTGCAGCGCCCCCTGGTGAGTTAAGGCAATAAGACATACATAAGAACATACGCCAATTGAACCTTAACCTATCATAGAAAACCGTATCAAAATCGGACTTATAGTTTTGGAAATAATTGACATAGTAATTTGCACAAACACACAAACAAACAAACAAACAAACAAACAAACAAACAACCTCTCACCCCAAACACATATACAGTCGCCGTTCCGTCGCGGGTAAAAATACGTAAGTGATTATGTGACTATATTATATGAATAGATAAATTATTACCAACTGTCCAAATTTATATATAACGTAATTAATAATAATAAAGAAATATTTTCTCTTTTCAAATTTACAAATATATGAAAATTATTAAAAAAAATAATTGAAGATTAATTTATATATAGGATACTCCGTTCACCACTTTTCGTCTGTATTAGAGACATGGCGAGTTAAGTGGCAGCACTGAACGCCGCGATTTGTCATAACTATTTACCAGAGCTTAGAAATGAAAATATAAAAATGAAATTGTAATTGAATGAATGGGAATCGAATCCACAATTGAAATGAATGAGTGGGAATCGAATCCACAATTACAGTACGAGGCCTGCGCCATAGTGCCAAGTAATTAATTATATTATATAGGTATTTCATAATCATTTATAAAGTTATATTAAATTTACGTTGATAAGAATTATTTAAAACACCATCAATTATAATAATAAATACATATATTTACTCTTACTATATGAAAATAGCAATTTAGATGTAGAAAGAAATTGAATATAAACATGTTTAAAGCTATACTTTATTGTCATCGATTCCGGACACTTGTGCAAATTTTATAACAAAATAGACGACAACAAGTTGTTCGAAACAGCGTTGCAAGATTTTTTATATTGATAGAAAAGTACATTTGAAGATAATAAAGCGTATTGAACACACCAATCTATTAGTATTGTTAGATATTAAAATCGTTGCTACTTGACTTAATCGCAAGTAAAAGAATTGCTATTCACTAAGGTGGTGTACTTAGGGTTGCCAACATTTCTTCCTCTGAATATATTATTTATAGAAAAAGCTAAAGAAAATATATTAAAATCTGAAAAAATACAATTATATTTCATTGCAAACTTTATTTTAACGCTCTCTTCCGCTTCAAAAAATATAATATTTTAGGAGAATTTTATTTTTCTTTCACTATTTAACAATTCTGATCTGTCTTTTCCATCAATCTGTCTTTCTACTTTATTTATTTTAGTATCGCAAAATGTAAACATTGTACTGAAATACACTACCATTTTCACGTACTGTTTATCTCTTAACTAATTATTAAAATTCAGTATATCCTCTACACTACATACTCATACACTTACACTAAATGACTGGAAAAGATCTCTTCTAAAAATAAGTCCACCATTGTTGACTAACATACCTACTTTCTTTTACCGTATTTTTTAAACACATCAAAAATATTATAGTACGAAGTCCCGAAACATAGTAAAATGAAATGTATACAAAAATAATGAAGATGTAAAATTTGTATACTTTGTTTGTTAGGCCTAATCGTTTATAAAAATTCTTTTACAATTAAAAAAATATACTATTCAGGAGTGCTATGGGATGTAATTATGATTTAACAGAAAGATCTAAAATCCTAGAGGTTGAAAAAGGCATTTAGAAAACATATAAAAAAATATCCTAATTAATCCTAAAGGTGCTCAAATAGGGGATACAACTTGCTTGACGGGGCGAAGCCACGAGCTGGTCGCTAGTACTATACGAGTATATTCCACTACAGTTGACAACCCTAGGTGACCACAAACACTAACGCAATAGAACAATAGTAATATAAACAAATGCTTTGCATATTAATAATGTAAATGGTTTGTGTACGTGAGTCCTCGTACGTAATACACATTCGTATGGCACAGACAGTTAATTATATCGGAACAAGATAATGGCTATCATTATAAAAATAACTAGCATATACGATTTGCATAATGGACACATGTCAAAATGTTAATCTATAAAAATATGTCTATTATAGTAATTGAGAGACCATCTTGGCACAGTGGTTGGCCGTAAACACTGTTAACGTTTGAATGTGGGTTCGATGCACAAGGAAATTATCATATATTTTTTTTTTATTTCTCTCTGTTCGATTTAAAACGTGGTGTTGTGTTTCACCAATCATTAATGAATTCCTTGTTTTCTTTTTTTAGCTTCATGCTGTATCCCTTGCGGGGTACTCAGAGGGTACGGAGCGCCAAACGCCCTCTAGGGGGTTCTCATGTTTTTTACGTGACCTTCCTCCAGTATTGTCGATACTGTGTTTTCGAAGGTCAACCGAGGTCTCTCCCTGCCTCTCTTACCACTCATGAATTCCTTAATGTTTATAATTCAGACGGAAAGCAGAACAAGCAATAGGGTAGGGTTTTTGCCTATAAAAGTAGCAACTTCATATTTTTTCCCTCATAGCAGAGTAGTCAGAGAAAGAGCTGAGAAAAAGAATCAGAGAGAAAACAATAGAGTATTTGACGCAGTTTGAAGTTCTATCAAAGTTAAGTAATTTTGGTTAAATTATTTAAATTCCACATAATAATTATCATTAGCTTGTTTTTCTTTATATCAGTGGACAGACATACGAGTATGCTTCTGAGTAATAAATTTCATATATGTTTATTTCACCGCCGAATTCGGAGGCCTTGCGTTTTAAGTGGCGGAACTTAACGCCGCACTTTGCCTCTGATAACAGAGCGAAGGAAATGGAAATATACTCCTCGAGCGTGAATCGAACCCACGACCAGTCGTTTACAGTCTACGACTGGCCCCATTTATTGTACATAGTTTACAATAAATGTTTTTTTTTTTATTTTTTAACTTTATTATTTACATGAGCGTATGTTTCTAATAAAAGTAATAAAATAATTCTCACAACTAGCAAATAAGAAGTGCGTTGGGTTTCGTTATCCAATTTGGGACGTGAGAACGGAGTGACTTACAGCCTATGGGTATCTCACTTGCAAAATTTTAAATACCTCAATAAGATCTAGAACTTTAAATGTTGTTCATACACTTAGTTAGGAAATTCAAAAAATCTAGAAAAAAATTGTCCAAGCGCTCTAACCGCTAAGCCATGAGTTCTACTACCAGCTGAGTCGAAATTCTTATACGCTTAATAAAGCAACAACAACAAAAATAAGTTGTAATTACAACTTATTTTTTTTTTAGCATCACTGTAGAGAGATTTTTACATTTTTCTGCTACCTAATGAACTGTCTACGAACAGTCGTTGGACAAAAGTAAATGCTATTTATTAAATACATTTAAGATTTTAAAGTTTGTTTTTATAGCCCCTGCTTTAGGACAGAGGGAACCTAGTGTCAAGACACTCCGTTCTTCACTTTCTTCCCGAAATCAAGACACAACGTGTTAAATGGCGTAATTAAACGCCGCGTTTTATCGTTTTATAAATGATTTATAAAAAATATTAATTTTAAATTAACCACTTTTTTAAACTTAACCTAAATATTATACTTATCTCAGAACCAGCAATCAGTTCATGGAATCTTATAATGTATCTGCTTAATTTAACTTACTGATTGTCGATAACGTATACTTTTTACAAGTTGAGCAACAGACAAGCGCCCGCTAACTTAACTTGCTTAATTGTATGAATAATTGATAAAGCTTTTGACCACAATCTTGGCATTGTGGGAGGTATACGTGCAGTATTAATTATTTTGAGGTTTTTGGGTTTATATTCAGAAAAATGTATAATTTGCTCTTTCTTTTCGATTAGGTGTTATTTGATTATAAAGAAATAATTTAAGGTCGATAAATATAGATATATAGTAGTAGATGAAGTAATACATCTTATGTATTTTTTTATTTACGGTATTCTAATATATAACATAAATATTTGAAAATAAATAATTATTAGTTTTGTAAATATTCAAACTCAAATTGTTACTTTGGTCATACTGGACAGGCGGCACTTCTGCCTGTAAACGCGATTGTTGTCGGTTCGATTACCACTCACTACTTCGTTTATCACTATTTATATTGTTTACATTTCTCTACACTAGTAAGACAAAACCTTTCCTCTCTTAACCGCTTCCAGCGGAAAGAGGAGAACGGAATTTCTTGACATTAAACTCTCTCTGCTTGTCTCGATATGCGAGTAATACACAAATATATCGCTTGTTACATCACCAATAAACAGTATTGTGTGTATGTGGTCCATACATCATAGATCTTGTATTTTACGCTTTCCAATCTTAGCCGCACGCGCAGTTTTTGCTACTTACATTCTTTTAAAGAAATTCTCCATTGCTATTAACAGAGTTAATTGATGATTTGTATGCCGAATGCACATCTGAGCCGATCTGTTTTTGTCCCACTACGCCTGTGCGGTAATCGTTTCTAGAACGTCTTGGAAGTTTTTAATATTTTGCCGAAATAATGTTACCGATTTTAGTTTTAATATGTTTTCAATTTCATACTCATCCCCTACTACTACCCAACAAGGCCTAAAGAGCCTTCCCCGTGACCCACCCATGTTTGAGGGTGGCGAAGACTGCAACGACCAGAGTTTGCCACTTCCCTTCTCCCCCCTTGGGGATTTGAGAGAGAAGACCAGATGTCGTGAAATTTCATAATTTTTTTTCAGTTTATTTTTTCTCACTTTTTGTGTGTAGTCGGAAGTAAGGAAGGGAGAGCCTAGTGTTACGACACTTTATTCTCTATTTTTTGCCCTAAGTCGTGACGAAATTTAACGCCACGCTTTGTTTTAAGCACCAGAGTTGTAAAATTAAATTATTTCTATGATTATATCTCGAGTGGAAATCGAACCTATAACCAATCGTGACAGTCAGACGCTGTCCCTCTACGGCATGATAGTAGTCTTAATTACATAGTTGTTATTAATTTAATTTTTCTATTGATATTAATATTTCAAAAATATATTATGCTTGTATAATATGGTAGACTATATCAATTATAGCAAACAGTGTCTGTCGATTAGAATCATACTAAGCAGTATGTTTGTATAGCCATATGCGTTCGTATATATACTACAAAATACGATACCTGACAAAAATCCTACCCTACCAAATATGAAAAAATGACAAAAAAAGCATTTTTTTTATGTTTTTACATCTAAATTATACCAAACCAATAACAATGCCTACCATTAAAAATAACAAAAAATGTATATATAAATTAAAATATTATAATATATTATTTATCTTAAGGCCTGCCGTTAGTTTTCGCTGGCGATCATCTGGGTCAGTAGTGACATGCCAAGTATACAGTGTATACTCGTAAGTATAATGACTTGGGAGGTCGTGTTCGTGCATATATATATAGCTATTATGATGCTCGTCTCTGTGTAATAAATACGAAAGTGGTATTGATAGTTATTGACAGGTGTATATAATGAAACTTGTTTATCTGTTGAGACCCTCCGTTTTTCACCTACTGAAGAATAATAGGGAAAAGTATTGCGACTGATGAATGAAGGAATCAATGAATATATTTTGCCTTTTTTTCTAGCTTCATGCTATATTCCATATTCCGCACACAGCAGGGTAGGCAGAGGGAACCTAGTGTTAAGACTTTCCGTTACCCACTTTCCGCCTAGTTTTGGAGGCGTTGCGTATTAACTGGCGGAAATTAAAGCTGCGCTTTTGCCGACACGAGAGCGAAGGAAACGAATATTTAAATATTTCAATTCCTCGAATGGGAACCGAACCCACAACTAATAGTTTTTATAGTTAGAGGCTTTCCCTCTGCGTTGACTTTGACACATAAAGTAAATATTATAGGAAAACTATCGAGCATAGCTTATATTATTTCTTATTCTCTTAATTTGCTAAAATTCAGCATGTATTATTAGTCAATTTCTTTCTGTCTGTTCGTTGTGACCAATCTCCGGGACAGGTAAACCGATTTTAATGGGATTTACATTGGCATATAGATAATACTAGCGGTCCGCGCGTGGCTTTGCCGCGTGATCTACGTGGCTGTTTCGGTAAAATCCATCCTCGGGGGTGGATTTTTGAAAAATAAGTTGCCTATTTTTAACCTGGGATTATCCACTATATATATGCCAAAATTCATTAAAATCGGTCAAGCGGTGTAGATTTTTCATATAAACTTTCATCCCCTATTTCACCCTTTAGAGGTTGATTTTTGAAAAACTAAGAAGCCTATGTTAGAACCAGTAACTTTTACTACTTTCATTCTAAATTTCATCCAAATCGGACCGGTAGATTAGCCGTGAAAGCGTGACAGCCAACACAAAGTATGGATGATAAGGAGTCATTTAGCCTACTAGGCTAGTCTTTTATTTTAGAATTATTCCTTTTTTTAGTTAATTCTACACAGACAAAGTCACAGACTCAGCTAGTATTAAATAATCTTGATTAATTTTTTCATAAAACATCTTTTACTTTTTTTCATCTGCCATAGACGGATGTAGAACTCAAAGGGTTATATTATAACAGGCATTGACAACCGACATACCTGATTAAGTCCCATTGTACTGTGTGTTCGTGCAATTTAACGGTTGATTAGTGATGGAATTAAAGGTACATACTTGTAGCTAACTGTTATTGAATGTCATTTGATTATATGAGAATATATACCATTGAGATGTAGTGCACGTGTATAATTATAAGCATGGAAAATTTATTTTTATTTAGATTCTATGCCTAGTTTCTAATTTGTAGAAAAAATTAAAGGCTTCCATATAAACATATTATAAACTTTTAAACATTTTTTTTAAAGTGTTATTCCACATCTGGGAAAATTGAATTGTTTGATTGATTGTTGTTTTTTAATTATAAACTTGTGTCAAATTCATCTTTGTATGTGTGGAAATTTTCGAAATTTTTGAAAAGATAAATGTTTTGCTTTTTTATTAGAAGCCTCTTTGACGCGATATAACCGCGTTGACTAAGGCAACGTGCATGTCACTTTGTGTGTCAAGCGATTAATGAAATAATTTAATGTATTTCTTATGTAAAGGATATATTGGTTCAATGTAAAGGAAATATTGGTTGTCTGCACGTCTTCTTCATACTATGCCAAATTAAATACTCCTCCATCCGAATAATTTTCTTAAAAAGGGGTGCAATGTTAGCGGCTACTTTTTAATTTTTTTATATTCATACCTTTTTTCGCGTCACACGTGGATAATTATATTCAAATAATTTTATGTATAATTATTAAACATTTCTCCGTTCTAGTGCCTAAGGTATCATGCAGTTCTACCACTCAACCATCTTGACTCCGGGCGGAAAGTGGAGGACGGACTGTCTTAATAATAGGTTCTCTCTGACCCTACTGTACAAAAGAGAGTAAAGCTGAGAAAAACCTTATCCATATATATCCTATGTTTAATAATAAGAAGTACCGTACTCTAATTATACGTAATGTATAGGCGCTTTGCAGGACGGGCCGAGATAATCTCGTTACGAAGAACATTTCATTTTCCACTTTGCACCTACTTAAAGGCGGCACCTGTATTAATTATGCATTGCGTGGCGGAACTCAACGCTGTATTTTGCATAACTTGAATGTGGAAACGTCAATACTTTAGTTAAATGAATTTTATTATAAATGTTCTCAAGTCAGTGACTTTTTTCATTGTTTTCGTACCTGCATGTATTTTAATAAAGAAGTAAATTTTGTAACTTTGTTTGTAAGGGCTAAAATTCGGAAATACTGATCCGATCATAAAAATTCTTTCACAATTAGAAAGCTACATTATTCAGGAGTGCTATATGAAATGTAGCCTTTTTATTATGATTGAACAGAAAGTTCAGAGAATCTTAAAGGGGTTCAAATAGGAGATAAAAGTTGCACATTACTAGTGAAAAAATAAAGGTAATGTATATGGAACATTTTGTGTTCCAGTCCAGTTTTTTTTTTAATTTTAAGTGACAAAACGGTTATTTTTTTTATTATTCCACGTAGGCTCAATGGACTTTGGTCAAGTTATAAATATTTGATCTATTTAAAATTATTCTTTATTGTAGCCAGTCGTGGCCCAGTGGCACAAGAGTGTGACTGTAAACGACTGGTTGTGGGTTCGATTTCCACTCGAGGAGTGGAAATTATATTTCCATTTTCTTTGCTCTGGTGTCGAGGTAAAGCGCGGCGTTAAGTTCCGCCACTTAACACGCAAGCCTCCGAATTCGGCGGAAAGTGGGGAACGGAGTGTCTTAACACTAGGTTCCCTCTGCCTACCCTGCTGTGTGCGGGATACAGCGTGAAGCTATTTTGTTTAAAATTATTCTATGTCAAGATTTTTTTACTTTAGAAAAAAGGTAATAGGTATTTTCTTTTTTATAGTGTTGTTAGTATTACAAAAATGTATAGACTTATTAACTATATACTAAATACTAAATATTATGAATATTTACACATTTTTATTTTTTCTGATTTAGATTTATACAGCACTTTTTGCTTACTAATCAGAAACATAAATAAAAATAATTAAATTATAATCATTCCCTCGTGCGAGAATCGAACCACAACCAACCGCAATAGCAGACATACTTACCAACGCGGCACGACAGTCTAAAAAAATCCAGAAGGAAAATCTAAACAATATCTATGAAATGTATATAATAAAAAAAAACAAATAATAAGTGTTTAAATAACCATTATTTTTCATATAAATCATTAAATCAATTAAGTACTAAATGAATAGTAATGTTAATTCATTTAGAAGTTGTAAATTCGATAATCGCCCAGAACACGTTCAGTGGGTGGTAAATAATTGCCTTTGCTTGTATCTATTAAAGGCATATAGAGGCGCTATAATAGCTATAAAACGCGTCGGTGTAGGTATATTGTGTTGTGCTATATGCTACCTTTTGCGAGATTTTTCAAATTAATTATTAACAAATTTTAAAAAGATATCTTAGAAAAATTAAATAAACCGACCGTAAAGTATGCGTTGCAATATTTTTGGTAACAGTAGTGTCATATTCATCCCCAGGTGGCGCAGTCGGGTTGTGGGTTCGATGTCCACTTGGTGGAATGATCATAATTTATTTATATCCTTTTCTCCACTTTGGTAAACAAGACAAGCTGGCAGGAGGAGAACGGAATGTCTTGACACTTGACTAGATTATTTCCGACTACCTTGCTATATAGGAAAACCGTGACTCAATATTACTCATATATTCTAAGTACAAGTATACGTATTTGTTAAATAAGCAATAAAATAAGTTACAATATTATATATTAAAACTTTAACGCAATTTATTTAAAACGATAACATTAACTTAAGATATTAAAGGAGGCAGTCATAGCGCGGTAGGACAAGTGTCTGACTGTTAACACGATGGCTGTAGGTTCGATTCCCACTAGAGGTAATGATTGTATATTATTTTCATTTCCCCGCTCATTTCAATAAGACAGTTGAAGCGCCACGCAATATCTCTAATTTGCACGGAAAATGGAAAACGGAGTGTCAAGACACTTGATTGAGCTGACCGAAGCGAAGCTTTTACTGGTCAAAAGTGTGTTTCGTTGTGGTTTAACTCTTCCTAGTGTATTTGTAGTAGACCTCTAAAATTAGGCAGGGATATTGAATACAGTGTCTTGTGTGCTGTGAAGTTTTTTGGTGACAATTGTAATTGTAGTTTTTGAATAAATGGTAATTAAATGGTCAAAAAGTGCCCATAGACTTAGGCTGTGGAACGTTAAGTGTTTGCTTTTCAAACTTTTTTAACATGTCCATGCAGAGCAAAGAGGCGGTTCCTAGTTAGATTCTGTCTAATTATCCTTATATACAGGAAAAGCGTGACTCAATATTATTCACATATTCTAATGACACGCATTTACTAAATAAGCAATAAAATAAGCTATACTATTATATACTCGTATTAAAACTTCAACGCACTTTATGTATAACGATAATATTAACTTAAGATATTAAAGGAGGCTGTCGAAGCGCAGTGGAGCAACAATCTGACCCTAAGCGCAATTGTTGTGGGTTCGATTTTCACTAGAGGTAATAATTATATATTATTTTTAATTTTCCATTTTCATACCTTAGACCAGGGCCTCTTAAACTGGGCCGCGACTCTAAACGGGGTCGCGTGGCAAAATTCTGGGATCGAGAGATCACTAGAGTTGGCGGAGTACATTGGACTTGCAGTATCTAGACACGCGTATTTGTTGAAGGTTTTGAGCTATCTCCACCGACAGCAGTAAATTCGAGATCGCTATTTCGATTATTCGTAATTTTCGTTTATATTTGTATGGGGTCGTCAAGAAACTCGCAATTATAAATGGGGTCGTGAATGACAAAAGTTTAAGAAGCCCCTGTTTTCAGTTGCGCCACTCCATATACTCGTACAATGTATCGAACTTGGGGAGAGTATGGAGAACAGAGTGTCTTGCCACTTGATTTTTACTTCTTCTTGACTACTTTACTATACAGGAAAAGCTTGAATTTATTTTATTCATATAATCTACCCGTAGCTGCTAAATAAGCAATAAAATAAGCTATACTATTGTATATTAAAACTTCAACACACTTTATGTACAACGATAATATTAACTCAAGATATTAAAGGGCACCGTCGTAGCGCAGTGGAACAAATCTAATATTAAATATTTCCACTCCTCGAGTGGGAATCGAACCCACAACCAGTCGTTTACAGTCACACGTATGTGCCACTAGGCCACGACTGGCCACGAATATTATTAACAAATAATAAATTACTTTATGTACAACGATAATATTAACTCAAGATATTAAACACATTACAATACTGAATAACTAGTATGTCTGTATGTGATTAGAAGTTATAATAAGTACATTTGAAAGCATAATATCTAGCAGGAAGCTAGCTCGACAGTTGGAGCTAATTTTCATCTACGTTTATGTTTACCGCCGCTTATTCAAATACGCTGGTTTAAGGTCCTTGTAAAATGGTCAGTTTTATTTGTAAATAATCGCTTTTAGCTAAATTGTTAATTTTATATGACGACCATGATAACATTCATTTCTTATTTAAATTAATAAACGTAACAAAGTTTTTAAATACGGTGTACATATTTACAATAATTAGGACAATCTTTGACGCGTAAGTTACTACAACTTACTTACCTATTATTTCTTGCGAAAGTACTTATATGTCAAACATATAGTACTGTGTGTAATATTTATTTTATTGATTTAATGTATTATAATATAGATTATAATGAAAAATATGAGCTCCTTCTTCCAGGTTATTTTCGTAAAAAAAGGATCCAAAATTTTTTCTTCACGGGTTAAATTAAAGATTGCAAAGAAAATATATTTAGATTACATTTTCTATTTTCATAACCAAAACTGATTTTTTTTTTAAATAAATATAAAAATTATGTAATAAAAAATAATAGTCAATGAGAAGTGAGATCTAGTTAGTGTCACTATGCTCTACTTTCGGAATTGGGTGTTGAGTGGCAAACGTCAACGCCGCCTTTTAATTTTTTCTTTTTGTACAAAATTAAAAAAAATAACCAAATATTTAACGTTAGTTTACTTCATGAAAACGGTCTCTAAGGTTCCACATGCATTTATTCCTCGAGTGTAATATTTTGTAATTCAAATGGGCATTAACAAGATGTCTCGCACGTAATTCCTATTATATTACTACTAGCCCTGTACATACCTATTTCATATATACATATACCGAAGCATATGTATGTACAGATGTTCTTTTGTTAACAATTAAATTTAGTAAACATTTTTAAATCAATAATAATCTCAGTTTAACGCCATTTCCCGGATAAAAGAGTCGTCTGAGAAAAGTCAACGAGAACGAAGTGTCAAGACACTTCGTTCTCGTACTTCTTCGTAATAAGATTATAATCGTTCCTCCAAGTGGGAATCAAACCTAAAACCAATCGAAATCATAGTCTGACGCCATTTAAGCCACGATGGCTATCTCGGTATATTGTGCGATTTAAGAGTGTCGAAAATCATGTGGAATAATACGTTGTTAAGTTTAGAGAGAGAAGAAAGAATATTTTTTAATGGACTTGTATTAAAAAAATAAATATTATATATTAGTGTATGTAACAGGTATTAATAAAAAACTGAACTGAACTAAAAAATATTAATACAATGCTTAATTTAAAAAAAATATTGTAGACAATGAATAAATTTGTGGCCAGTCGTGGCCCAGTGGCACAAGAGTGTGACTGTAAACGACTGGCTGTGGGTTCGATTTCCACTCGAGGAGTGGAAATTATATTTCCATTTTTTTTGCTCTGGTGTCGAGGTAAAGCGCGGCGTTAAGTTCCGCCACTTAACACGCAAGCCTCCGAATTCAGCGGAAAGTGGGGAACGGAGTGTCTTAACACTAGGTTCCCTCTGCCTACCCTGCTGTGTGCGGGATATAGCGTGAAGCTATTTTTATGAATAAATTTACGAAAAAGAAGATTAATTGTTTACATTAAATAAAAGTATTTTTTTATTTTGAAATCAACTTCTATTGATGAATATATAATTTGTTTTGTATTCTAGTTGTGTATATGATATCTAAATAGTATTATGAATTAAGGTTTATAGGTTAATAACTTCATCAATGTTAATTGTTAAGGTTATGAAAATTACAACAATCATTATCATATTAAAATATAAACGAAAACAACAAAAATAACATATTTTAGTTGGGCTTAGATTTATATTTTTCTAGCTATAATTTAGTTTCATATATCAGAGGATTTTTACGTAATATAAAGTGAGAAATCATATGAAATATCACAAGAAAATGAAATACATTTAATTAAAATATCAGTATATAATATATTCTACTAGTTTTATATATTCCAACTTTATTATATTTCAATATATTATATACTGATACGTAAAATTTGTACCTTTTTTACAAAAATATCTCAACGGAAAAAAGATTTATATACTACTATATATGCATACATATATACATATTTTGAACACTTTGGCAATTCGTATGGAACAAAATAAAGTATATTTTTTTTATAATACTGCACTTGAAATATATAGAGTTACTTAATACTATAAATTTTACATAGATTACCCGCACGTTTGACACTTTTGTACAAAGTGACACTCCTACACGTTGCTAAGGTAACAAGTGCTTTACGCGCCATTTTATCCTTCAGTATCCAAAACGAAATGTCATTCAACTGTCATTTATAAAGATCAATCTGTTATTTTTAAACGCAGGAAAACTTTTCAAAATAAATTGACCAAGGTTTTATCTAAAATTTGTATTTAACTTAACTTAACTAACTTTTATTTAACCAACTAAACTTAATTTAAATAAAACTTTTAAGATACAATTTAAGTTATATCTTTTTGGTATATTAAAAAAAAGATATCTTCTTCTCAAACACAATCACATATAAGTTACAAAGCGTAAATACCGCAAAGGTACTACAATCTGTTACGTTGTGTTACACAATCGAGCCAATCACTCGCTCTTAATTAACAACTTTCTCCAGTCAATGAACGCCGGTTCAACGCTTACGGCAAAAAATGATATTCAGACCTTTAGACTTGGAGGCCTTTTGGGCGATCGATGGCTCTTTTTTTTCTTACGATACAAACGAGTAATATAATTGACTGTTTCAACAATATAATGTAACGAACTCATCGGAATTTATTAAATGGTATGTTTAAAAAAGTATTTTAGCTAAGTCTTGACGTTTTTGGGTATATAATGTAATTTTATTTAATCTGTATAGAATATTATCTGTATAAATATGACATTTCACATAAAAGGTATGCCAAGAGTGGACATTATCTATTACAAAATTTACAGTTTCATCTCATTCGTGTTTCCTCTTCTGTACGTGACACTGGTAAATTATTTAGCAACTGTCATCGCAAAATGAGACGTTTTAAAAAAGCGTAGACATTATACAACGGTATTATTATCAACAATAATAATTTAAGCAAAGTCGAAGTGGCCAGTCGCGGCCCAGTAGCACAAGCGTGTGACTGTAAACGACTGGTTGTGGGTTTGTGTCTCACTCGAAAAGTGGAAATATTCATTATTTTCTTCGCTCTGGTGTCGAGGCTAAGCGCGGCGTTAAGTTCCGCCACTTAACACGCAATAATGCCTCCAAATTCGGCGGAAAGTGGGGAACGGAGTATCTTAATACTAGGTTCCCTCTGCCTACCCTGCTGTATGCGGGATACAGCGTGAAGCTAAAAAAAAATAAACAAAAAAATTAATACCTTCTTCAAATCTTCATAAAAAAGTGATAACATGAAGGTTACAAATTACAAAATACATCCGTTTAACGCCTAAAACCTTTTTATTATTTAATAATCGAAAATAAATATGTTATTTATATTAACTAGTACATTAATATATTGAAATACATTAGGTAATAAAATAAACGATCGTTCAATGTAAAATAAATGTGAAACTCATTCCCACACGTTGACCCTAAATATGTAGGGAAGGCTGTATTAATAGTTATCTTTGCCCATATACGTAATAAACAGATGTATTTTATTTTATTAGATCAACCTACAACGTTGTTAAGTAGAAAATTAGAATAATCTGCGGCTATGGGTTTATATAAATTTGATAATTTTTACTTTAGAGTATCTTTATGTCTTATTAAGTAGTGCTTGATATATATAAAGTCATAAAAATTTAGTAGTAGTATTAAGATTGGTCACTTATAGTGTGGTCTCTGGACTAAGTATAAGCCGGAAGAGGTGATTTTGAGTGTGTTTTGTGATATGAAACAACGTTTGAATGACTCTAGGAAATTATTTTATTTAAAATATTTTCTTTTTTTTAATTTGGCAGGATTTAGCGTGGGCTTAAGCTCCATCACTCAGTCTTTGTCTCTTTTGGACTCTTTCTGCTTACCCTGCTATGAAGGCTTTTTCTAGATCACACTAAGGATTTTAATATTGTTTTGGATATTTAGAGATATTTCAGTGGATTTTTTACAAAACATGGTTATTATAATAATCAACATAAATTTAATTATGTGGTTATATATTATAATAATCAACATAAATACAATTCATAGATCACTAACTACGCCAGTCTAAATTTAGTTTAGTAAAAACTTTACACTGCCCTTTTAGTTTATAATCTACACGAATCTAGTGAACTATATCGTTCACGTATCTAGCAAATCAACAGAGCGTGATTTAAATCAAGGTGTTAAAATTGCAAAGGAAAATGTCACGGCATTTTAAGATTTACAAGTGGATAGTAGACAGCGTGGCCATAAGTCTATAAGTCTGTTGACTTCAGTCAATATTAAACTATTTTGTCATAGACTGATCTAAGTAATAAAATATGTTAAATTACTTGTTAAGTAACACCAAAATAATTCTTTAAATGTCTTTTTCAACACCAAAATAATTTTGTTTGAAATATTCAAATTTCCAATTCTTTCCTTATTGCTCGTCATTAGTACATACAATCCATACAATGACTTATCAGTCAAAAAGAATTTAGTGTCAAGAAACTTTCCGCCAGAAGTGACGTGAAGAGACATTGTGTAGAATAGCGGATTTCAACGCCGCGCTATGTCTTGTTCACCAGAGAAATAAAAATAAACATTTTATGATCCACGTGGAAATTGAAGCCTCTATTATAGTCAGAGAGACAGTCACACTGTGCCATGATGGTCTCAACTATATACATACGAATATATGGTAATACCTGAGATTTGAAATGCAATTTCTCTCTCATTCTGAACATATTGAGCAAGTCATCTCTTTAAAAATTATACCAAAAATTCATTTCAAAAAACCAAAACTATTTAGATCTCAACAAATTTAATGTATGAATTCATAGTACAAATATCTATAAAACAATATTAACACAAGAAACGGGAAGTTGTTACTGCTTAATGAATTTTAAAAGAGCAAAACTATAGCAGAACTGATGAACAGTTAAAAGGATGTTATTATCACTGGGAAAATATCTTCTTTGTGAGGCCAATAGCTTAGCGTAGCTTGTGAGAACATAGTCCTAATGTAAACGCGACTGGTTGCGGGTTCGATTCCTACTCAAAGAATGGAAATATTTAATATTCAATTTTCTTCGTACTGGTGTCGGCAAAGCCCCGGCGTTAACTTTCGTTACTTAGCACGAATTTTTTTTTCAGTTTCATGCTATATCCCGCACACAGCAGGGTAGGCAGAGGGAACCTAGTATTAAGATCCTCCGTTCCCCACTTTCCACCGAATTCGGAGGCATTGCGTGTTAAGTAGCGGAACTTAACGCCGCGCTTTACCTCGACACCAGAGCGGAAAATGGAAATATTAAATATTTCCACTCTTCGAGTGGGAATCGAACCCACAACCAGTCGTTTACAGTTACACGCTTGATGTAGCACGAAATGCTTTCAGAATTCAGCCGAAAATGGGGAACGGAGTGTCTTAACACTAGGCTCCCTCTGCCTACTCTGCTGTGTGCGGGATACAGCGTGAAGCTAATAGAAAAATATCTTCTAAAGATCTTCACGCGTGGAACCAACATTATGTTAATACATCTCGTTGTGTGGGAACCGCGTAGGCAGCGGCATAAGGCAATTTACAATTAAGTCGTGTACCCGAGAAAAGAAACAGTATCTTACGGTGCGGTGGGTGGCTGTGTTTTGTAGCGCCTTTATAGCTGTTCGATAGGTCAAGGATCGATTGTTACGTTATATTGAATTTTGTAAATTAAAAACGTTTTGAGTTAGTCATTTTTTTTCTTTGTTTAGTGAAATACTTGCTAAATAAGTGTTGGTATCCTTGAGTTTTTACTACGCATTTTGTATACAGAATTATTATGTGTGATCGTATAAGAGTTTCGATTTTTGATAATAATGATACCAATTTAGAGATCTGTGGACCGAGTTATAAAAGCAAATGGTGTTTTTTTTAAGTTGATTAAATTAAAAAAGACAATTATAATTAAGACCAATTACAAAGTAAATGAAACTAAAATCTTTTTATTCAATATTTATTATATGTATTGATTAATAGTGGTGTTGAGCTCCACCAGCATCGAGTCTCCAATTCTGGCAGAAAGTTTAGACGAAAGGAACTGTTTTGACACTTTATTCACTATGACTACCATACTATGCGGGTAAACAGCGTCAAGCTGAAGAAGATTATATTAAAAAGAAAACAAAGGAATATTTTTGGATCACTTTTAAAAAACTACGCAAAAATTTATATAAAGAAAAATTCAGATCACCGTCACTTTACTCTATATGAAAGACAAAAACTAATTATGAAATATTTTTATTTTCAAGAATTGAAAATTTAAATATAACCATTCCCCTGAGTGGTAATCGAACCCATAATCATCTTTGCTAACTATTAATATTCCATTTTAATTGTTTAATTCGTCACTTTTTTATATATTAACGATTATTTAAATAGATTTTTTAAAATATTTTTTCGTGTATAAATATACAAGTTAGCAAAGATGATTATGGGTTCGATTACCACTCAGGGGAATGGTTATATTTAAATTTTCATTTCTTCGCTCTGGTACAAAACAAAACGCGGCGTTGAGTTCCGCCACTTAACAAGCAATGTCTCGATTTTATGTGGAAAATGGGGGACAGAGTGTCTTAACATTAGGTTCCCTCTGCCTACCCTGCTGTGTGATACAGCGTGAAGCTAAAAAAAAAAATTAAATTGTCTGTCTCTCATTCTATGCTAAATAAAAAAATACAACAAAAAGTGAAACGTTCTCTGTTTTTAAGTATTTACCAATTTACTTAGTTAATTTTTTTATTTATATGAATAAAATCTCAAAAATCGATTTAAAAAAAAATCGATAAATTATAAAAAGTGACTAACCAAGCTAACTAATTTTACCATAGATCTACCAATAATTCGTGAAATTTAAAAATAAATTTATTACGAAATACTTCAACTTATCAACAATATACAGTTGAGTTGTTGGGTGTTCGAGGCTTGAGTTTTTGCTCGGCGTATGATTTATGCCTGCCTTTGTATTATGCTACACTACGAGTACACTGTAAACGGTAAACAGACCGCTATTCTCACGGCTGGAGTCGGATGCAATCACTTGTTACAATCATTAAAATTTTACTATATAATAAGGTTATTTATCACTATTGATAGTTCATATTTATTATGTAATTAAAGAATTTTTATGTTTCAAGAGAAATTTATGTTTTTTAAACTTCTATGTGGACTTATTATATAAACGAAGTCGTGAATATTATATTACTAAATTAAGGTTTCAGTATGATATTTTTCTAAAATTAAAACAAGTACTACCTACTTCTATGTTTTTAAAAATAGTAGTTTAAATAAATTTTTATTCTTTAAGAATTAAAAAAATAAATATATTAAATAAGTGATCATTTAACTATTTGATGTATCATGTATGTGATTTAAAAATATAATCCATTATTATAAAATATTAACTTTCCACTAGAGGAATGGAATATAGCGAGCCGTATTAGGGGCAAGGGAAGAGATCAGTTAACCTTCAAGAACACAGAATCGATGACAAGCTCACATAAAAAGCGTGTGGACCCCCTGGAGTAAGGAGGGGGTGTATGTAGAGGTTGATTTTTTGACAGTTTTTGACAGATAACTAAATTCTAAATCTAAATCTGGTACATCTGAAGTATTACTTACAAAAGATTATTTTAATTGTACATAGACCATTAAAATTCTAAATAAATACTGCTAAACGTCAAAACCTATTCGTAGCACTACTGTGTTTACTACTGTAAATGCATACTGTATAATTAAGCAATTACCATTTAATGGCTGCTTCGTAGCACAAACAATAGATATTGCTTACACGAATAAGTTTTATTATATTTAATAATATGTATATCCATATTAATATTTCACTTCACGGCTAAACCACTGGCCCGATTTGGATGGACTTTAGAATAAAAGTAGCTGAAGGCTCTAGGTTAAACAAGACCTACTATTTTTTTACTTAGGCTTAAAGTCTATATAAGAAACGAAACCACTTGATCGGTTTCGATGAATTTTGTAAGGAAGATAGTTGATGATGCAATCGTTTATCTTTGATACCAGGGTGAAGAAATAAAAAATCAGTCATTACGTCAGTGTAATATTAATAAATGTGGTCATAAATATTTCTTAATATATATTTAACTTGAATCTAGGCCAGCCTAAATACTTAGTAGATAACTAGAATAACTACAAGACCTATAGATATTATTGTTCAGCAGTGCAAAGAAGATAAAGCAGCTACTTGAACACGGGAATTTGCATACTTAAGTTAAGTTACTTGTAAGTTAGTCCTAGACATAGTTACAAAGGACGATAAGGTACAAAATGACATCATTATGAATAATAACAAATTAGTTTAAACAATAAATTCAAAGGGACATAATTAAAATAATTTTCTAGTTATTTTAATAGTCCTGGTGCAGTTTATGCAAGCAATTGCAGTGTCATCAAATTTTCAAGCAATACAGATAAAGAGAAGTGTGTTAAGATAGTGATGCAAGATCTTCTTACATTGACCTATATGTACATATGGGTGTTTTTTTTTAATTTTTTTTTAGCTTCACACTGTATCCCGCACACAGCAGGGTAGGCAGAGGGAACCTAGTGTTGAGACACTTCGTTCCCCACTTTCCGCCAAATTCGGAGATGAGTATGTGCATAGATGTAAAATTAATAAAAGCAAGTTAATAATTTATTCATATAAATAAATTAATTAAGAGTTATTATTTAATTAGTAATTATTATTAATTACTGAGTTCGTTTCACATTCCCCCAATTTCTCTGCTCGGGTGCCTACACAAAACGCGTCATTGACTTTCGCCATTTAACCAGCAATGTCTCAATATTGAAAAGTAAAGAATAGTACCTTGACAGTAGGTTCTCTTTGACTACCCGGCTATGCGAAAAAAAGCGTGGAGCTGCACAAAAAATAGTAAATATTTTCCTTTTTTTTAGCTTCACGCTGTATCCCGCACACAGCAGGGTAGGCAGAGGGAACCTAGTGTTAAGACACTCCGTTCTCCACTTTCCGCCGAATTCAGACGCAGTAAATACATACACATGTATATTTGTTAAAGAAGTCGTATAAAGTACCCACGAACACTTAATATATTTTGTGTGTATCTTACGGTAATTTCTCGTGAGAATTAGACCTTTGTCATGTCAGTAGGTTAACTCTGAAGTGGAAGAAAAGGGTATTCATGATTAAAATAAGTGCAGTTTGGGAAATAGGTTTGTGTAACACTTTTTAATTTTGCCAAAATGAAAGTTTGATAATTGTTTAACGCTTACGTCGTCCATTTTGGATTTACTAAGTTAAATACATCTATTATATGTACATACATATGAAAAAAGGTCCACATAGCAGATTAGACAGAAGTTACTTAGTGTCAAGACACTCTGTCTTCGCTTTCTATACGAAATCGGGGCATTGCATTAAGTAGCAGAACTTAACGCCGCGCTTTTTCTCGGCCTGGTTAGGTGCGGCATTTTAAATTTAATTTAGAAGTAGTTAAGCAGAAAGAGGAGCTAGGACTATCCTAGGCTAATTCTCATCCACTACGATGAGAATTAATGTGCATTTTAAAGGGACCTCAAGCCTACACTTGGATCGCAAGTCTTACGCGCAATATCAACAATCGATCCTAACCAAACACTGCAAACTTAGATTGATCTAGGAGTTATTTTTTGAGTACATTTAGGATAACCTTAATTGCATAAGCATTGAATAGCAAAAAATATTGCCAATAACAAACCGGAGGGTTGCAAAATTCGATTTTTACTTTACTCAAAAAAATGGTTTACTCAACAAAACGATCGCTAAATCATTATAAGCTTTTGGATTAGGGTCGATATTTGGTGTCACTGCCCTGAGCTTCTCTTTGCAACGCTATGGGAATATGTGCGTCGATTCCATGGAATATGGAATCCAAGGAATTTTGGCATAGATGTGAAACGAGCGGACATTTGTCTACGTAGCATAAAAATATTTCATCGCTTGGCTTTTAGAATTTAAGTAATTTTCATGGTAATCTAGCAGAAATTCTATCTACAGTAAGCATTTATTTACTTTTTTCTACAGACTCAAACTTTTTCGCGAATTGCAAGATAGTTAAAGAGAACATAGTGTCAAGATACTGCGGTCTAAAATCAAGACATTGTACGTTGAGTGGAAGTCAACGCTGCGCTTTGTCTTAGGAGATACATATTCAACTAAATTCACCAGAGCAGATTCATCGAGTGAGAATCGAACCCACAAATTAATCACGTTTATAATCAGACGCTATCACATTGCGCTGCAGTAGCCCCAGTCAATATCTATGAAATATCATAATCGGAGCAATTATTATGAAAGTAACATTTTTGCCTTCCGTATTACGATAACGGCCTTGTTACTGTCGCAAGGGACCACAGGCTCGTTTGTATTTCAAAACAAACTATTGTTATTTAGTATCTAATGTAAATATTGCAATTTCTCATAGCTGTGCTAATAATATATAACCCATACTTATTGGTAAAATTTTATTCAAAAATGGCACAATGGCGTGTTTGGCAAATAAATGTTACTTGGTGTTTGTTAGACGTATGTACCTAAGCGTCCGTTGTAACTTTGTATCCTTGAAATTAGAGTAATATTAAGGATATTTTTCCGGAAAATCAGAAATGCATTGTTTTTCTTTTTTATTGGTTTAAAATATATATGCTGCCATGGTATTAACATTTTTTATTGCTTACAATGTTTTAAGGCCCCAATTATACTAGTTTTAAGGTTTTAAGTTAGACAGTTATATTACAATTACAAGTACAATATAAGATTATCGTTTCTATGGTTTGCTTTGATAATGCAAGAAAGGGAGTATTATTTGTAAGCTGTGGGATATTTTTAGCTCTTCACGCATAGCAAGGTAGACAAAGACAAGCTTTTTCAAGACACTCCGTTCTGCAATTTACGCCCGAAATAGACATATTTTCGTTGTTGTGTGTAGATTGGCGGAACTCAATGCCGAGCTTTGTTTTACCAAATGAAAACAGGTCAAATGTAACCATTTCTCCGAGTGGGAATTGAACTCATAACCATCACGTTTACAGTTAGACCGCGTATAACCAAAAGACGATTAGCATAATTTTATTATCTAGTTACTTATAAAGGCAGTAAGTATATCCTGAACTTAACAATGTCTTCTCAGCAAAGATACACGATCACACGCATACAAATCTATGATAATGTTTTTAAAGTATGAATGTCACTGATATAATCCGTTACAAGTATATCAGGTTATGAATGAAGTGGGCACGGCCTTGCGCCTACGCATGTTCGGTGCGCTTTGTAAATAATAGTTAGGGAAAAAATATACGAGCAGATATCACGCTTTTAACATTGAAATAGTGGTAATAATTGTGGCCAGTCGTGGCCCAGTGGCACAAGCGTGTGACTGTAAACGACTGGTTGTGGGTTCGATTCCCACTTGAGGAGTGGAAATATTTAATATTTCCATTTTCTTCGCTCTGGTGTCGAGGTAAAGCGCGGCGTTAAGTTCCGCCACTTAACACGCAATGCCTCCGAATTCGGCGGAAAGTGGGGAACGGAGTGTCTTAACACTATTTTCCCTCTGCCTACCCTGCTGTGTGCGGGATATAGCGTGAAGCTATTTTTTTTGAAATAGTAATATAGTTTAGAAGAGGTTGCCAGTTCGATTCTTGTTGAGATCACTGTTTCAAAAGCTACTGTTATCGACTCTTCACTCGAAATCAGGATATTGCGCTGGAAAATTATGAGCAACGAATTGAAATTTATTCATGTAATCATATCACCTTGTGAGATTTGAACCCATGAATAATTGCGTTTACAGTTTGGTCATACATGTAGAATCTATTCAATTAAAGAAAGCGCATTGTTGACCAATGCAGTTTTTAAAAGGTATGAAAGAATAACGTCATTACATTTGCACACTCTTTTACCGCGTCAAAATTCTTTGTTAAGTGACGGAACTCAGCGCAGCACTTTTACTCAAGTAATTAAAGCGGAGAAAGGAATATAATTAAAATATATAATCATTCCCCAGTGGGAATCAAACCCACAATAATAGTATTTAGAGTCAAACACTGTCCCACAGCATCACGATGACATCTAATTTATGCCTACTCAGTATAAAGCTCTTTGTGAAAATTGAAAAATATATACCAACTGAGCCATTCACCGTAATTTTAAAAGCTATATATCTAACAACACTTGGTTATTATACAATTATTACGCTTCGCACGTTTTTAGAGATTATTATACTTCTATAATCTATTAAATAGGTAATTATATATGTTTTATAATGTTATTGGAGCCAGTCGTGGCGCAGAGGCACAAAGTGTGACTGTAAATCGACTGATTGTAGGTTCGATTCCCACTTGAGGAGTAGAAATATTTAACATTTTCATTTTCTCCTCTCTGGTGTCAAGGTAAAGCGCAGCGCCAATTCTGCCACTTAACACACAATGCCTCCAATTCGGTGGGAAATTGGGAACAGCCTATATTAACACTAGGTATAATCTGCCTACCCTGCACTGCCTACGCTCTATCCCGCACACAGGTGCGGAATAGAGTGTGAAGCTAAAAAAAGTATTGTTGGTTTTTTTGTATTAATACGTGTTTATAAACTTTTGGCCATTTCATCTGAAAATTATGTGGATAAAGGAGGAAATGATATATATTCGGCATAATTAAAGAAGTGTAATTTTTGTCATAATATAGTAGAAATACTATAAACTTATTGCTAAGGGAACGCGTGTACCGTTATCGCGTCAACATGGAACCATACTATCAAAAATTCAACCATATCGCCAATACAGAGAAGCGTGGCGCAGTGGTATAGAGTTTGACACGCAAGCCTCCGAATTCGGCGGAAAGTGGGGAGCGGAGTGTCTTAACACTAGGTGCTGTGTGCGGGATACAGCGTGAAGCTAAAAAAAAAAATAAGTTAAGAGAGTAGAGAATGAAATGTCTCAATCTAATACAACAGTTACTGCCTACCTCACTATGAGTGATAAAGCGTAAGGCTATAAAGAAATAATAAACAAATATTATAAACAATACTTTCTCGTAATTTCGAAAAGGATTCTTCATATTATTGGCAATGTATAAATATAGTCAGTATAAGTAAACGTCCGGTTTTCACTAAGCGAGGATGTATCAACCTCGTTACAAATCTCCACTCGTGCGCATGCATTATTCAATACATCAGACCTGTCACTGTCAAAACGGAACGACCTTAGAGTTCTTAAACTAAAGAGATGTTACTCGTTGAAATTATTTTGTAATTCGATTTTAAAGCAATAATCGATACTTTAAAAATGTGAAGCCATCGTGGCGCAGTAGACAGTCTCTGGCTATAAGCGCGATTGGTTGTGGGTTTGATTTCCACCGGAAATAAATCACACACTAATCAACGTCTGATTTTTTACAATTATTTTATTAATTTAATGATTATTAGGCATAACTTTTAAAAAAAATAGCATTTTTTGTCCTTCCGTATATAATTGTAAATTTCATACTACTCCGTCCGTGTATATTTCGTCAAAAAGAATATAGCTGTTCGCGACAGAGCGCCTTCATTGGTCGCTAATAGTCGGTCGCTGACTTGCGCGACGTAATTAGTTGCGCGTCTTATTATTATTATGTTGGTGTAATAAACGCAATTCGGGACGGTGGCTTGCGGCTCTCCTTTTGGTATAGCTCCGACGTACGTAAGCTCGTAGGTTCGTTCGGTCGGATTTGTAGTTCGTCAAGTAGTTGACATAGTAGTTGGATCATAGTCGTATCGTATTCGTATCGTGTTCGTATAGCAGTCGGTAGTATTCGTATAGTAGTCGGAAGTGTTCGTGTAGTAGTCGGACAATAGTGACAAGAAGCCGCCAGCCATCTACCGTTACAGAAAATACATCTTCTTTTATTCGACGACACCCGCGTACCTCAAGATCCGAACCTTATAGTGTACAGGACGTCAGCGGCTCGTTTTTTATACTCGAGTTCCGCCCGTCTGGTACAACGCGCTGGTCCTTCGAGCCGGATCTGGGGTACACCTTCACCGCTCCGTCGTCATCATCGCCGTCACCAGCTTCAACGCTGCATCGCCACACCATCACCGTTATAGTGAAGCTTCATCGTCCAACTTCGCCGTCACCGTCTTCGAGAAACTTTATCGTCAGTGTTCAAGAAGCTTCGTCCGTCAACGTCTTCGTGACAGATAATCGTCAGTGTTCGAGAAGCTTCGACCGTCATCGTCTTCGTGAAAGTTAATCGTGAGTGCTCGAGAAGCTTCGTCCGTGAAAGTTAATCGTGAGTGTTCGGGAAGCTTCGTCCGTCACCGTCTTCGTGAAAGTTAATCGTCAGTGTTCGAGAAGCTTCGTCCGTCACCGTCTTCGAGAAAGTTTATCGTCCGTAAACATGCCCGTCACACGCTCAAGAGGTCAAGCCGAAAGATGGGAAAGTGAAGTGAGGGTTGGCGCTTTGGCTAATCCGTTACCGGCTTCCCATCACACAGATGTGGCAGACCTGTCTGCTAGTACTCAAGAGGTGAATCCAACAGTATTAGTTCGTGAAGAGGAACAACCTGCTGGACCAAAAGAAGGTCCTATAGTTTCGAAGCCTTCGAGTTCGAAAAGGACGTCAAAATCAAGACGTAAAGCAAGAGATGCTCGCCGGGAAATTCTTCGTCTCAAGCTTGAACTCGCACAACTTGCTCTAGAAGATGCCGAATCCGATAGTTCAGATTCTGAAGATGATATCCAATCGAAAGACGAGTATGTCCGCTCCTGGGTTGAGACCAGTGCAGTCATACAAGAGCCATCGCCACAGTGTGCAGATACTCCTAGAAAACCATATCCGATACCGTCAGTGCCTGAGTGTCCGCCTAGAATATCAACTTGCCCGAACATCGTCACTAACTCCGAAAATCGGCAGACAATGCATACAGATTCTCTTCATGAAATAGAAAAGTTAAAGAAAGAAATAGAATATTTAAAGAATATGGTAACACAAAGAATAGAATCCGTTCCTCTCGCATCGCAACATGTGAAGTCAGAGTTACCTGTAAGTACGACATTACCTACGTCGTCAGCCATCGCATCCAAAGTGATAATGGATCTGCCTACGTATAGTGGGGCTCTAAATGAATGGCTATCGTACAAAGCCATATATGAGAATACCAAGGGATACTTCAACGACGTGGAAAATACAGCTAGAATCCGAAGAAGCCTTGTTGGGAAGGCACTTGAAGTCGTCGACACACAACTAATCGCACATTCGAGACCAGATGCCATCTTGGAAGAGCTTGAAATGAATTTCGGTCGTCCAGACACTATCGCCTTCAGTGAGTACGACAAGCTTCGGTCTCTACCTCGATGTGCCGACACTCCAAAAGAAATCCACGCGTTCGCCAGTAAAGTTCGAAGTAGTCTCAACTTGTTTCGTGCACTCCAGCTTCACAACTTCATCACCGCTCCAGATATGATGAGAGCTCTTCGGGAAAAACTTCCATCGTCCTTGTGTACTAGGTGGTACGAAGAACAAGCTCATATTGTGAATCCGAACCTAGTACACTTTAGCGAGTTTCTCACCAAGCAGGCTGCATGTCGCACACCTTATGCTCCTCCAGAGATCTTGGATGTAGCGCCCATTCGTCGTATAGTATATAGAACACACACTACAACAGAAGATAGAGAACCAATTTTACCTCGTAGAATAACACAATCTACATGTAAAATTTGTAAAGAAGATCATTATAGTGTCAGCTGCAAAAAGTTTCAAGATGCAAATTCAGAGAGAAGATGGGAACTCGCCAAGAAGCATCAGTTATGTTTCCGGTGCCTTCGATATAGACAATCGGGTCATACTTGTAGACTACAGAGATGCGGAGCTAATGGATGCACCGCAACTCATCATCGCTTGTTACACTACGAGAAGAAGGCAAATAAAGAAAGTCCAAATCAGATTGAAGAAAAGGAAACCGTGGCTAACGCTTGGATACCGTCAAAGCCTCAGGCTTTCTTAAAGATAATACCAGTCAGAGTTCTTGGACCGGCGGGAGAAATCACAACATACGCTCTCTTAGACGTCGGGTCAACTGTATCTCTGATAGATGAAGCATTGGCAGAAGCAGTCGGTGCTGAGGGATATTTAGATCCCTTTAAGATAGAAGCCATAGGAGGTACTGTTATTGACACGCCGGGTTCGAAGCGAGTTACTGTGACACTTGCAAGTTCGTCGAACAAGAAAGTGATCTTCCGAGCTCGTACCATTTCTAATCTGAATCTCTCGCCACAGACCGTCAGTGAAAAAGATTTATCCGACTGTAAGCATCTTACTGATTTAAAAAGCGAACTCGTATACAGCTCTGGCAAACCCAAAATAGTAATTGGCCAAGACAACTGGAATTTGCTACTCGTCAAAGATATTCGTACAGGACTAAATAGTCAACCAGTCGCTTCGCTCACCACGCTAGGGTGGGTACTTCATGGTGTACATAACAGGGTTTCAAGGCAGGAAGTACACTTCGTCAATCAGCTGACTACCGAATTATTTGTACCAAAGTCACCTCTTTGTTACCCGTGGAGAAGAAACCGGCGGGAGGGAACTCGTGAATACCTCCCTGAACTCCGGCACCGGCGGGAGGGAACTCGTGAATCCCTCCCTGAATCTCTGCACCGGCGGGAGCCTCATAGTAAGGGCTCGATTTATGAAAAAAGCGACCCCGTGTTCATCGCCAAGACTCAATTACCATGTAATACATGGCGCAGAAAACGTAGTAAAATAGTGAATCCAGGCGTTGAAGAAGAGATGAGAATAGTGAAAGTTCGCACTAAGGCTGGGCCTTTGGAGAGGCCAACCAAGAAACTCGTCCCGCTTCCAAAGTAAAAAGATGCAGTCGCTCACCGCGGAAAAGATGCAGTACCACGTCGAGACCTGATACTGCACGGCGGGAGAAATGTTCGCGACGGAGCGCCTTCATTGGTCGCTAATAGTCGGTCGCTGACTTGCGCGACGTAATTAGTTGCGCGTCTTATTATTATTATGTTGGTATAATAAACGCAATTCGGGACGGTGGCTTGCGGCTCTCCTTTTGGTATAGCTCCGACATACGTAAGCTTGTAGGTTCGTTCGGTCGGATTCGTAGTTGGTCAAGTAGTTGACATAGTAGTTGGATCATAGTCGTATCGTATTCGTATCGTATTCGTATATTAGTCGGAAGTGTTCGTATAGCAGTCGGAAGTGTTCGTGTAGTAGTCGGACAATAGTGACAAGAAGCCGCCAGCCATCTACCGTTACAGAAAATACATCTTGTTTCATTCGACGACACCCGCGTACCTCAAGATCCGAACCTTATAGTGTACAGGACGTCAGCGGCTCGTTTTTTTATACTCGAGTTCCGCCCGTCTGGTACAATAGCCAAAGGAAGTTTTTGTTGAACGCATTAATATATAAATACAGAGATTGCAAGCCGTGTCTCCTTATGTAAAAACTAACGACTGCTCGCGGCCTCGCCTGTTTAACTTCTCCACTTTTTACACAAACTTTTATTTCCTATTTCAACTCTTTAGGGGTAGAATTTTGAAGTCTATGATTGACCCAGACTCTTTAAAAATCGAATCGCATCCAAATCGGCCTGGTAGGTTGGCCGTGATATTTCTAAAGGTTTATACATCTGTGGTCGCAAATACAAAAATTTTTGACTGATTCTACGTACTGTTGCATTATTAATTTTAAACCATCTGTCTTGCGTTCTCATACTAAAGTAATGCCAGTGGTAATTGTGAGGAAATGCAACGCTTTTGTCGTACTTACCTATATCACGATGTGACATGTTTGCTTATAGCTATGATTAAAAATGGTCTGGTCTCCATTTTCCATTAAGAAAACATGGCAGAGGTAAAATTTAGTCAGTCTAGAGAAGCTTGTCTTGAAGGCTGTCTAGAGAAGCTATTGATTTTTATTGTTTAGTATTTAAGGTTTTAGTCACATATCGATTATGACAATTAAGGAAGACAGCAGTAGGAGTTTTACGCGTATTTAAGAATGCAGTAAGAGTAGCCTCTTGGTCGAATCCAGCCAGCCATATTCCGACTAGCGGGCCGCTCGTGGCTTCGCTGCGTGAACTACATAACAATATCTAACTATATCGTTGTATCGCAACCCTCAGGGGTGGGTATTTTAAAATAAAGTAGCCTAAGTTTAACCTTGGATTCTCAACTATATTTATGCCAAAATTCATTACAATCGGTTAAGCGGTTTAGATTTTTCATATAAACTTTCATCACCTATTTCAACTCTTTAGAAATTGATTTTTGAAAAACTAAGTTAGACCCAGTGATTTTTACCACTTTCGTTCTAAATTTCATTCAAATCGGACCAGTAGATTAGCCGTGAAAGCGTGACCGACAAACACACAGACATTCGCATTTATAAGTATGGATTTTAATACGGTTTATATATATTTTTTTTTAATCTAAGTATTTATATGATTAACAGTTTTAAAAAGATAAAAGTAATATCTAGCCACGCCTTTTTTCAATAATATTTGGGTAACAGTACAAAAGCTCCCTACAGGAATTGTGACACACAGAAATGCTTTAACTAACATATAATAATTACAAATGTTAAATATATAAAGAAACTATATAAAGCCCCGCTAAAAATGAGCAGTGGTGTTTAGTATTCTGCGACGCGCCGTTTATGGCTACCGTTGACTGTCAACTGAATTTAACCAAAAAAGTCAATCCCTCCGCGCTCGCAGCATTAATATAGCAATATGGATAGTCTTGTACTGCCTCTATTTGGTTCCAAGGTAGAATTGTGCGTGAGTCAGCTCGAAGGACCAGTTGAGAAAATAATATTCTTTAATATGTAAATGGTTTTCTAGAATATTATATTTATTTTTAGAGACACTTCGCATTCATTTGCCTGCAAACATAATCGGTTGTGGGTTCGATTTCTACTCGAAGAACGATCAGGTATATTGAAATTATTCACTTTTAGAACATAGGTGTGGGGCTGAGTCTGAGTCGAGCGTAAAATAGAGAGCGAAACAGGTAGATCTGGCCACTAGATTCTCTCTGACTATCCTACCATGCACGAAAACGCAAGCTTTTTTAATTGCTGAAATTAAATAATCCAAAAAAATTGTTCAGTTCACTCCATTTTATAAAGTAAATTGCATATTTTAATAGCATTTAAACTTAATTATTTACCATAAAACTTTTCCTTTTTTATATGGTACAAAGTTGATAGAATAGAAATTATTAGCGGAGAATGCAATTTTATCTATTGCGGATCGTCCTGCAGACAGAAGCTTTGTCGATTTCTCGCTATACTTAATGACGTCCGATCGTTACAATATTTATGTTATAAGCAGTAGCGATTTTATTATATTTTTTTTATTTTACTTAGGATTAACTTTTTCAGTTTTATATATACAGTTATATGCTTTGCTAGCAAAGTCAAGACAGTTCTTTCTCTTTTTACGTTCAAAATCCAGATATTTCGTGTTGAGTGGCGGAACTTAACGCCGCGCTTTATCTTAGGCGGAGAAATGTATATATTATATAATCATTCCTTCGAGTGGAAATTGAATCCACAACCGTCGTCGTTACAGTCAGACAGCTTCTATTTTATTTTAGTTTTATTTATTTCTCGTGTATAGGTTAGTGGGGACCGAACCCATAATTATCAAGTGCACTGCCCAACGAACGCCCACTATGCCACTATCGCGTCAAATACTTAATAAAATTAATACTTTATATAACACAGCTGTGCCGCTATACATTATTATGAATGTATATTATTTCCTTGGATGGAAACCTCAAGTCATGGCAACTTTGTACGTTCTTTATGACCAATACTATACAATTTCTACGTCCATCTTATGTTGTTACTGTAAACCGTAAAATTCTATTTCCCTTTAATGCCTAAAGAACGTGCATTCTAAAATTTAGCTTTCACCGTCCCTTAGTTTTGGTTGTTTCGCTTGTCAGTCAGTTAGTGAGTAACGTTTTATATTTGACCTGTATGCGTATACAATTAAGCATGCATATATATTTATAAAGTAGCTTAATATAATGTATTGTTGTAACTTTTTTATTTTTGAACTGACAGAAATATAACTCTAAACGTTAAGGGAAGATTACTTAAATACTATAGTCAAAACTACATTTAAATATGTTAAGCCGTTTAAGAGATTAGCGTTCACAAACAAACAGATAAACAGACAAACGGAAAAGAAATTTAAAAATAATTGTATTGGGTGTCCATTAATATTTTTTCTCATATATCTTCCATGTACAGAAGACAGTTATATTTTTGTTAATTATATTTTTATTATAAGTAAAATATATAATTTTCTTGGACTACCCACTACGCATTCTTCGTGCGCACGCGATCGGTTATACTCTGAGAGTCAAGAATGCGATCATTCGATACTGCAAGATGTGCAGTTATTATATACTCGTATATTTAACATTGCCATTTAAATATTTATCAGATGCATAAATCTTAGTCGGTTATTTAAATTTAAAAAAAAATGTTTATCGACGAACAATTAATAATGAATTATTGCTTAACAAGTGAAGATAGAATTTTATAATGATTTAGCTTCTTTAAGGCTGTGAGAGAAAGATGAATTGGTTCATTTCTTCGTCTTTTTAAGATATTTAAAACTTTACTATATAAAGTTTTTTATAAAATGTATACATTACATATCAATAATATTTATTATAAAAGGCTGAATTTCGTTATGACTGTTTATTTTGAAGATGTAGTAAGTAATCTGTGGGAACCTGATTCACTTTGGAACATTTTTTATTATATACTTCTTGTCTACTTTGTTTAACCACTAACATAGCGTCTGTTAGTTGTTGCCAAAAAAATTATGATAAAGGTCCAGAAAGTATAAACATATAGGTACTACCTACTGTATTTATTTTATTTCACTAGTATTTTCGATAATTTAGATTTTTTTTAAATATACATTTATTATTTAAACATAAAATATAAAAGATTTCTAAACCAACAAGTGTTTCCTTTCATAGGCTTCCACTTTCACAGTGGATTGGTGTAAGACATCTCATGCTGATGTCACTTCGACGACGCGGTGACGATGAAAGTGTTGATAAAATGCCAAACATAACTTAGCGCTAACTAAAGTGTTATTAATGATCACGTGAATAGTATTCGACTTAATAGATGTAATACACGATAAATACCACTTACAGGAATAATATTATAAGTGTTTTGAATTACTGATCCTATCTCACTTGTTTTTTTTTTTCGAGATAAAAAGAGAAAATTCAGTTTTAACACATTCCGTTCATAATTTTAGACAGTGGGTTGCGCAACACAACGACGAATTTTGGTTTTATTCAATTGGGAAATTAAATTACTTTAAGATATATATCCAAGGTATACTTATATTACTTGAGTAAAAGATGAATTCTGCCCTGTGATAACATACATATTACATTAAAAAAAATCATCGCCGCACGATGATGATGATATTCATGATGACATTCGCTGTCGATGCAAGACCCAAAGAAACATATATACAATAAATAAAGCAATATTGTACGAAGACTTCCACTGAAAATATTATATTTAACTTATATTAATCTTTATCTAGATCTAAATGTGTAGATTGCCATGTACGTTTTTATAGACTAACATATATATCACAGATACTTTGTAAAACAAAAGTATTTATTTAACAACTAAATATACAAAAAAAATAGTTCCACTTACCAAATAACAGTCAATAGGCTTCTCCCTCGGTCTATGATACGCCTTCTGCAGTTCAGTTTGTTTGAGCGCATGTGCAATATGTAATGCGCTTGCGTCGAACCGCCCATATTGGTAGTCTGGCGTGTCGCGCGATAATTCCCGCGCGGGCGACGCGTGTACACTGCCGCCATTAGTCGCGCGGGTGGGTGACACTGTTTGGATAAAATAATAATAATTATTTAGTTACTATATATTTCTTGTAGCTTCACGTTATATCCCGCACATTGCAGGATAGGCAGAGGGAACCTAGTGTTAAGACACTTTGTCGCCCACTTTCCGCGTGAAGCATTACGTGTGAAGTGGTGGAACTCAACGCCGTGCTTTACCTCTGATACCAGAGCGAAGAAAATGAAATATTGATATTTTAAATCCCTTGAGTGGAAATTGTTTGTGCCCCTGTATTTTATTAATGACATTCCTGAAAAATATCTTTTTCCATATATATACATATTTACATAAATACAGAACAAAATGCTTTAATACTTGAAAAAATATATATGTATATTGTGTAAACTTATTATATAATCTAAATATAAGTGTTTTTAGCTTTACGCTTTACAAGCAGAGCAGGATAGTCAGAGAGTACCTAGTGTCAAGACACTCTGTTCTCCACTTTCCGCCTGAATTCAAGAAATAAAAAGAACAATTTTCCAAATATATTTCTAAATGTTTAATTATATTGTAACCAAGTTGTCAATAACCGTCTAAAATGTAAATAATATATAGGAAACTAGTAAAAAAATATTATAATAACTTCTGTTGTCATTGGACAAGGTTAAAGGTGGAAATCAACGACATTATGCTATATTACGTGATTTCCGCAAAAAAATGACCAATTTATTTCCTGAAAAATGTTTGTTTAGTTTTGGAAATATTATGTAACCGGTAAGTAAGTAGTTTTATATTTATGTATGTAGTTTTAGATGTCTGATTGTAAACACGACGGTTGTAGATTCGATTCCCACTCGGAGCAATGATTATATGTATATTATTTTCATTTCTTGATTCTGGTACCTAAGACAAAGTTGCGCGGTGTTAAAATCTGCCACTTAACATGCACTGCCTCCATTTCGGGTGCAAGGCGGGGGCGGCGTGTCTTTAAGTTCACTTTGACTACCCAGTTATGCGGGAAAAAGCGTGAAGCTGTTTTATATTTACAATTCCAGAAACCATTGTCACGTAGTGGGATAACTACTACGTGATAATTTCTGTAAAAGTCTGACTCGATGGATGTGGGTTCAATTTCCACTTGGGGAAATAATTGTATTTTAATTATTTTCATTTCCTCTGGTTAGACTAACGAAAGCAAGCTTAAGTTTCATTACTTCATTACTTCACGCGCAATTTCGCGAATTCATACGAAAAGTTATTTCCTATGTAAAAATTATGGAAAAAGTGAAGATGCACTTTTTTATCTACCTATACTAATCTGTACTATTTTTTTTAATGTGTAATACTGTTAGCCAGATTGTCCTCCACAGCCTGCACTGAGTTTTGGGTGAGGCCGAGCTATATCAGCTCTGATCTTGTCTTACTATACTTATAAATTAAAGAGATTAAGTTTGTAACTTTGTTTGTAAAGGCTAATATTCGGAAATACTGAACCGATCATGAAAATTCTTTCACAGTTAGAAAGTAACACTTTTCAGGAGTGCTATAGTCTATACTTTATGTTGATTGAACAGAAAGTTCAGAGAATCCTAAATGGGCTCATATAGGGGGATAAAAGGTACAGATCACGCGGCAAAGCAAGCGTGTCGCTAA
This sequence comes from Dryas iulia moderata, assembly GCA_019049465.1. Classification (NCBI taxonomy): domain Eukaryota; kingdom Metazoa; phylum Arthropoda; class Insecta; order Lepidoptera; family Nymphalidae; genus Dryas; species Dryas iulia. The sequence continues at coordinate 3,807,740 of CM032430.1, read as the reverse complement.
TATAATACAAAATACAACAGTTAAGTTTTCTAAGCTTTTTTAGAGTCTACAATAGACATATTAGTGTAGATTAGTACCAACTCACGCGTACCCACGTAGATCCGCCGTTATGCATGCCAACAAGATCACTGAGCATTTATTTGTTTTTTCAAATAATTATAGACGTTATACATATAATGTATTCGTACATTTGTGTGTTAATATAGCGGTAAATGGATAGCTTTTGTTTTGCGCTATCTCGGCATATAGTGCTAAAGTTTTTAAAAATATTGTTATAAGCAGATATATAAACAATTATGATATAGTTGTTACGGGATACGCTTTTTCTTAAAAGACAACATCTGGTCTTCTTTCTCCCCAGGGGGAGAGGGGAAACGGCTTCAGGGCTGCGCCCTCTGGTCGTTACTATCTTCGCCGCCCACAAACATGGATGGGTCACGGGAAGACCCTTTAGGTCTTGTTGTGTGACTCTCTTTAATCTTAAAAGACGTAGGAATCGTAAATATAGAGAATTCTAAATTAATACGTGGCACTACCACCAACCTGCCAACCTGCGGCTCGCGAGTAAAATCATTTTATGCGGTCCGCCAAGCGTTAACTTATATCACGGATATTCTAATTCTAATACACATACATTTGTTCCAAAATGCAACATGATTGCGAAGTACCTACATATAGATTTATTATTCTTTTTTCGATTTTTATTTTGTTTTTTTTTTTGTAGCCTAATGTATGGAATCGATAATAAAAAAATATTGGTTGTTATTCGCCAAAAAATGTAAATTTGGGTGGTTCACTAATACAAAAGTTGCTCTGAATCCTAATAAATTACGTATCTAGCATATTAGTTGTGTTATCCTTACATAGTATAAAACAAAATAGTATAAATATCGCTTGCCGCGTCTGTCTGTATACATATGCTTAGATCTTCAAAAGTACGCAACAGATTTTGATGTGGTTTTTTTATAAATTTAATAGATAGAATAATTTAAAAGGAAGGTTTATATGTATAATACATGCACAATATAGTAGAGAAACACTCATAATTTTGTACTTCACAGACGAAGCAGCGAGCGGGCCACTAGTCAGTAATAAATTACGGTTTTTCACATCCCATTAAAGATTAACTTTACTAATAAAAAAAAAACAAAGATTATTTAAAGAATTAAATTCCGATACTAAAATAGCTTAGGAGTGTCTCGTTTATAATACAAAACAATATTTTGGTAACATTCATTTTACAACAGTAGTAAAATTAAGTTGTTACTTAGTAGACGAATATATTAAACATTTGTCATACAAAAATGACCACTATAATAAGTATATAAAGACTGTGTTTCTGTGTGTTTGTCCATTCACACCTTGGAATGGGGCCAACGACCTTTTATATAACCATAAGTCACATACTGTGCCGTCCCGTAGAATTTACCTGCGTGCCACTTACAAATTGTTATTGGAAAAATGTTGATTCGATTTTTTCGTCTAAATTTTGTAACTAATCTTTATTTTGTAATTTAATGGTTTTTAAAATTATAAACGTTGTACGTTTATTTGCTATAATAAGACAAAGCGCGGTGTTAAGTTCCGTTACTCAAAAATTTTAATGTCTTAGTTTCTGGCAGAAAGTCAAGGGTCGAGTGTTTTGACATTGTTTTTCCTGGCTACCTAACTGACTACTACGTAGGATAGAACCTGTTTTTTAATGAATATTCTAATATAACATCAATATTATAACAAAATGATAAAAAACTCAAAAATAATAAATAGTATCTAAAATAATAAGGAACGATTCTTGAGGGTATATAACCGGAAACAACCAATTTAAAATAGGGTGGAAGGCACTAAGTGTGAATGGTTAGGCGAAAAATAAAAAATTACATTTACTTACCGTTTATTTATATCTTGCTTGATGCAAATAAAAAAAAAACGCTTAACAATTTTTTTAACATACACAAAAGAGCGATTTTAATTTACTTTTAATAGTTCTACAACTACATACTCGTACATCTACAAATGATGGGCACAGATAAGCTATTAGCACAGATTATAAAAAAATAATCATTTTAGTTTTTTTTTTAATTTAAACTAATATAGGCATAACAACTTTGATTGCTTAATTCTGTTTCGTGTAATTCTCGATATTACATAAAAATGTTAGTTATTTCCGCTATATCTACTTATGGTGGTCTTTAACTCGTCTATGGTGTTCTGAGAAGTTGGGTTTTTTGCAGTGACAAATCATTCTCTGTGGCTTAGAGATAAGAGCTGTCATTTAAATACGAATGATGGAATAAAAAATATGAATAATATAATAAATTTATATAAAAATAACAACTTCTAAGTATTAGGTATATTGTAAACAAGCGTAAATAATAAAATGTTATATAAGTAAATATACCTACACATTTTTGCATTTTGAAGCTTATTGCCGTATATGGACAGTAGGTAGAAAGAATCTAGTGACAAGATTCTTTGTTCTATGCCTTCTACAACTATTCGAGACATTGTTAGTAGATTTTTAAAACTCAACGCTATGTATTGTGATACTAAAGCGCGGACACGATACTAATTTGAACATAATTCCGTCAGTTGGGTATCCTATCCTATCTCCAGTCCGATTATTAAATAAGTGAATAACTTTATAAATCATGAATAGTTAAATAGGAATAATAAGTGCAAAATTTGTGTTCTATAGATGGAGGAAGTATATACTCGTACACACCAATCTACAGAGATCTGGCTAAAAAATTGTATAAGTTATGTACAATATAACAATTTCACTTGAAATCTTCGTACAATATTGTTTAAAATCAGATTCTCAATTTTTTTCCGAAGACATAAATAGGCTGTTAGTAGGTTCGATTTCCACTAGGAGGAGTAGTTCAATTCAATCATTTTTATTTCTACGCTCAGGTTCCTAGGATAAAACGCGACCATTGAGTTCCGCCATTCAACGCAATGTTTTGATTTTCCGCGGAAAGTGGAGAACGGAGTGCATTGACGCTAGATTTACTATGTCTGGTTATGCAGGAAAATGCGAAAAAATATATAGTTTCTTTTTTAACATAAACGACCTTGCTCTAAGCATATATCGAACCTGCGACCTCCAGTTAAATAGGCGTCAACAAATATTTAACCTAAAACACATACTGCTTTTCTAACAGCTGTATTGCTCAAGCGTATAACTCGATAAGGTAAAAACATCTTACAACATGCCCCATACATTTCTTCATTTGGTAATAAGTCTTAGTTAACGTGGTTACTATAGAAGTGACCGAATTTGTAATTTTCCCTTGCTTTTTCCACATAGTAGAGTACTCATAGAGAGCTTAATGTCAAGACACTGTGTTCACTTTTCGCCAGAAAATAGGACATTGAGTGTTGAATATTTCAACGTCGCGTTGTCTTAGGAACCATAGGGGAGATAATAAAAATAATTTAAATATGATTGACCAAGTGGGAATCGCATCCACAACCATTGTATTTACGACGCTTGAAATTTTGACTTATTAATTTTCGTTACTTCTTACTTCAACTTTAGAAACGTTGGGGAGAAATAATAGCAAAATTTCTATATTGTACTAAAAGATCTTAGTTTGTCTAGAACTAGAGAGAGAGAGAGAGAGAGAAGTCGCACTGTACCGAGATCCTTTCCATACATTGCGAAAAACATCCGAACAGCCCACATTTTTTAATTAATGTGTTGTTTTTTATATCATAATTATAATTTCAAGTTTCAGATGACGTAATCATCGTATAGACTCCCCTACGCCCCATGTCATTAAAAATAAGCAAAGACCAAAATTGTTACCCGTGGGGGGACGGGTTAAGAATAAAATTCCCCTCCGCCGCTGGATAGCGTCCCGTAAAAGGCGGGTAACCCAGTAGCTTGGTAGTAGGAGATTCGATCTCCGACTGGCTCGCGACCACTATCGTGTCAAAGACGAACCGCCAAACTTCTGATGATGTGTTCCGGTTCGATGACATGTAAGCCAGCTTTCCCTATTCCCGCCATTCCCATCCTTCCTCTCTTCTTCTGCCCTACATCCCCAAGGCTGGCAACGCATCCATAACTCTAATGTTATGAATGTCTATGGGCGAAGTTAACCACTTAACACCAGGTGGGCTTTCTGCTCGCTTGTCTCCTTTATTCCATAAAAAAAAAAAAAGACCTATAGTGCTCACGTAATACTTGAACGGCTCCAGAGAGTATCTGGTATAAGTCACTTTGTCTTCTACATATTTTACTTATATTGTTTCTTGTAATACAATTAGAAAAATCTATATTATAAATACAAGTATGGGATTTGTACACACAACTATCGCATTCAGAGAGGTACATGCCAACTGGGCCATGATGGCGTTGATATCCTATGTCTTGAATATTTTTTTAAAGCTTTTGCAATTAAATATCGACTGAAATATAATATTTTAAATGAAGCTATTTTATTTGGACTAGTATTAAAATATTATGTACTTAACATACACAATAAATTAGAAACGTCATGTTTTCTAAAGTTTATATTCAAATACCAACATATATGATACGAGTATGTTATAAAATCAGTTAAAACGGTTAATATTTAAATATATAATAATCATGAATCAAGTTGAATTTAATGTTTCAACGGAGTTTAAGGAAAGTTAAGTCATTTTTTTTTTAGCTTCACGCTTTATCCCTTGCGGGGTAGTCAGAAAGAACGGAGCGCAAAACACTACGGTCCCTGCATACTTCTTTCGCCTCGTCCACTGTCATCAACTTCTTCATACACACCCTTCGGGCGGTCCTCTTGCTTTTATGTGATACTCTTCTACTGTTTTCGAAGGTCAATCGAGGTCTCCCCCGCCTCTCTTACCACTAGTCATAAAAAAAAATCATTTTACCACAATTCCACAAAAATCATTAAATTATTCCATTTTCGGTATAGACTTCTTTTTGTATTGTACCTACCTATATTAGTTCTGAAATTAGGTTGGTATTTCTAATACTTAGTCTAAACATAGGAAGTGATTACGACAGTTGCGTGGATATTTCTATGAATCTTGTTTATGGTTTGATTGAGGCAATGTTCCACTTCGCCATCATTAATATCGATTATTACAGTTTTTTAATAGGAAATGATGACAGAATATTTCATAATGTTAGCTGTATATTGAAATTAATATTAGTACTTAATATTTTCGTTTGACACTAGCTGCGCTTGCGACTTTATTCGCGCGGAATTTAACAAAAAAGAAATAAAAGTAACCCTAAGTTACACTCAATTACATCTCAGTTTTTTTTTTAGCTTCTCTCTGTATCCCGCACACAGCAGGGTAGGCAGAGGGAACCTAGTGTTAAGACACTCCGTTCCCCACTTTCCGCCGAATTCGGAGGCTTGCGTGTTAAGTGTACATCTATCTCAGTTACACATTAGTTATCGGCCAGTTAAAGTCATAATCTGTCCAGCCGTTTCAGAGATATGCCGGAACAAACAGACAGACAGACAGACATACAGGTAAAAATTGTTATTTTGTATAAGTAAAAAGTGTTATTTTAGTATAGATACCGTGTATACATATAGGCGCTGAGTAAAAAGCAATTATTATGATATTACAAACAGAAACCCCAAATTTATTTATATGTATGTAATTTTGCAATATATGTAAAGATTATCATGGCTTAGTGGGACAATGTGAATGATAGTACTAGGTTCAACTCCCAAAGATGAGAAAAAGTGACCAAATATAAGTAGGTAAATTGGTCCGTCACTCGAAACGAATTCGAGCGGAAAGTAAAGAACGGAGTGTTCATATAAGAGAAAACGAGTGCATTATGTGTCTTTCGCAAAAAAAAGTGTTTTTTGAGGTTATTGCGGCAGTGACAGTGCCTGAATTGAAAGCACAGAACGGAGTGTCTTGACTCTAGATTCTTTTTGACTATCTTATGCGAGAAAGGGAGTGAAGATAATAAAATACAGGTGGTTTAAATTGTTATCTGAGAATTTTTCAATACTTTTAATAATCTTATCCCGCTCGAGGAGGGAAAATATTTAATATTTCCATTATCTTTGCCCTGGTGTCGAGGCAAAGCGCGGCGTTTAGTTTCGCCACTTAACACGCAATGCCTCCAAAATTCAAAAGGCAGAAAATGGAGAACGGAGTGTATTTACATTTGGTTCCCTCTGCCCATCCTGCTATTTGCGGGATATAATGTGAAGCTAAAAAAATATCTTATTTAGCTACTCACGAGTGCGGCATTATATGTTAGGTTATACATTGACAACACAGCGTTTCAAAGTAAGCACGTGTAGAGAAGTGTGTCCATATTAATGATTTGAAATGAATACTGAATGAAATACTTGTATATCCAACTTTTCAGGGGACACAGGTAACAAATACTAGTAATACTTAATTTTCTATAGTTAATTTTAATCAATTTACTATTTATTTCATAAAATACACAAATTGTTAAATTTTTGGTCAAGAATTTTAATATACAATATACATAACATCTTAAAATGACAATATCATACACTGAAACTTTACCCGCTTTCTAAGTCGACTAATATAACTTTGATTGCAAGTTTAGCTATAACTTCTTATGATTGTCCTTTTATTACTAAAATACAAAACGAGACACATTATTAACTTAATATCTCATTTAACAAATGTCTCATTCTATAATAAAATCCAATATATATGTTAATTTCTTTGGGAAAATTGTCCATTCCATTCATATTTACAGGCGCATAGGTCATAACTGCTTTAGGTCACTGGGCTGTCTCGCGGAATGCGGCTTTTGCAACAAGTTCTTCTATCTCTTTCTATCTTGCGATGACTTTCTTATGTTTCATTATGAATTGATCCTTTTCGCTCTAGTTGACAAATTATGTGTTGTCTCTTTCTATAGGTATTTGTCAAAATCATGGTGTGGTGTGGTTGTGTAAATTTAAATTTTAACTCGACAAATTTAAAATGTTTTAATTGTTCATTTTTTTATTATTTAGTGGAAAATAGTCAATTTATTTATTAAAATATATAGGTACATTTTATGTTTTATGTTTACATTGTATAGTAGAAAAGTGTATCACGATAAACGCGATAGATGTGCATTCGATTCTCATTTGGGGAACTTGTTATATTTAAATTATTTTTATTTCTTTGCTCTGATGAAACAATTTAAACAGCGCATCGTGCCGCCTCTCAACACGCATATATTTGAAATATATAGATACGTAATACTTGAAGAGTAACTTTGACGTTAGATATAATACAAATTTTTACTTGCATTTACAATATTTAAAATGTTATTTAAACATCCGTAGCAAAATAGTGAGTTGTGATTTATTTATAAATGTCAAATAACAAACTCAAACTTTACTTCTTTCGACTTCCTAATAGAGTTTCAAGTTTTACACATATTAGCTCAATATCCTCCATGGATTTGATCTAATTACGCTACTTTATAATTGATTATGTAAATTATTATATAATCGACGATAACACATAAGGAGCTGTCGTGGCACAGTGGGACAGTGTCTGACTGTAAACAATATGTTTTTGAGTTTAATTCTCACTCGGGAGAATAGTTTATTTTAAATATTAACTACCTCTTCTCTCGTAACTAAGGCAAAGCGCGGAGTTGAGTTCTACCACTTAACACGCAATGTATCGATATCGGTCTATCTTGACATGAGCACCTGTAAAGTAAGAAAGGTACTCTCTGACCACCCTATTATTCGGGAAAATTGATTTCTTACGTTTTTTAAAATTAAATTAAATAGCTTCACGCTATATCCCGCACACAGCAGGGTAGGCAGAGGGAACCTAGTGTTAAGACACTCCGTTCCCCACTTTCCGCCGAATTCGGAGGCTTGCGTGTTAAGTGGCGGAACTTAACGCCGCGCTTTACCTCGACACCAGAGCGAAGAAAATGAAAATATAATTTCCACTCCTCGAGTGGGAATCGAACCCACAACCAGTCGTTTGCAGTCACACTCTTGTGCCACTGGGCCACGACTGGCCACACGCTTACGTTTTTCACGTTAATTTTTATAATTTCTTGTTAACCATTCTTCAACAATGGCGTGTAAGTCTCAGTAATTTAAGAAGCGTTTGGCAATGAAATAAGATGATGTGTAATTACTAAGGGATTTATTACGTCTGCATTCTACCACGCAAGTTGCATGATGTGCGGCAGTAAATCTGTTACGATAAAAACTGGCAAAATTGCAAATGGTTGAGAACTTGTTGTAATTATTTTATAGTATTAAATATTGTTATTAATTATATTTTATAAAAAAGTAGGTTTATGTTTTTTCTTGTATGTCGTGGTATGTAATCAGAGAGGGAGAGAGCCCAGTGTCATGAGACTCTGCTCTCAATTTAAAAAAAGTTATATTATATAAATTAGGGGCCATCATGGAGCAGTGAGACAAAATTTGATTATAATTGCAATTTGGCGGTTGTGGGTTCAAGTCTCATTTGGAGAAATTATTATTTTTAAGTTATTGTCACTTCTTTGCTCTGGGGCCATAGTTAAAGCGCCGCGGTATGTTCCGCTACTCAATATGCGAAATCTGGAGTGTCTCTCTCTATTTACCCTGTTAAGCCGGAAAATGGGTAATGGTAAAAAAAACCAAACTTATATTTTCCTATAAGATCTTTAGTTCTTATGATTTTTACATATTTTAAAAAGAACCTATTTTTAACCGGATTAATCACGTAATCCGGTTAAGAATAGTTTTATTTCAAAAATTACATTTCCCTAATTAGTGGCCAATCGTGGCCCAGTGGCACAAGAGTGTGACTGTAAACGACTGGTTGTGGGTTCGATTCCCACTCGAGGAGTGGAAATTATATTTCCAATTTCTTCGCTCTGGTGTCGAGGTAAAGCGCGGCGTTAAGTTCCGCCACTTAACACGCAAGCCTCCGAATTCGGCGGAAAGTGGGGAACGGAGTGTCTTAACACTAGGTTCCCTCTGTCTACCCTGCTGTGTGCGGGATATAGCGTGAAGCTATTTAATTTAATTTAATTTTAATTTAATTAGCTTAATATAAGAAAGAGAACGAAAAATTTTGATATTTATAAACATTTAGTGTACATTTTTAGAAGAAATTATTATAAAATACTTCAGCAAAACACTTTAAATTAAATAAATGTTCTATAATATTAAACCACTAGCGGCCCGCTCGCGGCTTCGCCGCGTGAACTACATAACTGCTTCGTTATTATTGCAACCCTCGAGGGTGGGTTTTTGAGAAATAAAGTAGCCTATGTTTAAGCTTAGATTTTCAACTATATTTATGCCAAAATTCATTACAATTGGTCAAGCGGTTTAGATTTTTCCTATAAACTTTCATCCCCTATTTAAACCCTTTAGCGGTTGATTTTTGAAAAAATAAGTAGCCTATGTTAGACCCAGTCACTTTTACTACTTTCATTCTAAATTTCATCCAAATTGGACCGGTAGATTAGCCGTAAAAGCATGACAGACAAACACACAGACTTTCGCATTTATAATATAAGTATGGATATTTCCACACATATGGTATTAATAATTATAAATAGCAAAGCAAGTCTAGAGTGAGTTTATAACATTTTATTGACGGAAAAGTGAACGATACAGTAAACCAGTTTCATACTTACACCGGCTACGTTATATAACACTATATAATATCAATTATGTTTTAATATCTGCCTTTTTATAGTCGCTCGATATCACTAGTACCAACCAGTTATTATGGATATGAAGATTATTATGTTTTTACACTTTTGTTTTTCAAGTATCCGCCTTTTTACTGTAGGTATAGTGCGATGGAAAGAGAGTATGTAGTGTCAAGAGACTCCGTTCTCTACTTTCCGCCTAGATTTGAGACTTTGCCTGTTAAGTAGCGGAACTCAATGCCACCGCCTTGTCTTGTTACCAGGTGGAGAAAATGAAATTAATTTTAATATCATCGTTTCCAACACGTGGGATGTTTTTTCTCATAGTTTTTTTTTAAAACGCCGCAGACTCGAGGTCCGTGTACTTTCCAACTTTTTTCTTCTTTCTGTTTTTATTTTATTTAAAATTAATTTTAGCGAGTGATTACACTCGAACCCACAAGTGGGATTAGAACCCATGACCATCGCCTATACTGTCACACGGCTTTATTCTGTGTTATGATAGTTTCTTATTTATCTTTAGATTTCAAGTTATTAATAAAACGTCAATGTTTAAAATTCAAATTATACGCCATAAGTTTGAGCTGAATTAAGTCACACAAAATTAAAAAATCCAGTAAGAGAAGTATTATTTTATTAATTAACTTAATTGATATGATCATAATTTTTAGATTGAAATCATATGAGAAAACAGTCGTAAGCATTCCATGAGTTCACCGTACGATTCGCAGTGCAGCCGCTAATCGTAGTGCAGAATAAAAAGATTTGTAGATTCAATTGTAGGCGTTTAATAGGGGCCGCTTTAAAATGTGTATTAACTCTGGTTTCCACTCTCCGAGTTCCTCTCTGTCTAGCAAAATATAAAAAGATCTTACTAAATAATATCTAAATATCTTTGCCGCCTTTGAAACATGTAATAAGAATAACCTGATGAAAGTTCTATACTAAATTATTATTAAGTCTAAACCAAATCCTGTTTAGTTCCGTGTCAATTTTTTTTAAAAAGCTTTCAAAATTGATGAAAGTCGTGACGCTAGGTCACAAAGTAAGACTGTAAATTCTACAATTTATAGGTTCGATTCCCACTCGTATTAGAATTTAATATTTCTATTTTATTCGCTTTTGTGTTGAGCCATAACGTGGCGTTAAGTTACGCAACCTAACACGCAATGCCTCCAGAATTAAGCGATAAATTGGGAACGAAGTGACTTAACACTAGGTTCCCTCTGTCTACTCTGATGTGCGCGGTATATAGCGTGACGGTTTCAAAATATTGTGCGTTATTATAAGTTTAACATCTAAAAACGTCTACATGTAAACTAATATATACGTATCTATGTCTTGTTAACAACAGCTATTATAATATACATTTTAGATAAGTTAATAATTTCGTTTTTTTTTTACAATAAAATCCTTTAAGCAACAATGGCCACGGCCTTCTCGAGACGTATCGGCCGTTCACGATGCATGACCTCAACTTCACCAATCTGTATTTGTATATCAGATTAAATAATACACAGTATACAGTTTATGAGTCATTAAAATTTACGTCATAATACCGTTGTATCGATATTTATAGCTGTTTATTTATAACTGTTATTACAATGGCTTTTAATAATTACTTTAATATATTGTATAAAGTATTCGTGGTGTAGATAGTGAGAACGAAGCTTAGAGATACTCTGTATAACTCTTTCCGCCCAATTGGGCGTGATGGGCGGTATACGCTTATATTTTTTCGATCGATCATCCTGATTGAAACTGTACTTAAAACCATATTAACGTTCAATTTGTGTGCATTTTTGGATATCAAAATATATGCGATTAATCAAGTTATTTTTTTTTATTTTATAATGTTGTAAGATCTACTTCCATTATTACTACTACGTATATTAATAGTAAATAGATATGATATAAAGTAAAGTTAAGGAAAATATGTTAAAAAAATACAATTATAGGTCTCTTTTTTCTAGCTTCACCGTTTTGCCTGCACTCCAAGACACTTTTTCTCCACTTTTGCCCGAAATCGAGACGAAGTTTTAAGTGGGGGAAGTCAACGCCAAAGACAGACAAGGCGCTGGCTGGTTAAATAGGTCGTATTTTAATAAGAATTCTTCTAAGCTCTAAAACAATATACTAACATAATTGTGAATTAACTGCACTCACTTACTGCGTATGTAATGCAAAGTAGTTGCGATTCTCCCCGCTTGGGAAACTCCCCTGAGTCAATAAGCAAACTAGATGTAACCAAGTCATTGTTTGCATATTAAAGATCATTTTCATGATTTGGAAACCATTGGCTTTAGGTGCGTTAAGTAGTTATTTCTCTATTATATGTTAGTTCGTTATAAATGTACGTTTATGACATTTATTAGTAAATTGAACGTATGATTCTTCTTTTTTTTGCTATACGCTGTATCCCGAACTGAGCAGGGTAGGCAGAGGTAACCTAGTGTTAATCCGTTCCCCATTTTCCGCTGATATTGGAGGCAATGCGTGTTAAGTGGCGGAACTTAACGCCGCGTCTTGTCTCGATACCAGAGCGCAGAAAAAGGAAATATTTCCACTCTTCTACTGGGAATCGAACCCACCACCAGTCATTTACAGTCACACGTTGCCACTACGCCACGACTGGCCCCTATTATGATTCTTCCTAATTAAAAAAAGAATTAGAAGTATGCATCTACAAATTGTAAGTATAGACTGATATAAGAAAACTTTTAAATGCTATTTGATTTGCGATTACTCGAGTGAACATGTGTCTGAAGTCAATGAAAATATAATAGTTTTTATAGTATAAAGCTTTCTAACTTAGGAGAATGATTGATACTTATTTAAATTATTTACATTTCTCCAAGCTGGTCGGCTATAAAGCGTGTAGTTGATTTCCTCCACTCAACACGTACTGTCTCAGATTCGAACGGAATTTGAAAACGGAGTAGGCGCAGAAAATCTAGTATGATTTTTTCTCTATACGGGAAAGGGCGCGAAGCGGGATATTATATAGAGTGCTTAACTATGCACTCATTATCATTATATACAAAATACCGGGTCAAATTCCATTAGATACAAATGAAAATGATAATATGTCAAAAAATGCCTCTCTCCTTCGTAACCAACTAAGTGATATGAAGATATAGTCCTTATATCTCGACCTTATATTATATAAGAAATATATACATAGATACAAATATTCGTTCTAATTTTTGGTTCTAATAAAATTTAAGTAAAATTACTTACATTCAGTTTCATGGCTGTTTCTCGCGTGGCCCCGTATCTGTTCATTCACATAATTGTTACTTTTCGGTACATTTAGAGCGCTACGAATGCCGACAGAGGAGTTGTCCAAGTGTCCTGGACCGATCTTTGGGACATGACTCGAGCAATATACTTCTTTGTCTTCTGTCCAGTGTTGATTGTTGTAGTAGGTCTGTAATTAAAGAAATTCTTGTGTTATTGTGGAATTGAAAAGGTTTTATGCAGAATAAACCTATGAGGTACTTGTATTTTAGTAAGACGTAATATAGGTTTTTTTCTGCATAGCTACGTAATCAGATAAAACCTAATGGCAAGACTCCTTATTTATGCTTTATATACTAGATATTACGTGGTGAGAGTGACATTCGCATTTATAATATAAGTATGGAAGTAGGGATAAAGCAACTCGTTAATTTAATTTTATGGGGTTATGACGCCTTTGAACAGTCATTCTGTCGATTCGTTTAATTATTTAGTTAGTAACCGAGTTCCATTCAACAAAACACAATGGTATACAACTGATAAACTTGGTTTTACTGTGACATTTATATTTCCGGTACACTTTTTAATTTACTTTTGTTTACATTTAGTATTGTTTTAGTAAAAAAACGGTAGGAATAGTCTTTGTGGGTATAACTCAATGTGGCTTTAATTAGGCTGTTTTTTTAATATTTTTACGTACTGTTTTTTTTTTAGGTACAAAAACTGGACGTAAACTATGGTTTCACCTACTTTTCATTTTAACTGGACCAAATAAAATATACATAAATACCTAGAATGAAGAGAAAATAATAACAAGTTGTATTTCGAACACATACCTACATATAAGAATTTAAAAAACACTATTAAAATTGAAACCCAAATCTGGAAGTGGTTCACAAAATCACACCTTTTCTCGTATAGCAGAGTAGGCGGAGCCAGAGACCATCCAAATTTGAGTAGTTTAAGTAGGTAGGCAGACCCTAGCTAAGGCTGTGATAATTGCCAGGAGGTATAAGGGCAGAGCAGGCATAAAAATAAAGCGTCACGACATAACATTTTTTCCACTTCCCAGTCAAGTTCGAGACAGTACATAACAAAAAATAACTTAAACACAACAATTTTCCTGACGAGGAATCGAATCCACAAACACTGTATTACCAATGACGTTGATCAGATGTGGTCCCACTGCGCCACGATGGCCTAAAATGATATATTTTTGTATGTAAATAATAACATTCATTTCCTCTTAATTAGTAAGCAATATCCACACGGCCTCCAAAACAATACGCTACATATAACAGTAATTATACAATGCGAGCAGTGAGTAACTTAACAGGTTAATACCACATGACTCAGTTAGCCACACTTTTGAACAAATTACGTAGAATATCTTTATATTTAGTTCATAGTTTCATCCTGTTTTCCAAATAGAAAGATAGGAATTTGCTAAGACAAGTATTAAATCGAGTGTGGATTAAACCTGTGCTAATCGCGAGCTATTGCGATTGCAATGGGCTATTATTATCTATACAATTAATAAATAAAATTGATGTGATAGGTAGATTAAATATTACTGTAGTATTTAAACAAAAGCTTTTGTTAAAATGCATATGTATGCATACGATATCTACATACACAAAAATAACATTTTTTATCATTTTTGTCTAACTGCCTGTCTGTTTGTCCCGCCTAATCTTTGCTGTGATAAACGACTGGACCGATTTTGATGGAATTTCGACTAGCAGATAACTGTCGTAATAAAGAGTAACTTAGGCTACTACTATTTTTATTCTTGAATTATAACTTTTTGTTGAATTTCACGTTGAATGATGGACGCGTAGCTAATTAATTAATATATTTATATTTTAACACAACAAATAACATGGTCACCCCAACATGACGCATACTACGATCTGTAACACTATCATATGCTATAATATACATTTGAGACTATTACTCACTTTTATTTACCTTGGATTAATCATTATCATTCGATATGGCTTGCGAATTTCGTGTTTTTATATTTCAAAAGATCAAATTTACTTTTCATTCTTTAATGGGCGTAAACACTTACATTACATTTTTACAGTTTTTTTTAAATATATGTAGGTGTTAAAATATTATCTCGTAGTGCAGTGGAACATGGTCTCTTTTTTAAAAGCAATGGTGGTGGGTTCGATGCCCACTCGAAACATAGAAGATATAAATTGTTTACATTTCCGTATTCTACCATACAAAACGTACGGTTGAGTTCTGCCTTTCTATACGTAATGTCTTGCTTTCTGGCAGAAAATGGAGAACAGAGTGTCTTAATATTAGGTTTTATCAAACGACTCTGCTATGAAAAAACTTATATTCGGATATGGCAAATGTGTATATCGAGTAAATTCAGTAATAGTATTTATAAAATCTTTAAAATTAAGTTGTAATTTTTATATTTAGGTAAGTTGCAATATACATCATTTACTAGCCTACTAATAGCTATTATGGCTTAGAAGCTGTCCAATTGTTACAATGGCACAATTCCTCTGTTTACACAATGGCTATGGGTTCGATTTACAAGAGTCGACAAGAGTCTAAAATTATTTTTGTTACTTTAGTCTGATTGAAATCGCAGCATTAAGTGTAGACATTTCATACTCGATATTTTCTAATAAAAAAATGGCATTTGTGGCCGAGTGGGACAGCGTCTGATTACTAAGGTGAAAATTATGTGACTGTAAACAACTGGTTGTGGGTTCGATTCTCACCTGAGTGGAAATAGTTAATATTTCCATTTCCTTCGCTCCGGTATCGAGGTAAAGCGCGGCGTTAAGTTCTGTCACTTAACAAACAAAGCTTCCGAATTCGGCGGAAAGTGGGGAATGGAGTGTCTTAACATTAGGTTCCTTCTGCCTACCCTGCTGTGTGCGGGATACAGCGTGAAGTTAAAAAAAAAGAAAAAAAATAAATATAATCATACCTCCAAGTGGGAATCAAACCCATAACCATAACTTTTACAGTCAGACTGTCTTCATTAATTCCACACATAAAAACGATAGCTGTTTATTCACAAAACAATCATCATAATTTTAAAAACTAACAAAGTATTCGGTAAATTGCTTTAAAGTGTATTTAATTCATTTTATTTAGAGGTTCACGACATTTTGCGATGTGACATTTAAATGTCCTTGCGACTCTCATTTGTTGCCTGCCTTTTAGAGTTTTTTATAATTCTTTAGCGTCACGCTGTATCCCGCATACAGTAGGGTAGGCAGACGGAAATCTAGTGTTAAGACACTCCGTTTCCCATTTTCCGCCGATTTCTGGAGGCCTTGTATGTTAAGTGGCGGAAGTTTAGCTTTTATCATTCCCTCGATTGGGAATTGAACCCACGAGTGGTCATTTCTAATTGTCATTCTATTTTTGGACATACGGAAGATATTTTTGCATATATGCGTTATCTGCGCTCTTTCGTGAATCTACGCTTTTGCCCAATCAACTTAAAGAGGGAGAGAACCTAGTCTTAAATCCGTTTTTCACTTTTCATCTAAAATCATATTTCATTTTGAATGGCGGAATTCAACCCCCCAATGTGACTGTTAGAGTGAAAAAATTAAAACAATTTTAATAAAATCCACTAAAGAGGGCATAATGTCAAGAAACTCTGTTCTCCACTAACATATTGCGTGTTCAGTAGCGGTACTCATTGCCGTGCTTTGTCTTGTCACCTGTTAGTACGAGACTACTTATTTTTGTATAATATATATTTTAATAGGTTCTACAGAACCTACAATATAAAAAGAAGCAATAAAATCTCTAATAAACAGATTTTTTCTTAATAATAATTATTTATGTAACAAAAAATCTAGTACGAAAATTGTTCGTTTTATGTAAACACTCTTACATAACATCCAAATGTAAAAGTAAATATTATGCAGGTCAAGAAAGATTAAGACTAGTTTTTTTTTCATAATTTTGCTAACTCTATCTGCAATCTAAATAGTTTTAATTTCGTTTGCGATACCTACTATTTAAATAAACGATTGTATAATATGTTTTTACTGTAAAAATATACAATATGTACATTTATTTCGTATAGCCACCGCTTGCGGCTTCGCCTGCGTAAATACACAACTTTTATGCCCAATTTCATCCATTTAGAGGCAAATTAAAAAAAAACCTATGTTTGACCCTGGGTCTTCAACTATTTTTATACCGAATTCCATCTATATCGGGTAGGCAGATTAGCCATAAAATCGTAACAGACGGACAAACAGACAGAGTTTCGCATTTAATAGATTAGTATGGATTAGTATTTATATCTGAAACTATGGTAGTGCAATGATACAGTGTTTGACTATAATAGCGAAAGTTGTGGGTTCAATCTAATCTCGAAGGAATGTATATATTTGAATGAATGAATGAATGAAGGAATGAATGAAGGAATGAATATATTTCCACTTTGGGATAAAGAGCGGCGTTAAATTCCGCCATTTAACACATAATATCTAAAATTAGACGGAAAGTGTAGAACTGAATGTCTTGAAATTAGGATCTTGTAATAATTGGACTCTCTTAGGTATATCCTAAACCCTTCTTTAAGTCTTAATTTTAAGTACTAAAATTGAAAAAAAATATATTGCATATGATAAAGGAAGAATCATGTTAAAAAAGGCACAAGGCAGACAAGACCTTATGTCCGTAGAGTGATAAAATAGAATTATAAAAAAAAAGAGATTAGGATCTTCCCGTTTATCCCGCTACTTTTTTTTTCAACATAGGCGGAAGTTAGAGAACGTGTGAAAGCGTGTTAATAGTAGAATGTCTTTATTTATTCCACACAAAAAAGAATTTCCATTTATTAACAAACCAATAATCATAATATAATATGAAAAAGTTAACAATATGTCTGTAGGAATTAAATTTAAATTATTAACATTAATATTTCCGCTCTGGTAGGTAAAAGCACCGCGTTAAGGTCCGCTAGTCAACACGCAATGTCTTGAGCGGAAGCGATACGAAATGGAGAATGCAGAGAGTGGAGTGGAAAGCCTGAAGGGTTCTCTTTTTATTTTCTCTATTCCTTTATTCTAGTTTTTTTCTTAGCTTCACGCTGTATCCCGCACACAGCAGGGTAGGCAGAGGGAACCTAGTGTTAAGACACTCCGTTCCCCCGCATTGCGTGCTAAGTAGCAGAACTGCAAAGCTGCGCTTTGCGTTGGCACCAGAAAAAAAAATTAAATACTAAATATTTCAATTCTTCGAATGGGAATCGAACCCACAACTAGTCGCTTTCACAGTTATACTACGTGCCCTTGTGCCACGACTGGCATAATCCAATCCTCATTATTCTAGTCTAGTTTATATTTAAATTACTGTCATGGCGTAATGGGACGAGAACGATGTTTGTGGGTTCGATTCCCATTCGAGGAATGATTATATTTAATTTTTTTTATTATGGTATCTAAGACAAAGTTTGCCACCAGGTTTACCACTTAACACTCAATTACTCCGGAATTCGCCGAAAAATAGCGAACGGAGAACTTAACACTAAGTTCCTCCAGCCTACCTAATGGTCTCCCCCATAACCTTGAAACTGCTTTTTAACATACTAAAATTTAATAATATAACATACCTTTAATGTAAGCTTGGTCCCACACACTGCACACTTAAAGCATCCGCTATGGAAAAACGTAAAGTCCTTCAGTGGACCTACTCTGTCCACCTGGTATACTATTTCATTGCATCTAAAACAGGTGCTTTCGTAGAAATTCGGCCGATACATGGCGGCTTGGTAGAAATCACGACATAATTAAATAACACTTCACTTCACAACACTTTGTGTCTCACACTTGACACTTTATCACTTTGTCACTTGTCACTTGTGCATTATAAGTGTGTTTTTTTCTGTAAAGGCGAAGGTTGTGTATTGTGTTGGGATTTTAACTTATTTGATATCTCTCTTTATTTTATGTTATATCAATAGTTAGTATTTATGACTATAATAATACTATTTTAAGTTCTAGTTTTGGACCTAGCATAGATATTCGTTTTATAGTAATGTATTACTTTGACTATTTTTATGTCCTATATCTTACATTAACGCGTAAAATACGGTTTAGCAAGCTACATGCTATTTCACATTGAGTGTGTACTATCTATTTTATTCGTTTAATTTATATTCATAAAGAAATGAAAAAAATCTAATCTATACTTTATAAAAAAGGAGGAGTGTCTTGTTGAAAGTGGAGGACGGACTCTCTCTCTCTTTGACTACCTCGCTATGCAGGAAAAACCATAAAGATGTTTTTTAGAATATAATATTTGTAAATTCAGTAAGAAATTGTAAATGTATTTTGTAGAACAATATTTCTAAGGAGTGGTTTAAGTTCGTTTCTACCTGAACTCGACTCAACCTAACTATGTAAAAGCAAAGGGGCTACTAAATCAATAACGCTAACCCCTAGTGGACGTTACATTAAGAAATGTTTAACATAAGTTTAGAATACGTTATTTTGATGCCGTATACTAAAATAGCGATTTTATTCAGTATTTCTCGAATAAAGGAATTAAAATTTTGTAGGTTTCGTAAGTTAGAGCAGCGTTAAGTTCCGTAACTCAATGTCTCGAATTTGGGCGGAATGTGGAAAACGGAGTGTCTTAAGGCTCAGTTTTCTCTGTTTACTGCATTATTGTAATATTGTATTAAAAAAAACGTGAAGCCGTTTTTTCAATACATTACATAAATAGTGCAAATATTGAGTACCTTGATTGACTAATAACATAATCCTTGAATAGTTGAGTGTAGACTACAATGGTCGGGGGTGAATTTTTTTTGTAAAGGTTTCGGGGGGAATCGTGTTATGGGCACGTCCGCGCTGGCAGATTACTAACCAAAAGCAGCTGCACACTTCATCCAGAATGCAAGTCGTCAACTCAATGTCAAAGAGTGACATTGAGTTCCGCCACTTAAAACACAACTCCTCCAGTCGTCAGATTGAAGTTATATTGCGAAATCCCATCCCATCTCCACTTTCCTCACAATCGAGACATGGCGTTAAGTGACGGAACACAACGCCGAAAAATTAAGCATTATTATTAAAATAACAACTTAAAAGCTTATAACAAGACAAAATTTGAACTCAAACCAATCGTTTCAACCATCAGCATTCATTACCCTACTTCCACACACATTCCACGCGCAGTATTTCAATTAAAGAAAACACATTTCCAAGATTTTCCATATTAAATGAGTTATTTGAGCGTAACGAATATGATTTCGCATACAACGGTCCAGTTGTATGCATTCTAAGCGATGTTTAGTATAGCGAGTAAATTAATGCTTGGCGCATACCGTTGGCTCGGCCTGGATATGCATCTGCATTACGAACTGAAGCGGAAACTAAAACAGATATACTATTATTATTGCAATTTATAGTTATTAGTTATATTCGTGTTATGTTGTTTTAATTGGGGTCGTTGTTGTGTTGTGGGGCACTCTAGCTCTAAACGTGATGTATACTCGTACTTCGTATACTCGTATGGGTACGAATTCCATTCAGGGAAATATTTTTTTTGTAGCTTCACGCTGTATCCCGCACACAGCAGGCAGAGGGAACCTGGTGTCAAGACACTCCGTTCCCTACTTTCCACCGAATTTGGAGGCATTGCGTGTTAAGTGGCGGATCTTAAAGTCGCGCTTTACCTCGACAACAGAGCGAAGAAAATGGAAATATTAAATACTCCTCGAGTGGGAATCGAACCCACAACCAGTCGCTTTATAGTCACACTTTGTGGCAATGCGCCACGACTGGCCCCAATAATTATATATTAATTTAATTTTTCAGCTCTGGTACTCTCTGTTACTCAACACACAATATCTTGCTTTCGAGTGAAAAGTGGGAAAAATACTTGGTTCTCTCTTAATGCTTTTTTATCAAGTTTATTATTATTTTATTGTGTAATTAAAAATATGGTAATTATTCTACGTATTGTGTTTTATTGGAAATTAAGTGTGTTTGAAATTTTTGATAAACGTTAGAAGAAAATGTAGCGTTTGAAAAGTTACTGAAGATGTGTGAAAAAGAAACCAGGAGGAAGGTGAATAGGTGTATAGACGAATAATTATTGATATTATTAATATATAAGATATTTAAAGAACTTAAAGCAATAAATACAATACAATACAATTTATATTTTACTACATAAAAAAATATAAATTTAGATGTAAATTACCTCCCGTTCAAAAAATGGACTAACAACTTTTTACATTAACTATTTCTTTGTTCTAACTTCCACAATTTCACAATAACTTTGCATAGAGGTTACCTATACTCTCAATTGGGATATGAACTAGTGACTATCACGAATTGTGTACCTTATGATGCCTAAAAACACCATAATGTCTAAAAAATTTGTACTACAATATATTATCAATTTTTAACCCAAATAAAGCTTAAAACTTGGCCCAAACGGTACTACAAAGTACTGAAACGTGCCGACTAGTAATGATAGTGAGTGCTCTATAGTCTCTACGCGATTCCTTATTACAATCAACCGTGTTCTGATAACTAGTAATGTTGAACGACTTGTTTATAAGATTTAGCTATATGTATGTATATATAATTTAATTTTAAGATGTAAGTTATAAAAGTAGCTGCCCACAACTTCCTTTGTATAGAATTAAGGAATTTTCACAACAAAATACTTATCACGCTGAAAAACTTTCGTTAAAGTGTAATTTCCTTATTTCCTATATAGTTCAGCTTATTTCTTATAGTTCGGCTTATAAAAGGGTTCTAAATCATGTGTTCCACTCTTCAAAATCAATTGTAGTCTAAGTTCTATCTAAGTGTGTTTCCCTCTTCGAATTCATTATACTTAAATTCTTGCTCAAGCTTAAAATCTAAACAACGTAAAAGATTTCACGAAAATCAGCCCAGTAGTTCCGAAGACATTAATTTTTTTTACATTTCTATTATAGTATAGATATTTTTGCAGATTCAATGATTATTTTAGGCAATATATAAGCTAAATGGACTGAAGTGCCAGTCGCCAGTCGTGGCCCAGTGGCACAAGAGTGTGACTGTAAACGACTGGTTGTGGGTTCGATTCCCACTCGAGGAGTGGAAATTATATTTCCATTTTCTTCGCTCTGGTGTCGAGGTAAAGCGCGGCGTTAAGTTCCGCCACTTAACACGCAAGCCTCCGAATTCGGCGGAAAGTGGGGAACGGAGTGTCTTAACACTAGGTTCCCTCTGCCTACCCTGCTGTGTGCGGGATATAGCGCGAAGCTATTTTTTTTTTATTTTTTTTTATTTTTTATTTATTTTTTTTTTTTCTTTTTTTTTTTTTAAATGGACTGAATTATATATAGCACCTTATTATTGTTTTTCACTTCCACGCTTTTCCCACATAATAAGTTAGTCAGAGAGAGAGCCTTATATGAAAAACAGAGTGTCTTAATCCTGCGTTCTCTCTAACTTCTCTGCTAGGTTAGAAAAATCATGAAACAAATTAAACTAAGTATAGAAAATTTTACTACGTATGTTCATTCCAATATAATAAAATAAGGATAAAATAAGAGCAATAAATCTTGAGTAGTTTCTATAATTAAATAGTAGAAAGCAAGGTGTTCTGTTACTAATTTATTACTATAACAAAGCCGGAAAACACTTAAATGACTATTAGATATTTATGTATCATCTATCGTAGCGCAGTGGGACAGCGTCAGAATGTAAACGCGATTGGTTTTAAGTTCGATTCCCATTCGGGGGAAGGATTGTTTTTACATTATTTTTATTGCTCAGATCTGGTAAATAAGACAAAGCGCGGCGTTGAGTTCCGTCACTCACCGTCTAATACTCAATGTCTTGGAATTTTGGACGGAAAGTGGAGAACGGAATATCTTGACAGTAAGATCTGTCTAAAAAAGACTGAAGCTGTAACTTGTCTCGTCAATTAAATTTTAAAGAACCCAATTTTAAGATATTTTTATATTTTTTTTATTCAATTGTAAGAAAAATTGCTTAATGCTTTTTCCTGATTGTATCAAGGGGTAACCTCTGGTATGGATTTTTGCTTAAATCTGCTAAAGACATGACGTGTTAAGTTGCGAAACATACTATTACATGTTTTCTTTTTTTTTTTTGTCTCTATGTTTTTTAGACGCCACAGACTCGAGGTCCGTGTACTTTCCAGCTTTTTTTCTTTTTTTTTTAACACCATTTGACATAAACAAATAAATTAAGAAACGAATATTATTACATTTTATCTTACTGAAGTTGGGGTATAGAAATTTATATATTTTGAATGGAATTCTAAACTACGAAAATTCCTATTTAATTTATAGTACTGGTGAATCATTTAAATAACCATAACAACCAATACATTTGTCTCAAATTACAGTTCCACTTTTATTAAGGTGTGTCTATTGTCATACTTTAAGAAAAAAAAAAAGATTTAACATAGAAATTTATAAGAGTGACATCACTCGTCCATTTATTTATGGTTAGAAATCGTTTATTGGTGTAAGATAATATAATAAAGTTATATTTTTTTTTGTTTGTTTTGTTTGTATAATCTTTGTTTTCTTTTTAAAACCAAAGTTTGAATATTTTCTTAACTGTACTGTTTTTCCGTTTAAGTGAGGTATACAATTACTAAATTAGACATTTTAAGAATGTATGTAAATTTATAAATAATAAGTTTGTATACAATGTTGGCTTCCTATTAAATAAAATTAAAAAAATCGATTTCTGGCGAACAGTGGAGGCCACTAGATTCTCTCTGATATCATTATGTGGGAAAACACGGTAAGCTGTATGTTTATAGTATATGTTAATCGTGGCTTGGGGCACATAATTGTGACTGTGAGCGACTGGTTGCAGGTTCGATTCTCACTCGAAGAGTGGAAATATTTGTTATTTCATATTTCTTCGCCCTAGTGTCGAGGCGTTATAACGCAGTGTTAAGTTCCGCCACTTAATACATAATGCCTCCAGAGTTCGGCGGAAAGTGGGAAACGGAGTGTCTTAACAGTAGGTTCCCCCTGCCTACAGTCTACCCCTGCGGGATATAGTGTGACGCTAAAAAAATGTCTAGTGCTCGAATAAAAAATGAAATTAAAATTGAGAAAGCCGATAATGAAATGCAAATACACATTAAAGTTGAAAAAATAAAATATTTTGCATTACTTTTGCTTTTATTTTTATTATAAAATGTTGCAACTGTATTTTTTCCGACGTTATCCTAAGACTTGGTCGTAAACTTCATACACTCATCATACATCATATACTAAACAGGTGAAAAGCGAGTGATAAATTACTTCCGTCTTCTTAATTAATAACCCTCTGCCATTCTATTTGCTTTTTATTAAAAATGATTTGTTTATTTATATATTTAATAGTCAGTAAAAGCTAATAAAAATTAGATAAGTGTTTATTTTTAATATTTAAAAATGCTAGTCTAATTTAAAATGATGAGCGTCATAGAACAAAAAAAAAATATTTTTTTTGGCTTCACGCTGTATCCCGCGCACAGCAGGGTAGGCAGAGGGAACCTAGTATTAAGATACTCTGTTCCCACTTTCCGCCGAATTCGGAGGCATTGCGTGTTAAGTGGCGGAACTTAACGCCGCGCTTTAGCTCGACACCAGAGCGAAGGAAATGGAAATATTAAATATTTCCACTCCTCGAGTGCGAATCGAGCCCACAACCAGTCGTTTACAGTCACACGCTTGTGCCACTGGGCCACGACTGGCCACAAACACTATAATGTTAAGATTTAATTTCATTCTGTATATAGCAGTTGCAATTGTGCAAAAAAAATAATATGAAAATCAAATACTTAGTGAACTGGTTGTGAGTTCGGTTACCACTCTGGGAAACAATTTCATTTCAATTATTACCATTCTATTTCTATTATTTTATTTTTAAGTATATTATATTAAATACTTGATTCTAAGCAATGCATTCTTTTGGATTCAGGCGGAAAGTGGAGAACGGAGTCTCTTGATTAAGCTCCTATCCTACTATTCGCGCAGCTGATAAAAAGTACTAAAATCATATTAATAACCCATAAATATTTGTGAACGCCCGCGCGTTAGTATTGCTTATAAATTTAATTTTGTAATAAAAAATATTTTGCAACAATCACATTCGATTTTACAATCGGTTTATTCGATTTCGAATGTCAGTATTTCCTTTTTGAGGTAATACTCTGTGAATATTAACATAGTTTTTCTTAGTCAATTCTTAAGTAAATTGATACAAATATAATATATTTATTTTAAATACCATGACTTTGACCACACAACTACTGTGTGCGATAACTTGCAAGTACGCCATTGTACTCTAGAGACACTTTTATAATATCTTTATTAAAGTATATTCTCTATGACATAAAAGACCATATTTTACCTACTTGTGTGTCTGTCTTGAACCAATTTAATAGATTTAAAAGGTGTAAACTAACCATTCCTTAAATATATGTCGAGCATATCGAAAATATTATATTTTTACTCAAATTTTCTTAATTTTGGTCGGAAACTGCTTAGTAGAACTTAGTGTCGAGGCACTCCGATCTCACCTTTTCGCCTTAAACTATATATCTCTTACTAAAAATATGCGAAAGAAGGAGTACGGAAATTGGCATAGGTACTTAAAGTTTATATGCAACCCCAGTGTAAGAAGCCAACATCTTCCATTATTATATATTAGAAATCCATTACAATAATAAAATAAATATTACCTATATACAATCAGTGGCCAGTGGTGGCCCAGTGGCACAACCGTGTCAACTATAAACGACTGATTGTGGGTTCGATTCCCACTCAAGGGGTGGAAATATCTAATATTTCCATTTTCTCCGCTCTGGTGCCGAGGTAAAGCGCGGCGTTAAGTTCCGCCACTTAACACGCAAGCCTCCGAATTCGGCGGAAAGGGGAGAACGGAGTGTCTTAACACTAGGTTCCCTCTGCCTACCCTGCTGTGTGCGGGATACAGCGTGAAGCTATGAAAAAAAGACCTATATACAGAAAATATAACAGTATTTATTAGGCACGAACCTTTTTTATTATGTTTGACATACACTTCTAAAAAGTGACATACAACGTTGCCAAAGCAACGCGTGTTAATATGTCAACGGGGCTACTACTATCAATAAATCAATGTTAATGACAACTTTAAAATTCAAATATCTAATATAAAACCTTCATATTTTCAATTTAAACATGTAGGTTGATATTTTGGCCAGTATTGGTCAATGAGTGTAGAAAATACGCGTGGGCAGAGTGTAGGTGAAGCGAACTTTAAAACCACTTTTACTATATGTATTACTCAATGAATAAGCAAGTGGATATATTAGTTTTTTTTTTAGCTTCACGCTGTATCCCGCACACAGCAGGGTAGGAGGGCAGGGTAGAGGGAACCTAGTGTTAAGACATTCCGTTCCCCACTTTCCGCTGAATTCGGAGGCATTGCATGTTAAGTGGCGGAACTTAACGCCACGCTTTACCTCGACACCAGAGCGAAGAAAATGGAAATATTAAATATTTCCACTTCTCGATTGGGAATCGAACCCACAACCAGTCGTTTACAGTCACACGCTTGTGCCACTGCGCCACGACTGGCCACAAATATATTATTCACTATTTTAGGGTAATAGGAATAGTGTTTTAATTCACTCTATATAATTTTAAGATATTTTGTTCTACCCATACTGTTCTACCATTTGAAGTCTCAAAACCACCAAACCAGAAGGCACCAATCAAGATTCAATCAGCTCATTTTGCAAGAATCCAGAGCAGTACGCGGGGAAACTAAGAATTGGCGGTAATTTGATATAATAATGCCACCTCAGGACATTAACAGGACAAGACATTATTCCGGATTCACAGGTAGACCTGTGACCACAGAAAGTGTTCGAATCTTCGGGTTTTCTAAATAAGTAATTTTGGAATAGCAAAAATATACGCGATTAATCCTGAATGAAACTCAATGGTTGTGGGTTCGATTCCAACTCGGAGAAATGATTATACATATGTTACTGTTTTGGTATCTAAGGCAAAATGTGGCCTTAAGTTTAGCCACTTGACACTCAATTTCTCAATTTTGTGTGGATAATGGAGATCGGAGTGTCTTCATACTAGGTTCTGTTTGGCTACCCTATTGCCAACACAACGCGCATTTTACGCGCCACCTAGCCCATTAGTATATTTAAAATATAATATATGTACGACATAAATTTGCAAAATCGATTAGAAATACATATAAGCAATATGTATATTTTATATTGCCACATATCGTTTCATTCATCCATACTTAAATAGTATGTGTTCTCATTGACTAGAGTTGCAAAATTATTTGCAAGTCGTTTGCCCACATTATTTATCGAAGGTAAACCGGAGCGGTTCAGACAGTTATTTAGTACGGATTCAACTTATTAGGCGAATTGTTGGAAATAATATATGTATCACAAACTTAGAAATACAAGACTCAAAACAACCATTTTAGATGTGTACTATAAAGTATGAAAACGTTATGAAAACAATGTATTTTTTTAGTTCCGCGTGGTATCCCGCATATAGCAGGGTAGTCAGAGAACCTAGTGTTAAGACACTACGTTCCTCACTTTCTGCCCAATTATGGAGGCATTGCGTGTTCAGTGGCGGAACCTAACGTCGCGCTTTGCCTCGACACCAGAGCGAAGAAATGGAAATATTAAATATTTCCACTCCTCGAGTGGGAATAGAACGCGCCAGTAGCGTTTACTGTCACTCTTTGTGCCTCTACACCATAACTGGCCACACAAAGTTAATTAGTGAACCTGATGACTCTATCATTACATAGAAAAATATTTAAAGGTTAAAAATGTGTGAAAGTAATACCATTAGACATAAACTCAGGTTAGCTTGAATTATTTTAAGCAATTAAATTGTAAATTTTATTTGAAATGAAAAGAGCAACTGTCGAGTTCCTAGCCAGCTCTTCGGCCGGTTAAAGAAAGAAAACTTTTGTTTATTTTTAGTAGTTCTTTGTATGAAATACACTTCAAGTAATAATAATATTTAAATAATTAAGTTTGTGTGTAATTTAAATAACTAAGTATTAAAAATTAATATGATATTATGTATAAATTCCGATCAGAATATAGTAATTATATAAAGAGTACTTTTTATACAGTAATTATATACATATACGCTATAACAAGAATCTTATTAGAGATTTTTTAATCAGCTTAGGAGCAGCTTAGGAGAAAACCTAGTGTCAAGGGGTTCCATTCTAAACACTAGAATTGGAGACTGCGTGAAGGGCGGATCTTTACGAAGCACTTTATTTTGGTCATTAGAGTGGAGGAATTAAAATAATAAAATTGTGATCAAAAAATAAAATTGTGATCTATTTAGTATTCCATTACACTACCCCGAAGAAACATAGATCTCTATATCCAATTATTTTTGTTATGCGTTATCTGACAGTCTCTACAACTTACACTAACTCTAACGGTAGAATTTAAATCATATTGCATTTAAATTTCGCATTTGATTATAAATTTATATTAAAATTCATAATATATTTAATAAATTAATTTAGACAGTAACAGTTATTGTATTTGGAATCAAATATTTAATCTAAATAATTCTTCAGGCATATTTTTACTTTACTTTTAAAAGATAATACCGAAAAAACTTCTATTAATTAATCTATCTATTCATTTTAAATTTCAAATATTCTTCACAGATTATAATATGCAAAATATATATGTATATTTTAGTATAATACGTGCATATATCGTGTAATAAACACTTTCGTTTAGTTTTATACGTAGTCATTTCTCATAGCTCTGTGAAAGCGTGACTGTTCTCTTTTTATTTCTCCCAACTTAAACGTTTAGACTTAAATATATTAATATATTTGTATCTATTATATTATATCAAGTTATTATTAAAAAAATACCTAATTTCCATATAAATATTCCTTATAACGTCATGGTAGAATAGTTTTAACATTAAATGAAGTTTCTTGTTGTTCTTACATATTTTTTTATATGTAAATAACTCTAATAAAAGTCTTGCTCTATTACAGAATTGTGTGCTCACATGAAATAAACAGGTTTTGTCGCTATTTCGTACAAATGTTATTTTAATTCACAACCTTATGTCGAAGGTTACACTTAGTTTTTAACTTGACAAAGTAGATTTCAACGAAAAAAACATGATGTGGGTAATTAATTATTTGTAATCGATTGTTAGTTACTTAAAAAGCTAAAATTAGACTTAATTTTAGTATTATAAAATATAAATATATACTTTTTCTTATAAAAACGAATTATAGCGTATTATACCTGTCTCTAACTTAAATATTAAAGAACTTACGCCAATATCTACATTTCAATTCTAAATTCAACACAACCTGTGTATAATAAAACGTAGAACACACCACAAAAGCACTAACGGAACAAAAACTTAAGAGTTAGAAATGAACGGTACTTTGCAACGGGTAACAGACGTGCGACTCTCGCGGCGGTCGATCAGGAACTGCCCGCGATTGTTTACGGTCTGCATCGCGTCGTTGGCATAGATTAATTATAGTTTTATTGCCTTTAAGGATTTGTCTCTGTGTGGAAGTTTTAATTTTATTGTTGTGGATTGTTGCTGTTTGTGTTTTTTGTTTGTTTTGTTCTTAATTATGGTAAAATAATCTTGGACTTTTTAGCATAGATACATATACATATAATTTTAATTGTAGTCCATGTGTACATTACTAAGGCCTAGGAAATATTTTGTCAGTTTATACTAACATGAAAGATTAATATATAATCTTCAGCATTGCTAACGTATACTACATACTAGTGCCTATATTTAATATAAAAAAAATACTTTTCATTTTCTTTATGGTTTTATATCGTTTGTAGTCTAGCAGTTGAGTGAATAAACTAGCATTTGATTTTGATTAAAAGTGATTTCTTTGATTTTCATATTATTCAAATTTAAGAATAAATCATATTCTATTTCATAAATGGTATTCTGAATGTTTATTAATATTATGTTACAAATAGTAGATTTAATGATCATAAATATATCATGAAGAATGAACGAATTCGAAAAGTTTCTCCGTCGTCCAACGCCATTCAAATGTAAATTCAAAATATTTTTTAAATTATTATTAGGATCTCTGCTGCGATCTGGTGTCAAGGCTGAGCGTAAGTTTTAGTTTTGCCAATTAACACGCAATGTCCAGATTTCGGGAGGAAAGCGGAAAACGAACAGACTTGACACTAGGCTCTCTCTAACTATGCCATGTAAAAAACGTAAAACTACGTAGATTACCTTTCACCATTAAGCTACAAATAAGAAACAATACACATTAAATTACAACTTAAAAAATAATAAACAATAAACATCTAAAATAGAACTAGTCTATGACAAACAAAGGTAGCGAAGAAGCGGCGCGGCCAGTACATCGGGCATTCCGAGCCAAATCGCCTGCTGGCGAAAGTATACCCCAAGCCTTTCCTCTCCCATACAACAAAATGAACAGTTATTTCATATGTCACAGAGTGTACATTCTAATGAATGCCTTTAATCTGCTACTTCTTCGTATAAAAGCTTAAATATTTACATGTTATGGCGAAATAAACCTTGTTTTAAAGTGATAGAGACTAATTTAAAAGATTTATGTAATCGACAAAGTCATCTACGGTCAGAACCGCAGGTTGTATCTATGGAAATTATAATTGTATAGTAAGGTAGCCGGCGTGGCGCAATTGGGACTCATTTGATGGTGTGCCATAGTTTGGGGTTCAATACCACTTTGGGGATAGCTTGAATCATATTATAGCTACTAACTATCAGTAACTAAGTGTCAATATAACAGATTTCTACCAGCTCTTTTTTTCTAGTTCTTAATTCGTCCAGGTAACCTAGATTTTAATATATTTTTATCGCCGGCCTACCTATATAAAATTTCATACTTCGCTACACCTAATGCCATAGAATCTATATCTATATATATCTAGTATCATCCGTACTACTTACGCCCAATATCAACAATCGATCCTAATCCAAAAAGTACAAGCTCAGATTGATATCTAGCAATTATTGTTTGGTCTATTGGCAATAACCAATTAAAGGATTGAATATTCTACATTTACTTTACTAAAAAAATGATTTACTTAAAAAAATATTGCTAGATCAATTTAAGGCTGCAGTTTTTGGATTAGAATCGATTATTAATATTGGAAGTTAGATATATGATTTACGTCCATTGTTTGTTTAAATTGTGGATTTGGCTTTTAAGTGTCGAGTGTACAGACCTTTCGTTAAAGGTTGCAACGCAAACACAATTTCTCCGCTGTTATAGATGTTTCATCAGATCAGAAACATCTAAGTTTGGTTAACCTTCAGGTGGTCCTTGCAGCAGAACTGCCTTTTGACCCGGTGGTACCTTTGTTGAATGTCAATCAATGTAGGTAAATCGTCTTTTCAAAAGTGAAACGAAATAAATGTCTTTTTTTTTAAAATTATCCAACATTTGAAATTATACTTCAGCAGTGCCTATAATTTTAGAATTTTTTTGAAATTATTATATTTCGGAAGATCTCGTCCAAATCGGGGATTCTCGTCTAAAACGTCCATTAATCATATATGAATAAAATTTGTTAAACAAAAAATTTGGAAGTTCGCGTGGAATTAAACAAAAAGTTATTATTTTAAAATAAAAATTGCTTAAGTTACTCCTCATTATGTCTGCTATGTACCCGTCAAAATCGGTCCAGCCGTTCCAGAGATTACCTAGAATAAACACAGACAGATAAAATTGAAAAAAATAGTATTCCAGTATATGGTCTAATCATACACATGCAATTATTATTATTTTTTCGGCTGTGTAGTGTGCTGTTGGCCAGAACGGCATTGACAGCGTCACCGGGCTTTGGGAGAGGCCGAGTTATATGAGACTCGAATCTCGGCTTGCAACACCGTTTTAGTGTGGTACTTTGTTTCGCTCAGTCCGTGCTGGGCCTAAATAGGGGCGCTGGTGCCCGGACGGTATCGGACCATGCACATGCACACCACGGACATTAATACTTTTTTTTTTGTTTTTTTTTTTGTTTTAGCTTCACGTTGTATCCCGCACACAGCAGGGTAGGCAGAGGAAACCGAGTGTTAAGACACTCCGTTCCCCACTTTCCGCCGAATTCGGAAGCTTGCGTGTTAAATGGCGGAACTTAACGCCGCGCTTAACCTCGACACCAGAGTGAAGAAAATGGAAATATAATTTCCACTCCTCGAGTGGAAATCGAACCCACAACCAGTCGTTTACAGTCACACGCTTGTGCCACTGGGCCACGACTGGCCACAATAAATAAAAGTGGATATTTTAATATTACAAACACACTCAAATTTCATTTGTTTATATAAGCTATAGGGAATATTTGTTTAATCTTCTATGTTAAATACCTTTGAACAAAAAAGGATTAGCTTAAGTAAAAAAAAATCGTGTGATTTTTTATACTTTATTAACAATTTAATCACTAATATATTATAATTATTATTTTTAATTACATTTACAATTACAAATTTTAATGGCGGTAGAGAGATACAGGTTAAGCAACTTTTAAATCCGTTTTTTGAGATATTATTTAAATTACATAAATAAACTAAAACGTCGTGGCGCAGTGGGACAGTGTCTGACTGTACAGTGATGGTTGTGGGTTCGATTCCCACTCGGAGAAATATTATATTTAAATTTTTATTTCTTTGCTCTGGTACCTAACCCAAAACATGTCATCGTATTTCAACTCCCAATACGGAGTATCCCCTCCCGTCTCGAAGAGACGGACGGAGTGTCTTGACACGAGCTCCTTTTTGGCTACCCCGCTACGAGGGATAAAGCGTGTAGGTATAAAAATTATTTTTAACCGCGATGGTACTTTCTTTTTTTTTTATAGAATGGACAATGCAAACGAGCGTTTGGGTCACTTGGTGTTAGGTGAACACCGTCGCCCACGGCTCCGTGTTACACCAGAGGAGCTACAGGGACGTTGCCGGCCATTAAGGTGGAGGTAAACGCGTCTTTTGAAGGAACCCATGTCGTATCGACCTGGAAACACTGCCGCTGGTAAGCCGTTCCACAGTAGTAAAGACTGTATGTGTATTTGGGATGAGAGGATGTTTGTTTGTTTTATAGCTTCATTCTTTATTACGCTTAGCAGGGTAGTTAAAAAGAACCTAGTTTCGCCACGCGTTATTATAGGTTCGAGCGGAGAAATGAAAATTATATAATCTTTCCCCTGAATGGAATCGAACCCTCTACCATTGTGTTGACAGTCAGACGATGTGACACTGCATTACGATGGTCTTATTTTTTGGTATTTTTAAACAAACCTGAAGTATGATATTTTTTCGATAAATAAAAAATTGAATTGAGCAATTTATAAAAATGCCTAGAACTAAATGTATAAATTAGTTAAATTTAAATGATGGTTTCTCATAATTAATATAATGAGCTAAGGAAAAAAATCTGGAGTTCGGTTAACGTTGCGAGTTTTAGAACCTTATAATTGCCTATGCTTATTGTTTAAATATAATTACGTATATTTAATTAAAAAATATTAATATTGTTTTTTTCTTATTTAACGTTGTTGGACTGTTTGTAATGTTGTTAAAATTAATTGAAAATAAAAACATGTTAGACATATTGAAAAAAGTTAACTGAAATGTATGTTACATATTTAACCAACTGCTTAGTTTCTGGCTGGTTCTCCTCAGTAGCTTCACGCTGTATCCCGCACACAGCAGAATAGGCAAAGGGAACCTAGTGTTAAGACACTTCGTTCCCCACTTTCCGCCGAATTCGGAGGCTTGCGTGTTAAGTGGCGGAGCTTAACGCCGCGCTTTACCTCGACACCAGAGTGAAGAAAATGGAAATATAATTTCCATTCTTCGAGTGGGAATCGAACCCACAACCAGTCGTTTACAGTCACACGCTTGTGCCACTGAGTTCTACTCAGTAGAAGTAGATTTACAATAAAAAAAATACTTAGTCAATCTAATATATTTAAATAGAAAACAAATTTATTAAGGAATCAAGCTGTAGCAAGATATTTAATAGTTACTTACAATAATAGGCTTAAACTGAAATTGCTATATTTTTCTGTCAGGTGCAAACTAAATAAGTAATAATTTGCAGCAACTGTTCAGTCTTATGTGAAGGTGGTAGTTTATATTCGACCTTTCAAAAGTTCTTTGATAGTCTATTCCAAAAAATAACGTTATGAAATTAAATATGTAAAAGAATGTTTATTTCAGGGGCCAGTCGTGATGCAGTGAAACAAACGTGTGACTGTAAACGACTGATAGTGAGTTTGATTCCCACTCTAGGAAATATTTCCATTTTCGTCGATTTGGTGTCGAGGTAAAGCGCGGCGTTAATTTCCGCCACTTAACACATAATGCCTCTGAGTTTGGCGGAAAGTGGGGAACGGCGTGTCTCAACGTTAGGTTCCCTCTACCTACCCTGGTGCGTTAGCGTGAAGCTAAAAAAAAATATTAGTTACATCTAATTAAATTTAATTCTGTGCTTGAGCCTGGGTCTTTAATTATTTTTATTTCGGATTTCAACTAAATCGGAACGGTAGATTAGCTGCAAGAGCGTAACAGATAAACAAACAGATTTTCACATTTATTATGTTAGTATTGAATAAGTTATAACGATTTTTATATAATCCTCTATGTCATTTTTTTTGATTTGAACAATGAATTTATGTATTAAGAAAACAAATTTCGTGTGTTTTTATATACTTTATTACTAATTTTATTACTAATATATTATAATTATTATTTTTACAAATACAACTTTTGATAGCCTTTATTATACAGGTTAAGCAACTTCAAATATTTTTTTATTTTTTTTTTTAGCTTCACGCTGTATCCCTTGCGGGGTAGTCTGAGAGAACGGAGCGCCAAACGCTACGGTCCCTGCATACTTCTTTCGCCTCGTCCACAGTCATCAACCTCTTCATACACGCCCTCCGGGGGGTCCTCATGCTTTTTACGTGACCTTCCTCCAGTATCATCGATACTGTGTTTTCGAAGGTCAACCGAGGTCTCCCCCTGCCTCGCTTACCACTCACCTTTGCTTCATAAATCTTTCTTACCATTCTTCCATCACTCATCCTCTCGACGTGCCCAAACCACCTGAGCACGCCCTTCTTCATTCTTACTATGACGTTCTCGCTAATACCTGCCATTCTGTGTATCTCTTCATTGCGGATTCGGTCAGCTAAGCTGACTCCGCACATCTTTCGAAGAGATCTCATCTCCACAGCATTCATCTTCCTTTCATTCTTCTTCTGCAATACCCACGTTTCGCTGCCGTATAGCAGAGTCGGTACCAGCACTGCATTGTGCACAGCTAAACGTGCGGTTATGCTCACGTTCCGCCGTCGCATCAACGCAGCGAGGGCACCGTTAACCCTGTTACCGGCAGCAATACGCCTTTCAACATCCATATCATACCTTCCATCTCTGCTAAACATACTTCCCAAATATACCACCTCATTCACTTGTTCTAATTTCTTTCTGTTAACCATTATCTTACATTCCGTTCTTTCTTCGTCTCTTTCAAATACCAGAATCTTAGTTTTACTCGCATTCAGGCTTAGACCATTATTTTCACACCCATCTTTCAGGATGGTGACCAATGCCTGCAACTCGCATTCTGATGATGCAATAAGCACTGCATCATCTGCGTACAACAGGCAGTTTACCTTCAAGTCACCCACTTTCACTCCCATATCACTTTGTTTCACTCCTTGGAGACAACTATCCAAGTACAAATTGAACAGCCAAGCTGACATGGCACAACCCTGTTTGACACCCGATTGAATATCAAACCGAGGCGACATGCCAGCTCCTACTCGTACACAGGCTGAGTGATCTCGGTAAAGAGACTTTACAGCCTGCAACAAGGGTCCGTTCACATTGTACCGAGGCAGTATCTCCCATAACTTCTTTCGCACAACTCTGTCAAATGCCTTTTCCAAATCCACAAATGCACAGAAAACTTTTTGGTTTACAGCCAGAAATTTCTGTGATCATGCGGAGGGAGAAGATCTGGTCCATACACCCTCTTCCGGGTCTAAAGCCTCCTTGGGCCTCCCACAACAGCCTCTCAGATCTCTCTTGCATTCTTCTCGCTAAAATTTTAGCATAAATTTTACTACCTAAGCTAATCAAACTGATAGCCCTATAGCTTGCACAGTCTATCTGTGAACCTTTGCCTTTATACAAAGGCACGATGACTGCGCCTCGCCAATCACCTGGGACCTCCCCTTTCTTCCAGCATAAATTGCACAGATGAAAGAACAGGTCCAAGACGCGCGGCCCACCATATTTGATCATCTCAGTAGTAACTCCATCTGCTCCCGCTGCCTTACCACATTTCAGACTTCTTATGGCACTCTCTACTTCTTTTATACTGATTTCGCCGTCTGCTACATCAAGATTCAGCATATCGCTGTTACTTGAGACAGAGGCGTCATCACATTCATACATCTCCTTATAGAATTCCGCCCATCGTTGCAAAACGTGTTTTGTTTCTATTAATATTTCACCGTCCTTCGAAAGCACCCCTTTCATTCTGCAGGTTGACGAAGAACCCCGAGAATCACTAACTTCTCTCCAGAAAAGCTTCGTGTTTTCTCGGAAGTTGTTCGTCAACCTTTCATCTCTTTCATTCTCCGACTTTTCACGCTTCGCCTTAATCAGTGCTTTCGTTTGGTGCTTTTGCAACTCTTTCTTTGCTTACTCTTTCTTCTTGATCTCTCTCATACTTTTATTCTTACCAGAGGCCTTATAATCCTGCCATGCTTTCTTCTTTCTTTCTACGGCATCTTTCACTTCATCATCCCACCATTCGTCGCGCTTTTTACTAGAGCCTCTTTTCGCAGTACCACACACCTCTATTGCTGCTTCAGTCATACTATTCCTAAGATTCTGCCAGCATACTTCTACACTCTCATTTCCTATTTCGCAACTGTCTAGCTTCTTGGAAACCCTTTCTTTATATTCCTCTTTAATAGGTGGATCTTGAAGCTTCCAGCTTCTTATGCGGTTATTCGCCTCCAAGTTTGGACACCTCGTGCGGGCGCGCCAGCCTGTGAACAGACCCCTTATTCTAGTAACAACTAGATAATGGTCCGTTCCCAAGTCGGCACCCCTAAACACACGTGTGTCCATAACTTGGTTCCGAATACGCTGATCCACCAGGAATAGGTCAATCATACTTTTCTCTTCCATTCGCTCCCATGTGTACTGATGAATTTGTTTGTGGTCAAACATCGTGTTTGCCACAAACAAATTCTTCTCCTTACAAAGTTCCAAAATAAGCTTATCAGCCTCATTCACTCTCCTATCACCGTACTTCCCTAATATAAGCTCGTAACCGATCCATCCATTCAAATCACCGCACACTATTAATTTTTCATTCGCTCTTACGCTACCTAGAACTTCCCTGACACTCTCCCAGAACTCCTCTAGCTCGCCTGATAGAGCTGAGGATACTGGCGCGTAGGCCGCTAACAAGAATAATCTTGTTATCCCCAGCTTAAAGCGAACCCAAAGGAGCCTCGGGTTGATCGCCTTGTATTCCACCATTGCACACACCAATCGAGAGGACAATAACACACCTACCCCCTGACACCCGCGATCACTCTCTGGTACGCCGGCCCAGAGAGCCACGCGACCGCCCGGCAGATCGGTAGTGTTACTGCCCTTTCTCTTGGTCTCAGTCACACAGATCACATCCAGATTTCTATCATCCATCACATCTAGTAGTTCATTCATCTTCTGTTCCATCCCTCCTCTTACATTCCACGTAGCTATTTGTAGCTCCGTCCTCCACTTCCCGCCGTTTCGGACATGGCGTGTCGGGTGGCGGTCCCCAACGCCGCACTCGTCTCCTTCCCCCTCCCCACTTCTCACACCAACGGGGACGCGCTGGTGCGCGTCGCCTCGGGGGAACGCCCTAGCATTCTGTGCCCTGATGATCTTGGCGGATGGAACGCTGCAGTCCTAGCAAGTAGGACTGGCGGGGATCGCTGCGAGCAAGCCTTCCATCTGGACCCCCTTTGAATATTTATTAATGATATTATTACATAAATATAACTATTACATAAAATAATTAAAGCACATTTCCATTTTTATAGTTTAATGCTCTTTCTAGCATAGAAGGGTAGTTATAAAATGCCTAGTGTCAAGACACTTTGTTCTCCATTTTCTGCCCGAATTCAAGGCATAACGTGTTGAGTAGCGTAGTAGAGAAATGAAAGTAATATAAATTTGATAATTTCTCTGAGAGGAAATCGAACTCACAACCACGATAGTCATCTTTATTTTTGTTTTAATATTTTAAACCAATCAGCATACAGCCCGTGCCCTATGTTTAGTTGTTTACATAAAATGTAAATTAAAAATTTAAATAAAAAAGTACTCAGTCAAATTGGGAATTTTAATTTATTAGCAGTTACGGCTACAGAAGCGCCTTTCTTGAAACCTTTTCGTATATATCGAAGCTATAACT
This sequence comes from Dryas iulia moderata, assembly GCA_019049465.1. Taxonomy (NCBI): domain Eukaryota; kingdom Metazoa; phylum Arthropoda; class Insecta; order Lepidoptera; family Nymphalidae; genus Dryas; species Dryas iulia. Next base: position 3,769,286 of record CM032430.1, on the reverse strand, counting down.
TTATATATTTTAGATTTTGTTAAACAAAATTGATATATGATTTATGTTGCGTATGTGAAATTAAAGAACTTTTTCATATTAGAATGACACAAATATTCCACAGTATTTTATTAACATAGTAACTTTGACCAACTCTTTAATTTCTTTCCGATTTGCCTCAGTATGAGAAGAAGACTTTAAAAAATTTTTACACGCCCTAATATATTTAAACAGATATAAAACTACTATTATACTTAGATTTATTACATTAGATAAGTTGTACTAATATTTATTACACTTAAAATTGCTATATTTTTCTGTCAGGCGCTAACCAAATAAGTAACCTTGAGCAACTGTTTAGGCTTCTGACTGGTTCATCTTACCAAAATACCCTGCAGTCCGATGGTAGTTTACGTTTGACTTTTCTAAGCTTCTAATTCTATTCAAAAATATAACGTTACAATTAGTCAACATCCATACTTATATTATAAATGCGAAAGTCACGGCTTATCTACCGGTCCGGTTTGAATGAAATTCGGAAGGAATATAGTCCATAATCCAGGGTTAAACTTAGTCTACTTATTTCTTCAAATACCAACCTCCAAAGGGTTGAATCAGAGGATGAAAATATATATGAAAAATCTAAACCGCTTGATTGATTGTAACGATTTTGGCATAAATATAGTTGATAATCTAAGGTAAGTTAACATAGGCTACTTTTAACATAGGCTACTTTACTTTTCAAAAAACCAGCCCTGAGGGTTGCAAAATAACAAAACAGTTATGTAATTCACGCCCTAGTAACTTAATAAAACAAAAATGAAACATATTACGTATAAGTTGTGCTAAGAATTTTATTACATTCACTTACATTTGGCTTAAACTAAACTTTGCTATATTTTTCTGTCAGGCGCAAAACTAAGTAAGTAATAAAGTATATAAATACTAAAACCAAATTACTATACAATTCTACATTTTATGAGATCCATTTATTATTTTTTGATTTAACAGAACATTTTTGCAGTTTAAAAATTACTATTAAATATTTAAATTACCCTAAAATATATAAACTATTTACAATTTCGAATATTAAAATAAATTATTATGCTGGTTGATGTTGCTGCATTGTGAGAGTGTCGTTTTGAGGAATCGACTTGTGTTTGGTCTTAACTTCTAATATGTCTGTGCACCATCCCCACTGGAACAAAATAAATATATTTAATTATTAAGGTATTTCCAGCTTTTTACACGTATAGCAAGAGAAGTAGTCAGAGAGCTTAGTGTCAATCAAAGAAATCCGTTAAAAATTCTGCGCTTCCTTTAAAGACCAGAACAAAGAAATTAATATAATATATAATCTTCATTCAATCAATCTCAATTCCCCCTCGAGGAGTGGAAATATTTAATATTTCCATTTTCTTCGCTCTGGTATCGAGGTAAAGCGCGGCGCTAAGTTCCGCCACTTAACACGCAAAGCCTCCGAATTAGGCGGAAAATGGGGAACGGAGTGTCTTAACTCTAGGTTCCCTCTGCCTACCCTGCTGTGTGCGGGTTACAGCGTGAAGCTACAAATAAAAAAACATAATCTTTATTTTGAGTGGCAATCGAACCCACGACCATCCAGTTTAGAGTCAGATTCTGCCCAGTTGCGCCACAACTATCGTTCTTTTCTACTCCATTTCATTGATTTGTGTCATTTTGGTTTCTTATTTAATATCTCAGTTAACATACTCAGTACAAAACAAAACTGTACTATAAAAATCTAATTATTGACTAAACTTAAATTAATCTCCTTGTTTTATTCAAACGACTGGAAGAGACCTTCCAAGCGTACAATATTACGTAGTGACGAATAAAGTATAAGCGTGCACTGTCACTATCTTAGATATACGAAACATATCGAAAAGTCAAAGTCAAAGTCAAATAATTTTATTCAAAATAAGAAGTTACAAACTTCATTTTTTGAACGTCAAATAGTTTACCACCGATTCACTAAATTTAATGCCTCAGACCTGAGAAGAACCGGAGAGCAAGATAGAGAAAACGTAACTATCTCTCTCTTTCTATTTTCACTAACTTATCCCTCTTACAACTTCCGTTCGCCTCGTCTAATCACACTTTCCGTAACGCTCTCGTCCTGCCTAAAAAAGATTAATTCAAGCCTACGTACCACAACAACAGCAAACACAAGGCCGAGGGAGTAACCAGCAAGAACGTCGCTCCAGTGGTGTTTGTAATCTGATATTCTGGACAGGGCGGTGAACCAGCTCAACATGACTGCTGCAAATTGTAAAGTGTGGCGCAGTACACGGCTGCCTCGCCATACTACACGCTTTTCTAGGTAGAGCTGAAATTTTAGGAAAAACATATGTAAAACCTTTTAAGCATACATTTAATAAAAATGTAACTAATCGTAGGTAGATGGAATACTCGTATATATGAGATATTCATAAATAAAAAGTTATAAGGATTTAAGCTTTGTCCGACATTGGCTTTGTCGACGAAAATTGTTATAAAATCACTGTTTTATTAAATTGGTTGATACTTCAATTTCAGGCGAAGCCGCGAGCGGGTCTAGTATGTAATAAATATTTCAAAATTTACAATGAGGCTATAATGGCGCAGTTTGACAATATGTGCATGTATAAGCGATGGTTGTGGGTTTGATTCATGCTTGGCGCATTAAAATAATACAAATGAAATCATATTATGACTTTCATTTGTCCGCTTTGGTACCAAAGACAAATGCGGCGTTAAGTTTCGTCACTTAATGTCGAGTCCAGAACCATCGTGTTTACAGTTAGATGTTAAGCCGCAATGGCGAACGCTTCAAATATAAAATATAAAACAAAAATCTAGGTTTACTTACAGCTAAATATATCATGGTGAAGGCTGCCCAAGTAGAGTGTCCACTGACGAAGGACAAATGCAAATCAGGAATTTTCTCAATGTTTTCACCCATACATTCATATTCGGTAGATTCTATGTACCGCTGCTTCCACTCTGGCAGGTTACAATCTATGGATGGCTTGCATAGCTGAAAAATGTTATATAAATAAATATTTTATATTCTTAAAGCCTTTGTGGCGCAGTGGGATTGCGCCCGTCGTAGTTGTGGGTTTGACCCCTTCTAACATTTAAGCTCATTTTTCTGTTCTGAGTCGGAGTTTAGTGTCACTATGAAACACACAATTTCTCAAATTTGTGCGGAAAGCGGAGAACGGAATGTTTTAGCACTCAGTTCCGTCGGCTTACCCTGCTTTCGTAGCAAAAATAACTCTTTTTTAACATTTTATAGTGATTTTCACACATTTAGTGTATTGAGAACGACCGTCCGCTAAGCGAAGCGTTCCAAGCACTAGGACGGTTTCCAAGGGGCGTGGATTCGAACCCTGCTGCGTTAAAATTTTTATACGTTTACTAAAAATGTATTTTCTAGTGAAACTGATCCGTTTCCCCATACAGCAGACATCTTTAGACTCACTGTTAGCTGACAGCCTCTTAACTAAACATATTTTTAAATATTTTTTTCTAGTAGATCTATAAATAAGTTCCCAATATCTTATTATTATATTAATATATACATTATTACATACAAATAAATCGCCTTGACACCTAGTTACATTTGATAGTGTTATCAAAAGTTCAAAATTTTTATATAAGTACATTGATCGTACGTAATGAATGTTACTATGACGGTTTAAATGGCAAAGGCAGTAACTATGATAACGTGACATTAGTGTGATGCATGGACATGATTATTTTAGTTAAGATATACTTAGTATTAGTTTCCGCATAATTATTATGTATATTTTGTAATTTTTTTTTTATATATTATTATTATTATTAAAAACGAGCCGATAAGTAACGATATATAATATTAATTGTTAGTATTCTTTTATTACTTAAAATATATCATTATAAAATATTATTCGTTAGTTTAAAAAAACTTTGTTTGATAGTTTAGGTAATATCATATTAGTTCTAATATAAACATGTCATATCTGAACCTTTTTAATTTTTTTGTTTGGTTTTTTATATCCTTTCTAAATAATACTTTAAAAATACAAAAAAATGTAATATTTATCTTCTTACATATGTTTACACAACTAACTAATTTCAATAAGCGGAAGGGAGTTTAGTAGAGAATTTTGTACTATAATCAGATACGGAATGAATGATGTGTAGAATGTCAATCAAATTGATAGCGACTCAAAATAACACTCCAATATTTTCTTATATAGAAATGAAATTAGCAAAATGTGCCCAAATAGTGTTTACTCTTCTTCTATATATAATATCATCGTTCTCTTCTTTGTGCTATATAAAGTATTTGTTACTAGCAACACTACATGAACCCCTTCGCAAATACTGGAGAATTGAGCCCAAAATTATAATACGCAAAAAAGGCAAATTACCCTTACATTATAAGTGGAGAACGGAGTGTATTCACTCTAAATTATCTCTGACTGCCCTGCTATGCGAGAAAAGTGAAGAGCTGCGTTTTTAATATTACATCTAATAAAAGGTACTTACATCAAAGAAATGAGGTCTCGGTCTGCCAATAACGTTCTTAGCAACATTAGTAGTAAATTCTATGAAGCAGGCCCCAGATGAAAACGACGCTAAAACAAGGTAGAACCCTCGCAACCACGCGGGTATACGCAGTCTGAATATATGTATGTCGTCATCTTCTTTCCGAAGTAACACGTATTCACATATTAGGAACTGAAAATAGAAACTTTTTTTTAAAATTATACTTTACCTCTATTAATATAGTTTTTTTCTACATTAAAATGATTTTTTTTTTAGCTTCACGCTGTATCCCGCACAAAGCAGGAAAGGCAGAGGGAACCTATTATTAAGATACTCCGTTCCCCACTTTCCGCCAAATTCGGAGGCATTGCGTGCTAAGGGGCGGAACTTAACGCCGCGCTTTACTTCGACACCAGAGCGAAGAAAATGGAAATATAATTTCCGCTCCTCGAGTAGGAATCAAACCCACAACCAGTCGTTTACACACGCTTGTGCCACTGGGCCACGACTGGCCACTGATTACATACTCATAAGTTTTATTTCTCCACTTTGGTGGACAAAACAAAGTGGCGTTGATCTCCGGCACTCAATATGAATGTTGTTAGTAATACAACATTTAATTAACATTTATCAACGGTGCTCTTAACAATTACATAATTGACATTTGTTTATGATACTGCGCTACAGGTGTTTAATTGCGTCGTACTAAGGCGACCACAAGTGATAATAAGGTTAATTCTAATGTTACGCGTTACATTGAAATACAATTCTTATTTATTATATTATATAAAATAATATAATAATATAATAAATAAGATAATATAGCCATGTGGCCAGTCGTGGCCCAGTGGCACAAGCGTGTGACTGTAAACGACTGGTTGTGGGTTCCATTTCCACTCGAGGAGTGGAAATTATATTTCCATTTTCTTCGGTCTGATGTCGAGGTAAAGTGCGGCGTTAAGTTCCGCCACTTAACACGCAAGCCTCCGAATTCGTTGGAAAGTGGGGAACGGAGTGTCTTAACACTAGGGTCCCTCTGCCTACCCTGCTGTGTGCGGGATACAGCGTAAAGCTAAAAAAAACCATTATACTATATAACATAAAAACAATTTGAAAAAAGTAGCTTCACGTTTATCCCTCCAGGGTAGTCAAAGAGAATCTAGAGTTCAGTCACTCCGTTCTCCATTTTCTACCCGAAATTGAAATATTTTGTATTAAGCGCCGGAACTAAGGGCCACGCTTTGTCTTGGGTACCAGAGTACATGTCTGGCTGTAAAGCGATGGTTGCGGGTTCGATTCCCACTCGGAGAACTTACATAAAGTTTTTACTTATATTTCAAATTTCATTTCATGACATGAAAAAAAAGTTCCGCCACTTAACAGCACCGGAAAGTGGAGGACAAAGTGTCGTGACACTCAATAAATCCTCTCTACCTCGCTTTGCGGGAAAAAGTGTGAAGCTGCTTATCATAATTCCCCCAAGTAAGAATCGAATCTATAACCAACAAGTTAACGATCAGCTATCTATGCCTAGTAGTTTCAGATATAAGAAAAAAATATATCAGAACCTTATATTACGTCAGTAGACTATTTTTAGCTCCTTACTACTACAAGTTAGTGTAAATTTTAAGACGGATTTTGTTTAAGCAAATCGATAATTCGAATAATTAAATAAAGTTAGCACATCGTATTTGCTCATAGCATTTTTTGTGTAAATACTTATATTATTACATCATTTACTGACGGCATCGTTAAGTTCAAGACTAAGAAAAATTATAATACGAATGTATTATAATTAAACTAGTTGTGACCACGACTTTGACCACGTGGATTTTATAAAAAAATGCAATACTAAAATAAAATTAGTAAAATAATATAAAAATTGTGGCCAGTCGTGGCCCAGTGGCACAAGCGTGTGACTGTAAACGACTGGTTGTGGGTTCGATTCCCACTCGAGGAGTGAAAAATTTAATATTTCCATTTTCTTCGCTCTGGTGCCAAGGTAAAGCGCAGCGTTAAGTTCCGCCACTTAACACGCAATGCCTCCGAATTCGGCGGAAAGTGGGGAACGGAGTGTCTTAACACTAGGTTCCCTCTGCCTACCCTGCTGTGTGCGGGATACAGCGTGAAGCTAAAAAAAAAATAATAGTTAGTCTAAGTTACACTTTATTACATCAGCTCTCTGCTAGTGAAATTACCGTCAAGATTAGTCCAGCCGATTCAGAGATTAGCCAGAACAACAGACTGACACACAAAAATTGTAAAACAATGTTATTTTGATGTATGACGCATGTACATATATTATAATTATGCCTTTAGAAAAAAACAATTAAGTTAATATTACAAACACTCCTAATTTTATTTATTTGTTTAGATAACAATCGTCTATTTTAAACTTAAGAAAAATAAGCTATTCGATGACCCTACGAATATTGTCTTATTTTATATCTTAAAGAGTATTATATTTTAGTATCCGGGCAAGTGTGAAAATTTTCAAATAAAATATACTGCAAGGAGTGCAGTTCTTAAAAAATCATTGTAAGGTTTTCTTATATAAATCGCAGGCCAAGTAAATAAAATTGCGTTAAGATTCTATTTATAATATGGTTTTTCCTGGTTTGGTTGGATAAAGTACTATGATTATGTTTATTTTATCACGTATGTAATATATAGGTATAGATAGACCTATATACGCGGAAAACTGCGAGCGGAATTACAGATCATAAAGTCTGTATACCTTCTCAACAATAACTGTAATAATGGGTAAAAATATATGTTATTAGAAAAAAAAAAAAGTGACACTTTATAAGGGTGGAAGTAGTCGTGTATGAGTACTCATATATATAAAAAATAAAATAACCATCACCCTCATGGCCATCGTCACGCATTGGGAAAACATCTGTCTCTAAACGTCATGGTTGTGGGTTCGATTTCCACTCATTTTTAAATTAGTTTTGGGTTGAGTTCTAAAACTTAACATACAATATCAATAAGGCAGAGAACAGAGAACGGAGTGTTATTACACTAGATCCACACTAAGAAGATATTTTATTATCGCAATTATTACACATATAAGTAAGTGTTTATTAATTAAAAATCTGGTTATCTTTTTAACCGTGTGGTTAAAAAGATAACGGGTTTAATCGCGTATATGTTTGATATTTCAAAATATATTTTTAGAAAACCCGTCGTTTCGAACACTTTACAGTAGTCTGTGGTCACAGGTAGACTGACCTGACTGTCTAATGTTTATTGCTTTATTAAAAAATAAATTTACACTGTCTATTCTGCTATACTAAAATAAAGTTTAAAGTTGAAATAGATCACTTACCGCTAAAATAGGCAGCGTCAAGCCGTAGAATCTAAGCATGGGTGTCGAGACTGTGTCAGTCCGGTACGGGTACATAAGACTTTCGTCCCCACAGAAAAATCCTCTTTTGAAAGGCACCCATAGCGCTACTGTTGCATATATGCCGAATAGTACTGAAATTAATTGAATTAATTTTGAACACACATTAATAGGTAATACGCTAAAAAAAACTATTCTGGTCATCCTGGTAAGCATACTAGGTTAATGCTATTTTTATTTTATATTGAAAAATAAAGTTTCTTTGCTTATTTCTGCATAGCATAGGATAATTAGGGGGAACCCCGTGTTAGGACACCCCGTTCTCCACTTTATCTACTTCAAAAATCGAGATTTAATACTAAAATGTTGAGTGGCAAAACTCATTGCTGCGCTTTATCTCGAACCATAGCGGAGATATTTTTTTACGTTGAATTTATATTTGTAAATTGCAGTTTGAGAATGAAAGACGATTAATTTCAAGTTCAAGTCAATGCAGTTTGTTTAAAGTCACTATATGCATGGGCTATTTGTTATAGTCCGTTTTAAGTTAACCGAATAACTGACAGTCAACGCACAGCCAAAACTACTAGGCTTAAAAAGTTTTAATTTGGCATAAGATTTTTATAGGAATATTTCTATAATTCTGGGATATTATATTAAATTAATGAAACGCAATTTTATATTTAATATTCCACTCAAAGGAAATTGCAAACTACAACTCATTAAAACATAGTTTTCTTAGTGAAAATACGCAGAGTTAAAGACAAGAAACCGGCTAGGCTTAAGGTAAATTAGAAATGAAAGGTGCTCTCACTATCAACAGCACTATGTTGATTGGAATATTACTTATTTAGTATTAAAATTTGTTAAAATTGTGTGACATTTTTTTTTATTAATTGCGATAAATCATTGTATATGTTTTTTGAATATTTCAATAGTCATTTATGGAATCGTATTTTTTGATGTTCGTTGAATTACCGAAAAAAGCTGCAATACTTGGAGATAGATTTTTCTTTTTTTTTTAGCTTCACGCTGTATCCCGCACACAGCAGGGTAGGCAGAGGGAACCTAGTGTTAAGACACTCCGCTCCCCACTTTCCGCCGAATTCGGAGGCATTGCGTGTTAAGTGGCGGAACTTAACGCCGCGCTTTGCCTCGACACCAGAGCGAAGAAAATGGAAATACTAAATATTTCCACTCCTCCAGTGGGAATCGAACCCACAATCAGTCGCTTTACAGTCACACTCTGTGCCTCTGCGCTACGACTGGCCCCATGATGAGATAGATCTATATATGGAGATAGATTTTACTTGAATTAAATTATGTATGTTTTTGTGTAACGATTTTTAGTTTTTCCCGCATAGGACCGTCAGGGAGAACCTAGTGTCATAACATTCCGTTCTCCACTTTCCGCCCTATTTCAAGACACTGCGCCTTTAATGGTTGTTAGAAAACAAATAACATTGTGAATTAGATAAGTTAGAAAAGGAATATATTAAATATTTAACTACTTATAAATGTGTATGTAATAAAAATAAATTAACCTAAATATTCATTAAAAAACAATACAAAAATACTTCTAATTTATTCATTTTCATTTGCATATTTTACGCATGTACCTACTAGCAAAGTGATAATAAGTGCGAGTTATCATTCAATTCGGAATGATGTGTAAAAAATGTACTATATATATTTCAAGGATAAATTATTTCATAAAAATTGTAATTGTTACTACCAAACATTAATACCAAAATACAAGAATTTTCTCGTTAATAACTTAATTAAGTTTCTCTTGATAACAAAATTCTATAAAATATGTTTTAACACTAAGAACTCTATGTTTAGTGGGGAACGGAGTGTCTTAACACTAGGTTCCCTCTGTCTACCCTGCTGTGTGCGGGATACAGCGTGAAGCTAAATAACCTTTGTCTGCTATGTAGTTATACTAACTTATTTATAAGCAACCGCAAAAAGATGGTTAAGCGAGATGCACTAGCTCAAAAACCAGTACACATGAAAAATTCATCTGATAATTATAAATATTATTTTAGTTTTTGTAAATCGTTTTTTATGAATCTGAATAACATTTAATATTATTCAAACTTTACTTTAATTCGTTAGTCAAGAAACAACTTCAATGAGTAAAAAATAGATATTTTAACCATTTTAAAAGTATTATTTAGGATATGAAAAACATTTTTAGAACATATAAGAAAATGCTTAATTTATATAATTAAGCTAATTAAAGTATTAAAAATTAAATTATATAGGTAATATATTAAAAATTGAATCAATTGAATTAAATATACATTATAATATAGTATTAAAAAAAAACTTATATATAAAATATATTGGTTAGAATAATTTATTATTATGATTATTATATTTGATAAAATTTTTATAATAGATAATTTATTAAGGATTAAGAAATATAGTAAGTAAATGCTCTCAAGCCATGTGTAATAATGTAAACAAATCACTGCATATATATAGAGGATTAGAAATATTTGAAAAGAGCGGACCATCGCCACCTTTGGTACAGAAATAATTAATTTATAAAAACATAGGGAATAGTGTATTAATGCAAATAAATGGTATTTATTACACTCATCTTTAATGAGAAAATCGTATAGAGCTGATATATTACTAATATATCAGCTCTATACGACTATATATATATATATATATATATATATATATATATATATATATATATATATATATAAAAAAATATATATTTTGAAGCTAATATTTTACAATAGTCTGTGGCCAAATAAAAGGGTCAAAGTAAAGTTATCGAGTTTCCTAAAATGTATTTTTGAATATAAATAAAAAAAATATACGCAATTAATCCGGTTAAAACAGTTTCATTTGAAAATGTAAAAAAATCATGAAAACAAAAGATATTATTATCAAAAAGAATAGAGATAAATTACAATTGTTATTACGAAAATAAGAGTTTTCAATTTCTAAAAAAAGATGCTGAAAGAGTAGGATATTTCCACTGACAAATCATATATTTCCGAACTCTATATTTATAATTTATTTATAACGAGTTAAAATAGCTTCATTTTAAAATATGCAAAAACCTTAAAAACAAAAGATCTTATAACAAAAAAGACGTAATTTCAAAATAAACATCGTGGAATTTAAATCCATACATTTAAAATAAATCATTCAAAATAATCTCTTAAACAAAAAAATAAATAACAACAATAAAAAAAACTACTTACAGACACCAATTAATAATACATCTACTACAATTTTTCTTATAATCTGCATTGACGCTTCTCGCGACATCTTTTCAACTGTCACTTCAATCTTCACTCGTCGACGTTTGAAATAGTACTGAATGAAATTAACTTGATATATAAGTATATAAGTAACTACGGGTCAAGAGATAAGGAGAAAATCTGAACCGATTATGATTGTGATCTTGTAAATAGGAAATGTTTATTGCATTCATATTTATGTATAGTTTACTGCGTTGAGTTCCGCCATTTATGTAAAGTGGAGGAGTGTTTTGACACTAGGCTCTCTTTGCCTACCCTCTTATACCTGTGCAAAGGCAAAAGCAAAGCGTGCAAAGCTACATATTATGAAATGTCTATGATTTTTTTTAGCATCACGCTGTATCCCGCACACAGCAGAGTAGGCGTAGGTAGGCGAGTAGAGGGAACCAAGTGTTAAGACACTCCGTTCCTTACTTTAAACCGAATTCGGAGGCATTGCGTGTTAGGTGGCGGAACTTAACGCCGCGCTTTACCTCAACACCAGAGCAAAGAAAATTTAAAAATAAAAATATTAGTGGTCAGTTCTACTACCAGCTTTCAATTTTATATGTTTTCTAAACGTCTTTTTTAATTTGCTAAGTTTGTGAATAACATTTTAAAAATGCTAAAACGAATAAGACTTTTGATGTAGTTTTGGAGCTCCTAGAGGACTTACAAGTTCAAAACTTGCTACATTATATTCGTTTTCTAAAATACTTTTCTTATTCATCTCACTGTTCATAGGGTATCTGCTGTATACGCAAGCCTTGTGTGTTCGATTCCTAGTGGGAAAGTGATATATCGACTTTATTTTCATGAGGTGATTAATCGATTATAGAAAGTAATATTAACATAATCATTCCTCAGACTAGGGATGGAACCCAGAACCATCGTGATTACTGTAAAATGCCGTCCTCCCGTGCCACGATTTTTTTACTTTAACTTCCTAACCAGGAAGCCAGTTGGGGCCACTCGTGACGGAGTGGCACAAAGTGTGACTGTAAAACGACTGGTTGCGGCTTCGATACCGACTCGAGGTGGGGAAATATTTCATATTTCGATTATCTTCGCTCTGGTGTCGGAGCAAAGCGCGGCGTTAAGTTCCGCCACCTAACACGCAATGACTCCGAATTCGGCGGTGCGTGGGGAACGGAGTGTCTTAACACTAGGATCACTCTGCCTGCTGTGGGCGGGATACAGCGTGAAGCTAGAAAAATAACTTCCTAACTATTTAATCTTATTTTATTTATATGTTTACAGCATATTATTTTAAGTATAACGCATTTGAAATAGTCGTTAATAAGTGCGACATAGTTTTGCTGTTCTAAAACATAAAAATATTGTTATATTATATAAATAAATTTCCTACTTTTTGCATTCTACAGTTATGGGTGCAAATTTTACCCTAATTAGTAACGTTTTTTACACTTTATTTTTTTAAAGTATTTTTTTTATTATAATGATTATTTAAGTCATTGTATACACCAGTTATGATATACTCGTATTTATGTACTATTTCCATGTTAACACTTTGTACCTGTTGACATTGAAACTTAAACCAAAAATTATAATAACTTCCTTCAAAGTTTTCCTGTTTCTAAGATTTCCAAAAAATCAAAACAATGGATATTTTTACAGTGAATAATTTTGTACTACACGTATGTATGTATGTGCTTGTATATCGAAGATGATCAAACAAGATCGTAAGGAAGTTTCTCTAGATTTCTTTAAGGTACTTTGTAATTTAAAAATACAATAATTTTTGCCTTTTAGGTCTTTTTTATTTGCTTTTTAAGGTTCTCTCTTCCTTATCTTATCTCCAGAGAGAAGACATAAAGAGGAAGTAGAGTCAAAGACTGACTTCTCCACTTTCCACCTGAATTTGAAACATTGAATGTTGATTGCAAACATCAATACCGCGCTTTTTTCCACTGAGTAGGAATCTAAGCGTTGGCGAGTTAGGCGTTGTGCCACTATGTGACGATGTACAGAATAAATGTTCAAGTTTTTATTTGAAAAGTATTAATTTTATTGATATCTAAGTAAAAATATATAATGTAATTATATACGGTACAAACTATATATTTTGCTACACATGTTAAACGGTACTAGTAGAATAGTTGAAGCGTGGCCAGTCGTGGCCCAGTGGCACAAGAGTGTGACTGTAAACGACTGGTTGTGAGTTCGATTTCCACTCGAGGAGTGGGAATTATATTTCCATTTTCTTCGCTCTGGTGTCGAGGTAAAGCGCGGCCTTAAGTTCCGCCACTTAACACGCAAGCCTCCGAATTCGGCGGAAAGTGGGGAACGGAGTGTCTTAACACTAGGTTCCCTCTGCCTACCCTGCTGTGTGCGAGATACAGCGTGAAGCAAAAAAAAAAGAATAGTTGAAGCGTAGAAAATGTGTTGCCATAGCAACATATATTTAATGCAACATATATTTCACTAGCTATTATCCACGGCTTCGCATTGTAAATTCTAATTCAGGATCATCTACGTCAATCTCTGGTTGCCTAAATGTTTTATTAAAAAGCTTATTGAAGAATACGAGAATACTCGTACCCTGATAAAAAGTAACATACATCACTCCCTTGCCCTCTAACTATCTTCACTCTTTTGAGTAGATATTATAATCGATAGGTCATTAGGTACCATTTTTAGATCATATCTTGACATAGCTTCCTTGCCGTGTAAAAGACGGACTAACAAATATACACATTTCTCCAATTGTAATATAAGTATGTAAGTGTTTGTTATATTTCTGTTCCATATACCTTAACTGTATTATACCAAATTTCATATAGTGATCATAAAAAATATTTTCTTGAGAACAAGGTTGTTATTTTACTTTAAGTATTAACTAGCGATCTACTCGCGGCTTCTCCAGCGTGATTTACACAATTCAAGCGGCTTCGTATTTTCGACGACCCGCGGTGTTGCTTAAGTTATATAGCAGTGTATAGTTTGCATATAAATTTTTATTCCCTATTTCAGCGTCTTAGGGGTTGGGGTTATTTTAAAAACATTAGATTGTCTCTAGGTCAAATTCAAAGTGAAATAATTTTATTTAAAATAAGAAGTTTAAACTTTTTTAAAGTGTTATTTGAAGTTAACCCCTTAAAATGTCAGGCTATTATTGTTGGTAGCTCGCGACAACTAGCCAAACTTGAACATAAAAAGTTGCCTAACCTAATGTACAAAGGCACTGTCATAAGTTTCACCAGTACTGTGAAGGATCTGGGTATCATCATTGATAACAAGTTGACTTGGAGAGACCAGGTTAGTGACATCTCGCGCAAAATTTTTGCTTTCTTGCACTCAATGATGAAACTTAAAAATTTTCTACCTGTGCGCACTAAAATCCAGCTAGCGAATACCCTGCTGCTGCCTATTATCGATTACGGTGATACTTGCTGTTTGGATATGAATAAAGACCTCTTAAACAAACTCGAACGGGATTTCAACACTTGTATTCGGTTTATTTATAATCTGCGCAAGTATGACCGTATTTCATCGTGGAGGCGACAGCTTGGTTGGCTTTCGCTAACTGATCGCAGGAAGTCTAGAGTCCTTTCTCTTCTATTTTCCATCCTTTTTGATCGCAATTCTCCCTCCTATTTGTCCTCTGACTTCTTCTATCTTTCCTTATTCCATACTAAGTCCCTACGGTCCCAAGCTAACCTCTTAATTTCTATACCGAGTCATACGTCAGGGTTCAAGTCTAACTCGTTTGCAGTCACTGCTGCAAGACTCTGGAACGACTTACCAGTGTCCATTAAAAGTGCTCCCTCTCGGGAGGTTTTTAAGCGTCGAGTAAAAGAGTACTTTTTGAATAACTCATAATATTTATCTTAATAGGTATATAATTATTTGTATTTGTGTTTAGGTTTATGTAATTTATTTAATACATACTAATTATTAAATAAATTACATATATATTAGTGTATTATAGTATATATATATATATATATATATATATATATATATATATATATATATATATATATATATATATATATATATATATATATATATATATATATATATATATATATATATATATATATATATATATATATATATATATATATGTACACTTTGTTTATGTTTATATATACTTTTATTTATCGTTTATTTAAAGTTATAATATAAGCTTTTGCACACCTACACAATGATTTCCCACATGACAAGGTTGGCTGGTAGAAAATGCTATTTAGCGTTAAGCTCGCCTTTTGTACATATTTATTTTTTTAAATTGTGTGCAATAAAGGATATAAATAAATAAAAATAAAAAATAAATTATTTCACACTTAATTTTTATATGTTTTCTTTAAATATCTTTTTCAAGTTACGAGCATTCATCCTCTGAACGTCAAACAATCTACCACTGAAAAAGACATTTAGAAAACGTATAAAAAATTGAACACAGCGGGATTCGAACCTGCACCTCCTGAATACCGTTCAGGCGCTCTCACCACCTGAACGGTATTCAGGAGTCGCGGGTTCGAATCCCACTGCGTTCAAATATTTGTACGTTTTCTTAATGTCTTTTTTAATTTTCCTAAGTGTGGAATAGCACTTTAAAAATGTTTAAAAGAACCTACCACTGATCCTTAACTATTTTCATAACGAAATTGATCCAAATCGAGCCGATAGATTAGCCATAAATTCCTCACAGACAGACCATTTTTTACATTTATAATATTAAATAATGACGTATAGCATACGCAAAACTTTACATGTAAACAAGGTATTTATATCAACCATTCGTACTACATGTAGTGTAATTAATCTTCCTTCTTTTATAATATTTATTTTAAGATACAAAACAATATTTACAGTTTGAACTTTATGTTTCTGTGGGTCAAGAAACTTCATGAAACTTATAAAAAAACAACAGAGTTCAGCCTAGTATATAAATTATATTTTATATCTAGTATATTATACTCGTGTATATAATGTGAGTATATAGTAAGATACATGTTTAATATTATAACCGAAAATTAGTATTTGTTTTTAGCTTCACGCTGTATCCCGCACACTGCAGGGTAGACAGAGGGTACCTAGTGTTAAGACACTCCCCCCATTTTCCGCCGAATTTTCTTCCGCCGAAGTATTGCGTATTGCGTGTTAAGTGGCAAAACTAAATGCCGTGCTTTGCCTAGACACCGGAGCGCAGAAATTGAAATATTAAATTTTTCAATTCCTCGAGTAAAATCGAACTCAAAACTAGTCACGTTTTTAGTCACACTGTGCCCAAAAGTCACGACTGGTGTCTAACATACTGACCTCTAGTTGCAATTGGAGGTAAAAATCATTGTTTTGGCTTCTATTATATTGCTAAACAATTTTTTTCAATTATATCTTCCGTGTACAGACGGCGATCGGATATATTTTTTAATATATATAAAGATTTTTATTAATATTAATAAAATTACACAATTAATTAAATTTCTTGTGTTATATACACCTAGCTACATATTTAATAGATTTTGTAATTTTAAATATAAAGCTTATATAGAAATGATATACATATATAATAGATAAGGTCATGCTTTTACAACGTTGGACAAGTGTGATTCGCTCTTATCGTGGGCGTGACCGTTCTTATTAGATCAATTAAATTTAAAATTAACTTTTTCCACATTTAACTACATACGAGTAAACAGTTGAAGGACAGAGATAAAATTCGTAATCCCATATTATATTATTTTTATTCCTCTGCACTGGTAATAAGATAAAAAACGGCGTTGAGTTTCACCACTTAACACGTAATATATCAACTTCGGGTGAAAGTAGAGAATCGAGCACCTTATACCAGGTTTTCTCTGCCTACCCTATGCGGGAAGAAAACGGAAACGTGAAGCTGCTTTTTTAATTTAAACATAAACAAAATGAACCTGAATTTCAATATCTATACATTGCGTCTTACAGCTTGGTAGTGGGGGATTCGTTCTACGACTGGCTCGCAACCACTATCAGTCAAATACGAACCGCCAAACAACTGATGATGTGTTCCGGTTCGTTGGCATGTAAGCCAGCTCTCCCTGTTTCCACCATCCCCATCCTTCCTCCTTCTTTTCCTCCTTCACCCCAAAGACCGGCAACGCATCCACAATCCGTTTGCCTCCTTTATTCAATAAGGGGACATTCAAATGTAACGTGAGCACTACATTCCTTTCCTTTGCTTATTTTAGATGACATGGAGGGTAGGGGAGGGATGACGATTCGTCATTGGTAGTTATTTACTTTTTTACAAGAATGGGAACCCTCAATTACCATTACTAGGTAACAAAACGCATTTTCAGGAATTCGCTGAATCTTTTATAACATTATCTCTATCTCTTCTCTATCTCTATATATAATAAAAGAGTAGAAAAGTCAATTCTGTACATGAAAAATTTCAGAAAAATTTTAATTGGGTGCGTTAATATATCGATAACAGAGGCCAAAAATCCATTCAGTAGAATTTTTGTCTGTCTGTCTGTCTGTCTGTCTGTTAATTTGTTCGTCAATCACGCAAAAACTACTGGATAGAAATAAATGAATTTTAGTATGGTGATAGCTTATAGTCCAAAGGTACATATAGGATAGTTTTTATCCCGGTATCCTATTTAGTTTTTTTGGAAAAAATAAAAATCCGATATAAGTAAATCATTTGTATATCGGTATCTACCGGGTAGAAATTAATGAATTTTTGTATGGAGTTAGCTTAGAGGTTAGAGCAACATATGGGATAGTTTTCATCCCGGTATTCAACATAACTCCCGCAGAAAAATAAAATTAAAAAAAAAACATTCAAATTATGTCGATAGTTCACGAGTGAAGCTAAATTTGTTTCAATATCACTAATTAAAATAATTATAAAATAAAATAAGCATAACATTTATTAAATATACATTTGACCGGTCTATAAAACTTTATATAATCTATATATTTATATAATCTGTATGACAACAGATGTCACTACGTTTTCTGCAACGGGTAGCGCCATTTGTTATTATATAGTTGACATTGTATTAGACATATCCGCACTCATTAAAATTATTATTATAAAAATGCAAAAATCTGTATCTCTTCTATTTGTTATGTTTTGACGGGAATTCGTAAAGAAGATAGTTGAAGTCATATAGGCTACTTTATAAAAAATCAAACCCTGGGAGGTTGAAACAGTGGATGAAACTTATGTATGTTTAGTATATAGTGATAATGAAAGATCTAAACTCCTTGACTGAAATAAATGAATTTTCTCAGGAAAATAGTTAATGAGGCAAGTTCAAACATATGCTATCTCTCTTTTTTTTAAATTACCCTTTAAAAAAAAGAGAGATAGCATATGAGATATAGAGCAGAGAGAGATAGAGCTTTGCTTACTTTTGTTGACAAGGGGGATAGGGGGGTAAATAATCATAATAAATCTACTTAAATCTGCTTACGTAATACTTGAGCGGTCCCTAAAGTAAAAACTATACTACATACTCGCTAGTAGAATATATCCGCGAATAAAACGCGTATTAGAATGTCAAATGATAAGAATACTTATACAATAGTGCAAAGTTCTACGACTATTGATTCAGTACACGTTTTCGGTGTCCACAATTGTTTTTAATAAGATAATGATCGTGCGTAACTTAACGTAAGCTGAGGGGTCAGTGACCGCCACACAATGGCATGATAAAATATATTGGAGATGAATTGTACACTTGTTAGATAAGTATATCTATTAGTGTCTACCTTTTGTTATGTGATTATGGAGTCCTTCCTAGTTGAGGTCGTAATAGCGGAGTGGGATACCTTATGCGTAAACGCGATGGTTGTGCCTTCGATTTCCATTCAGGGAATGATCATATTTGAGTTATTTTCTATAATATACTAATATAATAAAAAGGTAAAGTTTGTAATTTTGTTTGTTAGGGCTAATCTACGGAAATACTGAACGTATTATGATTTTTTTTCAATTATAAACCTACACTCTTCAGGAGTGTTATAGGGTATATTTTGTTAAGATTGAACAAAAAGTTCCGAGAATCAAATAGGGGATGACAACTGCAGACCACGCGGCAAAGCCGCGAGTATGTCGCTAGTGTTATATATTTCAATCATTTTAATTTCCTTGTACTGGCCACCTAAGACAAGGCGCGGCGTTGAGTTCCGCCACAATGTCAATGTCTCAATTTCGGGGAAAAACTGAAAAACGTTTTTAAAAACTAGATACACTCAGATTATATTGTTACGCGGAAAATAGTGTAAAGCTGTAAAAAAACTATTTGTCTACCTTTTGTTATGTGAATTCTTCTCTTCCTTCAAAGTCCTTCCTTCCTTTTCTTTTAACAATAGTATTTGTTAAATTATCTATGTTTATTTTGTCATGTTTCCTAGTGAGACCGTTGTGGTGCAGGGTGACAGTGTTTGACTGAATACGAGATTGATTGAGGTTATATTTTAATTCGGGGAAATCATTATTACGTTCAGTGTTCCTATTCAAATTTTACTTTGAAGCAATAAAAGTTTTAAAAATTTTCGGATAACACTTGAGGCCTCTTTAGGGATTTTTGTATTATACGTATTTTTTTGATATTTTTATAACTTTTAAAATTAATAAATTAATAAAAATAATATGTTCGTCATTGAAAAGTTATGTCGATCAGAAAAAATATATGTGTCAAAAAGGTCAAGCTAGCTATCTTGTACAAGGTATAATACTTGCAACCACAAAAGTCCTTTAGTCAGAAAGTTTGATTAACCGTTACATTAAATAACCTATCTACTTTTAAAAAAAGCTCCTGCAGGGTCATTCGAACCACGTCATAACGAAATCTAATTGAAAACATCATATCTATTTAAAAAAACATATGAAGATTATTATTATTAACAGCAAATTGGTTTAATCTTATCACGCTAATATGACGTCAATATTTATAAATATTTATTAATTATAATGTTGCATCAGATATAACTTCTAAGTTCATGTTACCCTTAAAGACTGGAAACGCTTATTAAACGAAAAGGCATTAATTTCGTAGCCTTTTTGCGATTTTCCCCACTCATTGCAAGTGTCGGAGGCCAATCGTGGCTTCTGGGCACTAAGTATGAACGCGACTGGTTGTGGGTTCGATTTCCACTTGAAGAATCTAAATATTAATAATGTTTCATTTTCTTCACCTCTTAACATGTAATGCCGTAATTCAGCGGATACTATGGGCAACGGGGTGTCTCAATATAAGGTTCTCTCGGTCTACCCTACTGTATGCGGATATAGCGTGAAGATAAAACATAAAAGCCATATCACAAATTTCGCGGTGCATATATTTTTTACAAGCCATAACGATTTAGGAGTAATTTTTTAGCTCAATGCGGCTCTTTTTTATTTAACAAACAATTTTCATACATCGTTATCTATTAAGAAGGGAATGGTGCGCGCATAAGTAATGTTGCAAATTGAAATACCGTACATTTGTTTGTTTCCGTTTGTTTGTTTCAGCTTCACGCTGTATCCCGCACACAGCAGGGTAGGCAGACGGAACCTAGTATTAAGACACTCCGTTCCCCACTTTCCGCCGAATTCGGAGGCATTGCGTGTTAAGAGGCGAAACTTAACGCCGCGCTTTGCCTCGATACCAGAGCGAAGAAAATGGAAATACCGTACTTTCAATTCACTTTATTAAAGTATCTTATACATTTTACCAATCACGTCAAAACATGACTGCTGCACGTCGTTCTCCGTTCATTTTAACCGTCTTTATATTTCTTATATTTCTGACAATCTCTTGGACAAAAAGAGCTGCAAAAAAGAATTGCAGCTGCATAACCGTAAATCAAATTGAAAATCACAACTTTTACCCGTGGGGGGACGGGTTAGGGATACAATTCTCCCCTGCCGCTGGGTAGCGTACCGTAAAAGGCGGGCAACCCAGTTGCTTAGAGGTAGGAGATTCGTTCTCCGGCTGGCTCGCGACCGCTATCGTGTCAAAGACGAACCGCCAAACATCTGATGATGTATTCCGGTTCGATGGCACGTAAGCCAGCTTTTCCTATTCCCACCAATCTCATCCTTCCTCCCTTCTTTTGTCCTACGTCCCCGAGGCTGGCAACGCATCCATAACTCTAATGTTGTGGATGTCTATGGACGAAGAACCTTAAGTGGTACTAGGTAGTCCTTCTGCTCGTTTGCCTCCCTTACTCCAATAAAAAAAACTACGGTAGGGCAAAACGCTGCGTTGAGTTCCGCCATTCACCACTCAGTGTATAGAATGTGGGCATAAAGTGAAGAGCGAAGTGTCTTAGGTCCAGGAGGCATGAGGCTAAAAAATCAGTTAACTCCAATAAAAATATATTATTCATTCATTAAAACACTTGCAAACCGCAAAAAGTAAATCTTTCCTATAATTCATTAAGAATTCAATTTTTATCATATTTCTTTGATTTCATATCAAGTTTCTCAGTTGGGGTCGGTCGATAAAGTTATTTAATGTTAAATTTGTCTACGTGATATCGTTTTAGTTATTTTCGTGTCGTTATCAAATGTAGAATGGGTGTGTCGTAAGGTTGACGTGGTTACTATAATTATTAATGTCAAAATATTTTTTTTAGCTTCATACTTTTTCTCGCATAGTAAGGTAGTCAAAGAGAAATATATTTAAACCCGCGTCTTACTGACTATCTATTTTTATCTCTTGACTCATATCATATCTATTTTTTTAGCTTCACGCTGTATCCCGCACACAGCATGGTAGGCAGATGGAAGCTAGTGTTAAGACACTTCGTTCTCCACTTTCCGCTGAATTCGGAGGCATTGCGTGTTAAGTGGCCGAACTTAACACCTCGCTTCGCCTCGACACCAGAGTGAAGAAAAAGGAAACATTAAATATCTCCTATACTCGAGTGGGAATCGAACCCACAACCAGTCACATTACAGTCACTCTTTGTGCCTCTGCGCCACGACTGGCCCCATATTTAATATCTAAATCAATACTTACATATAGATTTACAATTTTTTTACGATGTATAAGTATTGAACTTAGATGTATATAAACTATTATAAAACTCATTATTTTTAGTATTTTGTTAATAAAACTTTCGTATAACTTTTTTGTATAACAGGATTATCAGAGAGAACCTAACACTCCGTTCTCTACTTTTCACCCGAACAAGTGAAATCGAGACAATATGTGTTGAGTGGCGAAACTTGACAACCCATGGAGAAATGAAAATAATTTAAATTTGTATTAGATTTTTTTTTATCTTCACGCTGTATCCAACACACAGCAGTGTAGGTAGAGGGAGCTTAGTGTTGAGACACTCCATTCTTTCCATTAAATGGCGGAACTTAACTATACCACGGTCAAGAAAATGGAAATATTAAATGATATTTCCACTCCACGACCGAAAGAAATTTATTCTTTCGAGATGGGAATCGAACCCACGATATAAATATAAAAAAATATAATTTGGAACAACCCTAAGCATAAGGCATTATCTAATATCAAAATTAGGACAGCGTTATTTTGCTAAATATTATCTATGTTTAATTTTTTTTTATAATATATTTTTAAAATATTATTCGTTATTTTGTTTCTAGATATTATAGTGACGTAAAATAGTCGTTTTTTTAGTAATTTTTTTACAGCTTGACGTTTTATCTCCCATAGCAGGGTTGGCAAAGAGACCATAATTTTTATTCTTTTTGGAACGAAGTTCTTTATCGCGCGTTTTGTGCGGGGGCTAGACGGAAAAAATGACTGGCGATGACGGAGAATAACTACACGAAAAGTTGTAACGACACTTTTTGCTATAGTAAGCTATTTTAAGCTGTGCGGCGTGCGCATGTTTCTCTGTCTCTCTCTCTCTCTCTCTCTCTCTCTTATAGAAAGCAAGCCAGATATTTTCATTTCTATTTAATAATAAATTTAATGAATTATAATTCATTATAGTTTAATTAATAATAAAATTAATAATAAATGATAAATTAATAATAAAAAAAAATATTATAACTAAAATAAAATATATATATTACAATCGCCTTCACAAATTAATAGAAAGGAACTTCCTTCCATTCGGGTGTCCCTTGACACCTCTCTTGTAATTTTTATATTTTAACGTCAGGAAATCCGCTATGGATATTGCCTAGGAAGGGGACCCGGGACGCGATTACGTGGGACTCCGGTTCGACAAGATGGTACGCCTCTATATACCTACGAAAACCTGACTCAGGAATTGCTCCAATCGTCCGTGGATAGGCTTAGATACGTTCTCTGGTTTTCTATCAGAATGAAATAGGTCTGCCTAAATGACAATAATTTTAATATAACTCCTTCAAGCTTCACGCTATATCCCGCACACAGCAGGGTAGGCAGAGGGAACCTAGTGTTAAGACACTCCGTTCCCCACTTTCCGCCGAATTCGGAGGCATTGCGTGTTAAGTGGCGGAACTTAACGCCGCGCTTTACCTCGACACCAGCGCGAAGAAATTGGAAATATTAAATATTTCCACTCCTCGAGTGGGAATCGAACCCACAACCAGTCGTTTACAGTCACACGCTTGTGCCACTGGGCCACGACTGGCCACTTTATTATAATCATGGGGCATCACAGCTTTTAACTGTAAAGCGACAATTGTGTGTTCGATTCTCACTCAAGGAAAGATCATATTAAAATTTGCATTTCTTTGTTCTGGTATTTAAAATCTCTGGGAAAAATCGAGACGTTGAGTTTCGCCTCTGAAGATGCAATGTGTCGTTTTTCGGCGGGAAAAAGAAGAACGGAGTGTCTTGACACTAGGTCGTCTCTAACTAAACATTAAATGAAAATAATTTAAATACAATCATTCCTACCAATAGAAATCGAACCCATAACCAACGTGTTTACAGTCAGACGTTGTCACATTAAGCCACGGTGGCGTCATTTATTTTAACTTCGTCAATAAAACTATAATTATAGTTGTAGCAAAGTATAGCACTCTACAAAGTAAGTAATAGGTACTTTTATTAGTAAATAAACTTTAATATGAACTGTTTTACGTAACTTGATATTCTCTTTACGTATTAACGATTTGGAACATTTTCAAAGTGTTATTTATATACTTACGAATTAAAAAAAAGAGGAAACCATATAAAAAATCTCGATAACTGTAATTTTTTATAAGTTAAGCATAGGTACAAATGCATTGAAATGGCGTTAAAAAGTAACAAATTGCAGTTCTATACTAAATCCTGAGCAAAGAAATTAAGAGAATCTTTGACTAAAACTATTAAATCGTCCTATTCTATTTTGGATAGAAACTTTAAGTTTCAAAGTTGTTTTTGAAAGTAATTGTAACAAACATCCTAACATACAATTTACAGTAATATTAGTTATAGCTATAAATCATTAGGCTATCGCGGAAAGACGCATGTGGCACTTATTCTGATAACCTGATTGGAAACCCCCTGTAATCTCAGTAAGACTAGTGTAAACTAATTAATACACGAGATATTATTTACTTCATAATTATACAAGACACGTGACTTAATTATTATAAAAAAACTGCTTCTCGCTTTTCTGGAAATTAAGAGAGGACTGTGGCCAGTCGTGGCCCAGTGGCACAAGAGTATGACTGTAAACGACTGGTTGTGGGTTCGATTCCCACTCGAGGAGTGGAAATTATATTTCCATTTTCTTCGCACTGGTGTCGAGGTAAAGCGCGGCGTTAAGTTCCGCCACTTAACACGCAAGCCTCCGAATCCGGCGGAAAGTGGGGAACGGAGTGTCTTAACACTAGTTTCCCTCTGCCTACCCTGCTGTGTGCGGGATATCAACCTCTATAGGGTTGTAATAGGGGATGAAAGTTTATATGAATTTTGGCATTAATATAGATGATAATCTAAGCTTAAATATAGGCTAATCTGTTTTTTAAAATTCCACCCCCGGGAGTTGCAGTGCAACGAAACAACACTGTAGTTCACGCGGCGAAGCCACGAGCGGGCCGCTAGTAATTAATAATACAACCGTAGTGCAGTGTGCTATAACACGCAATATCTCGAATTTAGGTTGAAAATGGTGGAGAGAAGCAATAAGCTCCCTCTAACTACCATGCTAGGCGGAAAAAAGCGTGCTTATAGTCTTAGTTATCTAGTCGCCAAAATTCAAAATATAACATAACATAAAAAAAAATCACAAATAATTTTATAATTTGACATATGAAGAACATATCATATCATATTAAAAAGAAAATATGATATTTGAAATAAGATGACCTGTCATCGTGTGTGAATTTTCCAAAACTTCGTAAATAAATAAAACAACCCTTCGCAGTGATAATTAATAAAACAACCCTTATATAAATAAATAACATTTATTTCTATTCTTTTATACAATTACAAAATAATAACATAGATACATACAAAAAATAATCTTAAACTAAAAATATTGGCGTTCAATAAATAGCTACTTCGGTTAAAAATGATATCACAAAATATATACTTTTTATAAGAAAATATCTAAAATATCTAGATTTTTGTAATATATGTATTCATATTTTTCGAATCTAGACACGAACAAGGAAATAGAACGAATACTATATTGGTTTCGGTTACTGATATAACATTAATTATTATTATATAACAGAAAATAATGAATTTTCGAATAATTACAGATAAAACATATGCAAAAGATATAGTCATAAAAAATAATACCATTAATTTACTAATCTATGGCATATTTAGCCATCAATAATCGTTGTGGTCACACACACCTTAATATAATACATTATTAAGAAATTTCATTAATTTTCTGCCATTAATTTATGATCTTTTTGCTTAATATTACTTTTAAGGCAGGTTCTTCTAAAGAATCTATTTTTAACAACTTACATTTTGACTCTGTCCATATACGAAATTATCACATTTTTTATATCGGATTTGATTTAAAAGGGGGGTCCATAACCTCTTTGCTGTTAACTTAGTTCCTTCCATAATCTATTACATTATATAGTATATAATAGTATTTAGTAATTAATATGTAATAAATTTTCTGGAGAGAAGATAATAAATTAAATATTTAAATTATCTTTTTCTTATCTTATCTTTATCTTATAGCGATTGGTTGAGGATCCGATTCCCATTCGATCATTCGATCATAATTTTATTATTTTCATTTCTCCGCTTTGGTGAACAAGGCAAGGCGCAGCGTTGAGTTCCGCAACTAACTACGCAACGTTTTGACTTCAAATTATTACAACTGTTGATATGCATGATTTCAATAAAAATGACTTTAGCCCATTTTTGTCAATTCTCAGTGTCAATTATTGTTACAATGGGAGCGACGAAATATGATAACTAGATACGTACTTATTTTCAGGTTTTTTATAAAAAATCTCAATAGGTATAATATATATTTTTAAGCAATAATCATTGGAATATTTTTCATATGTATACGTAAAAGCGCGGCGTTGAGTTCCGCCACTCAACACGCAAAATCTCGATCTCTCTGACTACCCCTTTGAATAATAAAAAAAAATTCAGTTTAATGATTTTAATAATTTGTATATACTTAAAGAAAAGATTATTACAAAAAAAACACTACTTAAGAGGCGGATCGAGCTGTCAATAAATATTGTGGTCTAATCCACTTTAAATGGACCAAGTATAAAAAACTTAGATAATTACATTGAAAAAATCACACACCAGTCATTTTTATAATGTTACTAGCTGTGCCTGCGACTTCCTTCGCACAGAATTTAAAGAAGCAGTTATGACTGTAATTTGACCTTGATATTTTGGACAATTCACTAAATATCTTTATAATTTGTAGCCTATGTTTTATTCTGATATGTAAGCTATATTATTGTAAAGTTTCATTAAAATCCATTCAGTAGTTTTTACGTGAAAGATTAACGAACATCCTTAGAAACTTTCCCCTTTATAATATTAATTATGGTGATAATAAAGCGTTATATAATTAAGTGAACTTGTGTAAAGACCTAAAAATGTGCTTTTTTCACATTACGAGGATTCTATTTGGATAGCGGAACCTAACGCCGCGCTTTGTTTAAGACTAGAGACAAGGAAATGTCTTAATATAATACCTACAATTACAACTTGTTATATATTATAAATAGGTATTATATCAAACCAACACACATTTCTAATTTTTAAATTATAAAAAAAAATGTTTTCATACTATATCTAAGTTTTCTTAAAAATACAACATAATATTAATAATTTTAAAGTCACATACATGTTTTTTTAAATAAATATTCAATAATTGCTAGTAGATAGAACTGGTCGTGGCAGTATTTGGGGCTGAGTGACTTCCCATTCCGCCGCGCCCGGTAGTCCATACTTTTTCGGTTTTAGTACAAAGTTAAACTGTAAAAGAACAAATGATAAATATAATAAAATAAATTATAATTAAAATAAAACATTTGTAGAAAATATTAAAAAATTGTACAAAGCTGGATTCGAATCCGCGCCTCTTGGTAAATTATATTACAACTACGTCAAAGCGTGTTTACAATGAATTTTTGTTAGCATTTTTGTAGAGGGAATCTATATAAAAACTTAGCCGAATGTAGAGCGTATGGCTTAGTAGTCGGAGCGCGAACAGTGTCGAAGTTGAGTAGGTTCGAGTTCCGCTACGATAATGTTTTTTTACAAGCGTTATATAAAAATGTATTTTATAATGTTAAAATCAAAGTTTAGAACGAAGTGCCGTCGCAGCGCAGTGATATTGTCTAACTGTAGCGTATATAACTGACTGTAATCCGATGGTTGTGGGTTCGACACCCACTCGGGGCAATGAATATATTTAAATTATGCATTTGCAGTATGCTTTGTGTTACGCCAAATAACACGTAATCTCGATTTCGGACGGAACGAAGAACAGTGTTTTAAACCTCTGACCACCCTGTTATAAAAAAAAAACGGAAACCCGAAAAAAATGATAAAAAAACTTGCAAAACTCACAACAATAATCCCATAAATAGCGCCAACAGCGAACCCAACGGCGACATCACTCCAGTGGTGCTTGTGGTCGACCACTCTCGACAGCCCCACGTACCACGCGCCCATCAGCACCGCGAACTGTATGCCGTGACGCAGGAGCTTAGAACCCCGCCATTTGCCTTTCACTTGTAGATAACACTGAGGGTAAAAAATGAATAAGATAAAAAAAAAACATAAAAGATAAAGATTTTTTTAGAAAATGTCTTTTCAACTTCTGAAGTGTGTCAATGAAGTGAAAATGTTATAAGTCACTTAAAAGTTTTTACATATATAACCACCGAGACTACCCAGTAAACTTAATAGGAAGTCTCGATTACTTAGGTTGAGAGATAAAGTAGATGAATTTTTAAAGAAAACGTATAAAAATTTGAACGCAGCGGGATTCGAACCCGCTCCTCCTGAATACCGTTCAGGCGCTCTAACCACTGAGCATGCATTTTAATATAGCATTTAAAGTAGAAGAATTTTGGTTTTTATTATGTAGAAACAGAAATATAAGAAATCTATAAAATAAATAAAATTCAAGTGTCTGTTTGTAACATTAAAATAATCGCTTTTTGCTACATATATTATTATTGTATATATTAACATGGTACTGCGAACTGTATTCCGTGACGCAAGAGTTTAGTACCCCACCATTTGTCTTTCACTTGTAACATAGAAGGATTCATCTTTAATCATACATAGTATAAAGCAAAGTCGCTTGCTGCGTCTGTCTGTATGTGTGTATATATTTTCAAAACTACGTAACGGATTTTGATGCGGTTTCTTTTAACAGAAAGATGAGAATGATCCAGAAGGAGGGTTTATACGTATAATACATCCATAAATATAGTAGAGAAACACTGATAATTTTAGAGGTGTCTAATGTGATGTCTATTGCCTATAGTGAAAGAGTTGTGTAGTTCATGCAAGCGAAGCCGCGGGCAGGCCACTAGTTTAGTATAAAAATATGTAAAAATATAAAGAGAATCGAAGTAACGTAATCTAAATTCGGAATTATTTGTAAAAAATGTTCTATTATTGTAAAATGACGAATTTCAATTAATATACTCGCTTGCTTGAAAAATGTTAGCCAATGTCATAATAACATTTTACAAACAGAAAACATAAAAATTCTGCTGCGTTCAAATTTTTATACGTTTTCGAAAAATATTTTAATTGATTTTTTTTTTATAGCTTTCACGCTGTATCCCGCACACAGCAGGGTAGGCAGAGGAAACCTAGTGTTAAGACACTCCGTTCCCCACTTTCCGCCGAATTCGGAGGCATTGCGTGTTAAGTGGCGGAACTTAACGCCGCGCTTTATCTCGGCACCAGAGTGAAGAAAATGGAAATATTAAATATTTCCACTCCTCGAGTGGGAATCGAACCCACGACCAGTCGTTTACAGTCACACGCTTGTGCCACTGGGCCACGACTGGCCACAATTCTGGTTGAATTGAATTTTTTACTTAAATTTAAAGACCAGGATTGTTGGATGTTGCATTAAGTGTACAGATTTCTGATTTAATTTCCTTATTTTAATTATATTTTACAATTACAATATTTTTTTTCTGCGTCACGCTTTTTTCCGTATAGAAGGGTAGTCAGAACGAATCTAGTAAGTGACTAGATTTATTCAAGACATTGTTTGTTGAGTGGCGGAACTCAGCACTGCGATATGTCTTATCTGGACATATATAAAGCAGATAACCTGTATAATCGTTCTTTAATAATCTAATAGCTTCTTAAATAATATTTTTTTCAAATGGCAATCGAACTTAAATCCATTCAATCACATGTACAGTCAGATACTACGCCACTTGGCATTTATTTATCGTTTTAATAATACTTACTTATATTATAAATGCGAAAGTCTGTGTGTTTGTCTGTCACGCTTTCACGGTTAATCTATTGGTCCGATTTGGATGAAATTTAGAATTAAAGTAGTAAAAGTGACTGGGTCTAACATAGGCTACTAATTATTTCAAAAATCAACCTCTAAAAGGTTGAAATAGGGGATGAAAGTTTATATGACAAACCTTAACCGCTTGACCAATTGTAATGGATTTTGGCATAAATATAGTTGATAATCAAAGCTTAAACATAGGCTAATTTATTTTTTAAAAATCCACCACCGAGAGTTGTAACAAAACGAAATAGTTCAAGCAGCGAAGCCGCGAGCGGGCCGCTAGTTAATAATATAACATGTTCGTGTTAAAATTTTACAGCTTATTGCATGAAAAATAACGTGGGGATCGGAGTGTCGTTAACACTAGGTTTCCTTTGCCTGCTGTATCCTGCACACAGCAGGGTGCTGTTTGCAGGATACAGCATGAGGTTAATAAAAAATACAAAAAATACTTACAATGAAGAAAATAGCACTGTACATAGCAAAACTAGCGTGAGCGCTCGGGAACGAGAGACGCATCTCCTTTAGCTCAGCCGCGTTGTTGGTAGCGCAAGAGAACGCTTGGATGTAGCCTAAAGAGTTGAGATCTGATGTCGCGTCTGGTGTTGGTTTACACAACTGAAATACAAATTTTGAAATATATAGTAATAATAAATAAGTGGCGGAACTTTACGCCGTGCTTTGCCTCGATACCAGAACGAAGAAAATGGAAGTATTAAATATTTCCACTCCTCGAGTGGGAATCGAACCCAGAACTAATCGCTTTACAGTCACACTTTGTGCCTCTGTGCCACGACTGGCCCCTGGGCTGGGATTTTTAGCTTTATGCTTTTTTTCGTATAACCAAGTTGTTGGAGAACCTAGTGTCAAAACACTCCATAATTTAATCGATAATAAATAGGTAGAACTAAATACCGTGATTTGTCTCTTTTTAATCACTACCTCAAATGGGGAATCCCAAATCCAATAGTGTTATTAATCTACGCTGTTCAAGACAATGATTTTTCCAAAATTTCTTTCTTTCTTAATTCCTTCTTAATTCTTTTTTTTCAAAAGAATTTTTTTGTTTTGCAGACTTCTTTAGGTTAGGTGGCTGTCTGGTAAACAAAAGAGCTTTATCAATTGATTATGGAAGTCGGTAAATCTAATCTGTCAAGTTATAACTTTAATTAGTTACAACGCTTGGACAAGATGTCCGAGATATAGTTTGTCAGTTAGACAGCCAGTTATTCAGTCCGATTAGTCAAAAAGTGTCCTTTTATCACCTAACATTTACAAATAGTTGAAAAATTTAGGAACTGCAGCTTCACGTCTTTATCCTCATAGCACGGCCGTTAGAAGAGAGAAAACTTAATGTCAAGACACACTCTGTTCACTTCACTTTTCGCCCGAAATCGAGATATTCTATGTTGAGGCGGCAGAATTTAACGCTGCATTTTGCCTTAGAAACCAGAGCGAAGAAACGAAAATAATTTAAACACAACCATTCCTTTGAATATAAATCGAACCGACAACCAATTTCATTAACAATCAGCATACTTACATCAAAAAAATAAGGCCTCAGTCGTCCAATAACGTATTTCGCAGAATTCACCGTGAACTGTTGACATGCTGCACCAAATGTGAATATGCCTATCGACGTATAGCTCTCCCATATCCAACCGGATACAAGGGAGCCGGATAGGAACTTGTCACCTACGCCCTTACCACGCTTGTCGCGGACCACTTCTATTATAATAATCTGGGAATTAAAGAAATAAATATCTATATATATATATGTAAATGACAAAAACAGTTTAAAAATATTAGCTAAGTTATAGAAAAAGGCCAGTCGTGGCTTGTGAGCACAAGGTGTGACTGTAAACTCTACTGGTTGTGGGATCCATTCTTAATATAAGGATGGAAGCAAATATTTTTTATTTCCATTTTCTTTTAAACATTTTTAAAGTGTTATTCCACACTTAGGAAAATTGAAAAAGACATTTAAAGAAAACGTATAAAAATTTGAACGCAGCGGGATTCGAACCCGCGCCTCCTGAATACCGTTCAGGCGCTCTCACCACTGAGCCATGCGTTCTACTAGCCGCTGCGTCGAAATTCTTATACGCTTTTTATTACAACTTATTTATGTTGTTAGCATCTCTGTAGAGAGATTTTTACAAATTTCTGCTACCCAAAGATTATTCTACGAACAATCATTTGGCAAGAGAGAATGCTATTTATTAAATACTTTTAAACATTTTTAAAGTGTTATTCCACACTTAGGAAAATTGAAGGAAACTTAGGAAATTGGATTGTTATTCCACAATTAGGAGAATTTCGACGCAGCGGCTAGTAGAACGCATGGCTCAGTGGTAAGAGCGCCTGAACGGTATTCAGGAGGCGCGGGTTCGAATCCCGCTGCGTTCAAATTTTTATACGTTTTCTTTAAATGTCTTTTTCAATTTTCCTAAGTGTGGAATAACACTTTAAAAATGTTTAAAAGTATTTAATAAATAGCATTCTCTCTTGCCAAATGATTGTTCGTAGAATAATCTTTGGGTAGCAGAAATTTGTAAAAATCTCTCTACAGAGATGCTAACAACATAAATAAGTTGTAATAAAAAGCGTATAAGAATTTCGACGCAGCGGCTAGTAGAACGCATGGCTCAGTGGTAAGAGCGCCTGAACGGTATTCAGGAGGCGCGGGTTCGAATCCCGCTGCGTTCAAATTTTTATACGTTTTCTTTAAATGTCTTTTACATTTTCTTTGCTCTGGTGTAAAGGCAGAGCTTAACAGGTTAAGCTTCCAGAATTAGGTGGAAAGTGGGGAACGAAGTGTCTTAACATTAGGCTGCAATGCCACCACTAATGTATGTGGGATACAGCGTGAAAATAAAAAAAATACTTTGGAATGTTTGAGCTTACGTAGTCTTATATGTTTTTTTCAGCTTCACGCTTTCTCCCGTATAGCTGGGTAGTCAGTGTCAAATCAAGTCTAGGTGCTGTCAAGACACTCCGTCTTGTGTGTGGCGGAACTCAACGCTGCGTTTTGTCTTTGGTGAAGTAATTAAAAAAATAAATATAATCATTTTTCCACCACCGCCATTCCACCACTTAGTACGCAATGCTAAAAATAACTATTTTAAGAACATTTTTAAGTGGAATTGAATACTCTCTTTATAAATAATACCTATATAATTCCTATTTCTGCAACGCGCACTGTAAATCTATGGGAATATCAAGAAGATTTACTTCACTTTTAGATTTATTATGTAAAAACATACTCGAAAAACAGAGAAAATATAAAAAGACGTTTAGTTTTTACAAAATTACAAATTACAGTAACGACGTTGAGGGCAAATCCGATACCCGCCAGCAGGCCTTCAGATATAGTTTGCTCCTTGAAAGGCAGTTTTAAGCTGTCATCGTCCGGGAAGTAGCCGCGGTGGTAGGGCTCCGCGAACAAATGTATCATTAGTATGGGCACAGCCACTGAAATAAATAGAAAATATATGAAATTAATAAAAAAATTTAAAAAATTACCAAAAAATTGTCAACATTGCGTTTTGATTTTGGGCGGAAAGTGGAGGGCGGAGTGTCTTGACACCAGCCCCCTCTGACTATTCAGCTATTTGAAAATAGGCATGAAACTATAATAAAAAATATTAATTGTGTAATTGATTGCCTTTCTTTTGAACCTACCTAGAAAATTTTAGAAGTATTTTTTAATATAGAGAAGAAAAAGAGTAGAAGAGCAAAATAATTTAATAAAATGTAAAAAAAACTTAAGCAAGCTAATAAAAAAATAAGTCGTTAAGTAGATTAAATATGTCTATCTACAATTAACGGCGGTTTAAACATTAATAATTTATTTAACGTGTATTTTCCAGCCTTTATACAATGGACATAAATTTCATTAGGGTTTTTTGGCCAACATTATAAAATACTGGAGATTCTTAAAGAATATGACGTATAAAGAGCACATTATGATATTATTTTATAGTTTATAGTCTTATTGTAAACTGGTTTTGTGGTTTGGCATAAACTGTATATAATAATAATATATAGGTGACACACAACGTTTTACTACCTAACACATATTTATGTAATATTTATTGAGTTTATTTTTATAATATTAAAATTAAGAATTACTTGGTTATGTTTTAAAAGTGTATTTTTTTTATATTTTGGAGTACTTCCGTTACATAGAGAGGATGTATCGTCAAAACTACTGGTCCTAGAAAACTGGAATTAGTTGCGTGAAAAAGTAGAATTCTCAATCAATTTAGTTATTCAACTATTAATAATTTTCAGAGAATCCTAAAGGGGTATCAGTTAATGAAAGTAAATGAAGAAATTCAAGCAGGATAATAATGTAATTTTGAAAAAGTTGAAAGTTTTTTTTTTAGCTTCACTCTGTATCCCGCACACAGCAAGGTAGGCAGAGGGAACCTAGTGTTAAGACACTGCGTTCCCCACTTTCCGCCGAATTCGGAGGCATTGCGTATTAAGTGGCGGAACTTAACGCCGCGCTTTGCCTCGACACCAGAGCGAAGAAAATGGAAATATTAAATACTTCCACTCCTCGAGTGGGAATTGAACCCACAACCAGTCGCTTTACAGTCACACGTTGTGCCTCTGCGCCACGACTGGCTTTATATTAATCGAAAGTATAATAATGATTAATGTTATAAATATTTAAAAAAGATTTAAAAGAGGTATAAATATAAATAAATTAGCAAGATGAGGGAAATGAACTTCAACCACCCGGTAAGGACGGTCACACGCCACGTCGGTTGACGACCGTCGACTGTTTCATATTGTTGATATCGCAATAATACCAAGATAAACATTGTAAAGTGCTTTGTCCCCTTTTAATCAATGATTCATATCAACATGTTAATAAAGAGATGTATAATTATTGGTACAAAGATGACGAATTTAATTACTCAGTTACATTGAAATATTTTGTTACTTTTTGTACTTTTCTTGCTTTTTTTGTGTATATATTTAACATTAATACAACAACTTTAAGTAAGATCCATTTAGTTTTTTTTATTTTTTTTTATATAGACACAGAGTGCCTAGTGTTAGATTATTTCGCATTTTACTTCCCATTGGAATCAGATAACTCGCGAGATAAGTGGTGGAACTCATGAAGCAATTAAATATCACTTTTTAGCTTCATGCTGTATCCCGCACATACTAGGGTAGGCAGACTGAACCTAATGTTAGGACACTGACACTCCATTCCCCACTTATAAATATACATATATGTTTTTCGCTGTATCCCGCACATAGCAGAGTAGGCAGAGGCAACCTAGTTTTAAAACACTCCGTCCCCTACTTTCCGCCGAATTCGGAGGCTTGCGTGTTAAGTAGCGGAACTTAACGCCGCGCTTTTACCTCTGACATCAGAGCGAAGGAGCGAGGAGTGGAAATATTTAATGGAAATATTAACCACTCCTCCAGTGGGAATCGAACCCACAACTAGTAGCTTACAGCAACACGACCACTGCGCCATAACTGGCTCCATCATCATTAGCCTATTTAAAATTCCCCCGAGTGACAATCGAACACACTACCATCACGTTTACAGTGAGACGTTATCATAGATATCATTTTTGATACAGGTATGTAAAAGAAAAGTAGTCCCTGTCAGGTATAATACCCAGAGTCACCATTTTTACGATTTAAGAGTACTTTTAGAGCAATTTTGTTTTATTGCGCAAAAATTGAATTCTACATCTTTGCTCGCAACAATTAAAAACTGATTTGAATTTAAAGTTATAGCAAGATTTATTTTTTGTGTACTAGTAAAAAACAATATAATATTTTTATAGCATGAGCTTACTTCTTTTGCCTAAACAGACAGAATACTAAGAAAATAATTTAAAGAGTTTTTCTTTTACTTTTTCATAGATATGTACATACTTTTTAGGGCCAGTCGTGGAGCAGTGGCACTAAGTGCGACTGTACTGCGACTGGTTGTTGATTCTCACTCGAGGAGTGGAAATGTTTAACATTTCCTTCTAGTGTGGAGGCAAAGCGCGGCGTTAAGTTTCAATTCGGCATTCAGCGGTGCGTAGGGAACGGAGTGTCTTAACACTATGTTCCCTCTCTGCCTACTGCTGTGTGCGGGATACAGCGTGAAGTTAAAAAAATGTATATTTTATATCAATGTAAAAGTAAAACCGTGTCTGTAGAACCATATTGACGCTTACATCAATTGAAGCATATAATATGAGATAACAAGAGAATTTGGTAATCTTTAATATTTTAAAAGTTATTTTTCCACTTCATTAATTATAATGTGACTGATGCATGTCAGTCTACAGTCTACAATATATTCATTAATTATATATTGTAGACTGTAGACTGATATGCCTCAGTCACACTACGAGACTATAGTGAACTCGAACTACTGCAAAGTGTTCGAAATTTCGGATTTTCTAATTTGAGGGTGACCTCCAAAATCTGTAAACTAAAACAAGATACGTGAAAATGCCTTATTTTTTAACCCATTTCCCGGACGTTTGAAAGAAACATGGTTTCTGAGTTACTCAGTAAAATACAATGTTGTTTTGGTGGTCATAAACGGAATTTAGATAATTTTAATATAATTTTAAACGTTTCCTTTTTCTTATTTTTATGTGTAAATCAAAATTATTTTATCTATGACCAAACACTGGACTATAAACACTACTCCGGATGTTACCCGGATGTCTTCTAAACTAGAAAAAATCCGGGGAGACCCAGTTGGATGGCAAACCTATCTAAAATAAAAAAAACATTTAGAAAACTCTGACCGCTAAGCCATGCGTTCTACTACCTATTCAACCTATCTGAAATGTCTTTTTGAATACCAAATATACGCAAATAACCTAAACCTAAATAAATCTCTTTTTAAAAATAAACATTACAACGATTGAGATAAGAAGGAAAATGCGGTATAGTAAGTAATCTATTGCAGATAATAGATAAAGCAATCTATAGTGTGATATATTACTGTAATCGGAAAAGATTTAAAGAAAATATTATAAAATATACTCATATATGCCACCGTTTGGGGCATTCGGCACGACGGTCCAGTCGTGACGCAGCGGCACGAACGTGTGACTGTAAAGTACTGGTCGTGAGTACGATTCCCACTCGAGGAGTGGAAATATTTATTATTTCCATTTTCCTTCGCTCTGGTATCAGAGGTAAAGCGCGGCGTTAAGTTCCGACACTCAACACGCAATGTCTCTGTGTCTTAACACTAGGTTCCCTCTGCCTACACTGCTGTATGCGGTAAGCTAAAAAAAAATATGTCATCGTAGATCAGCGGCATAGTATTTGACTGTTAATATTTGTTGTTGGTTGTTGGTTGTGGGTTCGATTCCTAATGGCAGAAATGATAACAATTATATAATTTTTATACATTTCCTCGCTTTGACAAAGTACTTCTTTGTCTTTCAG
Organism: Dryas iulia moderata; assembly: GCA_019049465.1. Taxonomy (NCBI): domain Eukaryota; kingdom Metazoa; phylum Arthropoda; class Insecta; order Lepidoptera; family Nymphalidae; genus Dryas; species Dryas iulia. The sequence continues at coordinate 3,731,834 of CM032430.1, read as the reverse complement.
CCTGGCTGAAGTGCGGGGTTAAGTTCCACCACTTAACATGCATGTCTTAATTTCAAGCGCAGTTTTTGAGTGAATTTAAATTTGTAGACCTCTAAAAATACGTTTAATAAATCTTCAAGAATTATCGCTTATTATGGAGTACCCCGTAAGCAAAGACAGCCTAACTATGTTTATCATAAATAATATTTGGTTTTGGTTTATGTGCTTTATTTAAAAATTTAATAAGTACTTTCTACTTGTATTTATCGACTTGCACACTAGGTTAGGTGGTAGAAAATGTTTTTTTTTTTAGCGTTAACCCCGCATTTTGTACATGTTGTTAAATTGTGTGCAATAAAAGATACAAATAAATTAATATATACTAATAAATTGTAATATAAATTTATGGTAAGTATCATCCCTATTTATTCTGCCTTGTGGTTGGATAGTATAAGTATAATGCTTATAAAATGTTCCTTCCAATCCTTTTTCCACATATCAGGGTATTCAGAGAGAATCTAGTGTCAAGACACTTCGTCCTCCACTTTCCGCCCAAAATCGAGACATTTTGTGTGCAGAGTGGCAGAGCTCTACGGAGTGCTTTGTCTTAGGTTTCAAGAAATGAACATTAAAATACAATCTTTGCCCTGAGTGGGTATTGAACCCAGAACCATTGCTTTTACAGTCATACGCTATCCAATTACCCCTGTATCTTCGGTGGTAATGCATATATCAACGATAAAAAAGGAAAAAAAATATATAAGGAACAACTGTTCTAGCCTGAACTACACTAAAGGAGTGTCTCTTACTATAGTCGGCCAAGGCTACTTTTCTCATTCAAATGATCCACCTACAAAGAATATTGTGTGTCATTATTGCATACACTCTGAATTTCGTTATACAGATGACTGGTAACCGGATGTTACTGTGAGGTATTTCTATTAAATAACTTTTATCCCAATTTAGTATTCGAACTTGGGACGTTTGTATTCTACTCAGTACGAGAGTGTTGAATCAAATTTATTAAAGGACTAAAGAATATTTTTTTTAGCTTCACCCTGTATCCCGCATACAGCAGAGTAGGCAGAGGGAACCTAGTTAAGACACTCCGTTTCCGCTTTCCGCCGAATTCTGGAGGTATTGCGTGTGGTGGTGGAACTTATCGCCGCGCTTTACTTCTCGATAGCAAAGCGAAGGAAATGGAAATATTAAATTTAATAATTAATTTCCACTCCTCGAGTGGGAATCGAACTCACAAACAGGTGGCTTTATAGTCACACTTTGTGCCACTGCGCCACAACTGGCCCCTCAACTGGAAGGAATAATGCCTCACCATTTAACATAGTTTAGCGTGATATCCTACTACGCGTTATACTTGTAGGTTCAATTCTGCTTTTTTGTATTTACTAGTAGACATGTTGACGCGTAAATGCGCGTTACCTTAGCAACGTGAATATCATTTTAAATCTGTTTGTTCTATATTTATTTTATTAATTTAATATACTTCTGAATGGAAAATGCTTTCTAAATTTCAAATGTACTGTATATTGTAGTAGTATGTTGTAGTAGTAATGAAATACTCTTTATTGTACACTTACACACAAATAATACACAAAAGAAACAACAATAAAAATATTAAATAGCACAATAGGCGGCCTTATCGCTAAATGAGCGATCTCTTCCAGGCAACCTTACGGTAGAGGAGAGAATAAATAAATGAAACGGGAAGGGGTGCATAGAGGAGTAGAGTAGTATGTTGTAGTAGTATGTTGTAGTAGTATGTTGTAGTAGTATGTTGTAGTAGTATGTTGTAGTAGTATGTTGTAGTAGTATGTTGTAGTAGTATGTTGTAATAGTATGTTGTAGTAGTATGTTGTAGTAGTATGTTGTAGTAGCATGCTTCTATGTAAACGGCTTTCTACATGGCAAAACTACACGTTTTGTAACGCAACGTAGGGCCCACCACATAATACGTTGAAAAGCTCAGATAAAAATGTCTTTTTACCTACTTTATAAAAACGGGGAGGTATAAGAATATTATTTAAAATCTCTATATAAGGTTTGTTCGACTATCACAGAGTATAGTACTCGAGCGAGGCCAAACACTTCATTTCACGGTGACATTCCTCTTCCGGACTGTAAAAGGTTACGACTACTGAGATAGATAAGAAGTCCGTTTGCTTTTATTTAGATGTTTTAATATATTTTTTTTAAATTGTTTATGGGGCCAGTCGTGGCCCAGTGGCACAAGCGTGTCACTGCAAACGACTGGTTGTGGGTTCGATTCCCAATCGAGGAGTGGAAATATTTAATATTTCTATTTTCTTCTCTCTGGTGTCGAGGCAAAATGCGGCATTAAGTATCGCCACTTGACTCCTCCGAATTCAGCGGATAGTGGGGAACGGAGTATCTTAACACTAGGTTCCCTCTGCCTACCCCGCTGTGTACGGGATACAGCGTGAAGTTGAAAAATAAAATTGTTTACTGATCAAAAGAGTCTTTCGAAGAAATGGATTTACTCCTAAACTATTAGGAAATTGCAATTTCGAATAGATTAGAGGACAGTTGATCGGTGATTGTAATAAAATTTATTTTCAGATTGTAATTGTAATTTTCGAATTATCGCTACCAAAGTATGGTAACAGTTAAAACGTTCTATTTCACGCGCTGAACACAGTGCCATATATTCATATTTCAATTAACTGAAGATGAACTAAAATACTTTATGATATTAAAAATTTACCTGTTCGCTCAGCTCCCACGTTAAGTAGTAAATTATATTTAAATAGGTACATCAAGAATTATAGGGCAGGCAGCAAAAGAAATATAAGTAACCTAAACTAAATATGTTTCTATTTCTTATTGCTCAGTCAAAATGATTATCGAATCGAATGTTGCCTTGCGCTGTGTACAGCGAATTGATTACTGAACTGCCAATTACATCATTTTTACCATCGATTCAATTATTTTGATGAATGATTTTTAGAACTATATGAAATAACTGGAAAATTGTAATTTGTTACTATTAGTAAAGCGCGGCGTTAAGTTCCGCCACTTAACACGCAAAGCCTCCGAATCCGGCGGAAAGTAGAGAACGGAGTGTCTTAGCACTAGGATCCCTCTGCCTACCCTGCTGTGTGCGGGATTACAGCGTGAAGCTAAAAACAAGTAAAATCTTGGCTCAGTGTAACAGCGCCTGACTGCATACAAAATGGCTAAGGTTTGGATTCTTATTCGGAGGAATGATTACTTATAAATTATTTCCATTTTCATATAACTCGCAATGTCTCGGAGCAGACTGCGGAGTGTCTTGACACTAAGTTTTCTATTGCTTATGTGGGCTAAAAAACGTGAAATTCTATGGTTTTCTCGCATATAAATTGATGTATTGCCGAAAAATAATACAGCTTTCAGATTACATTTAACATTTTTAAAGTGTTATTCACAGTTAGGAAATTGCAAAAGACATTTAGAATATTTAGAAAGCGTATAAAAATTTGTACTCATCGGGAGTCGAGCCCGTGCCTCTTAGTAACGGTTCTTGGTAAGCGCTCTGACGGCTAAGCTGTGCGGTCTACTACCGGCTGCGTCGAAAATCTTATACGCTTATTACAATATATAATAACAACATAAATAAGTTGTTTCCAAAGTAAAGTTTCCTAGAGGCGCGGGTTCGAATCCCGTTACGTTCAAATTTTAATACGTTTTCTAAATGTCTTTAACTTCCAGATAATTTTTACAATTAAAATAAAAATAAATAAATAGCTTCACGCTATATCCCGCACACAGCAGGGTAGGCAGAGGGAACCTAGTGTTAAGACACTCCGTTCCCCACTTTCCGCCGAATTCGGAGGCTTTCGTGTTAAGTGGCGGAACTTAACGCCGCGATTTACCTCGACACCAGAGCGAAGAAAATGGAAATATAATTTCCACTCCTCGAGTGGGAATCGAACCCACAACCAGTCGCTTACAGTCACACTCTTGTGCCACTGGGCCACGACTGGCCACAAATTTTTACAACTTATTATATTTAGACGCTTTTATTTGAAAAACAGTTGTGAAAGAAGGTGACTATACTACTTATCGTGTACACTTGAATGCCCCAAATACGTCACGATAGCGTCATCTCACCTTTGGCAGGATACTCGTGACTCATAAAGAAGTCGTGGTATTTTTTTCTACAACCTCTAACGGTATTTCTAAATGTCGTACCAAATTTTAAGTAAATATTAATTTCGATAATAAGTGGAACGGTTTATTTATTAAAATACTAGCGGCCCGCTCTCGGCTTTGCCGCGTGATCTACCTGACTGTTTCGGTATATTGCAACTATCGGGGGTGGCTTTTTGAAAAATAAAGTAGCCTGTGTATAACTTTGGTATTCTCAACTATATATATGCCAAAATTCATTACAATCGATCAAGCGGTGTAGATTTTTCATATAAACTTTCATCTCCTATTTCAACCCTTTAGAGGTTGATTTTTGAAAAACTAATTAGCCTATGTTAGACCCAGTCATTTTTACTACTTTCATTCTAAATTTCATTCAAATCGAACCAGTAGCTTAACCGTGAAAGCGTGACAGACAAACAGACATTCGCATTTAAAATATAAGTATGGATATTTTTTAAAGTAAATAATTTTAATGTTTCTTTTAAGTTTTTAAGAAGAAGAAAAGATGCTATATAATAAAAAATAGCTTACTTTAGTTTCAATATAAAAAAAAGACCTATATTGCAACAAGTAAGCCTAAAAGCAACAAATTAAAATGTCTCCTAATACATATGCGAATCGGGGCCAGTCCTGGCGCAGTGGTACAAGCGTATGACTGTAAACGACTGGTTGTCGGTTCGATTCCCACTCGTAGAGTGGAAATTAATATTTCCATTTCCTTCGCTCTGGTGTCGAGGCAAAGCGCGGCGTTTAGTTCTGCCACTTAACACGCAATGCTTCCGAATTTGGCGGAAAGTGGGGAACGGAGTGTCTTAACACTAGGTTCCCTCTGCCTACCCTGCTGTGTGCGGGATACAGCGTGAAGCTAAAAAAAAATATAGAAGCGGAAATAAGAACTTTTTTCTTCTTCAACTACTATCAATTCTTATAATTAATTAATTAATGACCTACTAAACCTTAAACAAAGGTGTAATACTGACACCTAGTATATACTAGTGTTTATATAAACACTATATATAAGTACTATATAGTGTTTGACTGTTGACATATCCATCGACTTAAGTGCTCTTGACGTTATAAAAATATTGGCGGCCGTTGCTTTATCTTTGTAAATTAAATGTATCAAGTGGATGAAATACGTTTTTATTGATTAATACCTACAGTGTAAAATGAAAAATGAATAGTTTAATATTTTTTTGTATAAAAATTTTTTTTTTTATATTTTTGCTATTATACCTATAGGCACCGTCGTAAAGCAGTTACAATGTTTATTGTGGGATCGATTTTCGATCAAGGGAATGTTTATGTGAAATTTATTCTTAATGTTTTCTTTCCTCTTCACTTATTTAACTATGTTTTATTGAGAAAACAGTACTAAATTTTACTAACATCATAGTAGGCTAGGCAGAGAGAACCTTTTCTCCACACAATTCACTCTCCATTTTTTATTCCAATTCAAGACATTCCTTGTTGAGTGGCAGAACACAACGGAACGGAACGGAACGGAATTTAACATTATAGGCGTTTAAAGTTCCTACCAAAATGTAACTAAATAAAGCTAAGTGTTCACCGCAGTAACATTTGAATAACTATTTTTATAATCACTTTAATCGGCGTTAAGTTCCGTCACGTAACGTAAACGCCGTCCGGGAAGTGGAAAACGGAGTGTCTTGACACTAGGTTCTCTCTGAAGCTTCACCAAAAGAACTAAATATTAAAAAAATAATGTAAATATTCTAATTTTACTAGTATAACAAACACAACGATAACACAGGAATCTACAATCGTATCTAATATCTTTTAATTTATGAAAAAATGTTACTATCACTGAAATGATTAATGTTATCGTGAATCATTATAAATTATGTTTGCTTTTGTATTTACACATCATACTTTCAAAGTGTACTTTTAAATAAACGTGTAAAATAAGAATATAACCGTTAAATAATATAATGTAATAAATGTAAATAATATTATTATATTATGCATTCTTTTAACACGCAATATCACAATTGCGGGAAGGAGGAGAACGAGTGCCATATCACTAGGTTCTCTCTGACTACCCTGTTAAGTGGAAAAAAGCCTTAAGCTGTATTGTATCTTATAGCTCCTATAGCTTTTGGCGCGTATTCTAAACAATAAGCCTACACATACAAATATTAACAATACAAATATTAACATGGTCTGATTTAGTGCTTAAGGTTGATTTTGGGTTTAGAACAGAGTGACAAGACACTAGATTCTTTTAACTTCTTTTTATTACTTTGTAAGATAATTCATTGTTAATTGTTGTGTTAACATTAAGAACTAAAAAAATATCAGCTAATTGTGATTTTTATATGATTACTACACAAACAAATATTGAATCGTTAATTGCAATTAATTTTTACCGAACACTGTTACGTATACATATAAAATTAAAACATATATTAAGAAATAACTAATATAATCTAAACTAAAAGTGCAATATACTTTTTAAATTACTTACCACAAGCCAAAACCAGTACATCTAATATGATTTTCCATATTAATTTGTCCACAGCCATTATGAGAAAGCACAAGGTTAGAAACTTTTCGAAGTCACAATATAACGGGAGGCATTGAAAAAAAAAATATTACAACTAAATTAATTAACAACACAGTACGTTTCGCGAACACCGCACCCGATGATGATAATCTTGCAACTGATAAAACAGGTAATCTAACAAAACGTTAGTCATACTAAGATTTTCTTAAAAAACAACGAATATTATTCCTTATTTCCTTTGCAATAGAGCTTAAAATCAACAGCCATTTGAAATGTTGAATTAGAAATCTGTAATTGAAGGTCTTATATATTTATTTACATTATATAAATCAATGTTTTATTATTTATAGTGGTATTTGAAAACTATTATTGGGAATTCAACTGACATTGCAAATTTAATGCTTTCTGTATTTTTCTTTGTGTAACGCCATCTAGTGGTAATTAAGTAAACTATTTTTGTAAGGTTTTCTATGGCCTTAATAGGTGGCTACAGTGATATTTATTTAATCTTTCCATTCATTAATATTGTCGTAATTGTAATAAAGATAAAGAAAGTTATTATTTTTTAATTGCAGTGCTTTTAAATTTTTTGCTTGTTTTCTTTTTGATTTAACCTATAGTTTAATTGGCTAATAAAAGCTATCGTTGAGAGATAAGAGCAAATTCAGCAGTTTAATTTTTTTCACGGAAGTCAACGAAGCTTTTTGTGTTTTATTTTGAAAGAAGCCACTAAATATTTTATTTTAATATCTGACCATTTTAATGTATAGTAAGATTCGGTGCTAAACTCAATGCTATAATCAGTTAGATGTCACTGAGATTCAATATTGCAAGTATATAATATTCTCCAAAAGACGTTTAAAATATATTTCGCCCTTATATGATTTTTTTTCCTATGTTAGTAGGTGAGTGTTATAATAGTGGCATAAGTCAAGGCCGCGTTTTTATTAGACAATAAAGAGAAGAAATTAAAATGATTTAATTATAATCATTCACCCTGAGTGGGATCGAATCCCCTATTATCGAATGTATAGTCAGACATTACTGCGCTCTGTTTTTTTGTGTTTATATATAATATTTTCTAAACAATTAAGTAACTAAGCAATTGCTCTTTGTATAAAAAATCAGAAATTGACTATATTTTATTTATTGTTTGGGCTATTTGCAGCGGCAGGCTTCTTCCCGCTTAGCGGTAAAGTCAGAGGGAACCCAGTATTGAGACATTCCGTTCTCCACTTTCGGAAACTTTCGGTGGAACTCAACGCCACCTTCTGTCGTTAGTACCAGAGCGAAGAAATGAAAATTTCAAAAGAATCACTTCTCAGAGTGAGAATCGAACCCACAACCATGGCGTTGTCCCACTGCACAACAACGGTCTCAATTTTTATTGTAGGTAGTATAGAGGTATATTTTTTTTTATTAGAGGATATTGTAGTAAAAACAAAAGTTGAATCAGAACTTGTTTATTATGCATTTTAAAATATCCTAAACAAACTAACTACATTTATAAAATATGAAAAATAAATATACATAGAATGCGGCCACAAAACTAGTGCTAGGCAGTGTTTGCTTATAAATGTTACTGTAAAAGACTGTGTTGGTAAATCTTAGGTTATGTTGGTAAAGTTTAAAACATGTTGGTAAATTTAAAATTTGGTAAATGCAGAAATTTACAACTTTATTTTGGTATTTTGTTTTGAAAAATAGATTTCTAATATACTATATTACGTTTTCTACTAATGCTTTTTTTCTAATATACTATATTACGTTTATTTTAGCATTTACCATATTCCAGACTTTTACAGTAACACATATACATTATAATAAGTTAAGTGTATTAAATATTGTTCACTTAAACACTACAGCTACAACAACGCTTAGGCCTAATTAATTTTGATACTAAAAATAAAATGACTAAGATGTAAATATATTTATTTTCTTATAAGTATATAATATATAATATAATAAAATGTGTTACATAGATATGTATCTGTTCCAATTACTACAAAAAATGTTTTTTTTTATCATAAAGAAACGTCATTTTGACATTTAAAACAGATTAAATACACATATAGAGACATATAAAATACAGATAATATATATTTTTTATAATTGACTTATTCATATTAAATATAAGCTTATCTTTTATAATATATAATAATTACAATTTTTCAAAGTAAACATCTACATTATGCACCATACACAACTTAAAGCTAGAATAATCTATAAAATTTAAACTAAAACAACTGTTTTTTTTTCTACAATATCACAGAGTAAAAATACAACCCAAGTTCGAGACTCGGGTAATTTATTTACAAATAAACATGTGCCATATTAAATTATTCGTCGCTTACTTATAATAAGAAAGAAAAAACCGCTTTAAGCGGTTATGAACCTGTTACCTTTTAAGCAGAAATATGTGTTAAGCGGAAATTCTTTACTTTTATAAGCTAAGCGACGAATTCTCATAAATAGTAAAATTTTAAACATCAAATGCAGTGAATACCATAAAAACCTTGTTGTAGTAAGAAAAAATACTAATCTATTTATTGTACTTATAAATTTAGCTAAAACTCTAGAATAAATAACAGTTAAATACATTTATAATGTAGAAAAAAATTAAAAAAATCCTTAGCCTATAAAAACTTAGAATAACTAGTAAGCTGCCTCAAAATACTAAATGTCAAATCAATACATAAAAAAAATATATATTTATTTTTTATTATTTTGTTAAATAAAATATGAATTTAATATATCGTAAATGCCAATAATTAACCAATTATTAATGATAAAAAACTTTTTCAATAGTGTTTCTGCTAGAACTTCATTTAAAAATTAAAAAAAATAATATTGAAAACAGTTTGTACTTTCCTACTAAATGATTAGTTCAAAAACCATTATTATATATTTTGATTTATTATTAAAATATTTAACTATAATAAACATTTTTAAATATTACTTCATAAGCTGCAGTTTTAAATTCAACAGCTAAATTGAAAATATCAAAATTACTATATATATTATGGGGCCCGTCGTGGCCCAGTGGCGCAAGCGTGTGACTGTAAACGACTGGTTGTGGGTTCGATTCCCATTCGAGGGGTGGAAATATTTAATATTTCCATTTTATTCGCTCTGGTGTCGAGGCAAAGCGCGGCGTTAAGTTCCGCCACTTAACATGCAACGCCTCCGAATTCGGCGGTGCGCGGGGAGCGGGGAACGGAGTATCTTAACACTAGGTTCCCTCTGTCTACCCTGCTATGTGCGGGATACAGCGTGAAGCTAAAAAAAAAACTACAAATTTACCTTTAAAATTCGTAACATACGTGCATTCTCTATTGCATATACAACAGTAATTCTATGAACTTAGCAGTATTATGATCTTAATGTAGTTAGTAATAAGAACCAAATTGGAATAAACGATATATTATATCTTATATATATGTAATGACTTGTACAACATTGTCATACAAGCATTTCATACGTGAGGTGGTCAATAACTAATATACGAGTAAATCCATAGTGTAAAGTGACATAAGTAAAAATTTAATTTCGTAAAAAAATCGGTAAAAAGGGAAGAAAATTAAGATTTTTTTATTTTCCTGTAAATCTTTTTGTTAAAAATTAGATTTTTTCTAACGAATCATAAAGTAGTTTCAATTTTGTTCTTTTTTAAATACTAAAGTTGTTACTAATTTTAATATTTTAGAAGTTAAATAATGTTCACGTAAAAATGAATGGTTTTAATTACAAATTGAGTTAGTCAGTCAGTCATAGGAAAATAATACAAATTTTAATGGATCCAAATCATAATTTAGGCCATTTAAAAATTTTTGATTAGCGCGGTACTCGAACTCACATCTCTTAGAAACCATCCAAGCGTTCTACCGCTAAGCCATACGTATTTTACTCATTTTTACCCAAGGTTTATTCTAGGAACAATCATTTGGTCAGAGAGAATACTTTTTATTAATATTAACATTAATTTAGCAATTCGAGCGTTTAAACAGTTCCCATAGCATTCTACGCCCAAATTTTTATACTAATTTCTAATATTATATATTTTCAAATATAGGCCATTCGCTACATTCAAATTTTTATACGTTTACTAAAAAAACATATATATTTTTATAATTTAGGCCACTTTGCTACCAAAAACATTAAATGATAAACACATTTGTATGAACGTCAAGTTAAATCATAGAAGTCTATCGATCACGCAGATCGCTTAACTCGGCCCTCATTACAACACTCCGTAGCTTTTCTCTATTAACATTCAAAATGTGAACGTTTAATGGATGCCAGTACTAGAAATTTTGTTTTACTCCGAAACGAAAGTAACTGTTTGGAGGTTACGAAAATTTAAAGGTATACGAAACGGAAATAAACCCTTTAAAGTATATATTATTTTATGAATTTTTGTTTGATTTATAATTTAAAAAAAAAAATTTTTTTATAGCTTTACATTTTTTTCCGTATACCAGATTAGGCTGAGAGAATCTATTTTCAAGACACTCTGTAAGAAGAAACTCATAATATTTTAATCTTCATATTAAGTAATTCTTTAGACAAAAGTTATTTGGTGTAGCTAACATTAGACGGCTAGATCGATCGATTTTGATGGAACTGACACTGATGAATTGTAATAAGAAATAACGTAGGCGTTTTTTTCAATATTTTAATTATAAGTTTTTATAAGATTTTACGTAGTTAGTATATTTATATATCCGCGGGCACATCTTATATACTATAATTCAAGCTTACTGTGAAATACTTAATCATTGGCATCGTCAAGTATCATATTTTTCGCTGCATTGTTACCTAATCTCTCACTTCGATAATGACAGCTGCAATAATATATAGGCAAAACATATACTTTGGGGGTTTATCATCCAACAAAAAGTGTAGGAGATTTTACTACTAGTATTTTTGTATGATATTAAATTTAATCGTAGTTTCCTTGAACTGATAATAAGAAATATTATTTAATACCCAATATCGTTCATTTTAATAGACATCATTACTAAATTAGTTAATGCATATTATTAAAAAAGCTGCAATAAGTGCATTTTAATAAATGGCGAATAATTTGATAAAAAAAGATCATATCGTATTTAGGTAATAAGTCTTGGTATTGTGTTCTTTCATAATAAGCTTGATGTAAGCAATAAAGATGCTTTCATTTTACTACAACTACCCTTTTAAAGATACTGCGCCTTGAACGATGTAACTTAGTGTTTTATATGAAATTATTAAGTGAAATGTAGTACATTTTCAATACAGTATTTTCCTATGTCCGGTTTCAATACGCAACTATTGCGTAAGAACATGTCCACTTTACTTATAGGTCCATATTTAAAATATATATTAAGCCTTCTGTTTACCATAACTCAATGCAATTGATTAGATAAAAATAGCTACCATTAAAATAACCTTAAATTTATATATAACACATGAAATTTGACAGTTTCTTAGAGCATATAGTATAAATAATTTAGGCTGTAGAAACATATGTGTGTACTTTTAAACATTTTTAAAGTGTTACTCCACAACTTAGGAAAATTGAAAAAGATATTTAGAAAACGTATAACAATTTGAACGCAGCGGCATTCAAACCAGCGCCTCCTAAACGGTATTCAGGAGGCGCGGGTTCGAATCCCGCTTCGTTCAAATTTTATTCAAAAATGTATGTAGTTAATAAAAACACTTAAGAGCAACTATTTGACTATAAAATTCTACTTTTGTTAACACTGACACCTTGTTCTGGGATAGACCCCACACTATCTAGAAATTACTGTCAATTTTATTGTTTACTACTCAAAGTCACCACATTTTACTACTGAAAGTCCATACTATTATAATATATTTACGGATCAACACTAGTAAGAATATAATAATACAATTTCACTTACTATCTTAACAAGTTTATATAGTCGCTGGATATCCATGTCACGCTTTATAACATAGGGTTGTTCTGTATAATATAGGATTATGAGGTCCACTTACTTACAAGTCTTTTTTTAGGATCGACCCCACACTACCTAGAAATAATTGCCAATCGCATTTTACTACTAAAAAGTCTATACAATCATGTTATACCGACGCTATATTTAAGAATCGATACGTTAAAGACTAAAATATTACCATTTAACAAGTTTATATAATCGTTGAATATCCATGTCACACTATTTTCTGTATAATATGGGGTTAGGGGTCCACTTACTTAAAAGTCCATATACTCATGGGATATCCACGACACGTTCAGGGGTCAGGAGTGGTCGCTCAGGGAGCAATTGACAAGGTTTTTTAACCATATTTAACCATACCATTACCATTTTTAACCATATTTGTATTTGTGACAATTGAAACCATTTTCTGGGATCGACCCCACACTATCTAGAAATTACTGACATTTTACTACTAAAACGTTCATAGTATTTTGATATATTTAAGGATCAACACCAATAAAACTATAATAATACAATTTCACTTACTAACTTAACATGTTTATATAGTCGCTGGATATCCATGTCACACTTTATAACATAGGGTTGTTCTGTATAATATGGGGTTAGGGGTCCACTTACTTACAAGTCCATATACTCATGGGATATCCACGACACGTTCGGGGGTCAGGGGTCCTCGCTCAGGGAGCTGTGGACGGGGGACTGTCAGACGCCCCATGTGGCTGAACGGGAGTTGCCGTTGGTAGTGAGTTCGTTATCGTGGTTTGAAGTTTGACGACGTGGGGTTTTTCGTAAGTCCGATATGAAGCTGAACTGTAATGAGAATAGTAATTTTATAAAAATTTGTTTGGTATAGTATATATAGTGTTTTTGGATAGTAATGTGTAATAAAATAAACTGTATAATAAATTTAAAAACCTAAATTGAAAAGTATTTTTTTTAAAGTTGATTTTCAATATAGAATTGGAGTTTGGTTTCTATTTTTTTTTTAAACAAATGATTTATGGTAATTTTGTACTCACTCGGTTCTATATGTGGGTTTTTTACTAGCTATGGCAAAAGAAAACATTGAAAAGGTCTTAGATGGCGTAACTTAACACTACACTTTGTCTAACATTCGTGTCGTTTTCTACTTTACCAAAATTTAGTAGCACTTTGTTAATACTAAACAAGTACTATTAAGACCACAAGTACTAGAGTAGAGTAAACTATTTATTTCAAATAATCTAACCTATCATCAAAACTCTTTCCTCTACTTTCCCAACTCCCTAAAACCTTTAAACCAAATATCAACTTACCACAACAACAGCAAAAAGCAGGCCAATAGTGAACCCAGCAAGAACATCGCTCCAATGGTGCTTGTAATCAGACACCCTGGTCATGACGGTGTACCACGCCATCATGATCAGCACGAACTGAATACCGTGGCGGAGGAGCTTCGAGCCGCGCCACGTGAAACGCTTGTGTAGGTACATCTGTAAGAAAATTAATATTATTGATATGTATTATATTATTTTGGCCATTATTGTGGGCCAGTCGTGGCGCAGTGGCATGAACGTGTGACTGTAAACGATTGTGGGTTCGATTCCCACTCGAGGAGTGGAAATATTTAATATTTCCATTCCTTCGCTCTGGTATCCGAGGCAAAGCGCGGCGTTAAGTTCCGCCACTTAGCCAAGAGTGGCATTGAGTTTGGCCACGCTATGTTTCGATTTTGGATAGAAAGTTTAAAATGTAGTATTTCGACACTAGGTTCTCTCTGACTACCTTACTATAGGGTAAAAGCGTAAAGCTACAAATATAAGTAAAACCTAAATATAGTACAGATACCAATAATATCGGGGCCAGTCGTAGCGCAGAGGTAGTGTGACTGTAAAGCGACTGGTTGTGGGTTCGATTTTCACTCGAGAAGTGGAAATATTTAACATTTTCATTTTCTTCGCACTGGTATCGAGGCAAAGCGCGGCGTTAAGTTCCGCCACTTAACACGCAATGCGCCCGAATTCGGCGGAAAGTGGGGAACGGAGTGTCGTAACACTAGGTCCCCTCTGCCTACCCTGCTGTGTGCGGGATATAGCGTAAAGCTTAAAAAATAAAGAAGGCAAATTAATTTTCCCATATTGACGTTAGTTTCATATTAAACTCATTTCATAGTCAATTCAAAGTAGTGCCAATTAGAAGCAACCATAGAAGGTAACACCATCGCTTCGTACCAAATAGGATGATTTTTGCTTTTGCTTAGGTATTGGGGCAGAACAAATAGCGATACGCTATACAATTATGAGGGAGAATGTCAGTTCCGTGATAAAGTACGGACAAGTGTGTCTAAATACTGTTAGAACACCTATCTACTTATATAAAGCCATCGTAGTGCAGTGGGACAGGTGATTATAATTGCTATTGGTTGTGGGTTTGATTCTCACTTTTCCTTCTTTCTAACAATCCGCATAGCAGGGCTTAGTTAGATGGTACCTAGCGTCAAGATACTTCGTTCTCTACTTTCTGCCCGAATTCGAATTTATTGTGTGTTCAGAGTAGCGCTGTGCTTTGTCCTGTTTGGCAAGGCGAAAAAATGTAAATAAAAAAAATACAATCATTCTCTGAGTGGGAATCGAAGTCAAACAATGTCCCGCCAATGGACCATGTCTTATATATATTTATCCAAAATTAGCTTTATTTTTTATATACTAATGGCAAATTAAATACTCTATCAATACAAATTTCCAGAAAAAATGGGCCTAAAATTTGTATAACAATATTTTTTTCTCACCTTTCACCGATTTTCTGATAAAATAAACCACTACGTTAACCATAACATGTGTAACCATATAAATGGTAAGAACTTATGGAGTCGTTGCGGTACTCATTACAATGAATATTTATAAAGTAATTAACAATTACTAATAAAGTAATATATAAGACCTAATGTGGACTTGATGACCTCTTTTTCTTTTTGTAGCTAACTTTATTTATTAGCTAAGACAAATAAAGGAAGTCTTGCTTCAGTATGATAGCGCCTGAATGTGAACATGATGGTAGAGGATTCGATTTCCACTTAGGGTAATAAATTTAAATTATTCTTATTTCTTCGCTCTGACATCTCAGACAAAAGTACAGAGTTAATTGACCCTACTCACAACGCAACGTCTCGAATTAGAGCAGAAAATTGGAGGACGGACGAATTGGCTACCCCTCTATGCAAGAAAAATCATTAAGTTACTTTTTTTGGTCTTTTTAAAGAAAAATAATTCAGAAATACAACAATTATTTTTAATCAATGTAATTTTTTTTGTATACAAGTAATTATAATAAAAGAGAAAATTATATACTGTTATGGCAATGAGAGAGAAAAAAATATTTAATTTTGTTGTAAGCAAAGGCAGTGCTATAATTTCAAATAAGGTTATCAGGGTCGATTTAAAACAAAATAAAAACTGACTTCTTTGGCGATATTATTTTAACTACTTATTTTACTTACATTGCCAGATAACAGTATTTCATATCTTGATATGAAATGCGTCAAGAGAGACGAAACAACTAAATAGTTTAACAATAAACAAGACAAGGCTAGTTTTAACATTTAAAAATGTTATTTACAGAAACTTGACAAAAGACATTTTAAGAGAACAAATAAATATATGAACGCAGCGGAATTCGAACCCGCGCCTCTTGGAAACTGTCCATGCGCTCTGATCGCTAAGCCATGCGTTCTATACCTCCAGCGTATCATCTTATACACATAATTTAACTTATTTTGTTAGACAAGACTTTTTTTACTTTTTTTTTATTTTGTTTATTTTTTTTAGTTTCACGCTGTATCCCGTACACAACAGGGTAGGCAGAGGGAACCTAGTGTTAAGACACTCCGTTCGCCACTTTCCGCCGAATTCGGAGGCATTGCGTGTTAAGTGGCGGAACATAACGCCGCGCTTTGCCTCGACACTAGAGCGAAGAAAATAGAAATATTAAATATTTCCACTCCTCGAGTAGAAATCGAATCCACAACCAGTCGCTTTACAGTCACACTTTGTGCCTCTGCGCTCCGACTGGCCTCAAGCTCTTTTTACATTCATAGATATAACTCTTTTTACATTCATTGAAGAAGAAGCAAGCAAAATCATGATTTTTTAAAGTAACTTACCGCAAAATATAACATAGTGTAGGCAGAAAACGACGAATGTCCACTGGGGAATGACAGACGCATTTCCTTCTTCAACTTCTCATCTGTACCGAGGCAGGTGAATTTCTCTATATATCGCCATTTGTTTTCCGGTAACGAACAATCGATATCTGGTTTGCATACCTGTGAACAAGTAGATTAGATTATTAATTCAAATGTCAAATAAAAAAAAATTGTTCCCCCTGAAATTATTTTTTTAATACTTTTTAAATAACATTTTGCATAACCTATGTGTGGGAATTTAAGAATGTTAAAAATTACTCATACATAGATTCTCTCTGTCATGGGGTAAAAAGAAGCCGTTCGGCTGATTTTAACGCTAATGATTGTGATTCGAATGCGACTCTCGGAAATTATATTTTTATTTATTTTCACTTCTTCGTAGACAAAGCGCAGCGTTAAGTTACATCCAACATTTGGATTTGATACTTGAGTTCGGGTATCAAGTGAAGAACACAGTGTACAAAAACTAAACACAACTTAGACGACCGCTTTTTAAAAAATATTTACAGAATATTTTATGCAAACATTGTATACCAAATCTACATTGCATATGCAAAGTTCTCAAGCAATTATTAAACATATTGTAAGCCAACTTAAAGTAAAGTTCATAAAAATTATCACATTTCCTGCAAAAACATGCAATTCTACCATTATAGGATCATCGAAGGATGTCTCCAAGATTATAAAATTATCTGGTACTTGAGAAAATTACTTTAATAACATAAGTATTAATAATACTACAGATTTTACATTCTTTTCCTTCGCAGGCAATGCGGTGCAATTTAAATGATTACGGTGAATAAGAAGCAATTTAAGATTGAATTAAATTAGCTACTGTCGTGATAATGCAGTGTTGACACAATAATGCGTAACTTGTTATGTAAATATTATTCGCAAAGTTGCTTGAATTAATATTATCTTATATTTAAAGATTACAAGTATATATAATAATAATTTATGAAGCCAAAACTGACAACCGGTTTTTACTAAAATGAACATTATAATGACGGAGGAATGAAATTTTGTATTAAGGCGACGTGTAGAATATTCAATTTCATAATAAACAATTGGAAAGTAGACGGGAGGAACCTAGTGTACTCTCTCTTCGTTCTCAATTATATAGTAGTATCATGTAAGAACAGAACCTAGCGCCATGTTTTGTTTCAATAGTTCAGCAAATCGAATAAATAAAAGCATGCTCAATTAGAAATTGAACCTAAGTCCAATTATTTAGATATCTGGTATAACCGCCACGACGTTGCCAAACATAACGGTAAAAAAAGCGGAGAACAGAGTACCTTTACACTTCTGTTTCTCTATTCTGGTAGCGAGCTAAAATAACAAAAGATAAGTTTAAAATAAGAACAAAAAGGAACACGCATAAAATCATTTTGTTAATATCCTGGTCAAAAGAATAAAGCAATAATTATGAAAAATAATAATCGGGTCTGGATTAATATTAAAATTTTCAAACAATCAAATAAGAAGTGGAAGATTTTTTTACTTTCTTTTTTTTTTCAGCTTCACGCTGTATCCCGCATACAGCAGGGTAGGCAGAGGGAACCTAGTGTTAAGACACTCCGTTCCCCACTTTCCGCCGAATTTGGAGGCATTGCGTGTTAAGTGGCGGAACTTAACGCCGCGCTTTACCTCGATACCAGAGAAAAGAAATGGAAATATTAAATATTTTCACTCCTCGAGTGGGAATCGAACCCACAACCAGTCTCACGCTTGTGCCACTGGGCCACGGCTGGCCCCTAGATTATCTTATCTTACAGATAAGATAGATTTTTTTATGATTCTATAAAATGTATGTAACATTTTATAGAATGAAAGGCACAAGTAAAAGGTAATAAAAGTGTATTTAAAAACCAACTCCTCGCATAAATACAAATTACGGTTTAATCTAAATGTATCCATTACATTTTGCACGAGAAGGTGTAAATTATCAGTAAATTAGTATAGTTTTTACTCGGTCTGCTTTACGCCTTTGACGGATAGCCGCGCCGGCGCTGCCTGGAGGCATGCGTGCGTATTGTAGACGTATTGTGATTGGACTTTACTACACTTTGAGCATTTTATTCTTGTTGTATCTAAGGAAAGGATATGAAAATCGATATATTTTTTAAACGAACATACTAAGTATAGTATAGCTTTTTTTATTGTTCTGATTGATATTCTGTTCGATTTCTGGGCGGGGTCAAGCTTTTTTCAGCCGGGTAGAAAGAGTGAATCTAGTTTCATGGTACACCGTTTTTCACTTTCCATTGTGTGGCAGAAATCGACGCCGCGCTTTGTCTTTGTCAAGCTTAAGGAATAGAGTGGAGAAATGAATATATTTTAAATATAATTATTCATTTATATTATAAACTAGCGGCCCGCTCGCGGCTTCGCCGCGTGAACTACTTCGTTATATTGCAAACCTCGGGGGCGCTTTTTTAAAAAATAAAGTAGCCTATGTTTAAGCTTAGATTATCAACTATATTTATGCCAAAAATCATTACAATTGGTCAAGCGGTTTAGATTTTTCATACAAACTTTCATCCCCTATTTCAACCCTTTAGAGGTTGATTTTTGAAAAAATAAGTAGCCTATGTTAGACCCAGTCACTTTTACTACTCTCATTCTAAATTTCATCCAAATCGGACCGGTAGATTAGCCGTGAAAGCGTGACAGACAAACACACAGACTTTCCCATTTATAATATAAGTATGGATATTATAAATCATCCTGAGTAGGAATCGTCAGTGGCCAGTTGTGGCCCAGTGGCACAAGTGTGTGACTAAACGACTGGTAGTGGGTTCGATTCCCACTCGAGGGGTGGAAATTATATTTCCATTTTCTTCGCTCTGGTGTCGAGGCAAAGCGCGGCGTTAAGTTCCGCCACTTAACACGCAAGCCTCCGAATTTGGCGGAAAGTGGGGAACGGAGTGTCTTAACACTAGGTTCCCTCTGTCTACCCTGCTGTGTGCGTGAAGCGTGAAGCTATATAAAAAAAAATAAAAAAAATAAAAAAAAGAATCGTACCCACGACCAATCGCTTTCGCAGACGCTTCCCACTATTCCACGATGTCCTTTATGCTATTATTTTAAAAATATTTAACGTCTAACCTAACCTAACTTGATTAGGTACTTAGGTATTCTTCAAGCAAGATTTGAATCTATACCTACCGAATGACGAAAACACTTAAAGCCACTCAATTATAAAATACAAAAAAAATCCCATAAAAAGAAAAAAATATAACAAGCTACCAGCCTTATAAAGCTTATCTTTAAATATTAATCATACGATTGTTTACATGCACTACTATATTATTACGATCTCTCCCATCAATGCCCATACGTCAATCATCCAATCGAGTTTCTCAAAGACCAGTTCGTATACCCGATAATGGTTTTTATACCAAAATTGGTAACGTAACGATTGGCAAAGTGGGGAAAATATTTATTTTGCCCATTTTGCATACTAAGCCGGTGTAATTTAGTAATTATGTTAAGTTGATCCGCCGTAGGGCGTTGCGAAGTGAACGAGTAGCCTTCACGTATTATTTATAGCAATATTTTACATGCTGTTTACATTTCGATCATCTGATTAAGAGGAAATGATCGATGAATATAAATTGTTATAAGTAGAATATTTACAAATACAAAATCAAGATATGTAAAAAATTAAAAAACTTGGCTAATGTTAATTTTATTTCCGTACTTTGTCCTTGTGGAATTTGACAAAAAAGTTACAATTCTAAAAAAAAGTAGTCAAGTTACTCTTTGTCATCTGGCAATAAAATATACATCAAAATCAGTCCAACTTTTTCAGAGATTAGGCACGTCAGATGTCCGTTTGTTCCGGCAGACAGGCAAAAATTGTATAAAATATATTATTTTGGTATATTCTACCGTGAATACATTCAATAAATACATTTTAATATTACAAATCGCTTCCAAATTTATTCATTTCTTTAGATTACCTTTGAAATATTTAACTATTCTTAATCTGTCAGTCAATAAATGTATAAAGTAGAGAACATTTGCTAGAAGATGCTTAATAATAATAAAAAGAGTGTAGAAACAAACATAAGACATATCTATCTATGTGTATCTATAACCAGAAGTAAAGTTAGTTAAGATTCATCGTAAACAATATTTATTGATGATTTGTCACGATCATCAAGTACGGGCTTAGAATTTAATGAAAGTTGAAAGCCATTGAAAGACTTTAGTGCATATTGGCTTTATAATATATATTTACTTATGAACATATATTATTCAAAGGTGGATGACATTTCGTAATATGTATTACAATAGATGTAAAGAAAAAAACAAGGTTAAAAGCTTTATTAGTGTGAAAAAAAATTTAATTCAAGATGCCATTGTATCGCATTGGGACAGCAGTGCAGTTGCGAGTTCGACGTACATCCTGATAAATGGTCATATTTAAATGATTTTCATTTTTCCGATTTCGTAAGATAAAATGCGACGGTGGCAAAGCAAACAAAAGTGGAGAACGAAGTATCTTCTTTTCAAGGTTTCAAGTTTAAAAGGTTTCAACTAGGTTCTCTCTGACTACCCTGCTATGCGGGAAGAAGTATGGCGCTGTCTATTTCCTCCTATGGTAAGACGAAACGCGGCGTTGAGTTCCGCCACTAAACACGCAATATCACTCTTATTAATCTGTAAAAGAGTATTTAAATGATAAAAATACGAGGAATTAATCTGATGCCAAAGACTCCAATGCCGGTTTAGCTAACCATTGTATCAAATAATAAAATTGTAATTTTTATATTTGAAAAAAGCAACTGATGAGGTTCTCGCCGGCTCTTCTCAGCAGTACTGCCTTCCGAATCGGTGGTAGCTTTATGTAGTTGGACGATACAAAAGTGCTTACAAAAGTCTATTTAAATAAAGATATTTTGAATTTGAATATTTCGATTTTTAGGTCCCCTCTGACTACAAACTATACGCACAAAACAGTAAAAATAAACTAACTAAGGTATGCATGTGAATTTTTAGAACGAGGCGACGCCTATAGGCAAAAGGCACATATCATTAAGTCTCCATTATTCTTTATTGTTTACACAAGTTTTTATCTACGAAGGCGATCAGTATTGAATTTGCAAACAGGACTGCAAGGAATCACGTTGCAGCCTCGGCATGATTAAGCTGTATAGCTTTTTTCTATGTAAAACAAAGTATCGTGATTCGAGATTAAAGTGAATGACCGAGCTATGGTTGTTTTTTAAGTTTCGTATTATTTTTATATTAGACATACGTCCGTAAAAAAAATATATAAATGAATATTTAATAATAAATCTATTAAAATTTGGCTGTAGTACGACATATTAGTAAGTAAGTACGGTATTTTTTTTCTAGCTTCACGCTGTATCCCGCACACAGCTGGGTAGGCAGAGGGAACCTAGTATTAAGACACCCCGTTCCCCACTTTCCGCCGAATTTTATAGGCATTGCATGTTAAGTGGCGGAACTTAACACCAGAGCGAAATAAATATTTCCACTCCGAGTAGAAATTGAACCTATAACCAGTCGCTTGAAGTTACACGACTGTGCCACTACGCCACGACTGGCCCCGACCGACCGTAAGTAAAATATTTTAATATTTAATATGTTAATTGTCCTTTTACTATTTCTTCCGCAAAATCCAATAATAGGTGGGCAAGATGATAATCAATTAGTTTAAAAATAAATTCTATTATTATCTTGCTCGTCCTGACCACACTATCAGATTCATATTTTGTAAATATTATTGTCACCGAATCTTGATAATTGTTGCCAGACTATCCAACATACATTGAGTACTACTACAACAAGTGAAACTAATAAAAGCATATTCAAAAGTAAATTAACAATATTGTGGCCAGACGTGGCCCAGTGGCACAAGTGTGTGACTGTAAACGACTGGTTGTGGGTTCGATTCCCACTCGAGGAGTGGAAATTATATTTTCATTTTCTTCGCTCTGGCGTCGAGGTAAAGCGCGGCGTTAAGTTCCGCCACTTAACACGCAAGCCTCCCAATTCGGCGGAAAGTGGGGAACGGAGTGTCTTAACACTAGGTTCCCTCTGCCTACCCTGCTGTGTGCGGGATATAGCGTGAAGCTAAAAAAATAATTAACAATATAATTAACCCTATCATAAAGCTACAAATAATTCTTAATATAAATATCATCAAGCAAATAAATATCTTCGCATTCTCTATTTATTACCATACTAAAATATCGTATAAGTAAATACATTTGCCAGCAGTAAATTGATTAACTTGCAACGTGACCGAAGCAAATCATCTTGATATATGTACGTCTCAGAGCATAATAAAATGTTTTCTAAGCTATAATCGTCTGACAAGCATGGCAATACTTCCAAAAGTAAATTTTATAGTAAATGAATAAATTCCATACAGCTATACCTCCGTCTTCCATAAAGATCCAAAGATGAGAGGTAATGAGAGATCTTAGCTTACTCGTAAACACAGTATGAATGATACTGGAAGAAACTCATGAAGGCATGAAAGCCATGAGAAACCCCAGGGGGCGTGTGTGAAGAGGCTGATGACAGTGTACGAGGCGAAAGAAGTATGCATGGATCGTAGCGTTTGGCGCCGTTCGCTCTGACTACTCCATTGGGGATAAAGCGTGAATAAACAAGATCTACATATATAAAAAGAGAATGATTAAGATGAAAGCAAAGAAGGATAGGCAGAGACAACTTAGTGTAAAGACACTCTGTTTTTCATTTTCAACCCCAATTCGTGTTGCATGGTTGAATACAAAAATTATAAATTAATTTATAAATCTATACTTATATAACAAAGAGGTAAAATTTGTAACTTTTGTTCGTAAGGGCAAATCTTCAGAAATACTATGCCGATAATGAAAATTATTTCACAATTAGAAAGCTACACTATTCAGGAGTGCTATATGCATATATATTTCATATTTTATTATGATTAAACATAAATTTCAGAGTATCCTAAAGGGGCTCAAATAGAGTAGATGGTCGCTAGTATACAATAAAATATCAAAATAAACGATAAAATATATAAAAGATAATATATCCAAACCATTAAAATAGCTGCAAAGACATACAAAATGCCTAACCAAGACATGCCTAAGGCTTTGTAATCTCAATTTCCATATAATATCTCTACACTTCGCTAGACAGTTTATTTATAAATACGAGGAAACACGCTGGCAGACAGCTTATAGGCCTGTGAAAATATTATGACAGTTACAATGAAGCGTGTAGCTTACGGCTAGACCTATCCTGCGTCCTGACAGCATGCTAGAACGATTTTCTTCGAGATTTACTTTATAACTAGTTTTTGTCTTTACTTGTGTACATATCCGTAAGAGGGAATTAACTTAATAAACATAAATTGTATAGGCTATCATGGCGCAGTGAAACAGCACCTCTGATACTTAAGGCAAAGCGCAGCGTTGAGTTACGTGACTGCTATAAACTTAACTAATTAAAATGCCAAAAAAAAAAATTCCACTCTAGTGAACTAGACAAAGCGTTGAGTTTTTTTTATATTGAAGAAAAGGGGCAAACGAGCAGAAGGCGACCTTCGCCCATGAACACCCACAACATTAGAAAGGTTGTGGATGCATTGCCGATCTTAAGAGGGGATGAGGAAAGGAGAGAAGAAGGATGGGGATAGTGGAAATAGGGAGAGAGAGAGCTGGCTTACATGCCAGTTTGCCACTTACTTTTGAATCATTCGAAGCAAACACTGCAAATTCTATGTATATTTAAAATACCGAATAGTTATTTCACAAACTTAATTGCCATTAAAATAGGAATAAGTCAGTACAAAAGCAAGTTTTAATTAATACACTTTATCAAGTGAATGGCAATAAACAAAATTAGTTACTTGTATTCTTGTAGTAGAAAATGCAACGATTTATTATTATTAATTCTAATCTATTACAAGAATTCATTTCCAAGTAGTGCAGTGACAAGCGCGATAAAGGCACTGAAACGGCCTGGGGGCTCTACAACTACTTTATATGTAGAGGCATAAAATGCTATTTATTTCAACAACTGAATGCCGTTTTGATAGTTGCTGGATTGAAGTGGTGATAGTACCGCGTTCAAATCCCGCATATGTTTAATATTAAATTTTGAGAAAGTATATTACAACTAGTAGACTTGTTGATGTGTAAATTATGCGTTACCATAGCAACGTGTATGTGTATACTTTATATGAAAATGTATGCAAAATGTTTGGTGGTGGACAATATTTGTTTTTGAGCGAAATATTTATTTAGATATTATTTAATTCTAATGCATTAGTATGAATAATTATTGAGTGTCTGCATTTTTTTCCTTAACTGTGGCAAGATTCAAACGATTCCGTGAGTATGTAGTAAATGTATAATGAATTTAATTTTAATATGTATCTTTACGTATATTGTAATATATCAAAAATATTTTATGAAATTATATTCAACCAAAGGGTTAAACATAGAGTATATACAGAGACACTACCATTTTTTGTACATCGTCTTATTTCTTCATACTTTCTTAACCAGATTAGTAAAAAAATTTTAAATTATTATAAATGACATATTACTTATCCTTAAGCGGGATTTGAACCCATCATCATCGCGTACTTAACGACAGAATCATATAACTTATTTTAATTGATCATATTTACAAACACAAAATCAATAAGAAAACGTGCCTTTATCAACAGTTAATGCGTATCGAAAATACATCGTATTTTTATACCCACTGCAACTGGTTTTAGATAGAAGTAAAATGAAAGCAATCGTAAAATCGTATTTCAAAGATAAAGCTGAGATACGTTCCGATATGAAGTTAATAGAGGCATAATGGTATTGCCTATTAAATTAAACTTTATCTTGATTACTACTCTTGCCATTTCTTGTAGTTGAATGCAGGTTTATGCTTTTTCCGCAAGTAAAAGAGCTGACTACCCCGCAAGGGATACAGCGTGAAGCTAAATAAAGAAAAATAGGAGAATTAGTGGGAAAATATTCCGTTTTGCCAGAAATCGAGATGCGAAAATGCATTTCGAATGGCGAAACTCAACACCGCATTTTGTCTTGATAGTGTAAGGAAATTAAATTATTCAATTATAGTCATTCTCCGATTGGGAATTGAAACCATTACCATTGCGTTTATAGTCAGATGCTGCTCCACTGCGCCAGGAAGTTCTTAAATAAGATATCAAGAATATTTTAGTTATAAGCTTGTGGTAACCCGTAACTTTGTTTGTTCAATAGAAATAATTAATTCAATAGAATTAACGCCTTTTCCATCTTAGCAGGATAGACAGAGAGATGAAAGTGTCAAAACACTCCACTTTTTGCTTGAGAAATGGAAACATTGCGTGTAATGTGGTGGAACACTTTACCTTACGTACAAGAGCGTAGAAATGAAAATAATTGAAACACAGTCATTCCCCCGAGCGGGAATCGAACCGACAACGATACAGTAGTACAGTCACACGTTGTCACATCATCGTCTCCAAGTACTGAATTACTAAAAATCCATAATTACTACAAATTTATTCCTATTTAACACCTATCGCAAGAAACATGCATTGTAATAGCCGGGACAGCTTTAAGGAAGTATAACTCCATTCAACTTTCTCACGTAACTGCTAACACTAATGACAACTCAAAGCGACAGTTGTAAACTGAACAATGTTAATTTATGACATCGTAAAATTTAAGCTTAGGCATATGTATACTTGCCAGTAGGGGCCAGTCGTGGCGCAGTGGTACGAACGTGTGACTGTAAACGACTGGTTGTTGGTTCGATTCTCACTCGAGGAGTGGAAATATTTAGTATGTCCAATTCCCCTGGGGTGTGAAGCTGGGGTATGGTATTGGCGGGAATAGCTAATGTAGTGAAATCAGCATTACCCACAAAACGCCAATGAAAACCGTCTGCTGTGCTGTGTAGTGGAGCACCGAATTTAAAGCAGAGCCCCAGCCAGTCCTAGCCTCCACGTCCCCGTCGTCCACCCCGGAAACTGCTGCGACCACGCAACCGCGTGCCCACTGCCTAGGAGTCGCAGCTGAGCTGAGGAGGTAGGGCAAAAGGCGAATTTTCTGCGCCTTAAAACAGAAAACGATCACTAAGGGAGGATACCCGAAACCAAACCGAGCATGACCGTAGGCTTTAAAGCGGCAGCCCCGCTAACGGTCTAAGGCACAGTGGGTTAATCACCTGCTTGCACGAAAATCTGTGATTAAAGAAACTGAAACAGAGACAAACCGGACCGATCCTATACCGACGACCTTTAGCATGAAAACCCGGACACGTATTGCTTTTTGGAACGTACGCACGCTTAGCGATGACAGTAGACTAGCTCAAGTAGAAGCAGAAATGCTCAGATACAACCTGCAAATTCTCGGTCTAAGCGAAGTGAGAAGAAATGGTTTTGGTGAATTGAAGACTTCTAGAGGTCTGACTTTGCTATACTCCGGCAAGGAAACGGAAGAGGCAGTACACGAACATGGTGTGGGTCTTCTTCTTTCAGAGCCAGCAAAAAAAGCCCTACTAGATTGGAAACCGATCTCAGACCGCATTATGTGGGCCCGATTCAACTCCAGAGCCCGAAAAATTTCCATCGTGCAATGTTATGCCCCAACCAACTCTTCTTCAGAAGAAATAAAGGATGAATTCTACAATTCTCTCAATGCTACATTCAATAACATCAAAAGACAGGACATTGTAATCGTTATGGGAGATCTGAACGCAAAAGTCGGAAGTTGCAATGTAGACCGGGAGCGTTGTATGGGAACACAGGGGCTTGGAGTGTGCAACGAGAATGGAGAGCGTTTTGTGGAATTTTGTCATAATAATGACCTCACTATAGGTGGAACGCTATTTATACACGGAGACCATCATAAATACACATGGACCTCACCTGATGGTGTTACAAGGAACCAAATTGACCACCTCGCCATTAGTGCAAAATGGCGCTCATCACTGCTGGACGTGCGTAACCGCAGGGGTGCTGATATAGATAGTGACCATCAATTGGTGGTAGCTGAAGTACGCCTGAAAGTTGCGGTGGCCCATCCAAGGGATACACTGAGAAAAATTGGAAGACGGTTCGATATATCTAAGGTACGGATTCCAGCTACCCGTGATTTGTTCAAATCTGAACTCCATAAGCGTCTCCCCAGACTCGAGGTAAGCCCAACAACAACCAACGAGGAGTGGAACCACATCAAAGTGGCCTATACAGAGACCAGTTCCATCGCATTGAGTTACAAAACTCGTAAGCATGATGAGTGGATATCACAGAGCACCTGGGACCTTATCAGTAGTAGGAGAGAGATCCACCTAAAGCTGCTTTGAACACGAAATGAAGCACAGAGAGATAATCTTGTAAAGGAGTATCACCAGATTCGCAGAAAAATCTATCGCAGCACCCGCAAGGATAGAAGAATATGGGCGGACAGCATTGCTGAACAGGCCCAACTAGCTGCAAAGACTGGCAATTTAAGGGAGCTGTATAATGCGACTAATACTTTAGCGGGTAATAGAAGCTTTAAGAGGAGGCCTCTTAAGTCCAAAGATGGCCAGCTCATCGTGTCAGCCTAAGGGCAGTTGCTGCGCTGGCGCGAACACTTTGTGGAAGTTTTCCAGAGCCCAGAGTCAATACCAGACGAAACACTAGGCAGTCTCACCTTCAACAACTCCTTGGACAGCAACACAGATCCACCTAAGCAAGAAGAAAGTCACTGAAGCAATCCTCGCTTTGAGATCGGAAAGCTCCTGGACTCGATATTATATCTGCTGAATGGTGAAAGCTGACATCCCCACCGCTGCAACGGAAACGTTGACGCCCCTGATAGAGACGATTTGGAATACCGAGGAAATACTGATGATTGGAGCAAAGGTCTCCTTATAAAAGTCCTAAAAAAGGTGACATCAGTCAAGCGGGAATTGGAAGAGCATTACTTGCTGTCGGTACCATCTAAGGATTCTGTTAAGATTATCTTAGATAGATTATCGAAAGCCGTTGAACCTCTCCTGCGCAACGAACAGGCGGGCTTTCGTCCCAACCGCTCGTGTACAGACCAAATCAACAGCCTTCGCATCATATTGGAACAGGCATCAGAATGGCAAAGAGCACTATATATAACCTTTGTCGACTTCGAAAAAGCCTTCGACACAATGAGATGGTCTAGCCTATGGTCTCGCCTAAACATCATTGGCATCCCGCCAAAAGTTGTACGGCTACTTCAAGCCATATACAAAAGCTATTCTTGCAAAGTTTCGCACGATGGCTTTATCTCCGAAGATATAGCTGTGCACGCCGGCGTGAAACAAGGCTGCCTCCTGTCACCCCTCCTTTTCCTGATAGCGCTAGACGGTGTTATGCGGCATGTGTGCGATAATGGACGCCGTGGTATTGAGTGGGGAATAAGCAATGTCCTAGAGGATCTGGACTACGCCGATGATGTGTGCCTACTCAGCCATACTCATTCTGACATGCAGTCAAAGCTCGATGACCTAAAGCTAGAAGCAGCAAAAATTGGGCTTAAAATCAACACCCGGAAGACCAAGGAAATGCGATCTGGAGTGGTGAACTCATTACCGTTGCTGATTGGCACAGATACTGTAGAACAGGTCCAAAAATTCTCATATCTTGGTAGTGTCGTGTCTGAGACAGGGGGTGCGGAACATGACATCAGTTCACGTATTGCCAAAGCCCGAGCAACCTTTGCGCAATTGCGACCTGTGTGGCAGTCTCGTAAGTTGACCCGCAGAGTCAAACTCCGAATTTTTGGGTCCAACGTAAAGTCTGTGCTGCTGTATGGTTGTGAAACGTGGAAGGTAACCAAGGCCATCTCGCATCAGCTCCAGGTTTTCATTAATCGATGTCTTCGCCAAATTCTCGGTATACACTGGCCCAAGAAAATTTCCAATGCCCACCTTCGAGAACTCTGCAAGGAAACACCGGTCGACCAGCAGATCGGTCGACGCAAGTGGAGCTGGATTGGTCATACCCTCCGCCGGGGCCCAGACCATATACCTAAGCAGGCGATGGATTGGAATCCTCAAGGGAAGCGTAAACGAGGTCGCCCCAAGCAAACCTGGCGACGTTCAGTTCTGGATGAGGCGAAGAAGATCGGCAAAACTTGGAGCGAAATCAAATGCTACGCTCTTGATCGTCCAAAATGGAGAGTCACTGTGGAAGCCCTCTGCCCCAACTTGGGGACGTAGGATCATAAGTGATAAGTCCATTTCCCCCGCTCTGGTATCAGAGGCAAAGCGCGGCGTTAAGTTCCGCCACTTAACACACAATGACACACCTCCGAGTTTGGCGGAAAGTTAGGAACGGAGTGTCTTAATACTAGGTTCGCTTTGCCTAAACTGCTGTATGCGGGATGCAGCGTTATGCTAAAAAAAAAGAAAAAATAATATGTATACTTGTGTGGTGCGTTTGTCGTGTACGCTTTTTAGTGTACCCTTTAATTTTCACGCTTTTATTAGCTTAGCTTAAAGGATATATGAACTCGATTTCAACTCACTTTGAATAGTAGAATTAATTCAAAAGATTGAACAATTATAATCAGAGCCCGATGAAAATACACGATTTCAAAATTATATATACAGGTGTGGGGAATGGAGTATCTTAATACTAGGTTCCCTCTCCCTACCCTGATGTGTGCGGGATACAGCGTGAAGCTAAAAATATATATATACAGGTGTTATAAAGATAATTTGGAATATCTTTTGTCTTCAACTAGTGACTTCAAAAGATTTGTGGCGTGAGTACAAGAAACGTATGTTTAGTTACTGCATTCGACACTTTCTGTTAATTTATTATTACTGGTCCAAAGCTATATTTAGATTTCAACGCGAAATTATATTATTTAAATAACTATATGTTGGGGCCAGTCGTGGCCCAGTGGCACAAGCGTGTGACTGAAAACGACTGGTTGTGGGTTCGATTCCCTCTCGAGGAGCGGAAATATTTATTATTTCCATTTTCTTCGCTGAGCAAAGCGCGGCGTTAAGTTCCGCCACTTAACACACAATGCCTCCGAATTCGGCGGCAAGTGGGGAACGGAGTGTCTTAACACTAGGTAGTGTACTAATCCTTCTGCCTACCCTGCTGTATGCGGGATACAGCGT
The DNA here is from genome assembly GCA_019049465.1 of Dryas iulia moderata. Lineage (NCBI taxonomy): Eukaryota > Metazoa > Arthropoda > Insecta > Lepidoptera > Nymphalidae > Dryas > Dryas iulia. Next base: position 3,700,864 of record CM032430.1, on the reverse strand, counting down.
GAAGCTATAAAAGAAAATAACTATAATTTATTATATTATGAATAATATAACAATTGCCTCGAGTAAATTTTATTGAAATATTGCACGAAAACTTATTAGTATTTGGAATTTCATAGTTTTATTTCATACAGAATAACCAAAACTTAAACTACTTTTGGCTAATGATTAATTACTACTCTAATTAAAGGGCTATCACATTTTTTAATAACGACAAAAATTAAATATACCTATACCTACTTATACAATTAATGCGGTATTTCTTGAAGACTTAATTATCTTGTTAAGCTTATCTAGTCGCCTCTAATATAAAAGCTATACCAACAAATAAAATGCATTAACTTTACTTTCGATAAAATAAACAAATATAAAATGTAGTGGGTGGTAAAGCTATTCGAAACGGAAGGAAGTCCTAAACACTTAGCCGATGACGCAAATAAAGACAATGGGCAAGCAATGTGTATTTAATTAATGATAATCGCCTGTTTAAATTTCTCCTGTTATAGAGTCTGCTTCACGTTTTTTGCCGCATAGCACTCAGAGAGAACCTAGTGTCACGACACTTCGTCCTTGACTTTCCGTTCAAAATCGAGAGCTTGCGTGGTAAATGGTGGAACTCAACGCCGCACTTTGTTTTATTACCAGAGCAAATGAATATAAATAGAATATAATAATGTAATCGAACCATCTTTTTGTTTTCGTTAAAGAATTCAGTCAATAATTGCCTCGATGGCCTAAAATGTATTCTTAAATATCATTTTTAATTCAATTTGTTCATTACGTGTAAATAAATATTCATACTATATTTTTATGTTATTCGTATATTTATAATAATAAAACTGAAGAATTTCCATTACACTTGCAATATTCCATTTCGTTGACCCAAATCGAGTTTACAATTTCACAACAATACAATACAAACATGCCGAATGCCCATTTTGAAGACGTGTGCAAAACCAAAACAAAATACACGTGTTGCATTACATGTTTAGAAAATAGTAATTTCTCTATTCTATCAAATTTTCTAATGATATAGACATAACTTTTGTAAAGTCTTATAGGAACACAAAAACATGTTTTTATACAGCTTCACGCCGTCAACAGGTTAGTCAAAGAGTTAGAGCCAAAACACTCGTTCTCTCCTTTGCGCCGAAAGCGATCCATTGCGTGTTCAGTGGTGAATCTCAGCGCTTTATTTTACTAGATCGCAGATATGAAAATATTTTAAATATAATCATTTCATCATGTGGAAACCAATTGCAATTACAGTCAACAACTATTCCATTGTGCCACGATGGCATTTAAATATTTTTGAAAAAATATGTTTTACATTGTATATAATGTAGAACATGATTACTATTTCAGATATTTTTCAGCTATACAGGATTAAGATAAGAGGATAATCTTTATTAGATTATAAACTTATTAGTCCTTAGTACGCAGTTTTTCTAATTAGAAAATATCATCGCAGATTAACGTAGTATTGCCTAAAATACAACACGCACAAAGAAATAAACAAAACTTAAATGAACAAAAAGCTGTTTGTATATTCTTAAAAATATACATAAATTTATATAATACATAAACTTGAATTGTTATAAAATTAAGAACACATCATAAATAATAAAAATATAGTTATTATTTCGTTTTATTCGCAAAAAAATACCATATCATCAACAGTACATTAAAAATTCAATCATCGACTTCCGCTTGTAGGTTTGCAATAAAGAAGTAATAATTATGTATGTTTAAGTGTCTGAGTCTCTGAATGTAGTCACAATGTTTGGTTGTGTGTTGAATTCCAATTTAGAGCAATTATCATATTTTAATAACGTTTATTGAGGCCAGTCGGGGCGCAGGGGCGCAGAGTGTGACTGTTCCCTCTGGTGTCGAGGCAAAACACGGCGTTGAATTCCGCCACTTAACTGCATTGCTTAAAGAGTTTAGCAGAAAATGGGTAACGGACACTCCGTTCCGCTCAATATTAATTTCCCCTTGCCCACCCTGCTGTGTGTGAGATATAGCGTGAGTAATACTGAGAGTGGCTTTAAGCTTCGTCACTCAACATGTAATGTTTCGATTTCTAGCGGGAAGTCGTAAATGGAGTGTCTTGACATGTTCTCACTACCCGTGTAGCTGATATAAATTTTTTAGTAATCATTATTTTTCATTAATAAAACAAAATAGCTAACATAATTAATTATAGGCTTATCTATACATGTAGGTAGACGCAAAAGGTCATGAAATATCTAAACTTGACGTACATGCAAAGATGTGACAGGTAATTTATAGTTTGAGGACGTCCTGTAAGAGCGGATTTGCAACAGGGTCGGATAAAAGAGAATTCACGGATTCATTTTATTATGGAAATCTTATATATTATGCCCACTTTATATGGGTACCAACAAGGGACGAATTACGATAGGTCGTGAGGAATACTACCAATCATAAACGGACCGAATATCAAAAAAAAATGTACATTACCATGTGTTAATATTTTGTAAAGTTCTATTTACGCGGAGGCGGCGTCGAGTTCCACCACTCCACACGCACTATCTCTGATTTGGGTTAAACACGAAAAATGGAGTGTTCTGACACTAGATTCTGTATTATTAAGAATTAATATTATTTTCACTGTGTAAATCGTATCCAAGCGCTACTAGCTACCAAACTCAATATAGAAATCTCAAATTCTGATACTAATTTTTCGATTCTATATTAAAAATGCCTACAAATCAACCAAAAAGGACATGAAAACTTTTACATACAAAAGCTTTTAGGTCAAAGCTCAAACACATGTCATTTCCACTTAACTCTTGGACAAGACAAGTTCCTTCACACAACCAAATAACATATAAGTATATCTGTTCAAACAGATCGTTTAACATGTGACAACTGCGAAGTGGAATCTCTAAATCAACACGTCTTTCAAATTGCAATGCATTGCTTTGTCAACTGCAATGATCGTGGCATTTTACACTTTACTTAATATACATACATACCTATTTAATATGAAGACAGATATAAAGCATGAACAGAATGTTTTATTGTTTGGATATTTCTGTACATATGCTTATTTTTGACAGCGCTTAATGTTAATTTAAAGAAAATAATCAATCAGAAGCTTAAATATGATTTACTGTTTTAGGGTATCCATACTTATGCGACTCGATGCGAAAGTCTGTCTGTTTGTCTGTCACGCTTTCACGGCTAATCTACTGGTCCGATTTGGATGAAATTTAGAATGAAAGTAGTAAATTACCCAGGGTCAAACATAGGCTTATTTTTTTTTCAAAAATCCATCTCTAAAGGGTTGAAATAGGAGATGAAAGTTTATATGAAAAATCTAAACCGCTTCCCCGATTGTGATGAATTTTGGCATAAATGTAGTTGGTAATGCAAGGTTAAACACAGGCTACATTATTTTTCAAAAAATCTCCCCCGGGAGTTGCAATATAACGAAACAATTATGTAGTTCACGCAGCAAAGCCGCGAGCAGGCCGCTAGTAAAATAAATACAAAAAGATAACAAGAGGCAAATTAACTTTTAACTTTGAGGCCATTGTGGTGCAATGTGTCAGGATCTAACTTACTTTTAACATTTTTAAAGTGTTATTGACACACTTAGGAAATTGAAAAAGAAATTTAAATAGAATCTAACCTTTTACGCGATTGGTCGTGAGCTTGATTCTAACTCAGAGAAAAGTTTATATTTAAATTATTTTCATTTCTCCGCACTGGTACATAAAACAAAGCGCGGAGTTGAGTTCCGCTACGCTATCCCCGCTACGCAAGAATAGAAAAGAAAAGAAACAAAAAGAATATTCATAAATTTGAAAACCAACGGAGGTAAACCAACACTGACACGACTATTGAAGTTTATGGTGACAAGGATATTTTACATATATGTAATTCTAACCTTGGGCTTTTGATATTTAAAGTTCAAAAGAACCTTTAAGCAATAACCATTTTAGAATTACATTAGATACACTTTCTCGTCGTGAAAGCGAGATTTCATAATTCTCGTATAATCTTTTACACGCCCACAACTTAAATTGAATCAATATCAATTGTACTTGAATAAAAAATCTTTACCGCATAAGAAAGCATAGTAGAATAATCTAATCCAGGGGTAAGCAACCAGTGGTCCGCTTAAAAAACAAGCCAAGCGTTTATTATATATTAAAAATGTTTGTCGATTACTTATTATATATTATACTATTAAGAAATATGATTTTGGCCCGCCATATATTTTTCGCCATTTAATGATTATATAATATAGACTCGTTATTAAAAAGGTTGCTCACCCCTAGTCTAAATAAGGCACGTATATAAAATGTTTAAGTTATGTATTGTTTCAAGAATTCTGATTGAATTTCACTTCATGAATAATACAAGTAATCTAAATCGCAGTCGAGTTTAGAGTGCTCTAATGGATTAATATTTTTTACTTTATCTACATGCTTTTACTTAATTTTTGTAAAGCAGGCTTGGCAGGTTAAATGGAATTTTTTCCTTCTTTCATGTATAAAGGTAAAAATAATACGAAAATTAAAATTCATAATGTTACTTTCTTTTCAGCTTCACGTTTTTTTTAACCTAGTGTTAATACATGGGGTTGTCTTCTTTGACGTCTCATATCGAGACATTGCATACTAAGTGAGAAAGTAATTTAAATACAATTATTTCACCGATCGACTGCGGATCTAATTCACAACTAATCGCATTTAGTCAAATGCTATAGCACTGCGCTACGACGGCTACCCTGCTATAATAATAGAAACGATAATAAAAATGTGCCAGCCTAAAAATGCCTTCATACCAAATAAATAGAAAAAGAGACTCATTTGACCATATTAAACATAAGATTACTAGAACTACCGCGTTTTATTACTTAAAAAAGTTACGAAACCGACATTTCTTCTGTATTATGAAACCAAAAGCAGGAAGCTATGTATACTTTAAAACATATTAATCATAGCAGTTTCAATACAAATTGTAAGTAAAATTAATAGTTGACACGACACACTCAATTAATGTCGCGTTCAACGACACTAGAGCATGTGTTTATATTGATTCTAAATGTAGGTTGTACTAATTCAATTGAACATTTCAACATATTAAAAAAAATATAGCTTTTATGAATAATTCATGAAAATGAACGTTTTCCAGTTCCATTTTTTTTAAAAAAATGAAAACCATGAAGACCCCCGCAGGACGTGTATGAAGAGGTTGATGACAGTGGACGAGGCGAAAGAAGTATGCAGTGACCGTAGCGTTTAGCGCTCAGTTCTTTCTGTCTACCTTGCAAGGGATGCAACGTGAAGCCAAAAGAAAAATGTTTTTTTACGCATCCTGTATAGCATGGGCAGAAAAAATATGGTGTCATGACACTCCATTCACGATCCGCTTATATTCGAGACATTGCGTGTTGAGTGGCGGAACTAAACGCCGCGTTTTGTCTTATTAGAGACGGTTAAAAAATTGGACATTTTCATTGGACTACGCTACACCACGACTACGCCACGATAACCTCATCTTACTTTACAATTTTATTTAACTCGTATATATAAAAAAATATATGGATTTAAGGTTTTTTTTTTAAAAAACTACCGAAAAAAACGTGGTAGGTAAAGATAATGATTTCGTCTTATCACAAATCAATTATAAGAACTCTTTATATAAAATCAATGGTTCCTCGTCTCCCTAATAATAGCCAATTGGAGTCAATAAAAATCGTAACGACTACAATCACTCAATAAAACGCTTGCGTTTTTATATATTTCTCATGTCAACAGTATCGGGTTTCGCTTCCTTGGGAAGTGTCACAATTAGCCACTGACGTAAAAAGTAGACTATATTTTTATAACAATTAATGAGGCATTCTTTGATAGTAATATAGCTTCACGCTATTTCCCGAGAAACAAAGTAGGCAAATAGAACCTAGTGTTAAAACACTCTGTTTTTCACATCTGTCTTTATTTTTTTTAGCTTCACGCTGTATCCTGCATACAGCAGGGTAGGCAGAGGGAACCTAGTGTTAAGTGGCGGAACTCAATGTCGCGCTTTGCCTTGACACCAGAGCGACGAAAATGGAAATATCAAACATTTGCTTTGTGAACCCTCAACCAGTCGCGTTTAGTCACATGAAAGTGCCCCTGCACCACGACTAACGTCAACTCTGTTTGAATTTAACATACTCCGTGTTGGGCAAAGCGCAATTTTTTAATATATATATTTTTTGTGATTGTCTAATAAATCATTACGAAATTATTAAATAGTAAAAAGAAAATTAAAAAACTTATCAGTCTCCAAAAAAGGAATTATATTTAATAAAGTTTATGTCCTCGTTCTGGTAAGGCAAAGTGCCATGTTGAAATCCGTTATGTCTCAAATTCGGGGGGGTAAGCGAAAAACGGAGAGCTTTAACAGCGTCGTTTTCTCTCCACTAGGCAAGAAATAGCAGCAGCAATATCTTTTTTTTTCATTTTATCGAAAGAAAGATGTCTTTTAATTTCAATATATCTTTCTATGATTTAGTATATAATACAAATTTTATTTTTTTAACAAAATTTTAGTATTCATACTAAAAGTATTATAATAGACGTATTCATTTCTACATTAAATATATATTTTTATAAGGACAATACAAAGTACAAGGTGAACAACATTAAAGACAATGAGAATATTTTTTATTAAACCTGCGAACCTTTAATAAGCGAATTTAATTTATATAATTATCTTAGATCTATAGAAAAATAACTAAGAAAATATTTAATAAATATTAAAATAGCCTATTTACAAAATAAATACAAAAAAGTAGCTTTAAATCAAATTTACACAATATAAAGAAAAAGATTAGAAAATCCATAAGTACTTTAAAAATTCATACCTCCAGTAGCACAGTTAAAAGAAAAAACATCACCTTGAATGAATAATGCCATAAACCATGACACTATAGAAAACGCGACTGATATTACTGACATGGCCTCCATTCATGGCGTTGAATTGTTAGGATTATACAAGACCAAATAACATAGACCCATTGGAATCGAAGATTTCTTTTCAATTTTAAAAAAGTTGGAAGTTCTATTTAAAATGGGCGAGAAAAGAGGTCAAAATAGGGGCGCATGTATTATGGTAGAATTGTATGATAAACGCAGGGGTCCGTGTGTCATAAGTTTTAATTAAACACATGGAACATTAAGCTGGATGTCAGAAACGAAAGAGGGTATTTCAATATTTAGCGTGTAATTGATTGTGTTAACGCGTTGGGAATTGTTATAGTAAATATCTGTAACTTGATAAATGTTGTCACGCGCGTATGTATTTATGAATATGAATGGGAATGGTAAGATTTATTGTAATTGATATTTAACATGTAGTTACTATTACATTAAATTGAAGAAGAAATGAAACATAATCGTATCTTCTACAATTTCAGAATTAAGGAAATAATATTTGCGTAGTTCCATTGTCAAAAATTAGATTAAATCCTAAAGATAGGTCGAGTAAATAGCATTTTTGCTAATCCTGTTACAATAAAAACTAAATTAGTAATTGATCAAGCAAGTCATTTTTAATATATTATTGTATTAACATAATTTCGAAAGATTGACGACACGTATTCTGTTATTTATCTTAAATAAATACTTAGCTTAGCTAAGCAGAACGCTTAGCGGTCAGAGGGTCTGTTCAGTTTCCAGGAGGCGCGGGTTTGAATCCCGCTCCATTCAAATTTTTATACGTTTTCTAAATGTCGTTTTCAATTTCCCAAGTGTGTGAATAAGACTTTATAATGTTAAAAGTATATACATATATAATTTATTCTCAAGGTACAAATAAAGACAGACGTTGAGCGCAGCATCAAAGTAAAAAATGCATACTTACAGCTACCAAGTATCCATTATCCTATTATTACAATATTAACGGCACTCATAGTCGAGATTACCCCTAACAGGCAGATGAGCTAGGGGTACTTTGTTTCATAATATGCGATATCAATATACCTACATATGATCTCTGCTGTAGCGATTATGCCATCGTATCCTTTAATAAGATATATGTATAATATTTATACGTGAGTATGAGTTTGTATTATTAAATTAACCGTTTTTTGCCAAATATAGAGGAAATAGTGGCCAGTCGTGGCGTGGAAATTATATTTCCATTTTCTTCGCTCTGGTGTCGAGGTAAAGCGCGGCGTTAAGTTCCGCCACTTAACACGCAAGCCTCCGAATTCGGCGGAAAGTGGGGAACGGAGTGTCTTAACACTAGGTGTGCCTACCCTGCTGTGTGCGGGATACGATAGCGTGAAGCTATAGAGGAAATAAAATTAAAGAAAGAATAAAACTATTGAAAAGATATTAACGAAGAGATGTCTTCGTAGAATGTGCAGATTCAGCTTGGCTAATCGAATCCGCATTACAAAGATACACACAATGGAAGGCGTCAGTAAGGATGTTAGTTATTTTTTTATATATGAAGGACAAGACAAACGAGCGTTCGGGTCACTTGATGGTGGTGAACACCGACGCCTACCACCCCGTGTAACACCATAGGATCTACTAGTGCGTTGCCGGCCTTTGAGGTGGGAGTAAACGCGCATTTTGAAGGTGACATGGCTACACTGCCGCTGGTAAAAATGAAGAATGGCGAGCTGAGTTGGTTTGGGTATGCCAAAAGGATGACTGATGGAAAATGTAAAATGTAAAGAATTATATAGTAAAGTTTAACAGTATGATAAGTAGGAATCCAATTCTTATCAAACTGTTCTACTGTTATCTCGTTAACGCAAAGAAAGAATCTCGGAAAGCCGCGAACGGGTTGCTAGTAGTATAATATACACTTAAGACGGTTTCTAAGACGCGCAGGTTCTAAAAATGTCTTTATCAATTTCCTTAGTGTGAGGATAACATTTATAAAAATATATTTATATCTAACTAACTCTTTAAAACGCGGCGTGAAATTCCGCCACTTAACACGCAAGCCTCCGAATTCGGCGGTGCGTGGGGAACGGAGTGTCTTAACACTAGGTTCCCTCTGCCTACCCTGCTGTGTGCGGGATACAGCGTGAAGCTAAAAAAAACTAACTTTATTTGTATAGGCACATAGCGTGCAAGAACAAATTAAGGCCCAATAATTATCCACACGACATCAACACATGAATAGTTAAGACTCAAGAGTCAGATGCGAGCAGACCTCTTGAATAAATTGCGTGTAATGGAAAGTGAAGTCTTCAATTCAGTGGAGACTGTTATTTAGAATGCATTTATTCTACTTGAAGTGATTTAGGTTTGTTGAACAGGTTTGTAAAGGCGGTTATGGTCTTATTTTATTAAGTACATCAAGTTATATTAACTGTTACTTTAAAATAATTGATGTTATATTATTGGTATTGATTGGCTCTTTTTGTTTATATTTATAATTTTTACTATATCGTAGGAGAGAGACAAAGAACCTAGTGTCAAGGCACTTCATTTTCTATTAATCGTTGGAAATCGATGAAAGAGTGGCGAATCTCATAGCGGCACTAAGTCTTAGATACCAATGCGGAAAAAGGAAATTAATTTAAAAATAATCAGTCTAATGAGTGACATCGAACCCGTAACCCTTTGTGATGGCCTGTAAAGTATTTCAGCTCTTGAGGACATATGAACCATACAGGTTATAGGTATTTATAAATTAGTTTACCTAAATGTAGAGAAAATATATATGCTTTTTACACAACTAACTCGACAGAAGATGATGGTGATTGGACATATATACAGGAGAAAGAAAATTGAGAAATTCTGGCACGCCTAAAAGCCATAAAATAAGAAACAACAACAACAACAAGAGAAAAATATAATCTTATAATCCCAAAAACAAAAATGATATTAACATATTTCATCGTTACATTCTGTTTTCTGCATAGCAAGCAATTGAGAGAGAAACTAGTGTCGAGACACTCTTTTCTACATATTCCGCCTGAAATCGAGACATTGCGTGGTAAGAGGCGGAAATAAACCCCTAACCTTTATTACTCATTTAAAATTAACAATTTATACATACATATTTATGCTAGCCAAGCTGTTAGACTTAAGGGCGAACTTAATTTACTAGAGTTGTCAGTCATATTAAAATATAAAATAGACATAATACAAAATGTACCATAAAAAAAGTCATCAGAAACCGCTTATTTTTCAACATATTTTTTAAATTTATTTAGGTCAACCAGTAGTTTAACAATATAATATATCCAGAAAACATAAATTATATTAAGGTTAACACCACATGCAAAAGTAAACATATAAACGTAATAATATACATTTAAACATCTACAATAACTTAACTATATTAAATTTAATTACACATTTTCATATGAAATTGCACAATAAACTTAAAACGAGTAACGTATAATTGTTAAGCAAACACTTAAACATACACTGCATAATAATAAAACCCAGGAAGTCGTTTTGAGAAAGTCAACAGAAAGGAATTGCCCCATCTTTAGCTGTCATAAACTTCTTAACTACTTTAAATAAGGTTAGCCAATAGCTATTTGTTCAATTTTAATTAACGCTAACGGATGTGAGAGTAGGCAGAGAAATCTTAGTGTAATTACACTCCGTTCTCCACTCGAATTCGATATATTGTATGTTGAGTGGCGGAACTTGACGCCTTATTTTGTCTTATCAGAACGGTGTAATAGAGATAATTTAATTATATTTTTTGCATCAAATGGAAATCGTACCTACAATCATCATCTAGGTATTTGTAATATGAAAAAATGTATTTTTTTTTCAAATCTCCGTCACGATATAAACAATTAAAATATGTTTCAAAACGCTTAAATATGTCATAACAAGAAAATGCTCCGAACAAACAAACGTTTTAAATATTGTTCATGTCACTTAATGAAAAGACAGATAAGTGATGTGACAATGTACCAACATCTCAAAGAGAGATTTAAATATCTTCTAAAGCTTAAACGTTTTATCTTCGGACAAAGAAATTACATTAATTTCCTCCATCTTTGTATAGAATCTAATTATATACATATGTAGGTTTATACCTACACCTTGCAATTGAGAATGTATTGTGTCAACTAATTTGTATTTGTTTTTTTGTAATCTTCAATAGAAACATGTCAAGTTAAAATTCTATTAATATAAAATTAATATAGATATTTATAGTTAACATACAAAAAAATTGAATACATCATGAAACATATTTATACGAAATAGATGAGCGATTAGTTGTGAGTTCGATCCCCATTCAAGGAAATGATTATAATAAAATATTTTTGTTTCTCCGCTCTGGTACCTAAAAGAGAGCACAGCATTGAGTTCTGCCACTAAACGAAAGTGTAAAACGGAATATCTTGACACCAGATCCACTCTGAGCACCCTGAGACACGGAAACAAAATGAAATTGCATTTATAAAGATATACATATACAAGATTAATATGTCAACCACAGAAGAAACGATAGAAATAACATTATAGCAAAAGCTTTCGACTTAACATAAATTATTCCCCACTTACCTAAATGAATTTTCAACATCTATAGATTGTCACAATGCAAATGGTTCTCCGACTCTATCGGAAACAGTTTTATTAGGCAATACGTTAACTTAAGGCGGTAATCGTAAATGTCATTTAGTATCTTTTTAACAATAAAATTGACCATAAAATTTTAATCCAAAATAGCTTTTTAAGGGACACGAATAGGCGAGATGTTGTAAAATGGGCAATATGACAATTAAAAAGTAATAAGTTAGTTTTATGGGTAAAGAACATCGTCCCGAATGATATGTTCATTAAATTTTATATAACGATTCATTAAATGTATTGTAAAATGGAAGAAAAAGACACGTAACGTCAAACTAATAATTAAGATAATAAAAGGTACTCTGTATTTCTTACAACTACTTTATTTTTTGAAATGTAAGAAGGCTTTATACATTTGAAAATAGAAACTATTAAAATTTTCTAATCCACCAATTAAAAGTTAGTGAAAAAAACAGCTTCACGCTTTATTTTGGTATAGCAGCGTAGACAAAGAAAATCTAGTGACAAAACACTCCGTTCTTCACTCTCTCTCCGAAACTAAGACATTGTGTGTTGAACATAACTCAACGCCGCGCTTTATTTATTCACCTACAAAAATTATTTAAACATAATGATCCAAGCCAAGAAACCAAGCAAGTATCAAACCTACATCCGAACACATTTAAAATTAGAAAAATCTTCAAAAATAACAATAAACTACCATTTAAAAATATATAATATTACCTCACTATATTTGCCAAGAACTATCTCATTCAACCTTATCAAAATTTTAGTAGGTCATTTGTCACCTGGCCCCATGTTTAGTTATCTAACTAAAATCCAGCCGTCAGAGTAACAGAAGTTAGGAGTCATTTATCAAAACGTGCATTGAAACATGATAAATGTGGTACCTTGCAAAACTGATTATAGGATATTGATAAATTGTTTCAGATTTATAGCAATAGTAGAATTACAACATTTGATGTATAAATTATTCTAAGCTGCTTATTTAATATGTAATTTTAATTCTTTTTATAGAAAACACTAGTGACTCGTTCGCGGCTTCGCCTGCGTGAACTACACGACTTTGTCACTATAGGCACACGCCGACATCACATTAGAAACCTCTAAACTTAACAGTGTTTCTCCACTATATAATCCATGTATTATACATATAAACCTTCCTTTTGAATCATTCTATCTATTAAAAGCAACCGCATCAAAATCCGTTGCGTAGTTTTAAAGATCTAAGCATATATACATACAGACAGACACGAGAAGTGACTTTGCTTTATACTACGTAAAGATAATGTCGCATCATTATGTTCTTGACTTACTTGGCGAACACAAGACACATCGAGTAGCGGAACTTAACACCGCGATTTATTTTACTAGAGCAAAAAATGAAAAGAATTAAATCATTAACCCAAGTGGGAATCGCACTCACTTAATTATAGTTTTCCAACGATATCACAATAACTTTAGTATAATTTTATGTAATTATTATAATTATTATTAATTGGCCAGTCGTGGTGCAGTGGGACGAACGTGTGACTGTAAACGACTGGTTGTGGGTTCGAATCCCACTCGAGGAATGGAAAAATTAAATATTTCCACTTTCTTTGCTCTAATGTCGAGGCAAAGCGCGGCGTTAAGTTCCGCCACTTAATACGCAATGCCTCCGAATTCAGCGGAAAATGGGGAACGGAGTGTCATAACACTAGGTCCCCTCTGCCTACTCTGCTGTGTACGGGATGCAGCGTGAATCTAAAAAAAAAAGATATATATTTTATTTCTACACCAAACTAACTTAAGAAAACAATAAGAATGTAACACCTAGGGGAGAAGTGGCATGAAGGAGCCAAGTTTTGAAAGAGCCACTTGCATTATTTCGGTAGTTTAAGGGTAGAACTGGCTGGAAATTATATTTTTAAGAAGCAATACTGATTTCCTATCAGCCACAAGCATTTTACAGTTGGCCGAAACCTTTGGACGCCGGTACGTCGAGTCAAAGTTTTTTCCACTAAAAAGTAACTATTCCGTTTCATTTATGTTGTTTTTTAGTAAATTATTGTAAATAAATATAGGTACAGGGTTTATTGATTGAGTTTGTGCATATATTTGGCTTCGTTGATACGTAAAAACTAAGCCGAAAACTTTCGACATTATTCTTATTTTGAAGGTTTTATTTTTTTAAAGAAAAGGTTATGAAAGAGCCGAGTGAATAAGCCTTAAAAGAGCTGGCTCTTTCATGCCTGGCTTTTTCATAACCTTGTATTTAAATTTTGTAAATAATATGCAATAATAATAATTACGCTTTCTTTTTAATATATTTTTAATAGCTTATTTTACATATGGCATTACGGATAAAAGTGGTATAAAAAAAAACGAAGTGGACCCGAAAAATCGGTAATTGAAGGAGCAGTAAGTGAAGTTTTGGAAAAAGGCCAGTCTCTAAACAAAACTGCACTCGCCGTAGATATATCAAGGGCTAACTCAGTTAAAATAATTAAGAAAGTAAAAGCTTCTGGTGAAACATTTTATAAGCACTTTCCTAATTTAGGAAAAAAGCAAATTTTCATTTTAGAGCAAGAGAATATACTTGCGGACTACTTGAAGACTGTTTTTAAAATGTGTTATGGGCTAACACGACAATAAACAAGAAAGCTGGCATTTGATTATTCCATCGCAAATGATGTCCTATCTAAATAGCAAAAAAATGAAACTGCGAGTGACGCTTGGTTAAAGATTTTAAGGCTCCCAAATGAGTCATTTTTTAAATTCTTAAAGATTTTACAGTGTTGTTTTTTCTAGCAGATATCATTTGTTATTTTGTAAAAAATGGTTATTTACAATTAATAATCTGCCTTTTATATTTTAAGATGGTATAATAATAGTTATGACTGAATAATGTACTGAGATTAAAGTGTTTCCTAGTTTGTCATTAATGACTGATAGAGTTAATTTCATTAGTTTATTAAAAATATTAGATTTAAAAGACCTTTTTAAATATTTTTTTAAATGATATAATCATTTTCAATAAACGCTATGTTTACCACAAAACTTTATAATACAAACTAGCTCTTTCAAAACTTTTAGTGGCTCTTTCAATACTGAAAAGTTATGAAAGAGCCAAATTACATACTTTTTTAAAATGATAATTTGATTGACTATTATATTATATTTAAGGTGTTTTCCTAAGAAAATATCAACTCCAATAAATAAAGAATAGTTTGAGAAAAAATACATTATAATTTCTTACATTTCAAGTGTTCAATTTGCTCTGTTTAGCAAACTGGCTCTTTCATGCCACTTCTCCCCAAAACAAGAAGTGTACAAAAGGCAATACGAATATCAATAAAAAAAAATGTTAGCCGAAAATTCAAATAAAATAAATATCACACTCTAAATAACATAAAATTTATTATTGTAATAAGTTTCATCACAAGAAACCTACATACATATATACATAAGAGTGATTTCCGATTTCGTTATATTTAAATGAGAAGCTCTCTCTTACATTCGTTTTCCATTGGATTCAATTACAAACTTATGCTACAAAGCAAATAGATAAATATTGGTATAAGTTACAAGAAATACTGTTTATAATAAAAGACCATCATGGCACAACGTCTGACAGTACGAGTATACGCGATGGTTATCGGTTCGATTTCAAATCGGGAGAACTGTGCTGACAAAACAAAGCTCGGTGTTAAGTTTCACCACTCAATACACAATATCTTGAATTCGGGCAGAAAATGGAGAATGGAGTGTCTTGACACTAGAGGAGACCCTTGACACTAGGGGAGACCCTAGGCAGAGACTGCTTGGACCGCTATGCAAGTCAAAGTGTAAAGTTGAAAATAATGTTTAATTTAACAGATATTAATATAAGATATACATATTGCAGACGTAAGTTTTAAATGAAATAAAAAACTTCGGCAGTTTTTTGTACACATAACCTAAAAACTGCAATTACAAGTATAAAAATTCACAAGAAATCATTTATTAATAACAAATAGTAATTAAATTTCTCTATACCAAAACAAAAAAAAAACATCACCTAACCAAATGAATCCTTTAACATTCCGCTATAACTCTCTCAACACTTGCACCATACAGAACGCCATACAAACAGCGTTTCAATCGTCACTGGCTAGATAGCGCTAATTGGTCGTTTGAGAAGAACCGCTAATGCGCCGGCGCAATAAATCCGATCCGATCAACGACCCGACGCGTTGATCAAGATTATCGCCTTAGAGAACAAGTAGGGGCAAATTAAACAAACAATTTTTAATGGGTAAGGTAAGGAATAATAAATAAGCAATTTTTAAACAATATAAACCCAGAAAGGAATATGAAAGAATAGCGCCGGCTTGTTTTTTTCAGCTTCGCGCGTTTTCCCTTATTCAGAGGGAACCTTTTGTTAAGAGATACCGCTTTCCGCCCGAAATAAAGACATTTCGGCGCAACTCAACGCTACACTTTACTCATAAGGGAAGAATATAATATATTTTTTTTAGCTTCACGCTGTATCCCGCACTCAGCAGGGTAGGCAGAGGAAACCTAGTGTTAAGACACTCCGTTTCCCATTTTCCGCCGAATTCGGAGGCATTGCGTGTTAAGTGCGGAACTTAACGCCGCGCTTTGCCTCGATACCATACCGAAGAAAATGGAATGGAATAGATATTTTCACTCCTCGAGTGGAAGAAAATTAATATTTAAATACAATAATTTCTCTGAATGGGGATCGAACCCAAAACCATTCACGTTTGCAGTTAGACGATGACCGCAACCTTACTGCACATTGATTTTGTCATTGGAATTGCACTATTTTTTAGATATAAATATAAAAGAAAAAGCCTTTTGAAATATTTTGAATTTTTAGAATATATAAATTTAATTCTTTTTAAGTGTAGCACTAATATTTATAATAAGTGCACAAAAGCTTAGCAATCCTAATCTATTTATCGTTTGTTAATAAAATGTACGCAGAAATAACACTTTGAAATGTGGCAAATCATGATTCTTGTTTAGATAAAAAATAAGCGGTTGTTCAAATGACACTGCAATTTTAAATTGCAGATTGTCACGTAAATGTATGTACTTTAAAGAGCTTTTAAAATAAACGATAGGGTACACGCACATAATATAGACTTTACTAACATAGCTTATATGCAGCTGTTTCAGTTTGATTGATTTTATTTTTAAAATATACTTTATATATTGTGGATGGAACTGATAAGTGTAGTTAAAATATAATATATTGACAAGAGCTATAGTTGTGGGTTAGAATATTACTCGATTTTTTCTACATTTCAAACAAAATGACAGAAGCTTTAGGATGTCGTCCACCTACATATTAATGAAAATAATTCTCATTGAAAAACTAATTAAGTTTTAAGAAATTTCGTGATAACTTAAAAAATATTTCATTAATGGTATTTGTTTCAATGTCTTTCAAATATGTAGATTGTGAGTAAAAATGCAACCATGGAACTTGACATTACGTTATCTTAACTGCAATGACTACTAATTTAATCGGTAATACTTAAGTACTTCCACAAACTTTTAAAACAAACTAGATTAAAAGAAAAAGGTTTGGTTTAGTCAAAATAACAAGAAATAATATTATAATATAATCATAGTGTATATCTAATTAAAATAATAAATGGGGACGTTTCGTTGTTTCAATATTAGGTTACCACTACCAACCCTTTTGCATGCAGAATATAGTTTGACGTTAAAATAAAGAAGGAAATAAAAAACAAAAAAATATGACACAGCTGTCGCATCCAATATAAGTTGTACCACCATTTTATCTTTCGCCTCCCAAAAGGAAACACTGAACATAGTGTTTCGAGCGACGTAAATTGCTGCTATCAATCAACCGACACATGCGATAGACTAAGGCTAGAACACACGGTTCTAATATAACTGAGATATATGCGTGTGTAAATTGCTGTGGTGATTGACAGTATTGGAATAGGTAAAATGTTTTTAGTATCGTTTTGTGGTTCAAATGGATGTGATTTTAATGAAATTCTAAATATTTTCTATTGAGTATTGAAATTTATATTGATTATGCTTTTAGTAGTAATGAGATTTGATTAAAATATATAATATTTATGGTTTATCAGTAAATATGAAGCTTAACAAATATAAAAAAAGGTATTATAAGTTGTTTTTTTCTAAGATCATGTCAGAGGCCACAGTTGGAACATTGTCTGCCTGTAAACGCTAATGGTTGTGGGTTTAATTCTCACTCAGTGGAATAATTTTGTGTAAATTATTTTCATTTCTTTGCTCTGGTGCCTAAGACAAAACGAGACGTTAAGTTCCGTCACTCACGCAATATCTACCGCAATATTTCAGCCAGACTGAATTTCAAAATAGAGTGATTTAACACTTGATTTTCTCTAACTAACCTGCTATGAGGGAAAAGGCGTAGAGCCGTGAATAAAATAAATTATCTTACTATTGCAGGATAGCTACCTATCTACTACAAAAGAAAATATTTATGTACCTACTTCAATTTTAAAATACTAATTTCCTTAGTATATTGTTATTTTTTTTATAGCTTCACACTGTATCCCGCACACAGCAGGGTAGGCAGAGGGAACCTAATGTTAAGACATTCCGTTCCCCACTTTCCGCCGAATTCGGAGGTTTGCGTGTTAAGTGGCGGAAACTTAACGCCTCGACACCAGAGCGAAGAAAATGGTTGTAATTTCCACTCCTCGAGTGGGAATCGAACCCACAACCAGTCGTTTTACAGTCACACATTTGTGCCACTGGGCCACGACTGGCCACAGTATATTATTATTTAAAAAAATACAAAAAATATGTATTCTATACGCATACACTTAAATATAAGTTAAAAGCAAAATGACATTACAACATGAAAAAAAATAGAATATTGTCATGCATTGAATACCAAATCCGAATTCCCTATATAATAACGTACCTATACAAAAAATGCTTTCGAATGACATTATACGATAAAAAACTAAACAACTACTGGTTTACGCGCGGATGAGCTTTTCAAGGGGACGTACGAGTATAATACAAGGCAAGCATTGATATAAGCTTTGTCTGCAAAAACTGTCAGCTTTTCATAGTATGCTTGTTTAAAAAAATAAGAAATGTGATTAAATCCCTGGTAGCATGTAAATACAAAATATTCTGATATATATTATAAATGCGAAAGTCTGTGTGTTTATCTGTCACGCTTTCACGGCTAATCTACCGGTCCTATTTGGATGAAATTTAGAATGAAAGTAGTAAAAGTTACTGGGTCTAACATAGGCTACTTATTTTATTAAAAATCGACCGCTAAAGGGTTGAAATAGGGGATGAAAGTTTATATAAAAAATCTAAACCGATTGACCAATTGTAATTAATTATGGCATAAATTTAGTTGATAATCTTAGCTTAAACATAGGCTATATTTTAAAAATGCCTTGGGGGCGCATTTTTCCGCGGTTGCAATGTAACGAAATAGTTCACGCGGCGAATATATAATGCTCGTAGATTCAATTCTAGGCTTAATAATCTATTGAATACTGTTTTGCCTTTAATTATTTGTTATCAGCTTTTTTCGCAAGATTTGAATATATGATATCTTTCCGTTTTTAAGTTTCACGATATATTAAAATTACATTGACACAAACAATTTTAAAACGATCAAAATTTATTATTTACTACACGCTTTATATTAACTTGCAATATACACATGTACCTATGTTTCTTCGGGTGGTATCTTGCAACTTATTTTTGAAGCTATCCTTAACGGATTGAGCTGAAATTTTTAATTCACGTTTAGTTTGGCTGTATGTAAGTACCTATACCTCTTTCCCAATTGATACAAGCTCTAAAATATCGGCTATTCGTGCTAAAAGCGACCTAATTTTAAAGTTCAGAACTCGATAGCATTCAAAATGATATTAAACATAATATTTCTGTCCTTTTTAGCCCAAAAAAGTAAAAAAGTTTATTTCAAATGTAATATAAACAAAATGTCAGCTAACCCCACCGTAGTCAGTCGTTTTGCAACAAACAGTCTCGTTACGCGTCGTCACTTGCGTTATGCTTTTATTTGGACTCGTGACTTATGAACGATATTTATAACTTAAATGATAGAAGTCGCAAATAAGCTTTTGAAAATATTGTGAATCATCTAATTTTATTTAGCTCGAAGTATTCAGAATATCTTTTTTTTTTAGCTTCACGCTGTATCCCGCACACAGCAGGGATGGCAGTGAGAGCCTAGTGTTAAGATACTCCGTTCCCCACTTTCCGCCGAATTCGGAGGCTTGCGTGTTAAGTGGCGGAACTTAACGCCGCGCTTTACCTCGACACCAGAGCGAAGAAAATGGAAATATAATTTCCATTCCTCGAGTGGGAATCGAACCCACAACCAGTCGTTTACAGTCACACGCTTGTGCCACTGGGCCGCGACTGGCCACTAAAAAATATATTTTTATTAGAACATATAGATATTCTAGAACATAGAGATATTCTAGAACATAGAGGTATTCTGAGTTGGTTGTTTATTTTTTAGTGTCTTGATACTGTGGGGGAAAAGTTTGTTTTGATTAATACTTTTTATAAGTTTTTATACAAACTAGTTTTATATTCTGGAGGGAATTCCGATAGAAGAGGAAAACACAGTTTGGAAAGGTTACGGTTTACGTATATTTGTATTGTAGTTGCGTTTGTATAGAAGTGTAAATACAAACATATAACATATAAATTAAAATAAAAAACTTTAAGTAAGTAGCTGTAATTCAATCCTGGATCTGGTAAATGAGTTTAGTAAAAACAAATGTTTATTCAAGGATACATAGATAAGATAAATTAGTTTACAATAAATAAAATTGGGATATCGTGGTCCAGTGGGATAGCATACGATTATAATCACGATGATAGTGGGTTCGATCCCTACTCAGTGTTATATTAATATTATTTTTATTTCTCTGTTACTCTATATTACCTCCGTCCTATATAACTATATATGCGTTTAGCTAATTAACATTTAAAATTCAGGCAAAAATCGGAGAACGCACTGTCTTGACACTACGTTATGTCTGCCTACTTTGCTGTGTGGGATTATTAGTAAAAAAATATCATTTTCTCTCCGTACCTCTTAGTACAGCTATTAAAATATTGTAATTAGAGTAGATTTAAAAATGAAACGTTAATGTATATATGTAATATTTATTATAATATGGCGAAAGGTTATCACACGACCTTCGTAACTTCGGTATGTGGGTCAGATCAACGCGTGGCATCTAAAATATTATTAACCGATATCTTTTTATTGAGAATTCGCGCGAATCGCAGAGATAGCTGATTTTATTTCGGCTTTAACTAAATTTATAATTAGTTTCTTTAATTTGGTAATTATATCTAAACGTCATATGTTGACGAACTACTTCAAAGTAATCAAACCTTGCTTTAAACAATTTTTTTTCAGAGATACTAAGGAGATCCGTATTCGTAATTGAATATTTATGACATTAAAAAACACTACTCGTAACCGTTATTTAGAATTTAAAATATTATTCAATATAAGATTATTTAAAACATATTAAATTCTTTAAAAACATCGAAAAATTTAAATGAAACTTAAAGGAAAGATGTATTCATGGCCGACATTTACTTAAATTTCTCGCTTTGTCATAATAGAGTGGCGAAATGAAAGCAATTTAAATGAAATTCGAAATGGGAATCGAAGCCTCAACCAATCAGGTTTACAGTCAGACTTTGTACCACTGCGCCTAATGGCCTTATAATACGTAGATACACCTAAACAAAATCTCGAATTATATATACAAAATGTGTAAAAAACAGAAAATAAGTTTATTTTTCTGTCATAATTTTAAAAATATGATGCTTTTAATACTCTAATTCAAGCATAAATGATAAAGCAAATGCAACTCCTCCGCATGTGCCATGTTAGTCACTTCATTGGTACGTAGGCGCAGGAAGACTGTAATGAATGGGCCACTAGGTCATTAAGCAATTTGTAGATTATTATATGAAATTTGATAGCGAAATTCTTGTGCTCAACTAAATATTGTACGCTCATGTTACATATTGTCGTATAGAACTCTTTATATACCTATTAACTTTTGCCCTTTTTGGGGCCAGTCGTGGCGCAGTGGCACAAACGTGTGCCTGTAAACGACTGGTTGTGGGTTCGATACCCACTCGAGGAGTGGAAATGTTTGCATTTCCTTCGCTCTGGTATCAGAGGTAAAAGCGCGGCATTAAGTTCCGCCACTTAACATGCAATGCCTATAAATTCGGCGGAAAATGGGGAACGGTGTGTTTAAACACCAGGCCTCCATCCCTCCCTCCCTCTGTCTACCCTGCTGTGTGAAGGATACAGCGTGAAGCTAAAAAAAACGACTTCGTCCGCATACATTAAGGGCTATCATCCAAACTTGTAAGAGCCCCCCTTAATCTGGCCTTAGTCGAATTGAACCCACAACCAGTCAGACCCTATTACACTGCGGCACGATGGTGCAACATATGTTATTTAACATCTAAATAATAATAAAACACATATTTCTAGAAAACAGGGTTCGCATGAACGCATAGTTAAAGTGATCAAAGCATTTAGATTTGCTAGTACAAATTTTCTATTGTTTTCTATTTCCTTAGTCTGAATAACACTTTAGCTTCACGCTGTATCCCGCACACAGCAGGGTAGGCAGAGGGAACCTAATGTTAAGACACTCCGTTCCTCACTTTCCGCCGAATTCGGAGGCTTGCGTGTTAAGTGGCGGAACTTAACGCCGCGCTTTACCTCGACACCAGAGCGAAAAAATGGAAATATAATTTCCCCTCCTCGAGTGGGAATCGAACCCACAACCAGTCGTTTACAGTCACACGCTTGTGCCACTGGGCCACGACTGGCCACACTTTAAAAATGTTACAAACATCTTAATAATTACTTTACGAGATTCAACACCCAAAATGCTTTATAAATACATTTAAAGACAACAAGTGTATAGAATCTCATATGACGAATTAAATTATCGTGCATTATTCATACTTGTAATGAACTCTAATCAGATGTTTGAGTGATCATCGCTCAAATAGATAAGACGGGATAAACTCAGGTCATTGACTCTGCCGACACAAATCAATCATATCGATCCAGTACACTATTAGTATGTATTTACTACACTGATTCGATACTTATTAAAAAAAAAACTTATAGCACATATTTTAAGGAGAACGGAGTGTCTTAACCCTAACGTCTCTGTCAGCGACTCTACTGTAAGCTACTCCATTTTTATGAAAATTATTTAAAAAATAAATAAAAATGGAGCCAGTCGTGGCGCAGTGGCACGGATGTGTGATTTAAAACGACTGGTTGTGGGTTCGATTCCCACTCGAGGAGTGGAAATGTTTAATATTTCAATTTTCTTCGCTGTGGTGTCGAGGCAAAGCGCGGCGTTAAGTTCCGCCACTTAATACGCAATGTCTCCGAATTCGGCGGAAAGTGGGGATCGGAGTGTCTTAACACTAGGTTCCCATTGCCTAAAAAATAAATTTTTAATAATAAAAAAGAGTATGCACAATAGTAATAATAATTAAAGAACTTAATTCCAATTAAGTATTAGAGATCGGTTATCCGTTAACACAATATGTCAAATTACGAGGCGGCTGACGGTGAAGCGTGTCGCCGGACGTTATTCGTACCATATGGAGTGTAGTTACTTTATATTATACGAAAACTTAATTATGATCGTATCGCACAATACCAAAGAATATTTTAAGTAGAAATGCTATTATATTATTTAGTGGAAACGAATTATGATGAATTATGAGCTTCCTGTGTCTAGTACTTACTTAGTTATATAATCTGCTGAGTGGTTGAATGGAGAACGGAGTGATTTCTTAAATTCTCTCTGTCTTTTGTTGTGTTGAAAAGGAGGAGGCTTTCGTAAGGACCTATGCATATTAATATTATCCTTAGTTTTTCTACTATTTCTTAGATAGTATAGTAGACCAGTGAAAATATAAAAATAATTTTACTATAATCACTATCCCGAGTAGGAATCGAATCCATTACCAATCGCGTTTGCAGCCAGACATTTATCTGACTATGCTACGATGGCTCTAATAATTATGTTATAAGGTATAGCTCTTCCTTAACCCTCAATAACCGTGAGACACATAAAACTATAAAAAAATACATTCATAAACATTTAAAATAATAAATACTTATTTTCAGTTTGTAACTAAAATAACAATAAACAACTTATAACCACTTCTATCAAACAACATTATCAATCAAATCACTTCCATAAGACTAATTAAGTGTCACTTAAAGTGTCTTTTTAAAGTGTCTCGCTAAAATAAGAGCCATAACGCACGGTTTAAATTAACTGGACTCGGTTACAAACCACACAGACGGTAAAACGTCTAAAACATAAGGTAAATATAGACTAAGGGTTAGTATAAATGGGTACTGTCTGTAGATTTATGAACGCGCGGCTGACAAGTATAGAATAACAAAGTTTCAATTTTATTTTAGGGGCATTAAGTGAGTATGGTGATTAGAGGCCGTTATGGCGCAGTGGTATAGGGACTGACTTCAAAGGTTATGGGTTCGATTTGCACTCGAAGAATGATTATATATATTTTTTTAGCATCACGCTGTATCCCGCACACAGCATTGTAGGCAGAGGGAACCTAGTGTTAAGACACTCCGTTCCCCACTTTCCGCCGAATTCGGAGGCATTGCGTGTTAAGTGGCGGAACTTAACGCCGCGTTTTACCTCGGCACCAGAGCGAAGAAAATGGAAATATTAAATATTTTCACTCCTCGAGTGGGAATCGCACCCACAACAGTCGTTTACAGTCACACGCCTGTGCCACTAGGCCACGACTGGCCACTAATGATTATATATTATATTTATTGAAATCATTCTGATAAGAAAAGCACGTCTTTAATTTCAAGCTTACATTTTTTGTTAGATAAATAAGTTCTAAAATCTAATTAAAGTCGAGAATATTAGCTTCAAATCTCACTTGATAAATATAATCATAATAAAAATATAGTCTAAATTTAAAATTTGTATATCTCCACTGACCTAAGGAACAAATAAAAGGATATATACTTTCCTTCCCCGAACCAAAACGAAATGAGGAACAAAACCGTTCATCACAAATATACATTTTCATATCTCTTAATATTAAAAATAAAACACATCCATACTTATATTATAAATGCGAAAGTCTGTGTGTTTGTCTGTCACGCTTTCACGACTAATCTACCGGTCCGATTTGGATGAAATTTGGAATGAAAGTAGTAAAAGTGACTGGGTCTAATATAGGCTACTTATTTTTTCAAATATTAACCTCTAAAGGGTTGAAATAGGGGATGAAAGTTTATATGAAAAATCTAAACCGCTTGACCGATTGTAATGAATTTTGGCATATATTTAGTTGATAATCTATGCTTAAACATAGACTACTTTATTTTTTCAAAATGCGCCCCCGAGGGTTGCAATATAACGACATAGTTCACGCGGCGAAGCCGTGAGCGGGCCGCTAGTATATAATAAAACAACCTGTTTCAAAATAACATAAAGACCACTTCCAATGAATACTTTCTTAAGAAAACGTTCAGAAAGTCCATTAAAAAGGCCGTACGCAATCACAAAGCAAGTACGTATAAGATAAGATTCAATTTGTGAATATTTTATGCAAGCCAATAAGCAATCTATCAACTGTTAATTGGCTATTAATATTCCAATGAAGTAAACATACGCCGTCCGCCGGCTATCAACACTTAGAGTGAAATGATACGTAACTGATTGATAAAGTGCCTTAGACTTGAATCAAACCCGTTATAAATGAATCTAATTTTATTGAAAACAGGTAAATTTATAATTAAATATATACTTATGTAGATATCTTTATTTATAAAGGTATGATAAAAACTACTTTACAAAGTAATAAATCAGTTTATTTTATTTAAAAAAAATCTTTTCTTAACTTTTACGTAAATATTTTTTTTTCAAGAGGTCCAAATGAAGTAAATATTCAAAAACTTTAGATAAATTCAAGGATATTTCAGTAACAGAAAAGGTTGATTTTCCTATAGGATACTGCTATAGGAAAATCATAAAGGCTATAGAAAAATACTAAAAAACTAAGAAATATATACATTCATCTTTGGTTCATGAAGAAAACCAGGCAATCGGAGTATCTTAACGCAAGTATCGATATTTCGATTTATCCTATATCGTTTCATCCTTGCATGTGATCCTCTCTGTTAAGGAATATAGGGGAATATTAACTAATAATAGCGTGAGCGCGCCTGGACGGTATTCAGGAGGCGCGGGTTCGAATCCTGCTGCGTTCAAGGTTTTATACATTTTCTAAATGTCTTATTCAATTTCCTAAGTGTGGAATAACACTTTAAAAATGTTTTAAAGTGATAATTCTACGTCTTAAAACGTAAATAAATTCCAGGCTGTCGTGACGCAGTGTGGTACAGTCTGCAAGCAATGCAAAGGTGATAGGTTCAATCACCATTTGGGGGAATTTTTTAATTTAATTGATTTCATTTGCATCGCTCTAATCTGAAGTTCCGCCACTCAATATACATGCCTCAACATAAGGTAAAAAGAAGAAAACGGAGTGTCTTGACACTAGGCTAGGCTCTCTATGCCTATTGTGTTTGGAAATAAGGAAAAAAACTGTATATAAAGGTATTAAAATTAGCATCTTGATAATACGGTTTAGTGTGTCACAGTGCCTTCAAAGATCTGGATCAAGTGGCTACAATTAGGTAATTGGCCTGCTCAATAGAATTATGCAAACTGACACCGAATAGGTCACGAGTGTTAAAATACGAGTTTGTCACTCATATAAAAAATTAAAAGACGTTATATGCTAGTGATTTTAATATATTTCTTAGTTTTTTAGTATTTTTTATTTATAAAAGAAAAAAAGAGACAATTTCTAGCTATGAAAAAAATCTTAGTGGATCAATGTGAAGACCATTTTAACACGTTTATAAAGATGGCTATAATGGCTTATACCGTATTGTAAACTATACTAAGAATAATATTTGTATCAACATGGTACAAAAAATATTCAATTTTATAGCTATTATAAAGTAGTTATATGACACAGTACACGGCTATTATGTGGAAACCAAATAATATAACCAAATAATATAATAATTGTTAGTTACTAATGACAACTGTAAATTTTGACTAGAGGACTAAATTTTCATTTTGATATCATTTTCAATTCTAGGCGAATATTGTATTAACACGTGAAAGAAGCACTCTGGGCCCTATTTTACAAAAGCTACACGGACGTACATAAAATCAGTTTCAAAAATAAATATTAAACAACATATAACATAAGTTTGACAAGCACTTTTGTATTAAGTGACATTAACGGTGCTTAGGCAATGAGTATTTTCTAGGTAAGCTGAGCTAGATCTATGTGTGATTTTTTTTTATCCCGCACACAGCAGGGTAGGAAAAGGGACGAAAATGAAAATATTAAATATTTCCACTCCTGGAGTGGGAATCGAACCCATAACCAATCAATTTACAGAATTTACACACTTTATGCCTCTGCGCCTAGACTGGCCCCTATGTATAAATTTAATGAAAAATAAAAACATATTAAAAAACCAGGAAAAAAACCATTTTTAAAATAAGAAAATTTAATCAGAACTTACTTACATATGCAAGTATAACTGTCACAGTACACCAATACGCTATAAAGAACACAGTTTTATCGCCCATTACGTCCCAGGCGCAGCTTCCCGAGAATAACAACATAATATGGAAGATATCGAAGATAATCAAATTTCATAGATAATTAACATGTTGTTAAACTAACCGGAACATTTTATTGAGTAAACAATAGCTACTGTTTAGGAAACACGTGTTATAATATTGAATAATGAATAAGAAAATAAACGGATTTTTATATACTAGGTTCACCATAGGAAGTCAATGTGGCGCAGTGGGACATCGTCTGGTTTTAAAAGTGATGTTTGTGGGTTTGGTTCCCTCTCGGTATAGCGTAAATTAAAATTATTTTATTTCTCTGTTCTGTTACTACATAGTAAAGGGTGAAGTGCAGAAAAATGAATTGTATGAGTTATATATTTAAATATATTTATTCTTTATAAGATCTTAAGACTTCAGGGACATTTATGAATTTTAAATAAACTATTTAATTGGAATTATCGCTTACATTTAAACACTGTATACCACGGACTACTACTGCAAGTGTTCGAAACTTTTTTCTGCTTCATACTTTTTCCGCATATTTTACTTATGTCAGAGAGAACTAAGAGAGTCGCATGAGATGGTATGGCCACTGCACGCCGACCTGAGAGCTATGTCGGAAGAATTTGCCTTGATATGTCTGTCCCTGGAGCAAGACCCCCAGGGCGCCCAAGAAAGCGATGGCTGGACACCGTGAAGCAGGATATCAGAGCCAATGGACTTACCACCGAGGATGCCAAAGACCGTGCAAAGTGGAGGAGGTTGAGCAGGAAGGCAGACCCTGGCTAAAGCTGGGATAGTTGCCAGGAAGAAGAAGAAGAGAGAACTAAGAAACAAAACACTCTGTTCTCCACCGTTTAATTCCGAGCCACTAAACACAATCTTATAACAAAAATAATCAAGGCATTTTCTGTATCCTTAATGCATTAATACGGTAAAATATTAATGAAATATTCATTTAACCTACATCATAGGACGGAAGCTGGAGATTACAATAACTTGACAATGAAATCGGCTTACAGGCTTAGAAATATCTCACTTCACCGGTTACTCAGTGTGTTTGGATAATACGACTTACTCTACTCTAGGCTACAGTAAAATAGGTTAAGCTATAAAGAATAGGTAAAATTAATTATTCATGGGATTTCTGGGTGGTAAAAAATAAGTTGGTATATACATAAATTAAAGTATATTTTAATAATAAGCTAGAAGTCCCGTTGATAAAAATATGTGTCCTTTTAGAAAAGGTTAGTTTTTAGTCAAATATCATAAGAGTACTTTTTATGATATTTATGTAAATGTGTATATAAAATACATAGTATTAGTATAAAGTAAAATATGTGTACTTTTACATACATCAGCATTTTTCAAAAAATTTTAAAACTTTGCCTTTACGAATTAATCAAATGAATATATTGTTTGGTAGTAAGCATACTTATATTTATAGTATATGTACTTAAAACCTAAGGATTTAGATTTTTTTTTATTTCCAACAATCACAAATAATATCTTTTCAAATATTAACTGTATTTGAATTTTGTGTTCATCAGTCTGATAAAGATAACCCGTTGATTTCAATCATGAATACTACTTATGATTGAAATCTACTCAAATATGGATAGCTATCTACACTTTTTCAACATATTAGTAGTATGAAATATGCAAAAAAAAGATAAATTTATAAGAAAAACAACGATTTCTCTAATGTAGTAACTTAAAAAATTAAGACTAATATTTTTAACATGCTCGTACATGAAATTAAATCGCCAGTCAAAAACGACAACAAAATATAATACAAACATCTAACAAATCCATTGAACCGTCCGTCATACAACATTAAACAATACATTACAATACGCCATCAATCAAATTACAACAACTTAATTTACTCTTGTCTCAAGACTTTAGAGCTATCATTATGAAAGCTATCATACAATCAATGGCAATAATTTCAAAGGATCAATTCTAAAGAATTTAAGGGAATGATTGACAAGATAATGGTGGTTCCAACTTATATAAACATATAGGTAACGTCAATATTCGAAGAGAAGCAAAAAAATCAATAAAAAGACAATGGCCAGTCGTGGCCCAGTGGCACAAGCGTGTGACTGTAAACGACTGGTTGTGGGTTCGATTCCCACTCGAGGAGTGGAAATATTTAATATTTCCATTTTCTTCGCTCTGGTGTCGAGGTAAAGCGCGGCGTTAAGTTCCGCCACTTAACACGCAATGCCTCCGAATTCGGCGGAAAGTGGGAAACGGAGTGTCTTAACACTAGGTTTCCTCTGCCTACCCTGCTGTGTGCGGGATATAGCGTGAAGCTATTTGTTTTAATAAAAATACATTTCTTCTTCTTCGTGTTTCTACCCGCATAGTAGGGTAAATTAAATAAATAAAAATAAAAAAAAAATACTTTAAATAAAAAAAAAAATTGCTTTACGTATACTTATAATATAATAGATTACTTATCACTAGAACAGAGGTAAACAACCTTTTTAGCACCAGGTCCATCCAAACATATAATTTTTATTGGCGAGTCAAAATTACATTTCTTATCATCTCTTTATAACTGTTCTATAGATAACGTTTTCTAAATTTCTTTTTCAATTTCTTAAGTGTGTAAATAACTAACACTTTAAAGTATTTAATAAATGTTAAAAAGTATTTAATAAATAACATTCTCTCTAGCAAAAATTTGTAAAAATCTCTCTAGAAAGATACTAACAACATAAATAAGTTGTAATAAGAGAATAAGAATTTCGACGCAGCTGGTAGCAGAATGCATGGCTTAGCGGTTAGAGCGTCTGGATGGTCCAGGAGGCGCGGGTTGGAATCCCACTGCGTTTAAATTTTTGTACGTTTTCTAAATGTCTTTAACAATTTCCTAAGTATGTAAATAACTCTTTAAAATGTTGAAATCTGTAATTTACACACCCCTTTACTAAATTGTCGCAGCAATAGCAGCGCAATAAGCAGGAAATGTCAAGAAACAAAATTCTATATATACAACATAATATTTATCACATCAATTGATAAACACATTATGCATACATGTATGACGATACATGTATAATGAATATACGAACGTGACTAAACTCAGCGAAATATATAAGAGTCACATGTTATTTTAAGTGAATATCTCTAGGTTTAATATAATATTAAGGTAGAGGCCTTCGTGGCGCAATTGGGCAGTATCTAATTGTAAACACGATGAGTGCGACTTCGATTTCCACTCAGGGGACTGATTATACATATATTATTTTCATTTCTCCACTCTGGTACCTAAGAAAAAGTGCGGCGTTTAGTTTCGCAACTTAACACACAATGTCTTGATTTCTCGTCGAAAAGTAGAATATTGAGTGACTTGACACTAGATTCTCTATAATTTTCCCGCAATGCGGGAAAAAGCGTTAAGCTGTTATCTGTAGATTTCTATTTAATTACGTATGGAGATAGCGACGTTAATACTTATAATTTGCTTGTTTCCTTAACCTACGAGTAATTAGAGCATATAACTTACTGAGAAAGTATTCTTAGAAAATGTAAGTGGGAAATAACAATTTAATATAAAATTAGTAGAAATATAAGTATAACGTTTTGATAAAAACTTAACCTCAAAGTCATGCATTCTACAAAAAATTTTGGTTGTCTCTGTAATACAAAGGCTTAACTTGGTTTTCGGACTCAGCAAGATATTTTTTTTCAATGTATTTTAAAATTTGCACCGTATGCTTATAAACAATATACAAATATAGATAAACCTGAGAGGCTAACCAAAATTGTTATTAAAAATGTACTTATAACATCATTTTCTTAATAAATTTTATTGGTTTATCTATCTAGCAAGAAATTGACAAAAAAAATCAATTTCAACGTTATCTTAAACCAAAATCGAAAAAAAAAAATCGCAAAACCCCTATATAAAATACAAAAACACAAAAACCTTTTTAAATTTTAAAAATAAATCTAAAAAAAATACTTACATTAAAGAAATGCGGCCTCAACCTTCCTATCGTATACTTGGCGACATCGGTGGTCAGCTGCTGGCAGGCGCATCCGAAGAGGAACACACCTATCACCCGATAGGCTTCCCATACCCAGGCTGGGATTTCTTTACCAAGTATGACTCTTGATCTCCCTCCTCTGTAGTCACGCAGTCTGATCCACTCGGTGAGGCACATCTGTAAGGATAATTTAGTTAAAATTCATCTTATGCGTTATATTTTTTTTTGGTTTTTCTTTTTTTTTTTAGCTTCACGCTGTATCCCGCACACAGCAGGGTAGGCAGAGGGAACCTAGTGTTAAGACACTCCGTTCCCTACTTTCCGCCGAATTCGGAGGCATTCGTTTATTTACATGTATTGTTTTAATATTAGTACATAAGACCACCGTGGCTCAGTCTGGAATGGATTATATGTATATTATTTTCAATTCTCCGCGCTGGTGGCACACACGCAGAGACTAAGCGCAGTGTTAAAAGCGGTGTTTACTACACTAGGTTTTATGTAATCTAAGAGAAAAAAGGCTGCGGTTTTTCTCTATGACAATAAATATCTTTTAACACGCCTATATAAACTTGACTTGTCTACCTATCCATCAATCATTAATGTAAGAAAAGTTTGACCAAAATCTGCATATTTGTCCAGACCCGATGGCAAAAAAAAGCTTTTATAGCCTTTTATAGCATAAACTATTACTGCTATAAAATATTTGTCTTGTTTGTTTGCATGCTATAAAATATTTGTCTATTTTCAACTCACAGAATCTAGACTTCCTAGATAAAGATAGTAGTTATAATCACCCAACTGTCTTTTAAATTTCATACTTGACTTTACATCTATCTATTTATAAATACTAAACTGATTAATATTTGAACTGCTATGGTAGATGCTACCATCGTTTTTAAAAACTTAAAATGTTGAGTATGGTACTGTCTTGTATATCAATACAGGGTTAGGAATCATCCTAACCCCTTCAATACCAGGTAAATTTAAGCAAAATAACCTAAAACATTAATTCTCTTTTAATTTTCAATTAATTTACCAACAATTAATTTTACACGCATATGTAATTTAGTGTTGCAAATATAAAACACTATTTTGACATTAAAAATAATTGCTTTCGAGTCATAATAATTACACAATTACACAAATTGGTTCATACAAAAAATGAAACAGTACTAATTAATCGAGGTTAGGCGTAGAAATAAGTACTTAGCATTGAAAGTAACCTCTAAAAACGAAAGCTTTAACTTTTAAATATTAAATCTAAAAGGCTTGTTTTTGATGGTCATGAGATAAATTAAAAAAAAGAAACATGTTTATATTTAGATATATTTTTATCTGTAATTTTACAGTTTAAATATTATTATGGCCTTAGCACTTACTATCTAATAAATTGTGAAGATAGTATAGTTTAGTAAACACAGTAATATAAAAAAATGTTCTTTCTCATTTTCCCGTTCCTTCATAATTTGTCGTTATTCTCTTCACATTTGAGAAGATATCCGGTTTTTATTAAAAAATATTAAATTGTTATTGGTCGCGATACTTATACAAATTTTCAAGCAAATCAGAGGCCAAAGAGGGGGGTTAAAATAGCATTGCAAGTGTCTTTTAGCACGAAGCGCACCAAATCTAGACATTGCGTGTTAAGTGGCGAAACTCAACGTTTTGCTTTTGTCTCAACACCAGAGCGGAGAAAATGAAATATTAAATATTTCAATTCCTCGAGTGGGAATCGAACCCACAACCAGTTGCTTTTACAGGCCGAGATTATATGCCTCTTTTTTTTAAAATAAAACTTCAACTTTCATTTTTTGAGTCTCGATTCAGGCGGAAAAGCGGGATCGGAGAGTCTCGACACTAGGTTATCTCTATCCTGTGATGCGCGAAAAAATTGAACTCTAATCTTTTCAAGACATCGGCATTTCATATAGCATGCGAGAATTAAACCTGATATTGATTTGGATCGCAAACAAGCCTGTTTACTGCATTCCATTTTACAGGCCAATTACAATTAAAGCTTAATAGCATAAATGCGATTATTATGTCATTCAAAGTAATAAAATTACATAATAGATATTGAGCAGTTCATGTATTCATAATGAGGACAAATCAATATGTGACTTGCGTGTAATGATATAGACATACATATGTATATATATACGATATACAAGGCCACCGTAATTGCAGAAACACAATATGCGTTAGGTAGTAGATTTAAATAATGGCTAATATAATTTTACACCCTCTATAATATATTTTAAATTGATTTGACTATGTCAACGACATATGAGAAGATTAGCCTAGGACATCATTTAGAGTATGAGTCGATAATCATTAAACAAAACATATTCATTGCAGGGTACTCAGGGAGAACCTAATGTCAAGACACTCGGGAATGTCAAGGCACTAGGCGTCAAGGAACAGAATTCCTACTTTAAGCCCGAAATCTAGACATTGTTTGTTATGTGGCGGAATTTAACGCCGTGCTATGTCTTAGGTACCAGATTGGAGAAATAGAAACGATATGTAAACACTCCCCTGAGTGGATATCGAACCCACAATCATCAAGTTTACGGTGATACGCCAACCACGCTACGAAGGTCTTTATCTATATCTATATGGTTTTGTTTGTTTAGAAGGTAATATAAATGATAGACTTAATATAAGCTCACATCATAACTAAATAAAAAAGTCATTTAAGATTCAAATAATGATATCACATTCAAGTATAGAAATAAATACTATGAGTACCTACTTATTTATAACATGTAAATTATACAAAATTTATTTTGTCTCTATCCCTTAGACTACATTGTTTAAGAGACGTGTTCTGCATCATCATAGTATAGTATGAATTGGTAATACAATCACATTGTTTACGATTGATACTTAAGCAAATGTTAGGAAAATTTATATATGTCTATTTGAGAAAAGGAAACTATCAGATAGCTCAGTACAAATAGGTTATAATATTTTATATTTTGTCTTAGTGTATATGTAAAAGAAGTATTTACAAGTCGTCGCTGGCTAGCCACGGAATTAATTATTTGCGCAAAATAGTAGTAAAACTGGCTACAATTTTTTAAGCATTTCACAGTGTTTTTCAGGTCGAAATGACTTAAAGTCAAGACACCTTTTTCTCCAGTTCCCCGCTTTAATCGATACATTGCTTGAGTGGTGGACTTAACGCTTATTAATATATCATATATACAGAAAACTTATAGAAATAATCGTCATATCAATATTAGTCAGTAGCAAACAGAAATATTAACTTAAAACATACATATATTTACATCGCTGGCTCATAGCCTATGCAGATTCGATTGAAGATATTCTAATATCGATTGAAGAACTCGGCCTGAGTTCTTCATTTGTCTATTTTAAATTCTATTGAAACCAGCTGGGACGTGCTTTATATGTATATAAAATTAGAATTAAATGATTTTAGTTTATTTTTTAAATATTATTTTATGCCTTTTCCCGCATGATAAGGGAGAACCTGTTGTCAAGACACTCCATTCTCCACTTTCCGCCTGAATTCTTGTCTTGTCGCTATAAGAAAATAAAGATAGCTTAAACATTAGTAAACGCCATTCGTCACTGTAGGTTCGATCTCGCTAGTGAGAATGATTTAGTATAAATTACTTCGATATTTCTGTTATTTGAAGTACGAACGAACGAACGAACGAAATTGATCTTCACACTAGGTTTTTCCTGTGTATTACGAGCATGTCGAAAAAATCGTGAAGATGCGAAAGAAAATTATTATTTTTAAGTTACGCTTAATCTTATTACATAAAAAGATACTTTTAAGTAAAATAATTAAAAAATACGTTGTCCCTGGAAAATTAAATGGTAAGAAATCTTTTTTACTAGTTTCTATTCTTTTCATTACCTCACAAAAACTTCCCGATTCATAACTTATTTATTTTTATTTATGATTCTAGAATTTAGGTTAGGTTATGCCATTTTCAGACTGACAGCCACAATTATCTATTTCCATTTTCATCACCGACACAACATATTTTCTTATCAGTGTATTATCACGAACATTTACTTACTGGCTTATGATAAATGTATATATGATTCACTTTAATGTAGATATTATAGTAAAAATTATCTAAAGATTTGTCATTTTCAGATTATTTTTTAAATTACATTACCATGTTGAATCATGTTAAAAAAATGTTGCTAAACTAAACTAAACTAAATCATTGAAAATGATGTCTAATAATACAAGGTGACTCAAAAAATAAACAAAATTCAAACAAATATCATTATAAAATGGAAAAAAGGAAGACACTAAAATACATGAAGCTGTATCCATTACTTATATTATAAAGGCAAATGTCTGTCTGTTTGTCTGCCACCCTTTCACGGTCCAATTTAGAATGAAAGTAGTAAAAATGACTAGGTCAAATATAGGCTAGTTTAAAATTAATTAAGAAATTGCGGTACTTTTTTATCTTTACGCATTTCCGAACCGTAAGTTGTTAGGTTGTTTATTATGCCTTAGCGGATCGTCGTACTTTCATCTATATGATGTTAAAATATTTTCAGTTTATAGAAGTATCAAATTTTTATGTTATTTAATTAATTATCCTCAATTTTATGCTCTGATATAATTTTGCCTGTTTGAGCATATTATACACTCCACTCTTTTTCTCGAGCAAAAGAAAGAGTGAATCTAGTGTCAAGATTTGGTTCTCTACTTTTTTCGAACTCAAGACAGTGACAAAATCTACATGCCTTTGTCTAAAAGAGCAAAGAAATTAAAAAATAAACTGTAGTATAAAACGTACTAGCTAGCTAGTACGCTACGAGTATTTTATTGTGTAATTTCAATAATTATGTTAATTTGAGTTTTTATTTATTTTTCTATAAAAGAAAATGATATACATCTTACCTGATTCTAGAAACTAATGAAGGATATGTACGTCGGAAGGATAAGATCAGTAAATAACCGCATTAGTGTGTCTACAAGCTAATTATTTATATGCAAATCGAGATAGCAGCCCATTGCATAAACTCGTGTCACGGCTTAATGTACCGTCGGGTAGAAAATTCTTAAAAAAACCTTTAAAGTAAATTAATTCTATGAAAAAATTGTCAGATATTAATTTAAAATTTAAATTTTATTATACGTTTGTATATTTGGAGAGTTATGTTATTCCAAATGTTTTAAATGCTAACCTTCTCCATTCTATTAATGCGGGATCACTGATCTACTTTTTTATTTTTTTTTAGCTTTTCGGGTTGTCAGAACGAAGTCTACTCTTGTTAACCTCTTCAAACTGACGCTCGGTCTAGCCTTTGAACTTACTAAGTAGCCTTTCTCCAGTATCATCGACAATGTATTCTCGAAAGTCAATTGAGGTCCGTGCCTCTTTTAATGCTCACCTAAATCTTTTTCATAGAATGGTTTTCTTATATCATACATCTTCTCGATGTACCCAAACCGAGATAGCCTCCTCGCTAACCAATCGCTAACAGCCATTCTTCATAATTATTTATTAAATAAAAACAAAGTTAAAAAAAAATAATATATTTATTATAAAAAAAAATACTTAAGTTTATAATATTAATATTTGTTTACAACTGTACATTTATTTTAAATATTCTAATACACATTCGTACTACGACGTGCATTGCATAGTGAACAGTATTGTGAAAATATGAGTATACAATGATATGAATAGATATTTAAAATCTAATTTTCTAGTTTTACCCTTTATTTTCCTAAAAGTGGGGAACGGAGTGTCTTAACACTAGGTTCCCTCTGCCTACCCTGCTGGGTGCGGGAAACAGCGTGAAGCTAAAAAAAATATTCTTAAATCTAATGCATTTTAAGGGAAACAAAGTAAAACCATTAAAAATTTAATACATTTGCCACTTCCATTTGCTTGGTAGCGGAACCTAACGCCGCACCTCATCTAAATAGCCCAGATAATTTAACAGCAATTAAATTGCAAAGGAATGCATAATAATTTTACAATTTTCCTTTCCCAGACATTGCGCAAAATAAATTTAAAATAAGTAAATTATAGAGACAGGTGTATTTCATAGACGGTAAACACTAAAAAGCTGTAAATGCCACAAAACGTATTCACAGTAAATAGAATGCACAGTTATTTAGGTATACAGCCATCATAAATAAAAGAATCGGATGTTACAAGTCTTGGCTTAGTTATAAAACTGCGCGGTATTTCTCCATACTTCCTTGTTATCTTGCATTCTTTAAGAGAATGAGAAACGCGAATCTATAATTTAGGCGGAAAATGGAGGACGGAGTGTCCCGACACTAATGTATCTCTGACTATGCGGGAAAAACCATATAGTCTACCTGTGACCATGGATAACTATAGCCACAAGCAGTCCCACAATCGTAGTGTTCAATTTTAATATAGTAATAATATCAAAATGTACGTATTTGTGCTGGTTAAAATATGTACTTTAGATTATTTATTATAGTAAACTATATACCAATTTTCATTTAAAAAAAACATTTAACCGTTTACAAAAAAAAAAATATTTATACAACCTTCATTCACTACATAAAAGCCAAACAAAAAATTACCTAAAACCAACCCAAAAACAACATTGAATCTAATCCAAACTAAAATCAAAGACTATTAACAAAAAAGAAATGTCAAACGAATTAAAAGCTATAAAAATAGAAGCAATAAGAGCTATAAGTTAACTCTTATTTACGATCCACAGCATTTATTGGTACCGACTGTGGCGTGAGGGCGAGAAAGGATTACCGTTTCGACGCGACAACATAAATAAGGATCTTTGGGGCTATTCCTGTGCTTAGTGTTGCCAGGCTTTTGGAAAAGCGACTTTTTTCTTTTTTTTTAGCTTCACGCTGTATCCCGCACACAGCAGGGTAGGGAACCTAGTGTTAAGACACTCCGTTCCCTACTTTCCGCCGAATTCGGAGGCTTTGCGTGTTAAGTGGCGGAACTTAACTCCGCGCTTTACCTCGATACCAGTGCGAAGAAAATGGAAATATTAAATATTTCCACTCTTCGAGTGGGAATCGAACCCACAACCAGTCGTTTACAGTCACACGCTTGTGCCACTGCGTCACGACTGGCCACATTCGAATTACAGGCGATATTTCGATTCTTTTTACATTTTAAAGTATTATTCATACACTTGGCAAAATTTTTATGTTTTCTAAAAATGTATTTTTAAATGTTTTGATTTCGAGCGGAAAGTGGGGAACGGAGTGTCTTGATACAAGGTCTTCTCTGACTACCCTGGTATGCTGGAAAAAGCGTGAAGCTATGTTTAGCAATTATTTTATTAGAAATTACGAAAATTTGTGACAAATAAACAAAAAAGCTACTTTTTTACACATTTTATTTCTTATATTAATACTAAGACACGAACTCCTCAATAATATAAGACATTCGGTTTTTTTACTCAAATTAAAGCCCACAAGCTAGCTGCTCTGTCCGGTAATAAGGTTTTGCGACCTGGCTACCCTACCTATAGTGGAGGCATGGAAATAGAACTATTGGAATGACATTTTATTTGTCAAGTTAATAGATATTGTTTAGCTTAATTTGGTAATAGTTTAAGATAGCTTTAGATATTAAGCTTGAATTTTATAATATTGATTTTATTTTATCATTATTATATTAAATTACCTACGTTGTAGATTTGATTATTATTTCACGCTGTATCCCGCATACAGCAGGGTAGGCAGAGGGAACCTAGTGTTAAGACACTCCGTTCCCCACTTTCCGCCGAATTCGGAGGCATTGCGTATTAGGTAAGTGGCGGAACTTAACGCCGCGCTTTACCTCGACACCAGAGCGAAGAAAATGGAAATATTAAATATTTCCACTCCTCGAGTGGGAATCGAACCCACAACCAGTCGTTTACAGTCACACGCTTGTGCCACTGGGCCACGACTGGCCACAATGTTGTAGATTTGATTATTATTTCAGGTAACGATTAGATTTTAATTTCTTTAATTTCACGGTTCTAGACACAATAACTAGACAAAGCTCGGCGTTGAGTTCCGCTACTCAAGAGATTATTTCTAGAAGTTGATAAAAAGCAAAAAGCGGAGTGTCTTATCACTAGTTCCCACTAGAACCACTGCTATAAAGAATAAAGCGTGAAGCTGAAAAAAATTACAACTAAACTACATTTCAATATACGCATTTAATTACATATTTACCTTTCCCCATTTGCCATAGTAAAGCACACAAGGTAGTGATTTACACAACAATATGACAAGTACAAATAATACGAGTAAATTATTACGACAGATCTGACATCGATTGCTCGACGCAAACATAGTGGGTAAACTGTTTGACATTAAACTGATAACCGTGAAATTTGCAACCGCTGATAAGAAATTTATTTTGAGATCGTGTAAATTTCCTCATTTCATCATAATAATATGTAGTAAGTATTCTATTTCCCACTACAATAATGAAGCTTGGTGTAATTGAACGTAGGGATATAAACGAAAGATTGAAGATTGAATATTGAAGACGAAGAAACGGATAAGTAAGTTAAAATCTACTAACCCTAGTTGGGTTAAGATTTTCCATGTTCAACACTCCGTGACATTGGGTGTCTTGTGGAACTCAACGCCGCGCTAAACCAAAAGCAAAAGCGTTTGCAATTCGGACTCAATCTTTTACAATTATTAGATATCCCGTTGACGCGTAAAAAATCGAAGTGAATGTCACTTACACAAGTGTATGTCAAACATATGGGTAGTATGTGTAATATTTATTATATAATTTTAATTTTTGTGAAATATAGAGCAAAAAGAATAAGCATACTTGACATATTTATAATACCTAATGATGGTAGGTATATGTTGTAAAATAAATAATATGTTATACGAAAATAATTTTGGTTTTCCGTAGGTATATCAAACAATGTGATTCCACTGTCCTGACAGAAATAGCTTACAAAAGCTCTGGAACGCATGTTGCTACATCTGTGCCAAATTTACTCAGTTCAGTTCATTAATTTTACCAAAAAAGCTTGTCTTAACGTATTTACATCAATTTAATTATAAAAGATATTTTTTCGCATACCACGGTAAAATGAGATAATCTTGTGTCCGTATGAAGTCACTCCGTTCTCAATTTCTCGCCCGAATTCCACATTTCGTATTGAGCCGCGTAAATCAACCTCGTGATCTGTTATATATTATTCACTTATATATTTTGCAAATACACATTTTTGCATAAAAGGGTATACAGAAAGAACCACAGTTTTCCGACAGAAATCAAAGCAGCGCGTGTAGTGGCGCAATTCAACGCCGCGCTTTAACTTATTAATATTTCGGAGCAGATGAAAATAATGTCGCGCGTTTACATTCAAACGTAGTCCCACTGCGCCATTCAAGGTTATTGTCAATTATATTATTTATAATACTTATAACATCATTGACGTAAATTAAAGAGATCGTGATGATTTAATTAGAACTCGTCTAACACTGTTTGTTGTGTTAAAGCAGTTGAGTTAATAATTAGTGTAAGTTTCACGTGGCGTGGCTTTATCAGCGCAAGCGTTTCTAAGTTTGAATTTTGCTTGTTATTTTTATTATTTTAATACTTTTAGTTCAATTTGTTTAATTGATATAACTTTTTTTTTTATTTAGTTATTTATTTATCAAATAAAGAAAAGAAATTCTAATGCCTATAGAATATTATTTTATATTTATATTGAAAATTAAGAATAAGAATATTGGTTAAATTAAACATAGGTAATAGATATTTTAAATTATCTCCATTCCTGCCCCGGTACGGCGTTGAGTTCCGCAACTCAACAAGCAATGTTTCGTTTTTGGGCAAAAAATGAAGAATAAAGTGACTTATTCAAGGTTCTCTATGGCTACCCACCCTGCTTAAAAAAAAAATGTTAAAAAATTACTCTCAATAAGTT
This sequence comes from Dryas iulia moderata, assembly GCA_019049465.1. Taxonomy (NCBI): domain Eukaryota; kingdom Metazoa; phylum Arthropoda; class Insecta; order Lepidoptera; family Nymphalidae; genus Dryas; species Dryas iulia. The sequence continues at coordinate 3,659,611 of CM032430.1, read as the reverse complement.
AGGCCTTAAAATTATTAACAATTTTTAGAAACGTATACAGATTTGTAATGTTTTTTTTTATTTTAATGCCCGCAATTTCTTTTGCGTGGACTTAATGACTCTTCTCTCCAAAAAATCCATCACGCTAAATAACTTTTGGTAAGGCTCAATTTTCTTATAGCTTATCATATAGCTCATACGATCCCCATCGACCATACCTTTTGTAGATTTTATTTACGTTTCTACGTACTAGGATTCTACATTTTAAATGATTTCTTATATGCTGTTTTATCATTACAAAATGACGTCTTACACCAATGACCCCTGAAAAGATATCAATTGGTACAAATAATATTTCATTGGGGAATATATAAGTGGGGAACGGAGTGTCTTAACACTAGGTTACAGGATACAGCGTGAAGCTAAAAAAAAAAAAAAAAAAAAAAATCATTCAGATTTATATAGTAGTTCGGAAGACGTACGCATACAAACATTCTGTTTTTACTGATTTATTATATCAAACTTAGATATATAGTGTAGTAGCAGCGACGTGCAGGAAGCACGTAATTTACATAGAACGTGTTTAGTCTTTAATGTCCGCAATAAATGAATAACTAGTTAGAATTTACTATATGCGATAATAACTGGAAAGATTATTCTGTCAAGATTTATTGAGACTAGACCTAGCGTTGAATTGCTAACAACATATTAAATAAACGAAAGAGAAATAACATCCGCAGGACTAAAGGATATTTCATATTTTTTGTAATTCTTGAATTAAGGGGATGAAAACGTTTTAGGGTACTAGAACAGCAATTTGGCTATAAGCGTGATTAGTTCTGGGTTCGATTCCCAGTCAGAGAAACGGTTATATTTATTTTTCTTTCATTTCTTCGTTTTCGTAGGTCAAGGACAATATTAAGTTCTACTGCTCATCACGCAACATCACGAATTCTGGCGGAAAATGGAGTATGGAGTGTCTTAACACTGAGTTCTCTCCGTCTTTCCTATGTGAAACCGTGATGAATATAAATATAGTACATACAATTAACATTACGAAGGAATTTCAATTCAATTCTATAGCAGTATTTAATCTTCCCACAATTCGTGGTCAAAATATCACAAGTTTCGTAGGACAGAAATATATATCCACTCTTTTTCGTGCATAGCGAAGTAGTCAGAAAAATCCTTGTGATAGAACAGATATAAAATAGATTTAGTTGGAATTCGAGATGAGATGGTGAAAGGCCCACGGTCAAATATAGGATACTTTTTTGAAAACCAATCCTTAACGGGCTGAAATAGGCAATGTAAAATGAAAAATATGAAAAGTTTTGTAGTTACGCAGGCAAAGCCACTAACGACCGCTAGTAAAAAAGAGGCTAATAAAAAAGAGTTTTTTTTTTAAATATAAATATAGTAAGTCCTTTCCCACTTAAAATACGAGAAAATGCACATAATAACAAATACTTGACCGTACAACATAAAGTATATAAAGTATTTACTTGTCACACAGTAGGTACATGGTTAAAGTATATTTTACGCATGTTATAAATTCGTCGCTTTACTCATAACATCAGTATTTGAAAAGCGTAAAGTTATCGTAAAAAGAGATTGTGATCGTGTCATTGTCGTATCTAAATTTAGCGCATGCGGGTTTGCTATTTTAATGGAAAGTTTATTTTTACACTGACTTTGTTTACGGTGAACATAACAAATTAATTACTTGCTTTATCTTAAATAAACAAAAGGGCAATTGAATATTGAGTGCACTTTTGTATTTAATCTCATTCGGTTTGCGGTAGGTCATAATACAAGTGACCTAGTTAACTTACATCTGAACTAATTTTTTTTGCAGCTTCAGGTACCAGAGCGAAGAAATTAAATTTAGATATAGTCCTACTCCTAGTGGGAATGGAACCTACAACTATCGCTTTCCCGTCAGACGCTGTCCCACTGTACTACAAAGGCTTCAAAATTATCGACTGCCTGAATCCACTGGCAAAAATCAAAACAAAAAAAATCACTCATTAAGTCAATCACTTTCTAAACGTCAATCTGCATAAAAATGTCATTAATGTCAGTCATACAAGAAAAACTGGCTCAGAAGGCAGTTTTGCGGATAAATGCCGGAGAGAAACTAAATATATTAGACATAATTTAAAAAATATATAAAAATTGCAACTTTACATGTGTTCTGACTTGACTTATGACCTTATCCCTACTTTGGGGCAGAGGGCTTCTACAGTGAGTTCTCTCCTTGGACAATTAAGAACGTAGAATTTAATTTCGTTTCATGCTTTGCTGACCTTCTTCGTCTCATCCAGAACTAAACGTCGCCAAGTTTGCGTGGGGTGGCCATGTTTACGTCACTCTTGGGGATTACAATCCATCACTAAATATATGGTCTAGGGCCCGATGGAGTGCATAGCCAATATAGCTTACTTGCGTCACCCGATCTTTTGGTCGCCAATGTTGATGTCATGTTCAGTTTTCGTTTTATTGGATATTTTTTTGGCCAGTGGATACCAAAAATTTGTCCTGGAGTAGACAGCAAGAAAACTTGAAGCTGATAAGAGATGGCTATGGTTACTTTTCACGTTTCGCACTCATACAGCAGCAAAAAATTGAAATTTGAACCCTCCGTTTCAGACAAGATATATATTAAAATATCATATCTTGGTCGAGCCAAGATATGAATATTTTTCCACTGAATTTGTACAAATTAACAGCGGCAATGAGTTCACCACTCCAAACCACTTCCCTGTGGTCTTTCAGTATTGATTTTAGATGCATCTAGCTTTAGGATTCTAAATTTAAATATAATCATTGCATTGCATTGCATCATCACCTCAAGTGGGAATCGAACCAAAGCGTTTGTAGTCAGCCGTCCCACTGCACCACAACGATTAAAAAACGTATAAACTTATTTTCAAATAAAAAATAAAGCACATCTAGAAAGTGACAAACATTACTCAACGTCAAATAAATTATATTCTCATTTTAATTTCAACTGTACATAACATTTTTACGTTTTTGCATGGACATCCGCAAAAGATGCTTGCTATATGGTTACTACATTGAGATAAAGCACTTGTCGTAACGACCACCATCTAGATACACTGAGCGCTTACGACCATCTGGCGAGCTTTTATATCGTGTAGCGTATTCATATGTAGTATATGTGCAATAAGTTAATAAGATAAAATTAGCTGTTAGTTATTCTTGACTTTTTTATACTAAACAAGTGTTAAACGAAATCAACTATTCGGTAAAGTTTAATGTATTTAAATTAAACAATAATAATCTTAGAGAACGTATTAAAATTTGAAGCCAGTGGTATTCGCATCAAGCGCTCTGCATCCTACTGCCTCGAATTTTTTAAAAGACAAAGAGATACAACATAAGATCGAAGAAATGAATGCTATATTATAATGAATTCAGCTTGATTACCTCAAAATATATGAATTGTGAAGTTATATGTAGGTGTTGAGTGCTTGTGTCAACATGTTAGTATATCTAAAAGCAAAGAAAAAACCATTCTTTTGCGAAAATTACGCGGAGAGTATCTTCTGAAATTTGGCACAGTTATAGTTTATATAGAGAAGTAGTGCAAAACGCATTTACTTCAAAAAAATGTATAAAAACAAAAAAATAAAATAAATGGATCACACACTACTATATGTTTGACATGCACGCGTGCATAAAGAGAGACATACTCAATGTACTTTGTTTCAGGTAACAGAGCGAAAAATTAAAATAATTTAGCTTCACGCTGTATCCCGCACACAGCAGGATATGCAGAGGGAACCTAGTGTTAATACACTCTGTTCCCCGCTTTCCACCGAATTCGGAGGCATTGCGTGTTAAGTGGCGGAACTTATCGCCGCGTTTTGCCTCGGCACCAGAGCGAAGAAAATGGACAAATTAAATATTTCCACTCCTCGAGTGGGAATCGCACCCACAACCAATCGTTTACAGTCACACGCTTTTGCCACTACGCCACGACTGGCTCCAAGAAACAGAAAGAAAAGAATTTAAATATAACCATTCCCCCGAGTGAGCATCGAACTCATAACCATCAAGTTGTGACCATCCATCAACCATCTGAATGTATTCAGATGATGTCTCCTCGAGCCAAAAATTCAAAAAAGAGCACATTCATACAACCATACATTGTATCTGTCAATAATATAAAAGGACCGGTGTTTCTACATCCGGTGAATTACATTCAAACATATTACGGATAACGTGTCGAGAAAGTAATAAAACTCGTATTGGTTACAAATGAAATTGATCTTGAATCGAAGTGCAATTCATACGATATTGATATTGGTAATAGAATTTTTAATGTTTATTTATGTACAATTAGCAAAACAATAATAGATTTTTTTTAACTCGTAAAAAAAGTAAATATAAGTGAAAATTTGTTAAATATTTATTTAAAAAATGGACATATTTAAGATAATAATACACACGTCTGAAAATGACTCGTGGCGTAAAATACGCGTTGCCTTAGTAACGAGAATGTCACTTTAACTTTTAAAATATATGTATCAAACACATGACAGTATTTATTTTATTTGTTTCAAACTAGAATATCTATTAAATATAATATAAGAATACTTATTTGAAAATATTGGTTTTCTGCATTTCTTCTATAGAAATAAATAAAAGTTGAACTGTCTATATGTAATTTTAAAATAATCACTATCGAAAAATCCTAGGCAGACGAAGCCGCGGACATGGCTAGTATCTATATAAATTAAATATAAACAAAAAATATAAAGTAAGCGTGAATAAAAATATATATAAAGCCAACTAAGCCCCATACTCGTTCGTAAGCATAATTTTCACAAAAACGAGGCCGAAAGTCTTTCTTTCACGTATTAATATAAAGATCAGCATAAATAAGCATATACTAGCATAATCAACACAGTAACATAGATACATCTGGCCTCATACATAAATACGAGTATTTCGACATGGCTGCACACATATAATTGCATTACAAACGAATACAAAATATTACAAAAAAAACGAATGTCTAAGCATTTCTAACAGGCGATAATAGACTGAACGTTTTTTACTATCAGGTAATATGAACTCTATACAAGCAAGTTAATGGAAAACAAATATTTAGGGAGAGATCATTATCGCTGAGTAAGCAACGTGTGAAATGTTGAAACTATCTCTGAACAGTCAATACGAACGTATTGGTGGTTCGTAAACAAACTAAATGTAAGTATAAAAATACAGTTTTATGTTTTTTTCCGGTGGGGGTAGTGTGAGAGAACCTGTCCAATAACTCCATTTTGCATTTTCTGCCTGAAATCGAGACATTGCGTGATGAGTGGCTGAACTCAACGTCTTAGGTACCAGAGCGGAGGAATGAAAATAATTTAAATATTATTCCCTCAAACCGAAATCGATCCCACAACCTTCGCGTTTAAAGTCAGAAGTTGTTCCACTGCGCCACGACTGCGCTACGAGAAATGTTATTTATCTCTGAATAGTCAATACAGACGTATTGGTGGTTAGTAAACAAACGATCTAAAATATGTATTGGCTCAACATAATGTAGGTAAGTGTAACATGAAAAGTGTATATTTAAAGAAAACGTTGTTACTTCCGGTCCGTTTATATTTTTCATAAAAATTTTCATTTCTAACTATCTTCCTAAGAAAATTTATCGAAATCAGTCAAATGGTTTACATTTTTCGCACTTTCACTTTCATCCCAAATTTTAACCCTTAGGGTGTTCATTTTTGAAAAATAATTATTCTATGTTTGACCTTGGATCTTTAACTAGTTTCGTATCGAATTCGATTTAAATCGGGCCGGTGGTTAGGCCGTGAATGCAAAACTTTCATATTTATAATATTAGTATGAAAATATAGATACCGCATAAAAATATATTTAAAATTCTAGATTCAACCTTATATTTGAAAAGTCGTGCTGATAATACCTTCAAATGTAAAATAAGCTTGAAAAATTGAAAAAAATTTAAATATTGAAAAGAATTTTAAAAAATATTATTGCAGGGAGATAAGTCACTCGACCTCCATTGCTTTATTAAAGCAGTCTTAATTAATAGGATTAACGTTCACTTAAGTTAATTTGCCTAAGCTTCAATGAGCAGAGAGGAAAACAAGTTAAGAGGAGTGGTAGATACTGGAGTTTTCCAGGTTATGTAAAAAATATATTTTAATAACTTTTGGATTATTTAGAAAACGTATAAAAAAATTATTTAATTTGGGGCCAGGCGTGGCGCAGTGGCACAAGCGTGTGACAACGACTGGTTGTTGGTTCGATTCCTACTCGAGGAGTGGAAATATTTAATTTTTCCATTTTCTTCGCTCTGGTGTCGAGGCAAAGCGCGGCGTTAAGTTCCGCCACTTAACACGCAATGCCTCCGAATTCGGCGGAAAGTGGGGAACAGAGAGTCTTAACACTAGGTACCCTCTGCCAACCCGTGTGCGGGTACAAAAATTTGAACGCATGTCTTAGTGAACAGGGCGCTTTTACGGTTCCCAAGAGGCGTGGGTACAAATCCTGTTGCGTTCAAATTTTTGTACTTTTTCTAAATGTCTTTTTAATTTCCTAAATGTGATAATAACGTTTTAAAATATTAAAGGTAGCTTTTGGAATTTACGCATTCTCAAATAAAACTACTCTAACCGTGTTAATCGCGTTACGATAATTTACAGTAGTCCGTGGTATGGTTTTGTAATAATATTAAAATACAGAATTCATTCGGTTACAGTGTATTATTTGACATTCTTATATGACGAAAGTTTAAGACGGGAGCTAGTGTCAAAACACTGTGTTCTCCGTTATTCACCTGTCCTTAAGACTTTGTGCGATACATAATTCAAATATGTGCCACTACGGCATACTGATATTTTAATTAATAGCATCATATATTATACTTAACACCTACCTATATATCATCTACCTATATATAAAAGACATGTAAAAGATAAAAACGTGTGATTTGGCACGACTATCACAACATCAACGTCAACATAAACATTTACGCTCATAACCAAGAAATATCAGGAGGCGTATAAAAACGAAATGTCTGGCGAAATGCCAAGCCATTATCGTCGGTCAAGGCGACTAAGGAAGGACGACCTTGGATAACATGAAACAGAAAAAACATGAAAAGTTCTAATAGACAGACAGAAAAAATAACATATCTCGTACTTTGAAATAATGACTAGACAGTTATATTTACAAAAAATGTATCTTTTATATGTTTTTGTAAGAATATAAGTCTGATTCATCGTTTGGATACCAATGTCAATCAAATTCACAAACAAGCAAAAACACTGTAGCTTTTAAACCGTGTATCAAAAAGACTTTTAGAAAAGGTATAAAAAATACATTTAAAGAACGTATAAAAAATTGAACGCAGCGGGATTCGAACCAGCGCCTCTTTGAAACCATCCTAGCGCTAAGCCATGCGTTGAAATCAATTTATTCTAAGGCAGAATTCGAACCGTGACCTCGAGAAATGCTTTAAAGCCAAGGCTTATGCCCTCGAGGTTACCAATAATAATTATCTATAATTATAACAGATAATATCCCAGAAGTATACAAGTTACAAGTTCAGTGAATAATTAAAATCGCTATTTTCTTAAGAATATCAACTTGAAAGTCAATTTTTTTTCTCAATTCAAACAGGTCATGCAGTTGATATTGTGATAGACTAATGGTGCATCTGACTACCACATAGTAGTGAGTTCAAATTTAATTCCGTGGACTGAATTTATTTACTATATTGATCTTTTTATTCGTTTATGAGGCGTAATGCTATTTATTATACGTGCATATAAAACACCTTGTGTTGTCCTTCATAGAGCCTAAGGGGAAGACGATAATATGCTTATGAGAAATTGTAAACACAACGTATCTGCAATACACGGACGCAAGGATTTTCTTTATTACTTATCTATTTCATTTAATGGACATGTCTGTACCATTTTTTAAAATATTTTTCTTTTTTATATAAAATACGATTTTTTTCAATAATATCAGAACCTAAAACGAAGTCTTGTAGGATATTATAAATACCTTAAAGAGTCCAGGGTTTTCTATTTATAATTAAAATTGCCTTCAGACATTATTAGGGCTCAGAGTTCGGCTCGAAAAAAATACCGTTTAACGGTATACACCGGGCTTTGGTCAAAATGTTGTTTTGGCATCCACCAAATACACGTAATAATTAGTGTTTATTAAATATTTATTTATTCTATATACACTGAAGTTTCTAATATTATACATTACAAATGATAATCGTATTAGTAAATTGTAGAAAAGTACTGAAATCTCATAAATAAATAGAAAAATATGATCTACATCTCTAAATTTATGTAAAAAATAGAATTTTACATGCAATTTTGCATGTACTAAAACAACTTCAATGAATATGAATGTTTTGAAATTTGTAACAGAAGAAAAAGTAACAATTACAATAACGAGCAAGTGTTTCAACTGTGTAACATCATATATACTGTTACAAGTAATAAATAGCAATTAGCGCATAAAGATCTAATCTATTTTTGTATACGGTTTTCACGCTGCAAACAAATTGTGAGGTAAATATTTATAAACCTAAGTTATTATATGTTAACATTTAATTAATTAAGATCATTACATTTTTGTATAATTTTTTTAATTTTTTTACATTCACATTACGTATATCGTATATTATATTTCTAATTTGTACATGGAATTGTAATTATATGAAAAAAAATGTGGGCATTAATCAGTGTAAAAGTTAACACCAAACGATGAGAGAGATTTTTTTACCCGCGACGGAACGGCGACTGTATATGTGTTTGGGGTGAGAGGTTGTTTGTTTGTTTGTTTGTTTGTTTGTTTGTGTGTTTGTGCAAATTACTATGTCAATTATTTCCAAAACTATAAGTCCGATTTTGATACGGTTTTCTATGATAGGTTAAGGTTCGATCGGCGTATGATCTTAGATATGTCTTATTGCCTTAACTCACCAGGGGGCGCTGCAATAAGCATTTTACGTGAAAACGAATGTTTTCAATTATCTCAAAAAATAGTAGTCTGATTTCGATAGATTTTCAGTGATAGATTCAGGTTTAATTGGTGAATGTTCTTAGGTATGTTTTATCGTGTCAAACCACCAGGGGGCGCTGCAGTAAGCATTTGTTTGTACTTTTTTTGTATTTATTTGTCTAAAACCGAAACTACTGCTCCGATTAAAAAGAGTTTTCACAAAAAGATTTATCTTTGCTTGGTGCATATTTTAAGATTTTTCTTTTTTTGTTACGGGGAAAACTCACCAGGGGGCGCTGCACTAAACATTTGTTTATGCAGAGCAAAAACTACTAGTCCAATTTAGATGAAACTTTCAAGGATGCGTTCAGGCTTAATTGGTGCATCTTTTCATATATGTGTTATGGTGACCACTCATCAGGGGGCGTTGTAGTAAGCATTTGTTTGTATTTTTTTGTGTAAAACTAAAATTTTTCTTGTATTTATTTGTCTAAAACCGAAATTACTTATCCGATTGGCTAGAGTTTTCAGAACTGGATTAAGCTTTACTTCGTACATATTTTAAATTTTTTGTTTTTACGTTACGGTGAAAATTCACCAGGTGGCGCTGCAGTAAACATTTGTTTATGTAGAGTAAAAACTACTAGTCCGATTTAGATAAAACTTTCAACGATAGGTTCAGGTTTAATTGGTGCATCTTTTCATATATATGTTACGGTGATAACTCACCAGGGGGCGCTGCAGTAAGTACATTTGTTTGTGCAAAACTAAAACTACGAGTCCGATTTGAATGCAGTTTTCAATGATAGATTCAAGTTTACTTAGCGCATATTTTCATATATGTGTCATGTATGTTTACTTAGTGCATATTTTCAAGTATGTGTCAACTCTCTAGGGGGCGCTGCAGTAAGTAGCTGCTTCCATTTTTTGTGTATAACAAAAACGATTAGTACGATTGGAAAGAGTTTTCAGTATTAGATTCCGCTTTGTTTAGTACATGTTTTTAAATTTATATTACGGTGACAAGTCACCAGGGGGCGCTGCAGTAAAATATTGTTTGTGCAAAGCTAAAATGACGAATTCGATTTGGATGCAGTTTCAGTGATAAGCTCAAGTTTAATTAGTGCATGTTCTTGGATATGCTTTATCGTGTTAACTCACCAGGGGGCGCTGCAGTAAACATTTGTTTGTAATATTTAATGTAAAACCACAACTACTAGTCCGATTGGACAGAGTTTTCAGTATTAGATTTACCTTTACTTGGTGTATGTTTTTAGTTTTTTTTTACGTTAAGAACTCACCAGGGGGCGCTGCATTAAACATTTGATGGTGCAAAGTTAAAACTACGAGTCTGAATTTGATGCAGTTTTCAACGATAGGATCAGGCTCAATTAGCGCGTGTTCTCGTATATGTGTCGTGGTGACACCTCACCAGGGGGCGCTGTAGTAAGCATTTGCTTGTATTTTTGTGTGAAACCTATTTAGTTGCGGTTTTCTGTGATAGGTTCAGGTTTAATTGTTGCGTGTTTTTATATGCCATATCACAAACTACCACGGGGCGCTCCAGTATAAATTAGTTTGTTCCAAATCAAAACTACTAGTGGGTTTTGTGATTTTCACTGATTTGGTTAGACTTAAGTTTCCTAAAAATGTTACGGTGACAATCTGCCAGGCGCTGCAATAGGCATTTGATAACCAGAAAGCATTGGGCTTATAATTTCTTTTGGATTTGCATTTGATTAATATAAAGTATTTCGAAATTATGTAATAATATATAATGTGTATCTATTCACTTTAAAAAGTTTAAAATAAAAAACAAAATTAAAAATTTCGAAAATACCCACGACGGTTTAATTGTAATTGAAAAAGGATAAAATAACTAGAAATCCCCCGCCTAAAAGAATATATGTAACGAGATGATGGGGACAACTTCGTCGGGGGCTGCCAGTTGCAACCTCTATTTTAAATATAGTAGCTAACAGTATAGATTTCGTTCTTAAAGTTTTTAAAAGGAATACCAGTCCAACATCCAACCATCAAAACTGTAAATTCATATTAATATTTTAATTTTTTCCTAAACCTGTTTTAACAGCATGAAAACCTAGGAGAAGTTAGCAAACTTAAAGTAATGGCAGCTCCGACGAAGTCGTCCCCATCATCTCGTTACATATATTCTTTTAGGCGGGGGATTTCTAGTTATTTTATCCTTTTTCAATTACAATTCAACCGTCGTGGGTTTTTTCAAAATTTTTAATTTTATATTTTTTTTCTGTTTGTCTGTTTATCTGTGCGTTCGTGAACGTTAATCTCTGAGACGGCTTAACCGATTTAAATGTAATTTCGACTATTGTACTTGAACTATTATTTATTTATTCAATTTTTTATAAGTAAAAAGTTGCAAATTAAAATATTCCATTGCCTTACGATTGGCTAACAAGCATCGGACCGCCGAAACTTCTGGGAGCATAAGGCTAAGCCTCACTATTTCGAGAAGTAAAAATTAAAAAACTATTTGTCAAATTTATTACGGAATCAAGGAAAATTGGGCTTTTACGCTTTACAAAAAATAAGGAAGTTAAAACATGAAATAGTATTGGGAATATCATAAAGTCTATGCAAACGAAGTTACGGTCGACAACTAGTTAATCCAATTTTCTCTTGGATCCCCTTATCTACGGATAACTCACAGTCACTTAGCTAACTTGACAGGGCCACACAAACAACTGACGTAGGTAGGGATCAAGCTAACGATCTCCTGATTAGCGGTTAACGTTACTACGTAATAAGCCGCTTTCAAAGGATAATAATAACCAATTAACTGAGTATTTATATAGTTCTATAATGAAAAAGTGTTTCACGCTTTTTCCTAATAATAGGATATTCAGAGAATCTAGTGCCAAGACCACTACGTTGGACACAGAGTGGGGCAATTAAAATAATTTAAGCCCCTCGAGTGGAAATCGAACTCACAATCAACACGTAGTTAGACGCTGTCACACTGCACCAGGATAGTCTACAACATTTTTTTCTTTTTTTTAAGTAGGTTAACTAACTACCTCCGATGTTACGTAAAGGCAAAATTCATTGAAGCAAGTTCTTTGATAAATATATAAAAACATTATAAAATAAACTCAAAATATAATACAAAATAACTACATACCTACTAATAAAAATGGTAAATAGGTTAAATGTAAGCAAAACGCGTTCAATGTTCCGTGAAATGCGTTCATATGGATCAATTTGCATGAAATTTATTACAAACAAACAGATTGGTTTCCTTTATAAATAAATATAACATACATTTTTTTAGCTTCACGCTGTATCTCGCACACAGCGGGGTAGGCAGAGGGAACCTAGTGTTAAGACACTCCGTTCCCCGCTTTCCGCCGAATTCGGAGCCATTGCGTGTTAAGGGGCGGAATTTAACGCTGCGCTTACCCTCGACACCAGAGCGAAGAAAATGGACATAATAAATATTTCCACTCCTCAAGCGGGAATCGAACACACAACCAGTCGTTTACAGTCTCACGCTTGTGTCACTGCAACACGACTGGCCTCAATTAAAATGTACTTTATTATTTTTCAAGTGTGCGTCGTTTACTAATGTAAATATTTCAATATTTTTTATAGTAAAATATTCTTACATCTCACATATTGTACCGTAGACTTGCGCTTCGTTGTCGTGCCGCAGTAAAATAGCGATGGATGTGGGTTCGATTCCACTCAACGGAATGACTATATTCATATTTATTTCCCCAATCTAGTAATGCAAATTACAGTATGAAGTCTCGAATTCGGTTAACGCCGACCACAATCACAAAAAATACTGCAAGATTATTTTTTTAGCTTTACGCTGTATCCCGCACACAGCAGGGTAGGCAGAGGGAACCTAGTGTTAAGACACTCCGTTCCCCACGCACCGCCGAATTCGGAGGCTTGCATGTTAAGTTTTATACGATTTTTATTTTCTTTATATGATAATCTATTCTTTTATACGATAAAAGACGTAAAGTTGTTAATATAAGAAGAATTTAAAAACTTACACTAATTCACAGTTAAAATTTGAAGCCAATTTAAATATAAATTGGGAACAGGTGTCCGTTGATAGTATCACAATCTTTCGCTTCACCAACCATTCCTACACAGCGGAAGGCTCGATAAAATTAATCTGTCAAGTTTGATAAGTCTAAGATAGAAATCGGTATCTAATTATTTTTTTTACGGTAAAAAACTGCCTGCTCTAAAAGGTTAGCCTAATGAAAAGGGTTAACTTCGTTTATTTGAATAGCTGGTGCCGGCCGGTCTATGGGAGAAACTGAGTATAACTTATGATAATATTGTTATTTAATAACAATAAGCAAATAAAAAGATGGATAGAGCAAATGAAACTATAAATATCGATTTATTCACCACATGCACAGTAGGAAGTAAAGTGTCTGTTTTTATAATACAGGTCAAAGTGCGGTGTTGAGTTCTGCCACACAATGTCTAGAATTTTAGCAGAAATTTAAAGCGGAGTGTCTTAACACTATATTCTCTCTGACTATATACTATGTATGATGTGATATGTAATGTGTAATGTTCCCGACATTGCACATAATGTATGTCAACTACCTTCCAGCGAAAAATCATCAAAATCGGTCAAGCATTTTAGATTTTTTATACAAAGACACATCACCTATTTCAACTCAAAAGAGGTAGAGTTTAAAAGAAATTGAAAGTCTATATTAGACCCAGGGTTCTTAACTATTTTCATTTGTAATAACTCCATGTATTGGGGCCAGCCGTGGCGCAGTGGTACAAAGTGTGAATTCAAACGACTGGTTGTTGGTTCGATTCCCAATCGAGGAGTGGAAATATTGAATATTTCTAAGTTCCGCCACTTACCACGCAATGCTTACGAATTTGGCGGAAAGTGTCTTAACACTAGGTTCCCTCTGCCTACCCTGTTGTGTGCGGGATATAGTGTGAAGATAAAAAAAGAAAAATAGAGTATGATAAAAAAATGTCAATGAAAATATATTTTAAAATGATAAGCTAATTAACTAGAATATCATGACATCTAAATACAATAAATCTTCTTTAAAGAAACTCCAGTACATACACTCCATATTATTACTGCAAACATCTGTCGGCGATGCTAATGTAATTGGCACTTGATTTATTTTTACGCTACAAATGATTCAACATTTTTATGAAACGTAAACTGAAGACTGTTTTCAAAGATAAATTTGTGGATGCTTCGAATATTAGTTCGAATAGTAGTTAGGTTATTAGCTTCGAAAATAAATTACCCGTTTTACCCGTGGGGGGACGGGTTAAGAATACAACTCCCCCCCGTCACTGGGTAGCGTCCCGTAAAAGGCAGGTAACCCAGTACCCTGGTGGTAGGAGATTCGTTTCTCCGACTGGCTCGCGACCACTATCGTCTTAAAGACGAACCGCCAAATATCTTTTGATGTGTTCCGGTTCGATGGCATGTAAGCCAGCTCTTTCTATTCCCACCATTCCCATCCTTCCTTCCTCCTTCTGTCCTATACCCCCGAGGCTGGCAACGCATCCATAACTTTAATGTTGTGGATGTCTATCGGCGAAGGTAACCAAGCCAACCAAGGTAACCACTTAACACCAGATGGGCTTTCTGCTCGTTTCCCTCCTGTATTCCATAAAAAAAACCTTATCTATACTAATAAACACGAAAGTTTGTTTGGATGTTTGTTACTCTTTCACATGAAAACTATTAAATGGATTTTAATGAAACTTTACAATAACATAGCTTATACATCAGAATAACACATAGGCTATAATTTCTAAAGAAATTGTGTGAATTGACTAATATGAAGTAAGTAGTAAAAAATCTACTTGAGTTACACATATGTAATGTATGATGGAAATGTTTATCTTAAATACTCCTACAAAAAGCCCGACACAATATATATCTATATTTATGGGTTTACTCAATTTTCACTATAAATGTATAATTTAAAATTAAGCAAATCTAAATTAATTTCAAAAGTATAAAAAACATAATACACCTCGATTACACCTACAAATACACCCTTCAATGACACTTGAAAAGACAAGCTTTTTATATAAAAACTAATATTAGCTCCAGAAATTTACGACAGAGCCAAACCCTTTTCTTAAATACCTTTGACAAACTCCGAGTTGTTAATTATCAAAATAAATATCCGTTTCTTGAGCAAACCTGTTATCATGTTGTTACTTTATCAATTCAAGGTATCATTTTACAAGTAACTTTATATTAAATTAAAATAGCAGAAGCTATATAATATAAGATTTTTGGTAAGAAAACCAAAAATCCTGTGTTAACAAATAAAATGTACAAAAACAAGTAGCTTCAGGCTTTTTCCTCCATAGCGGGGTAGTCAGAGAGAAACCAGTGTCAAGAGATTCTGTTGTCTACTTTCTGCTGAAAATCGAGTAACTAAACACCGCATTTTATCTTTGATACCCGAACGAAGAAAAAAACTAAATATAATTACACTTAACACGAAATGCCTCCGAATTCGGCGGAAAGTGGGGAACGGAGTATCTTAATACTAGGTTCCTCCTTTTCCTCTGCCTACCCTGCTGTGTGCGGAATACAGCGTAAGCTGAAAAATAAATAAATAAAAAAAAATCATTTCCCCCGAGTGGGAATCGACCCCAAAAGTGTGGGGTAACAGTTAGACGTTGTCCCAATCACATCTAGCTAATTATATGTAGAGAAGAAGCGAATAGGAAGGCATTATTTTATTTTTTCCTAGCAGCATGAAGACCCTCCAAAAGGCATGTATAAAAAAATGTATCCAGAGATAAATGGTAGAGGTAAAATGCATTATCAAAAATACATTACACATCTATATAAAGTAACATATCAATGTGGATACTATATAAATCCAAAAAGCAATATTTCTATAATTTGTTATATGTAATATGTGTACAAATTATAGGAATATTGCTTTTTGAATTGGACGTTTGATACTTTACACTGTAACCGTCATTTATCGTATTGCGTTTCAAAGATCTTACGAAGGTAGCAAATAATTTTTTTCAAAGGAAGCAGTATTTTATGTAAGTAAGAATTAACTTTTGTATATAAAAAATACCACCTGCGAGTTTCCAAAATCATTTATTATATTTGGATAATCATAATTGAGCAAGACCAACTAAACTAAATATAGGGCTATATATTTAATAATTCTTAAGCGTATTTTAAATAATAATAATTGTCACCTAATAACTGAAACAGCGTTGAGTTTCGGGCGAAATGTGAAGAACGGAGTGTCTTGACACCATTCGGGTGATTCTCTCTGCCTAACCCTTTATGCCAAAAAAAACTTGAACCTGACTCTTTACAAGTGTATTTAAAAAAAACAAAGAGTTGGCTGTTAAAAAAAAATAACAAATATGCCTTTTTTTTATCTTTTATATTTTTATACTTGTATAAAATATTGAAATTTCAATAAACTTTCAACATGTCAGGCAAGTGTCAATAGAAAAATGAGAGGCGTCAGGTAATCGATATCGGACACATGATGCCTGACTATCGATTACTTTAATTGATTATAATAAATTTATTCTAAAATTTATCATGTTAATCAGTGCTACATCATATTTTTACGACTTTGATGTAAAGGTTAGGCAAGTAGAATAATAAAGGGGCAAGGTCTTATTATATACTGAGTATCTTATTGATTTTTAACTAATACATATTTGAATAAGACACATAAAGTGTATTTTGGCGCATAGGGGCAACCGACTTCAAACGCCGTGGTTGTGGGTTCGATCGTTAGTCGAAGGAGAAATAAATATTTAAATTATTTTCATTTACCTGTATTAGAAGGATAAGCTGCGTAAGGCTTCACCACTCAACAAAGAATGTTTGGAATTTTGGCGGACAGTGGAAAATAGAGTTTAGACGCTAAGTGCCTACTCAGCTATTAGAGATAAAGCCTGTCATTCACAATTTAGTATTATTTTGGAGATAGTGTATTATTAAAACCTACAACCAATGAAGTTATAGTCTACTGTGCCACGATGGGATCATATAAAAAATCAAGAATTTGTATTATTTTGAATAAACTAATTAACAAAATATATAGTATATTATATTATTATTTTATAAAATTATTTTAACCCGCAATTATTGTAAAACACGACTAATTACTCCATCAAATTAATCCCACAATCAACAAACATTTCAATAATCTATACCAAAGCTTATTAAATTCAAAAAGCTTATTCTAAGAGTAAAATATCACTTGGACAATAACATACTGAGTCGAGTCGTTCACGAGTACGGATAATCCCAATATAGCGACTACTATTTCCATAACAGAATTGATTTACGTTTATCGCTGTAGTAAATTGAAATATTCATCTGTTTAGCATAACATTTGATTTTATATATACATTTATTTGTATATTATAATGGTTTTATTACTAAGCGTAATATGTATGATTGATTTTTTTCGGTTTTATGCCATTATCTAAATCTTATTAAAGTAATAAACGCTAAACTTTGTAAAAATAATTGTTACTCTTTCATGTAAAAACTACTGAATGGATTTTAAACAAACTAACTAAAATATCGCTTTATATCAGAATAAAACATAGGCTACAATTTATAAAGATACTGTGTGAATTGAAATGCCAATTAAGTAAGCTCCTTTGGTTTTATAGTTAAAAGTGTTTCCGTAAATTTAGCACATAGCTAGTAGCAGTATAATCTAAAAGAACCGACACTGTTCTACACTCTCCGCCACATAGCGAGACAATGTGCGTTAAGTGGCGAAACACCCGCTTTGTCGCGGTTTGTCGTCTTAAGAGAGAACGGAAGAGCATAAATACTAATTTTATAAATGCGATAGTCTGTCCGTCTGTCTATTACGTTATCCCGGCTAATGTACTGGATCGATTAAGATGGAATTCGGATAAAAATAGTTGAAGACCCACAACTAAAAACAAGTTTTTTTTTAATTTACCTGTCTTAAGTATTTTATAAAAAAAACATTATATAATATGATCTCTCCCCCGAGTTGAAATTGAACCCACAACCAGTCGCGTTTACAGTCAGATATGTCCCTACTGCGCTACGACGACCTCTTTATTATTGAGAACAGCGAGGGTTAATCTTTTGTTTTTACTACAAAAGCAATGAATACTTATGTTTTTACTCGTGTTTTGTTGTTTAAGTCCATACAAGAAAGCTATACGGCTGTTGAATAAAGTACAAAGAAATTATAATGATTCACAGCTATATATAACATCACGATTAAGAACTTGATATTTGTTGGTAAGAATAAAAAAATGATATCTTTGACGTCTTTTTAATACTCACTCACTTTGGAAATAAACAATTTTTAGATAGTCTGTAAAAATTGAACGTAAATAATCTCCAACCTTTGGCTCTTCGAAATCATTCTAGTTCATTCAAAATGAGTCCAAATTTATGATAAGCAACACAATTGTAACAAAGAAAATTAAAACGACGCCTTTGAAGCTTAACGCATAGAGAAATATCTAACTGTAATAGTTATTGGTATGTGTATAAATAACATGTATTAATAAAAGTGAATGACTTTTTTTAATCATACTTATTTCTAAATTAAAGGAAATTGGAACTTGAAATTGAAGACAATACTTTTTTCTATTTAAAAGCCTTAAAGAGATTTGACTAAATTAAAAAAATTAACAACGTAAGTCACTCCTAAGTGTATAGTCCAAAT
Source organism: Dryas iulia moderata (assembly GCA_019049465.1). NCBI lineage: Eukaryota > Metazoa > Arthropoda > Insecta > Lepidoptera > Nymphalidae > Dryas > Dryas iulia. The sequence continues at coordinate 3,640,862 of CM032430.1, read as the reverse complement.
CAATTAATAAGGGAATATCGTAAGATAAAAATCATTAAAAATTATAGCTGACTCGCTAGCTGCAGCATCCCACACATACTTCGTTCCAATGGTTATAATTTAGACCGGCGCGATCGTGGTATTGATAAAACAAATCAAGGCCTATCAGACACATCTATTATAAGAAAAAGAACTACTGTGTTTTTTTTACATTTTACAGGTAAAATTGTTTTATAAAAGGTGTTTATTAAAATTTTCTACTTTTGTTAAATAGTAATATATTACGAAGATTCCATTTTTTATTTAAATGAGATAATAAACCATGATATTTATTTTGGCTGTTTGTCTTTTTATAAAAATCTAAAATTTTAAATAATCAAAAGAGATCGACACTATATTATTTATAATAAAAATAAATAAGATTTATCAATCACAGCGCTGTAAGGCAACTTTTAGAAGTAGTCAATCAGTAGCAGAATGACAGCCAGCTAAACCAGTAAACGCGTTAATAAAACCAAGTGGGACATTGAGTTTCTCCTCCTCCATCTTTGTTAATAAATATATTTTTTCTTTTTCTTTTTCTAAATAGCTTGGACCACTTAAGAAAAACAATTTCTTATATAGAAACTTTGAATATATTGGTATGTAGTATATGTTTTTTTTTTAGCTTCACGCTGTATCGCGCACCCCCCGCTTTAACACCAGAGCGAAGAAAATGGAAATACAATTTCCACTCCTCGAGTGCAAATCGAACCCACAACCAGTCGTTTACAGTCACACGCTTGTGCCACTGGGCCATGACTGGCCACAGTCACAGTATACACTGTAGTATATGTACTGTATACTATACAGTTACGTGTAACCAAAACGCGTGTAAAATTTATAGAAGATAAGCGGAAGGTGACAATAAGTAATGGTTGATCAAATATCGAAAGTAAATATTTACAAGCCATCGACTATCAAGTGTTGACCGGGCTCTTGGAACTCGGTTAATTCACACCTAGTAAAATTAGGTTTAGTGTAGACGTTAGAAATTCTTATTGGGTTACTAATGTGTGAAAGAATATGTGTGTAGGTGAAAAATAAATTTATCGAAAACGTATATTAAAATAGGGGCCAATCGTGTCGCAGGGGCACAAAGTGTGGCTGTAAAGCGACTGGTTATGGGTTCGATTCCCACTCGAGGAGTGGAAATATTTATAACTCCCAATTTCTTCGTTCTGGTGTCGAGGGAAAGCGCGGCGTTAAGTTCCGCCACTAATACGCAATGCTTCCAGAATTCGGCGGTAAGTGGGGAATGGATTGTCTTGACACTAGGTTCCTTCTGTCTATCCTGCTGTGTGCGGGATACAGGGTAAGTACGGAAAAATAAAAATTAAAAAAATGTATATAAAATTTTTAACGCAGCGGTATTCGAACCTGCTCCTCTTGAAAACCATAATGCATGCACCGTTCACCTGAACGCAGCGGAATTGGCATGGCTTAGCGGTCCAAGAGGCGCAAGATAGAACTCAGCTGCGTGCAATTCTTCATACGTCTTCTATAAATGTCTGTTTCAATTTTCTAATTGTGTGAATAACACAAAATGTTAAAAGAAAATTGTAAGTTATTTATCCATATTTTTCTCTTCTGCTAAAAATGATTACAATTTACCAAAGGGAAGCTGGTGGTGATCATGTGATATGTCTACTTACTACTATATTGTCACTTCGCTACTACTAGGTACATACAGGTATATACTAGGTATTACAAACAACTTCTATTCTAGAAACAACACAAAAAACATACAATATTTATATAACGTGACATTTTATAAATAGCGTGTGCGCAATTTTCGTTTACAATAATAAACGTGGGATTTAGCGACTTTATATAATTTGATCGACCTTCGGCGTACAAAGTCACGCGATTAATAGGATCGTATTGAAACAAGTCGTCATCAAGTAATATTTATGATAATTTAAACAGGTATATCAATTATTTTAATTTGAAATAATACGTCAAAAAAAACTTACGGTAAAAAAAAACGGAGATACGGTAAAGAGTAGAGAGTTGTACGTAATAGTATTCTCTATGTTTAAGAATATATCATTATTATACTCGTATATCTAAGTATTAGTGAAGCTAACAAAATTATAGTGAAATAATTGTTTCGAAAGAGGAAGGATTAAAAAACGACAGAGTACGGAGAGTTCTACATAATATTATTATTTGTGTAAATAGTTTAATTTGTAATATATTTTTTATTATCATTTCGTTAACGACTACGCAAGTCATATCTTATGTGGTCATGTGGTTTTAGTTAAACATAAAGGGACCTAAATTTTACAAACAAACATATGTTTCTTGACCATTACCATTATATTTAAAATAAAATAAAAGTAACTGAATTAATATTTTGAAAATTTACATTCTAAATGGAGGATTGAAATCTGCTGCAACTTTGTCTTAAAAATAATTTAGTTATAAGCTTTCCTTCGAAAAAAAAATCGAACTGACAGCCATCGTGTACACGGTCAGACGCTATCACTGTGCCACAATGGTCTCAAGTCAGTAATTTCTGAGGAAAACTTAGAACATCAAATTTTCTTCCTCTCATTTTGAACACTAACACCGTAAAAAATATAAAAAAATATTAACACTCACCGTAAGCACAGGAAGGCCAATGCCAACAATGTACAGCATTACATTGGTGACTGTAGAATCCTTGTAGGGATGCTTGAGAGATTCGTCGTCACAAAAGAACCCCCGCTCGTATGGCGTACCCCAGAGATAGAACACCAAGATTAGGAAGCCAACTGTAACAAAACAAAGTTTTTATGTAACAATAATATAACAACAAAGCAAACAGAGATAGACGACCTAGTGTCAAGACACTCCGTTTTCCACTTGCCAATTGAAATCGAGACGTTAAGTATTTATTGGCAGAAAGAATTTAACTCCGCGCTTTACGTTCTTACCAGAGCGGAGGAATTAAAATAATGGAAATATAATGAAATTACATTCGGGAATCGAACCCAGAGCCAATCGCATTGACAGTCAGACGCTGTCAGTGTCCGTGACCAAGGGATCTATGTAATAATAAATAATATATATTTAATGCTAGCCGTCGAGCGTTACTTTGTTAAGTTATAACACTTGCCATATTATTTTCGTTTACCACCCGTTGTCATGAAGCAGTTTGATAGCACTTTTTATTTCGACCTACTTTATAAATGTTTGGTTTAAAGACTAACAAAGAATTTAGGTTATTGTTATGTAATCTTAAGCCTTGCCTAGGAATGATATAAACAAGACATCGGTGTCAGAGTGATATAGCTTTTGATTGTAAGGATGTCATCTTGAGTTCGATTCTAATTCTCAGAAATTACACATTACTTCCATTTCTAATTTCTAGTAAGAATTGACTGAACAGGTATAAAACGGAGTGACGTGACACTAGGTTCTCTATGACTATTCTCCGGTTAGAAAAAATATATATGTAGCTGAAAAAAAATGAAAATATATATACAAAACTGAATGGTTCAAATGCAAAGTTCCAGAGATTAGTGTTGTTTGCTGGAACGTACTTAACGTCCCAACAAACAATCTTTAAAGTTTTATTATATTGATACGAATTACACAAATATTACAATTAAGAAAAATTTATGAATAAAATTTATTACTAACAAATGGAAAATCATGTTCAATAAAGTAGAGAATAGAAATATGACGACGACATGATTGTACGTAAAACACTAACTTTATATAGCTCTAACGTCTCGAAGTAGTAAATTATAAAATTTATTTACTTGTGTATTGGCAATAATTTATTTTCATAGTCTGAAAAGGATTACAAGCAATGAATTCTGTGCCAAAATAATAAATATAGAATGAATCCAGTAGACAAGATCGTCGAAATTGAAATATATATATTTTTTTTCAATAATACCATGATCTGTTGTGCATGTACATTTTACTTTTACTATCATGTTGAAACTCTTATAAAAATAAAAATAATTTACATTCTATATATAATCATTCCCTCGAGTAGAATTCTGACGAGTGTGAATTGAACCCACAATCACGATTATAATCAGACGCTGTGCCACTGTGCCACGAATGCTACAGATTCAAACAACTAATACAAATATTAAATTAAATATAATAATATCATAAATGTACATAAACTTATTCATTGTGGACATAATAAAGTATTAGGTACATACAAAAGCAATTTTTCAATAAGTTGTTTTTCATATAAGTAAAAGAAAATAGTATGGGTAATTATGATATTTTCAGGTGTTAGTGCCTACTTAGAATAAAAAATGTTTTTAGATAACATAAAAATTTGAACCAAACGAGACTCGAACTTGCGCCTCTTGAAATGTCTCCAACAAGCACAGATTCGAATCCCGCTACATTTTCTAAAAAATAAAAATTATTATTATAAATCGTAGTATATATATATAGTACATAATAAATCACGTCAACAATCAAAGTTGGTAGTCATTAAAATCAACTGGGACACATAAAGGGGGAATTTAAATTGGTGTAGACTGATCCCATTCTCGCATTAGCCATTGTTACGATTGTTTCTTCTACAAACAGACGGACGGACAAAAAACATCAGGTAGGGTGCGCCTTGCCAACGAAATAGATTAGATAGAAATGTTACAAGTTTTTTTATTTTAGGTATTTGCACGTAATATCGTATAAATTTTATAATCCAAAATCAAATATTTTTATATTAGTAAGAAGTTACACGCTTAATTTTTTGAGCAACAAATAGTTTACCAAAATAATTTGTTTTGAGATGAAAATTAATTTTATATGTTTGTAAAAAAAATATTATATAGGTGTAACCTTGCGTTTTATAAGGCAATACAACAGATAGATAATAAGATATTAATATGTTACTCTTTAACTGTAAACGTAAAGTTATTTCTATACATCGAATATTATTTTAAGCTTTATAAAAAACATAATTTAAATAATTAATATTTATATATTTTTCAGCAACACGTTCTTTTCGCATAGCAAGATATTTAAAGACAGTTTAGTATCAAGACATTCCGATCTCCACTTTCCGCCCAAAATCTAGAAATTATGTGTTGAGTAGTAAAACTCAAGGGTGCACTTTGCCTTAGAAATAATCACCATCATAATTCCTCTGAGTAAAAATCGAACCTACAACCAACAGTATTTACAGTCAGACGCTGCCCTACGTGTCATGATAGCCTCAATATAATTAAATTATAATTATAAAATATTTAATACATTTCAACGCTATACAAAATTACAAAAATATTAGCTCTTCTAGATAAATAAGCATACAAAATAGTAAGGCAATCCCTTTGTTATTGATCTCGGTTAAAAATAACAAACACCCCATTATCGTTAGGATGCCTTGTAGAGTGTGGCTGAAGCTTTTACACTAAACACTTAATAGTTATTGAATTCGGTTGCCGTGGACGGAAATATTTAATATTTTAATATCCCTAGTAAGATAATATGTACCTAATATAAAAATAAGGTAGGTAAGTGCTGAGCTATAAATAAATCATACGTTGTAAATATATATGTTTTTCAAGTAATGATGTGGCCCAGTGGCACAAGCGTGTGACTGTAAACGACTGGTTGAGGGTTCGATTCCCACTCGAGGAGTGGAAATATTTAATATTTCCATTTTCTTCGCTCTGGTGTCGAGGTAAAGCGCGGCGTTAAGTTCCGCCACTTAATACGCAATGCCTTCGAATTCGGCGGAAAGTCGGGAACGGAGTATCTTAATACTGGTTCCCTCTGCCTACCCTGCTGTGTGCGGGATACAGTGTGAAGTTGAGAAGTAATGATGCTATCATGGCACAGTGGGTCACTGTTTCACTGCAAATGTGATTGGTTGTAGGTTCGATCCCGACTTGAGAAAATGATTACTTTTAAATTGTTTCGGTATCTAAATGCAGCAGCGAGTTTAACGCAGACTTACCATGCAAAATGACGATATGGGGCGGAAAGTAGGGAACGGAGTGTCTTAACACTAAGTTCTCTTAAACTACCCTACTGCACGGAAACGACAAGTTGAAAATAGTATTTTATTATTTTAACTAATATCCTGAAATTAATGATGCAGTCATAACTTCCTTGTTAATCTTTTGGCACAATTTGAACACAGTAGATTGGCCACAATACCATATACGAAAAGCAAAAATTTTTTTTTTAATAGTCAGACAAAAAGTCGTGTCAAAACATTTAGTTCTCCATTTGACTTGACTTGACTTTGACCGTGAATTTGACTTTGACAATCGAACCCACAACCATTCGCGTTTACAGTCAACCACCCCACTTCGCAGGGTTTAATATTCAACATATAAATTGTAAAATAAAGTTCTAGAATAGAATTCAAGAAGCATGAACATCAATTCATATACAATCCAAACAACACTTCATTAAGCATAAAACTATGAATCACTATAGCAACACTACAAAATGGGGCGACGACCTCTTACATAAGCGTGTTAGATTACGTTTACAGCCACCGCTGGTGTAATTTCCTTGAATTTGACATGTTCATATGAAAATATTTATACTTTATGATAACCTTAACTTAAAAAAAGATTCATTACTTCTACTTTATACTTGTAGGCAGAGGGAACCTAGTCTTAAGACATTCCGTTTCCCACTTTTCGTCGAATTCGGAGACATTTCGTGTTAAGTCACGTAACTTAACGCCGCGCTTTGCTTCGACACCAGAGCGAAGAAAATGGAAATATTAAATATTTCCCATTCCTCGAATGGGAATCGATCCCACAACCAGTCGCTTTACAGTCACACTTTGTGCCTCTGCGCGACGACTGGCCCGATTTCATTCATTTTATTTATAAAAAATTCTTCTAATAATACCATATGTTATATTTATAGTACTTTTATAGAGTAATACAGTAACAGAGCTTTGATCTCGTTAAAAGGGACCGATAAACAGGAAATAGTAAAAGTATCTCTTGCAATTTGAAACTGCAAGCCTACGCGGTTACGAATACTATATTTAATTAAAGGAAAATAAGCTTTGACATATATTACATTTATTTATATAAATCGAATTATAATATATTATAAACTAGCGGCCCGCTCGCGGCTTCGCCGCGTGATCTACATGGCTGTTTCGGTATATTGCAACCCTTTGTGGTGGATTTTTGCAAAATAAAGTAGTCTATGTTTAACCTTGGATTATCAACTATGTATATGCCAAAATTCATTACAATCGGTCAAGCGGTGTAGATTTTTCATATAAACTTTCATCCCCTATTTCAACCCTTTAGAGGTTGATTTTTGAAAAACTAAATAGCCTATGTTAGACCCAGTCATCTTTACTACTTTCATTCTAAATTTCATCCAAATCGGACCAGTAGATTAGCCGTGAAAGCGTGACAGACAAACACACAGACATTCGCATTTATAATATAAGTATAAATGGTTTCGCATTTTACACTCGCGATAGATAATTGCGTCTGACTGTAAACGCGATTGGTTATAGGTTCTATCCCCAATCGGGGAAATGATTATATTTAAATTATTTCAATTTCTATGTTGTGTTGACAACACAAAGCGCTGTGTTGAGTTCCGTCATTTCGAACGCAATATCTTGAATTCGGACAGTGGAGTGGAGTGGAGTACGAAGTGTCTAGACACTAGGTTCTGTTCAGACTACAATGATATACGGGAAAAACGCGAAGCTCTGAATATAAAATTCGAGACTATAGGTAATTTTTTCGTACTAACAACATACAAGTGATAATACACTAATATGATCAACTATGTATTTTATCATAACACATGTTTAAAGCTTAAAATTTGTTTTTGCACACGATGAAATATTGTATATATTGTATTTTTTCCTTATGTTGTATTTTTTAAGCTATGAGAGTTTTCACAGACGTCCTGTATATTAAATAATTTTACCAAGACGAGAGACGTATTACATATTAAAAATGTACCAAGTGGAATTTGAACTAACGACCATTGCGAGTATTTAGGCCTGTGACATATTAAAACTTAGCAACAACAGTTAGGACTATAATGATAATAAACTGAATTTAACTCATATGGCTATAATTAATGTATGTATGTAAATAAATTACATCGCACGCTACGCTATAAACTTATAGACACGTGTTAGTTACGCCTCGATAGCAGTCAGTGTCAAGGTCTCGATCATTGAACATAATAATAAAAATATATGCTTACGGTATTAGCCGTAACATAAATAAGAAAATTTCTTTTAACAGAAGAAACAAATTTGTGATTTATCTAGTAGCTACTTATATTTTAATATTGAAATGATCAACTTAATAACTTATATTAAAATTATACTTCAGGCCATCGTTTGTTAGTGGGGAAGTATCTGATTTTGAATGTGATTTGTAGTGGGTTTGATTTCCAGTCGTAGGAAATATTATATTTAATTTTCATATTTCCACTACGGTAAAACAAACTGCAGTGTTGAGTTCCACCACTTAATACGAATGCCTCTAATTCGGGCGGAAAGCGTAGGATGGAATGTCTTAACACTATTTTTCCCTGCCTACCTTGCTATGTAGTGATAAGCATTATTTACTCATTTATTTTTTTTATAAATTGACAAAAATATTTTTAAAAGAAAAAGACGTAAAGTAATTCATTCACTGTTAAATATCACTAAAACAGTATAGAAATGTGATCAAAATCCGTAGCCATATTAAAAACACGTAAAAGGTGATCGATAACAAATCGTTATTCGAGCTTTTCTTATCATAATGTTAACTTCAAAAAGGAATTTATAACTAAAGGTGGTAAAAGCTGATAAAAATGCTGATAGTCGTTGATTTAAGCCCACAACAAACATGAATGTGTGCTAGTCAAATGACATTAACCTTTGACTCCTTGTAATATAAAAGTTGCGTCACGGTTAGAAAGTATTTCTAAGCCTAAAATAATTCTTAATCCACTAAAAAGTTTTGTCGAAATCGGTCAACTGTTTCAGATATTATACATAATTACTATAATATTACACATATTGTCCATAGACAGATAAACAGACAGACAAAAATAAAAAAAGCTTTTTTATACATTGCACGATGACCCATTTTTTTATTTGCATAGATTTTTTTAGTTTTTTTTCTAGTACTTCTAAAAAGTCAATTACTTATATGTATGAATATATAGTTCTAAAAATTTAAAGTCACTATAAAAACTATATTAATACCTATAAGTAAAAGTAAATTTTATTACTTTGAAGGGCAATATTTATAGCGTAAAATGCATGATAGTAATATTCGCGGTTAGTGCAGATTAGCCCATTATATTAAATAATAATTGTAACTTTTATATTTGAAAGTTCCTTTAATTTTCTCGGCGGCTTTTCTTAACATAATTCTTAACGGTGAAGATTTATGTCATTCAGACATTCAACGATTTAAAGTCTGCTTTAATAAAGGATACTTTGAACTTGATTTTTTGGGAACAAATAAAACGCGGCGTTTAACTCTTCTTCAAGTCTTAACCAATAACATATAGGTGTTAAAGAACATAGATAAAGTTTAAAATTTAGTAACACAAGACATATGTGGCCAGTCGTGGCCCAGTGGCACAAGAGTGTGACTGTAAACGACTGGTTGTGGGTTCGATTCCCACTCGAGGAGTGGAAATTATATTTCCATTTTCTTCGCTCTGGTGTCGAGGTAAAGCGCGGTGTTAAGTTCCGCCACTTAACACGCAAGCCTCCGAATTCGGCGGAAAGTGGTGAACGGAGTGTCTTAACACTAGGTTCCCTCTGCCTACCCCGCTGTGTGCGGGATACAGCGTGAAGCTATTTAATTTAATTATATTTAACAAGACATATTGTGTTAAAGAACATAGATAAAGTTTAAAACTTAGTAACACAAGACATATGTGGCCAGTCGTGGCCCAGTGGCACAAGAGTGTGACTGTAAACGACTGCTTGTGGGTCCGATTCCCACTCGGAAGTGGAAATTATATTTCCATTTTCTTCGCTCTGGTGTCGAGGTAAAGCGCGGTGTTAAGTTCCGCCACTTAACACGCAAGCAACCTCCGAATTCGGCGGAAAGTGGGGAACGGAGTGTCTTAACACTAGGTTCCCTCTGCCTACCCTGATGTGTGCGGGATACAGCGTGAAGCTATTTAATTTAATTTTATTTAACAAGACATATTGTGTTAAAGAACATAGATAAAGTTTAAAATTTAGTAACACAAGACATATGTGGCCAGTCGTGGCCCAGTGGCACAAGAGTGTGACTGTAAACGACTGGTTGTGGGTGGATCCCGCTCGAGGAGTGGAAATTATATTTCCATTTTCTTCGCTCTGGTGTCGAGGTAAAGCGCGGTGTTAAGTTCCGCCACTTAACACGCAAGCCTCCGAATTCAGCGGAAAGTGGGGAACGGAGTGTCTTAACACTAGGTTCCCTCTGCCTACCCTGCTGTGTACGGGATATAGCGTGAAGCTATTTAATTTAATTTAATTTAACAAGACATATTGTGTAATGATTTAAATTTCAGTAGTTGCCAAACCGCGGTCGACGACTCTAGAGATAATTTAGTTTGAAAATGCTATACGCTATTCAAAGCCGGTTTGGCAGCACGGTGGATCTTTACAGTCCATCATAAATGTGTTGGTACATGTTTGTTTAATATACTTAAACATCAGATAAGCTTTGACTGTAATATATTTTTTAACTTATCATTTATATAAACATAAGAGGCAATTGGTACAAAGGGATAGTAAATGTTACTGGTTGTGGGTTCGATTCGGAAAAAATACTAAATTTAAGTTATTGCTCTACTCTGATAATACCAAGCACGGTGTTGAGTTCCGCCGCTGAACACGAGATGGCTCAAATTCGTGTGGAAAGAATGAAATCGGTAGGTTTATACGACGGGCTAACGAGACTGCCACAGCCGACATAATCGTATACAACATGAAAATGGCCATCTCGTACAGAGACAGCGAGGCTATCACCAAACTCGCAACCAAGTTAAAAGATTCATGTGGCTGACCGAGTAAAAAAGTAAATAAGAAAACAAAATAAGGAAAAGGAATACAATCATCAATTAAGAACAACAAAGGCACGGAGCTGTGTCCGTGGAGAACGAAAACTCATTAAATAAAAAAAAAAAAAAAAAAAAAAACACACGGGGGCGCATTTTTGAAAAATAAAGTAGCCTATGTTTAAGCTTAGATTATCAACTATATTTATGCCAAAATTCATTACAATTGGTCAAGCGGTTTAGATTTTTCATATAAACTTTCATCCCCTATTTCAACCCTTTAGAGGTTGATTTTTGAAAAAATAAGTAGCCTATGTTAGACCCAGTCACTTTTACTACTTTCATTATAAATTTCATCCAAATCGGACCGGTACATTTTCCGTAAAAGCGTGACAGACAAACACACAGACTTTCGCATTTATAATATAAGTATGGATAACTCACTAGAAAGAAATTATATCCCACAAGACTTACAGGATACAGCCAAATAAAAATTCATAAAACATAAAAAAAGATTGTAATATCTCATTTGAAACAAAACATAAAAAAAGAATACATAAAACCTACCTCTTACGTCTTAGTCAAACAAAAATTATACCAAGCCCACATGATATCGCAAAAAAACACGGTTATTGTTTGTGATTATAATCAGCATGATACGATCTTCGCCCACACTCTGATGGGTTGAATAATAATACTGGTTTTATACTTACATTAATCGATACATACAGTATAAAAAAATGATAAATACATGTATGACATCATTTAATTTTAACTTTTAATTAAATCATGAAAAGACATTTTAAACTTCATATTAAGTAATATTTTTTTTAATAAATAGAAGTGATGAATGACTGACGATGTTGAGTAAGTAACGACAAATTGTTTTTCTATTTGACTTTGACCTTATAAATTGAACAACTCATATTCCTGTTGAATTAATCTCATTATTAAGCGCGGCGTTGAATTACGCCATCCAATGTCTATACGCAATATAATATGGTTTCAGGCGGAAAGTGGAGAACGGATTGTCCTGACTATTCGATTCTCTTTGCCTACGATGTTATGCTGAATAATACGTGAAGCTACATACTATAAGAATCTCGACATCCTATGACAGACGCAAACATCGCGTCTATCAAATATATATACCTTTGAAATTCAAAGAAACTGTTTGATTGATGATATAACTCTTTATAAACAAAATTAGATTTACAGGCATGATTATAACAAAAGTAAATTACAAATCTTTAAATAACTACATTATTATGCGAATACAAAACTATTAGCAAACATTTTTTCTAAACATGTCAGAACTCTTTTTTTTTTCAACAACTTAAAAGTGGTGAAGGTTAGTCGACGATTCGTTAAATGATTTATGTGTATAGAAAAAAATAAATCATTCTTTCAACAAAAAGACAGACATGAAATAATAACATTAGTATTATTTTATAACTAGCGGCACGCTCGGCTTTGCTGCGTGAACTATGGGAAACGGTGGGTTTCTGAAAAACAAAGTAGCCTATGTTTAACCTTGGATTATCAATTATATTTATGCCAAAATTCATAACAATCGGTCAAGCGGTTTAGATTTTTCGTATAAAGTTTCATCCCCTATTTCTATTCTTTGGGTTCGATCGCCTATTTCAATTCGAGGTTGATTTTTGAAAAAATAAGTAGCCTAGGTTTGACCCTGGATTTTTTGTTACTTTCATACTAAATTACATCGAAATCGGACCGGCAGATTAGCCGTGAAAACGACAGACAAACAGACTTATTTCGCATTTATAATATAAGTAATGGATATCTATATCTATAGTTTTTCTATAGTTTTTCCCGTGGGGGGACGGGTTAAGAATACAATTCCCCCCCGCCGCTGGGTAGCGTCCCGTAAAAGGCGGGTAACCCAGTAGTTTGGTGGTAGGAGATTCGTTCTCCGACTGGCTCGCGACCACTATCATGTCAAAGACGAACCGCCAAATATCTTATGATGTGTTCCGGTTCGATGGCATGTAAGCCAGCTCTCCCTATTCCCACCATTCCCATCCTTCCTTTCTCCATCTATCCTACATTCCCAAGGCTGGTAACGCATCCATAACTTGAATATTGTGGATGTCTATGGGCGAAGGTAGCCACTTAACACCAGGTGGGCCTTCAGCTCGTTTGCCTCCTTTATTCCATAAAAAAAAACAAAATATACACGATTGAAACGAATAAAATAGTTTCTATTAACAAACGAAATAAATAAAATAGTTTCTATGAACAAGTGAATTTCCTGCCCTAATGACCCTAAACGGAATTTCATCTACTAATGGAAGTGACATCTGTAATCAATTTGCAACGCATTTTTCTAAAGTATATAGTCCACCAACATTACATCAATCATTTGTGACCACAATGCCGTTTCATTATTCAGAATCTGCTAGTATTAAGATTTTTGAGGATGACATTACTGCTAAATTAAAAAGTCTCGACGTAAACAAAGGAGCTGGACCAGATGATATACCTCCTATATTTGTTAAACAATGTGCTGTGTATTTGTCTAAGCCTTTATACTTGATATTCAATAAATCACTATGTATTGGTGAATTTCCACATTTATGGAAAAAGGCAAAGGTAGTGCCTATCTTCAAATCCGGAGATAGAAAAGATATATCAAAATATAGGCCAATTTGCATATTGTCAGTATTCTCTAAAATATTTGAATCTCTTATCTGTCCGGTGCTTGAGTGGAATATGAAGTCAACAATGATGGAAAACCAACATGGTTTTGTCAAAAAGAGGTCCACCATGTCGAATCTGGCGATAGTTGTTGATGATCTATCGATGGCATTAGATAATTCAGAACAAATAGACTGTATTTATACCGATTTCACTAAAGCGTTTGACGTTGTTGATCACAATAGGCTATTGACAAAGCTTATTGGTTACGGCATCAGTGGCTATCTTATTAAATGGTTAAAAACCTACTTGACAAATCGAGAAATGAATGTTGTTATCGGAGGATACAAATCACGCTCGTTCACATCGACTTCCGGTGTACCGCAGGGCTCTATTTTAGGCCCGATATTGTTTGGGATTTTTATAAACGATATACAGGAGTGTTTCAATCATTGTCAATTCCAACTGTATGCTGATGACCTCAAAATTTATAGAAAGGTAGAAACCATCAATGACTCTATATACATTCAAGAAGACTTAGATAAACTCTCGGAATGGTGTGATCATAACTCTTTAAAATTAAATCATTTGAAGTGTTTTGTTGTAACATTCACAAGAAAAGTAAAAAACATCAATTTTAATTACAATATTAACGGCAATGTTCTAGAAAAGGTGGACCAAATAAGAGACCTTGGGATCTTATTAGACAGCAAATTGAGTTTTATACCTCATTTAGACGACATGATCAGCAAAGCACTGAAATTATTGGGTTTTATAATGAGAGCTACAAAAGAATTTAAGAGGTCAACAACTAAAATAGCACTGTTTAATTCAATGATACGTAGCAGATTAGAATATTGTGCTGTTGTTTGGAATCCTCTATATCAAATTCACAAGGATCGGGTAGAGAGAATTCAAAAAAAGTTTTTACGGCAATTAGCCTATAAGGACAATGTATTGCAACATAGTCCGAACTATAATGATCATTTAAAAATTTATAAATGTATCTCTCTGTCTAATCGTAGAGACTTAATAGATGTCTGTTTTCTACATAAAATTATAAATGCTAATATCAACAGCTCAAATTTATTAAGTAGAGTGGGGTTAGCAGTACCAAGATATAACGTTAGGAGTCACATTAAAAAGAAACAAATTTTTAAACAGCGATTTGCTAAAACTAACCTTGGTATGAACGCCCCATTAAATAGAATAGTAATAAACTATAATAACATGTTAAACAGGGGAGATATAGATATCGATATTTTCCAAAATCAGTCTGTATCATCATTTAAGCATCGTATAAAAAAAAAAATCAGTGTTTAATTTTAGTCATACTTTTTAGTTTTGATTTGTATTTTATTGTTTTTATTGTGTGTATGTTTTATATAGTGATTTTGTTGTTAGTGATTTTGTATATTTATTTGTATTTTTTTTGTTTGTTTTGGTCGTGTAATCTTGGTTTATTTTTTTTTTTTGTTTAAATTTAAATTTGAAAACTTTCTTAACTGTACTGTTTCTCGTTTTCTTTTGTAACTTACTACATATTGTATGCATGCTAAGTAAGCCTATAATTGAAGTATACAATTGCTAAATTGGAAATTTTAAGAATGTATGTATATTCATAAATAAGAAAATTGTATACAGCGTTGGCTTTCTGTTAAATAAAAATAAAAAATAAAATAAATAAAATAAAAATAAAAACAGACTTAACTTCTGAGTCACGGAATAAAATTTAGCCCTTGCCTTGATAATTTAGAGACTATTCTTGTAAAAAACGTTCCTTTTTATTTGCATTATTATATGTGTCTTACAAAACATGTTTAGTAACAAGTCAAGGATGCTTAACCGAGACATATTTTGATAAGTTTTACATTATTCATTGACAAATAAGGTAATCTTTTTAATATTTTAAATTAAAATGTTTTTATGGGGCCAGTCGTGGCGCAGAGGCACAAAATGTGACGTGACGTGTGTGTGTGTGAGTGGAAATATTTAATACTTCCATTTTCTACGTTATGGTGTCAAAGTAAAGCGCGGCGTTAAGTTCCACCACTTAATATGCAGTGCCTGCAAAAATCGGTGGAAAATGGGGAACGGAGTGTCTTAACACTAGGTTCCCTTTGCCTACCCTGCCGTGTGCGGGATACAGCGTGAAGCTAGAATAAAAAACAAAAAAAAAAGTTTTAATTATATACGAGTATAACAAAATGGGTATTTAACGCGTCGAGGAGAATAAAAACTAATTTATTCTTGTCTCAAATTGCGTAAATCTTTTCTATCTTTTTGTAAGCTTTTATAGCCACCCGCCCTACTTAACTTAAAAAGGTTAAACGCTTTCGAAATAATATTTACATAATTATAAAAAAAAATATGTAATATATTTTTCTTAAAATAAAAAAGAAAATTACATACAATTTTTTATAAAACAAAGCCAGGGTAAATCCTTAGTCAAACAATACTTCCATACAAATTCACATTTAAGAGTTATTATACAAACAAAATACTAAATGTCGTTTTAAAGAGCTTCTAAAACAAGTGTACAGTTGCATTCAACAATAATGGTCGTTCGTGTATAGTGTGTTCAAATAAAAACATCACCGCATGAATGGATCGCTGTTGCCGTCTGAAAGTGACCTATTACGGAAGGCAATGGAAATATGTTGTAAAATTACAGTTAGTAACAAAAAAAATGGGTGGAATTAATATTTTCCATGTATGTTTAATAAGCAAGGTAGAGAGAACTTAGTGTTTAGAAATTCTGTTCACTATTTTTTGCTTATTCTGAGAAATATGACATTTTAAACTTTCTGCTTATTTCAAAGAAATTGCGTGTAAAGTGGCAAAACTCAACGCTAATATATAAGGATATAAAAATAAGTTATTCATTGAATAGGAATCGAACCTAACTTCACACGCTACGATTCAATTGGTAATTGGGAATAAAAATAGTGGTAGTCTTTAAGAACACAAACTTCAACTAAATCTGATTAGTTCCTTTATCGACTTTGGCAGTACGATTCCAGAATACATAAGTTAGTCATTTTGTCCATTTAAAAAACTAAAAAATATATAAAGTAAGGTTACGTAAAAATATCAATTAAAAATAAGTTAAAGCGCGGCGTTAAGTTCCGCCATTCTACACGTAATGTCTAAAACTTACATAATTCTAAACTTGATCGCTTAAAACCTATTTTAACCGATCAAATTTTTAAAAGAAAAAAAAGAAACAATATTTATTAACGTAATTGCTATGAAACGTAATAAGGATGGTCACTTAATGGAGTCGATCGCGCAATGACCCCGATGCAGGATGGAAGTTGTTGATACATTTGTTTTGGGATATAATCCCATAGAATATCCTTGTAATATAAAACGTTAAATACAGCTTAATTATTTATTATAATTATTTTCCTTTGATATTCCTTTCATTTTTGTTAAAGGAAATTACTATAGTTAAAGTGGTGTATTAATATTGATGCATAGCAGGGTACGCAGAGAGAGAGAGTGAATGTCAAGACAGTATTCTCTATTTTCAGCCCGAATTTGAGAGACATTGTGTGTAGCGTAATTTAACACCGAATTAACTCAATGCCTTGTCACTGGACCTAAGACATTAAATGAAAAAATATAATAATTTCCTTGAGTAGGAATCGAACTCACAACCACATGTGTGATGCTGCGTTATGATGGTCTCGTCCCATGCACCTTTATTATACAACAAGAAAAGTTCAATCATCATCATTTTAAATGAATAAAGAAGAAAATATTGTTATATTCAATCTTAAATTGGTGTCTGCAGCTTTGTCTTTTTGTAGAAACAAAATTAACATTTGACAGAGAGAAGAATTTTATTATTATGACTATCCAGAGTGAAGATTGAACTCACAAGTGTATGGATTATTCTATACTAGCGGTCCGTCCTTGCGGCTTCGCCGCATTAATTGTGTAACTGTTTCGTTATATTGCAATCATCGGGGGTGGATTTTTGAAAAATAAAGCAGCCTAACCTTGGATTATCAAGTATATTTATGCCAAGATTTATTTTAATCGGTCAAGCGGTTTAGATTTTTAAAAACAAACTTTCATCACCCTTTAGAGGTTGGTTTTTAAAAAATAAGTAGTCCATGCTTGACTCTGGATATTTTACTACATTAATTCTAAATTTCATCCAAATCGGACCGGCGCATTAGCCATGAAAGCGTCACAGACAAACAGACAGACCTTCGCATTTATTAATAAAGTATGGATACGTCATCATTATGCATTTGTTAGATTGTTGCACCGTGTAAAAATGAAAAAGTTTTCTATTTCTTTTTAACTAATTTCTTAATAAATGACCATTAAATAATAATATGCGGGAAAACTTTGAGAAACAAAAAATACATTTTATTTTTGTATTTTAATTAATAAAATAAATTTTATACTCATCACCTGCCATATGTTTAACAAAAGACAACAACATTTTACGCATCAGCTACTAGTAAATATAAATATAACGGTACACGTCAAAAGTAAACAATAAAACAATATGTTGGTCATGTAACATGTAAATGTACCAAAACATGCACGACCATATTTATCATAAATTATAATAAGAATGAGTATGAGACAATGGTTAAAATGTAGATGCAGTAAAAAAATAACTTAGCTCATATGGAATTCGGAATGTGTTTAAATATAGTATTTCTGTATATATGTTAAGATATAAAATATATCATCAGAGAGGCACAAAGTGTGCCTGTAAAGCGACTGGTTGTGGGTTCGATTCTCACTCGAGGAGTGGAAATATTTAATGTTCCCATTTTCTTCGCTCTGGTGTCGAGTTAAAGCGCGGCGGTAAGTTCCATTACTTAACATGCAACGCCTCCAAATTCGGCGGCTTTAAGTGAAGTACGGAGTGTCTTAACACTATGTTCCCTCTGCCTACCCTGCTATGTGGGGGATACAGCGTGAAGCTATTAAAAAAAACATATTTCATTTTTCCGCTTTGGTAGGACAAAACCGCTGGCTACTGGCGTCCCGCCACTCAACACACAATGATTCGATTTTGGATGGAACGTAAGGAAAAGAGTGGCTTTACTTGACATGGCGATCTAATATTTTTGCTAAAAGGTAATGCGTAAAAAAGTGTTAAAAATGTTTAAAATAACTAAATTCGTAATTTAAATATGAAATACATACTTTAATACTAATTATAAAGAGCAGGGTGGGCAACCATGTTTAGTAACAGAACCCAAATTTTCAAATTGTTTGAAGGGCTAAAGACACAGTTTTTATTAATCCTTAAAAAGTAACTGAAAAATATCTGTAATGCGAATTTATAATATAACTAAAGGCTTTGCGGGCCTTAAAAATTGTTAAGCGCATTCCGGATTGCTCACCCCTGATCTAGAGAGACATCAAATCACTCTATAACCATAGGAGGATATAAAAAGAACCAAAAATATACGAAAATATAATAATATTTAAAAAACCCACACAAACTTAAAGAGACTAAGAGCTTGAAAGCTCAGAAAAAACAAAAAAGACAACAAAAGCTATGACCTATAATTATTCGGTACAAGTAAGTAATAAGAAAGTTGAAAATCATGTTTATCCAAAACTTATCCTACATTCGAAGAGCGTGATGCACGATATTTACAAAATTTACTTATCTTTGCTTGTAAAAAAGTTATAGTCATGATTTATGTTGATCTAAAAGTAGACCGTTGCACGCATAAGAGTGCATAGCTTATAAATATAACATAGCACAGATACTCGTATGCTGACACCAATGCGTGATTGGTAAGTATCAGCGTGAACGGGACTGTAAACGATGGTTGTGGATTCGATTCCCGCTCGGGAAAATGATTTTTAAATTATTTTCATTTCTTCGCTTTAGTACCGAAGATAAAGCACGGCGTTGAGTTTTGACACTCAACATGTTTTTTTTATTTTTTAGCTTCCCGCACACAGCAGTGGAGACAGAGGGAACCTAGTGTTATAACACTTCCCCACTTTCCACCGAATTTGGAGGCATTGCGTGTTAAGGGGTGGAATTTAACGCCGCGCTTTGCCTCGGACACCAAAGCGAAGAACATGAATATACTAAATATTTCCACTCCTCGTGTAGGAATCGAACACACAACCAGTCGTTTACAGTCACAAGTTTGTGCCACTGGCCTCACACTCAACATGTAATGTACCGATTTTGGTCAGAACGTGAAGAATGAAATGTCTTGACACTAGCTTATTTCCAACTACCCTCCTATGTGAGAAAAAGCTTGAGTATATATCTTATTTATTAAGTTTTAAAAAAAATGTATACTCATTATAGATACATTTATAACTAAAATATAATTTCTTTAAAATATAAAATAAAAAAGGAGGTAGATTAGTTCGAAGTCATCGCAGACTTATTAATTACACTGGCGCCTTTATAAAAAAGAGGATGTTACAGAATGTAATCACTCTATTAAAAGAGCGATTAATCAAACTTTTGAACCCCGCCGACTTATAAGCTCCCTGATATAAGTATAGTAGCGACGCGACGTCGGGTTATTCAGAAATTTAGAAATGAAGATATTTACTTTTAAACATTTTTAAAGTGTTATTCCACACTTAGGAAAATTGAAAAAGGCATTTAAAAAACATATAAAAATTTGAACGCAGCGGGATTCGAACGCGCGCCTCCTGAGTACCGTTCCGTACCGTGAGAGCACCTGAACGTTTATACGTTTTCTAAATGCCTTTTTCAATGAAGATATTTGAATTGAAAGAATATCAATTAAAATATAGCAGGGTAGGCAGAGAGAACTTAGTATCAAAACATTCTGTTCTCCACTTACCGCCCGAATTAGAAATATAGGGTGTTGAGTGCAGGGCTAAGCGCTGCGCTTTATTTTGTGTCACTAGAGTGAGAAACGAAAATAATTATGTTACGATCGTTTTGAACTCACCGATTGGAAATTAAACCTACTACCAATCGTAACTATATACAGTCCCATTGCACCATGATGGCCTGGAAAAAGTGTGTAGTTGTAATATGAATATAAGACCGTATAATATCAACGTATAATAATATTAACTTTTATTTAGTGTCAACTTTTTCTTCTGTCCGTAATAAGTTAATTTTCATTAAAATAATTTCAAGTTCCGGAATTTTCATTTCCATATTTCGCAAGTGTAATTTTCAACCAAAAAGTAAAATATATATTTTTGTATAGTGTCAAATAAAAAAAATCGCTTTATTACTTCAGCACTTATGGTTAGTAAAAGCTGTCGTAGTTATTTTTACGATCAACTTTTATACATAAAACAAAGTCAAATTGTTTCCTTATACGTACATATAACTCCATACAATTAGAAAAAAAATAGTATCCTGCCTTTTTTATCTCTCACCATACAAAAGAATATCTGTCTAATTCAACATTTCCATTCACGCCACTGTAAAAGCGTCGTAAATCATCCGACTTGGCTCTAGTGGTTGTTAGAAAGGATCATTAAAACTAGAGTGTTACTAGGGCATTCACACTGCCAGCTAGCTACTTATTTGTCTGTAGGAGGTAAATATGGCAATATACAAGCTTCATAAGCTTGTACATTGTCATACATGTCATGTTTAGTAAACAAGTGAAAAAATATCTTCGAAATATTTGAAAACTAGAGAAAACGAGACAAACCTTTTTTTTAAACATGTTGCAGTTTCACACCTTTTTCCTCTTGTGAGGATAATCAGCGAGAACCTAGTGTCAAAACACTCCACCTACGAGTGTAGAGAGATAAATTGAGTAGCAGTCGAGCCCACGACCTATCGCGTTTCATTAAGACTCTATATGACTGCTCCATTTTGACCTCAAATCACGAATATTATATTACCTTTTTGCCCCATTTAAGATGGCGTGCAGATCCTAATGTGTAAAATTTTAGTGGTACGTCATTCCATATTCTAGTTCTGGCGAATAAAAACCAATAGCTCCTCGCTAACTAAATCACAAAGACGAAAATGATTCTTCCACATGGCAATCGAGTCTATAGCTAATACTTTTTTTTAACGGTTTATTTTTATGCTCTTCGGACATGTGTCTGTACCTTTTGTTAACATAATTTTATTACATTTTCATGTTACATTCATTTTCTTGTTATATTACTATCTATTTTTCTAAAAGAGTCCAAGTATTATACCTTATACCTACTACTTACTTATCATACTTACAATTACACAAAATTATACAATTATAACTAATACTTATAATTATCCACTTCTTCGGGTCAGAAAATCATATCCTATTCAGCCATATGTCATTGTGTATTATAATAAAGAGTAAATTTATTTCTATAAACGATTTACGATTTAAGAGAGCCGGTGCGTGGCCGATAAATATTCAGTTACAGCCATATATGTATATGACTGGGTGACCGAGTCTCACCTTTCCAAAGAATAAATAATCTCGTGTACTAAGAATTAAACTTGCGACCTCTGAAATATTATGACTAACTCAAATAGTAACAACCTATTGTTTGATAAACATATGTATATAATATTTTTTATTGCACGACAACAAAAGCTTTATTGATAAAAATTGACAATTATTGTGGCTTTCTTACGAACCGCTTAATTAACACTATAAGCTGAACTAATTACTTTGCTTTATTTGTATAAATACTTACAGCCGTCAGTCACTTGCGTAGATTTTATGTCTATTGACTTACTATTGTCATTTCTATCTTTTATAAACGAACGTCTAGTAGTTTCGGTTGTGTGTTGTGTGCAATTATGTCAAGAAGTGCCAGAAGAGTTTTACATATATGTAGATTTATCTAAGAAATAAAATATACAGTAAACAAAGCTATTTCCAGATCAAAACGTATAATCTAAACCTTGTTATATATAAGTTTGCAATTATTTTCTTTAACTTCACACTGTATCCCGCATATAGCAGGGTAGCCAGGAGAGCCTAGTGTTAAGATACTCCGTTCCCTACTTTCCGCCGAATTTTGGAGGCATTGCGTGTTAAGTGGCGGAACTTAACGCCGCGCTTTGCGTCGGTACCAGAACGAAGAATACGGAAATATTAAATATTTCCACTCCTCGAGTGGGAATCGAATCCACAACCAGTCATTTGAAGTCACACGTCTGTGCCACTGCGCCACGACTGGCCCCATAAGCTTACACTGATTTATGAAATACATATGCTACGAGGTCGTGAGCAGTAAGAAAAGTGGGGAAGACCTGACCTGATCTGACCTTCGAGAATACAGAATTGATAATACTAGAGGAAGGTCACATAAAAAATATGAGGTCCCCCGCCGGGAGAAAGATATACATGAAGAGATTGATGAAAATGGTCGAGGCAAAAGACCTAGGCACTTGGCACTCTCCTCTCACTGACTACTCCGATTTCCTATCGGAATATCATATCAAAGAATGAAACTACAAGAAAACAATGATTAATGCCAATTATATAACAAAAACCCCATTGTCATTGGTAGGAAGCATAGAAATTACAAATTAGATAATGCACGACAAGTCCCATACAAAGTAAGTCACGAATGTGACTCACGAGGCAGTTATGGTAATCGAAATTAAAACGATTATTTAACATAGCTAACCTAAATATGGTGTACTCACTAGTTAACGATCCACGTATTATTACTTACTATCCAATTTCTAAAGTATATGCTTCATGTTTTTAGTATTCCATATATATTTTTTATAATAGTTGAGATATTGAGGTCATTGCGAAAACAAATGGTTGTGGATTCGATTCCCACTGGGGAAATGATTATCTTCGCTGGCGCCTAAGACATTAAGCTGCGTTGTCAAGTTACTCCACTTATCACGCAATGTCTCCATTTCTGACACAAAGTAGAGAACAGGATCTTGACATTAGCTTCTCTTTGACTACATTGCTATGTAGAAAAAAGCGTGAAATATGAATAAGGGAATACGTATCTGAAATAAATTACAGTTGTTTGGGAACATCAGATGTCAAGTTCTAAGAGAAAAGAGACTTCCCTTCTTATTAAGAATTTTCATTATAATTTTGGGTTCAAATTTAACAACCAACAGGTAAAAAAAAGGTAAATAGAAGTACTATCTATATGTCAAACTCCATATACTCAAACTCCAAACAAACAAATTCACGGGCATCTTCTACCACATCTAATATAAGCAAACAAAACACAACCATTCATCACTATATACGCATGTTAACCCTACGTCTGCGGAGGCGTCTCTACACGTCTACATTGCATCGCTTGTAATTAATTACTATGGTTGCAGCCACTATTGTAGGTACATATATAGCGCATTGTTCTTAGTTCTTGTTATAACAATGGGCCTGTATGATAAAGATTTATGGGATTTTGATACAATTGTTCGGAGAGATTTAAAAGCAATAAAATAAATACTCTTCTACATTCAGACCACCGTGCAGTGTTACAGCGTCTGACTACATGGCAATAGAACCCACAAGATTCCATTTCCACCCCCGCTTAAATTATTTCCATTACTCCGCTCCAGAGAGAAGACAAAAAGCGGCGTTAAGTTCCGCCACTCAAAACGCCGAGACGTTCAAAAAAGAACATTTCATTACTTTCCCTCATTTTCAAATGGATATGCATACTCTACGTATTCAGTAAGATAATAGTGTCAAGACACTCTATTCTGCACTGACTGTACGACAATCGAGACATTGTATGTTCAGTGGCGGAGCTTAACACCGCGCTTAGGCTTGTGCGGAAACTAGAAGATAATTGAGGCCATCAAACCCACCCACATTAACAAATGGATTGGAAAGTAAGAATTGATATAAACTATAAAGCATTTTAATTTAACAATTAAAGAGCAAAAACAATTTCAATAACAAATTATCCATAAGCATTAAGCGTTAAAGTTTTATAGCCCACGAGTAATATTTATGTCAGAACTGTTTGCAATTACAGGCATTAGTTTACTATCAGCGGACGCTGTATAGGCCCATCTCTATGCCATTGTTATAAGACTTAAAATCATTTCGAGATAAATTCAAAACGTAGGTGTGGGATATTAAGAATTAATAAATCTACTATAGCAGAGGTTGGCAACCTGAGGCCTGCTCTATAATTTGATGTAAATATTACGGACTAGCAATTTATTTGCTTGCTCGTGTAATAAAACACTTTTTAATTTTTTTTTTTTAAATAAAATTGTGTCCAGTCGTGGCCCAGTGGCACAAGCGTGTGACTGTAAACGACTGGTTGTAACTGGTAACATCCGCCACTTAACACGCAATGCCTCCGAATTCGGCGGAAAGTGAGGAACGGAGTATCTTAACACTAGGTTTTCTCTGCCTACCCTGCTGTGTGCGGGATACAGCGTGAAGCTAAAAAAAAAAGAAAACAAAAAAAAATGAGTTATTGTAACTGTTTCATTTATGAGCCAGTTGAAATTAAATAAACACTAAATTCTAAGGGAAGATACCACAATACAATAGTCAAAACTACATTTAAGTCGGTTAAACAGTTTCTGAGATTAGCGTGCACAAACGCACAGACAAACAGAAAAAAAAATTAAAAGTAATTATTTTGGGTTCTATTTTTTTAATAAATAATAGTCCATACTTATATTATAAATGCGAATGTCTGTGTGTTTGTCTGTCACGCTTTCACGGCTAATCTACTGGTCCGATTTGGATGAAATTTAGAATGAAAGTAGTAAAAATAATTGGTTCTAACATAGGCTACTTAGTTTTTTAAAAATCAACCTCTAAAGGGATGAAATAGAGGATGAAAGTTTATATGAAAAATCTACACCGCTTGACCGATTGTAATAAATTTTGGCATATATATAGTTGATAATCCAAGAATAAACATAGGCTACTTTATTTTTCAAAAATCAATCACCGATAGTTGCAATATACCGAAAGAGTCGTGTAGATCACGCGGCGAAGCTGCGAGCGGGCCGCTAGTTTTCTATATATCTATTCTATAATATATCTTTCATGTGCAGAGAGCGATGTGTTTCATTTTTATTATATCTAATGTTGCTTTTTAAATATTATTAAGAAGTATAATGTTGGCCCGCAAAAACATTTAAAGATTTTGATAGTCCCAATTCTAAAAAAAGTTCGTCTCCCCTGAACTATCACCATGATTTTCTTATTTGAAGGGACACGACGGTTGGCTTTTTATTTCATTAGGCGGAGATAAAAATTGAAGTTGATTTATTACTCGTGATTACAGCTGAGTAATTAGTGAGGGAAATGTTCAGTCATTTTATCTTGTCTATTTGTTTGTAGTATGTAAATAAGCGCAGTATAGGGATATTATCATTAACTAGTGTTTTTTAGTGGCTTTGCTCGTGATCAAATGTTTTTTTTATATAAATCTAAATGTTTTTTTAAATATACATATTTACTTTAGAATAGATTTTTTTTTTCAGATTACAATTATGGAATATTTATTATTGGTTAAGCCTGTTAAACTAATAGAAAGATACAACAGAAATTATATGACTTAGGTGTTAATAACCTACATATAGTACCCGGCAATAAATAATGCACATCGATGCTTAGAATGAACCAGTCGGTTTAGCGTCGACTTTGTAGAGCGTTGTCTCGGTCGCTTAAAATAATAACAATGAGAAACGTCACATATCAACTGAGTGACAAAGACAGCGCTCTACGAAACCGAAACAGACCGACTGTTTCATTCTAAGCACGATGTGCATTATTTATTGCCGGGTACTATAAAAACATTTCCATTTCTGTCTGGAGTTAAATTATATAAGAAACATTGATAATAAAGTAATACCTCATATAGCATTTTGTATATAGCATGTTACTTTTTCGGATATATTTTTATTTTTGGTATTTGATAATACATTTTAGAAAACTCAAATTAATCTACATGTAATCTGGTAGACCTGAGTCTAAGTAGTCTGCAACCTGTGACTATGGACTACTGTATTCGAAATATTGCGTTTTCTAAAATGAATACCAAAAACATATAATAAATGTGTTTTAAATAAAGTGGCCACTCGTGGCCACAAGCGTGTGACTGTAAACGACCGGTTGTGGGTTCGATTCCCACTCGAGGAGTGGAAATTATATTTCCATTTTCTTCGCTCTGGTGTCGAAGTAAAGCGCGGTGTTAAGTTCCGCCACTTAACACGCAAGCATCCGAATTCAGGGGAAAGTGGGGAACGGAGTGTATTAACACTAGGTTCCCTCTGCCTACCTTGCTGTGTGCAGGACACAGCGTGAAGCTAAAAAAAAAAAAAAATATAATCAATGTATTTAAAATAGTTTAATTTCAAAATGTGTAAAAATTGCGAATACCATAGATATAATGTTATTTTTCCTTCACTTACAAAATCATACCTAATCGAGTGTTACGATCAATTTCCAAGTAGTTACATCCACAATTATAGCTTTGCGGACGTAATAATTTCGACGCTTCCTCTTCACTCCAGTGCTATTAGGGCCAATCACTGAGTTGCAGTGAAAAGTACTGTACAAGTGAAGGAACAATGCCCGTTTCGCTGCCAACTATAGTTAACTCACGTAACTATAGTTAAGGTAATGTGGCGTAAAGCTTGTTTGATAGCAACCAGTAGTTTGGTATGCCTCGAGATTATACTAGGTTCTATTATTAGGAGCTAAGTGTAGACTGTTATGGAAATTATAATAAGCCGTAATGGTGTAAGACTATTTTTGCTGTGAGATATGCGGTGGAGGCAACTAAATAATGAGGAGGAATATGAAATATTCTTGAAGGATATTGTTAAGAAATTTTAAAATGTTGATTATTTTTAAATATAATTTATAAAAATTATATTTGAAAATAATCAACATTTTTTTTTGTGTACTTTTAATTATATCTTACATGATGAGGTTGGCTGGAAGAGAATGCTTTTTAGCGTTAAGCCCGCCTTTTGTGCAATTTTTCTTTTGTGTACAATAAAGAATAATTAAATAAATAAAAAAAAATGTTAGAATTGCCATGGTTTAACATGCTTTTATTTGTATTTATCTATCTGTATATCTATATAAGATCCATATAAGCAAATTTTGCAATACTATTCCAACCTATATTTTGTCGTCAGATTTGTTTGAAAATTTGTACAGTATTGTACACAGTCTCAGATCTAATGACTACACAAAACACCAGAAATATTTGCCTAGTTTTTACATTATAGAATTTAAATTGTAAATAAAACGCATATTTTTCAATTTACATAGATAACGATTGGAAGCAAAATGAAACTAACATCAACTTAACTCACATTAATAATATAAAAGAAATAATTCGTTTGTAAATCACTTTATTTTCCAATCATAATCCAAAAAAACATTATCATCTGAAGCAATTCAACATTTCTACTTATTACTTAAATTGGACTGCCGGCCATAGCTCATAACCCGTAGTTTATCTTGTTAGCAATACAATTTGTATAGTTATTACACAACTATAATTTGACCATCCAGTTGATTTGTTGCCCATCACTGATAATCAAGACATCAACATATAAATAGATAGCAGTGGGTGGTCCATTTGTCGTACCAGATTTAATCGATTTTGATAGAAGCTTTCAAAGAAAGCATTTATTGTTAGGGATTACGAAATCGAAAAGTGATATTGTTGAAACGAAGAATAGTAAGAATTAAATTAAGATTAGGATATCGGTTTGAGTCACGATGAGTGGGAATTCTAATATACTTTAAAATTAAAAAAATGGGGCCAGTCGTGGCGCAGTGGCCCGAACGTGTGACTGTAAACGACTGGTTGTGAGTTCGATTCTCCCTCGAGGAGTGGAAATATTTAATGTTTCCATTTCCTTCGTTTTGGTATAAGAGGTAAAGCGCGACGTTAAGTTCCGCCACTTAACACGCAATGCCTCGGAATTCGGCGGGAAGCGGGGAACAGAATGCCTTAACACTAGGTTCCCTCTGCGTATCCTGCTGTGTGCAATTAAAAAAATCAGACGCCTGACCACCCCGTTAGAGATAAGACGTGAAGTTAAAAAAATACGCTAATTTACATACGTATACTTTACTTAATACTGAATATTACATGAATTATGTTTTAATTTAAAAAGGAAACTGACATTTATATGTATTTTCTGAATTTATATAATATATTGAAGCTTTTCCCCATAAAGCAGGGTAGTTAGGACCAAAACGTTGTATCAAGATACTCAATTCTCCACTTTTTGCTTAAAGTAAAGACATTGCGTGTTGAAAGGCGAAGCTCAACACTTAGACTTAGGCATTGCGTGATAAGTGGCGGAACTTACTTAATTGTCTCGATACTAGAGCGAAGAAAATGGAAATATCAAATATTTCCACTCCTCGAGTGGGAATCGAACCCACAATCAGTCGTTTACAGTCACACGTTTGTGCCACTGCGCCACGACTAGCCCCAAGTAACTTAACTGATAAATATAATAAATAATTAACAAATGTCACATAAAATTATCTAAACAACCAATATACAAACAACCAGACAGGAGTAGCTATAACTAGAGTGGAACAGTCTATTCTAGGATATATAATTTCCCGTCACCACCTTACTTAATTGGTCATCGGTCTAGATAGGGCACAAAGCCCACATACAGGATGACATCGTTTATATCTCCGGTGATATCAATTGAAGATAATATTATATATAATATAATCTTGTTATAACATTAGTAACATCATGTATAAAGGAAGCTTTTATGATGGGGTATGATGTATCAAGTTAGGCACAACAAATTGTCTAAATAGAGCGAGTTTAAGGAAATAATTTTATGTAATATTAAATTTCTCGTGGGAACGAACCTTTAACCATAGTGAATAATATACTAAATGAATGCTACCAATAAATAATAATATATATCAAACTGTATCGTTACTAAGTAATTGACAGACAACGCAGAGCAGAAACTACTGGGCGCAGAAAGCTATTTTTCTAAATCCTTGCAGTAATGAGAAAACATATGATTTTGTGTTGGAGTCATACAGTCCATAAAAACAATATTTCGGGTAACTACTTATTGCATTACAAAAGGAAAACCACTTATAGGAAAACGACATCTTATACTTATTTTTTCACCTTCACACTTTTTACCCCATAGCAAGCAAAGGTCAGAGAGAACTTAGTGCTCCTCTCACACACCGGTCTTGACTTTCCGCCTGAATCAGAGACATTGCCTGTTCAGTGGGATATAAAATAATTGCCTCGAGTGGGAATCAAACTCACACCAACGTCGCCACGATAACCTCAACTGTAACACATATTTGTATACATTTTTATAAAGTGTTATTCCACACTTAGGAAAATTCTTTAAATGTCTTTAACTTATATTTTCTACATTTTACAATACAACAAACATAATAATTTCACTTATATTTTCTGAATAGCTTGAAATAAAAATCACGACTCCCCGTTTCATATATCAGTTATGTTTATAATATATTCAGAGAGCAGCAACGTTGAATTAATGATAGCCTCGTGTTGGCCGTCCCGTGGCTTATTATGGGCATGACCCTGGCCTTAGGAATACGAAATGCACTTGCGACAGTCTGTTTGATTGTGTAAGTACTATTTTTTATTATAAAAATATACATTTGGCATAAAAAATAGAGTTTTTCTTTTCAACTTTACATTTTATTGTATAAGCAAAAAGAATCTAGAGTTAAGACACTCTGTTCTCTGCTGTCTGCCGTAAGTATGCGATATACGTTTACCTTTATAACAAATAAAGCTAAATGTTTTATAAAAGTATTTAAGTATTATAAAGATTTAATTCTATTTTTCTATTTAATTACATTAGGAAATCCGGTTGAATTAAGTTACGTCTGAACATTTAAGCGTAGGGACAAGTTTGTTATGTATATATACCAGGTTGCAAAGAACCTTAACAAGTTATAGATAAATGTACATATTGTGCGGCGCCAACACTCAATACCACGTTATACGGAAAAAACGTGAAGCTAATAAAAAAAGTATTAAGTTAGTTTATCCTTCTTTGGAAATCAAAAAGTAAACTTCAACTTAATATATAATAGAAAGTTGAAATGATTATATGGTTTTATCTTTACTATTGTATTTGCTTCTACACTTCCGCTATTTATTTTAAGCAAAAAAAAATATCACTTGAATAACTACAACATTTTTAGGATCTTTTACCTTGAAATTTGGACAAAGAACCGTCTGTTCCGTTTAGGAATGCTAATATGATTGCATCAAGCGGTACGGATATAGCAACTGATAGCAGATTCAAATATTGACGACGTGTTGTGGGAACTTATAAAATTCATTATGTTATTATTTGTTCTTCATAATTTTAATATATTGTATCATTTGAAAAAACTACAAAAAATATATTTTTTTTTAGGTTAAAAATATAAAGCATATGCATGCAACGATATATAAAAATCCATGTGTGTATTATCTGCTATCTTTATTAATGGATTGTTGTTTCCGTTTTTTTCAGCGTGAAGGCAGAGAGAACCTAGTATTAAGACATTCCGTTCCCCACTTTCTGCCGAAATCGGAGGTAATGTGTGTTAAGTGGCGGAACTTAACGCCGCGCTTTAGCTGTGATATCAGAGCGAAGGACTCTTCGAGTGGGAGTCGGACCCACAACCAGTCGTTTACTGCCACACGTTCGTGCCACTGCGCCACGACTGACTTCTTCCTGGTTTTCCGTATTTTAAATCCAAATTCAAGATATTGTATGAACATTGAAGGTTGAAGAACCTCAACTATGTATTTTACCCCACTAGAGTGAAGAAATAAAAAAAGATATAATTTGAGTGAATCCTGGAGTGGGTATCAAACCAAAAATCGTGGAGTTTATCGTCCAAACGTGGACTCTTTTTATAATCCTACCTTCCAAAATCCGACAGTTTTATTTAAAAATCATATTAACTATAAGTTAACAGTTTAACTTAACGACCCAGTGGTCGTTAGAGTATTTAAAGATTTTTAGAAATAATACAAATTCTGTAGTTTAATCACCCCTAAGAATTAAAAAAAATAGAAAAGAGGAATAATGACAAATCTCTCTGCTACTCTACTAAGCTCTCAGACGAGTATGTTCTAGACAAATACGTGACATATTTAGGCCCCGATTTGATTTTGAATGGAAATTATAAATTTATTAAAATTTATTGGCAAAATTTTGCATACATACGTCGCAATGAAAAGCAAATGGTGTCAAGTGGTTGAGATACATCAGATGATAGCGTGCGCTAAATTTGAAGAGCTGATTCCTTGGGAACTCACGATTTAGTTATGCCGTACGCTATGAAGATGGCGTATTGATATAATTGTATGTTTTGTAGGTACAATTTTTTTTTAAATATATATTTTTTAAAAACTAGGCGTAATTAAGTTTTTTTTGTGTAACGTCACGCTTTTCCCGCATAATGAGGTAGTGAGAGATAACCTAGTTTCAAAACAATCCGTTCTTCATTTTCCACCCGAATTCGAAATAATGCATTTGGAAAACTAGAGCGGAGGAATGAAAATAATTAAAAAATATAATCACTCCCACGAGTCGGAATTTGTCCCACGATCTCATTTCCAGTTAACATTACGCCAAAAATACAAAAAATAAACAAATACGAATATCTTTATTATTTTTTTTATTTTTTTTTATAGCTTCACGCTGTATCCCGCACACAGCAGGGTAGGCAGAGGGAACCTAGTGTTAAGACACTCCGTTCCCCACTTTCCGCCGAATTCGGAGGCATTGCGTGTTAAGTGGCAGAACTTAACGCCGCGCTTTGCCTCGAGTCCAGAGCGAAGAAAATGGAAATATTAAATATTTCCACTCCTCGAGTGGGAATCGAACCCACAACCAGTTTATAGTCACACGCTTGTGCCACTGGGCCCCGACTGGCCACAAACTTTATAATTTACCTAAATAATAACCATGTTTAAGTCTATTCCGTTACTTTCGCTTTGAGTTTAATTAAATTATTAATTGATTAATCGTGCAATTTGTAGAGCGGGCATGCTTAATGGGCATTACTAACTTTTAGTGGCAATAAAATTATTGTATATAGGTTATAGTGTATCATAAAATTAATTATGTCTATGAACTATGACTTATGCCTATACAATTATATTAAAATCTATCCATGAAGCTGTTGTGGCTCAGTGGGACGCTTGGTTATAAATGCAATTGGTTGTAGATTCGATTCTCACCCAGTATAATGAGTATATTAAAATGATTTTGAGTTGTAACGTAGAGT
Source organism: Dryas iulia moderata (assembly GCA_019049465.1). Classification (NCBI taxonomy): domain Eukaryota; kingdom Metazoa; phylum Arthropoda; class Insecta; order Lepidoptera; family Nymphalidae; genus Dryas; species Dryas iulia. The sequence goes on along the minus strand of CM032430.1, from coordinate 3,607,995 downwards.
TCTGCTATTCAATAGCAATATGTAGATTATGGGCAGAATATGGAGAATGGACTAGTGATAGTGTCTTGACACTACATACTACGTTATGCAAAGAAAAAGTGTGAAGTTGTATATATTAGTATCAATTTATCAATATGTAGATCAAAATTCGTATAAAATAGTCACTTGCCATTCCGCTATTTAATCTATCAATTTCTTAAGTTTAGGCTAAAGCATTTACAATTTTCATATCTATTTCTTTACATATGTTATTAGTAAAACATGAAATTATAATTATATCCTGATTAATGAAAACGACATAGAAATTATTATCTTGATAAAATGTATAAAAGCCCCTAATTTTTCTACTGCGTAAATAGCGATAAGGCAATACCGGAACTACAAATAGTATATTAATATTTTTTTAATACTTTTAAAGTGTTATTTATACGTTTAGAAAATAAACTTAAGCATAGCTAAAGCAAAGAAAATACGTATTTCATACACCTTTTGATAGCAACTTCTTTATAAGATCTCTCTACAGAGATGCTAATAACAGAAATAAAATGTAACAAGTGTAAAAGAATTTAGACGTAACTAGATAGAATGAGAGAACAATGCTTAGGTAGACTGGGTATCCAAGAGGCACGGGTTCGAGACCCACTACGTTCAAATTTTTATATATTTGCAAAAAAAAATGTTTCGTAATTATGTGTGTCTTTTATAAACCGATATATATTGTGCAATGTAAAAATATAATGCTTATATAATTATAACACTTAGTGAATAACTTTAATTATCAATCAATATTATATGAACGCTGAACATTGTGCAATTGTTGTCTGAAATAATATAAATTACTTACAATAATAAAATTATTAATAATTTAAAATTATTTATGTCATTGTTTAAACTAATTTACATATATTAAAATATTTTGTAAGTTTGAATGTCCGCTTGCATGCTGGCGACCCTATTATATGTATGTATAAGGACATATTTTTAAAGTACTTGTTACATTTCAGCGTGGGTCTGTTAAATTAACAGATATACGTAGATATAAGAAATAGATAATGAATAAAATTTACTGTATTGTGTAATTTGTTATTTTTAAATTATAACGTTGATCTAATTGAAAGTACAGTAACATCTAAAAAAACATCATTTAAAAAAAACCTTTCCATTAAAAAAAAAAACAAAAACACGTGAAACCATTGATAATGCCGCTAATTGTTCAGGGCGTGTTGGAACTTAAGGATCACACGCATTAGTCTCAATATCTTCCCCACTTAAAAGCGAGCTCAGTATTTAAGTGTTAAGTAGGTATAAGTGGAAACAAATAACATCATCCCGAAATTATTATTTTAAACACATATATTGCATTTAAAATGGCGTTAGGTTCCGCTACTCAGCGCGCAATGTCTTAAATTCAGGCCGAAAGTGGAGAACGGAGTGTCTTAACATTAAGTTCTCTCTGGCACTGCAATACTGAGAAAATCATGAAGCTTCTTCAATAACCAACAAAGAATAATTTCACGCGATGGTTGTGAGCTCGATTGGCGCTTATTGGTATAAAAACTAGACGGAACTATTTTGTAATTATTTAGTGAATATCTTCATAATGGCAAGGACATTAAGTTCACGCTTTGAAAATAAATTATAATCTTTTCAAGCAAATCGAAATTAAATGCAAATTTTCAAGCAAATCCCAAGTCAAAAAGTCATTAAAATTAGCATTGCTTATTTTATTTTCTTAGATTGAAAGTAAGATACAAGTGAAGCTAATAAAAGAACCGTTTCTCTAATTTACTTAAACAGACTGCGGTTTTGAGCTCTATTCTGACCTGACATGCATTGTCTCTATAATGAATGGAAAGCCGTGAAAGGAGCGGTACATTATTAGTATCTGTCTCTAAGTTTCTCTATGATGCATGTAAAAATAAAATACGTATAAAAATGTTTTTTTTTACCGCACACAGCAGGGTAGGCAAAGGGAACCTAATGTTAAGCCACTCCGTTCTCCAGTTTCCGCCGAATTCGGAGGCTTTGCGTGTTATGTGGCGGAACGTAACGTCGCGCTTGCCTCTGATATCAGAGCGAAGAAATGAAAATATTAAATACTACCACTCCTTGAGTGGGAACCGAACCCACAACCAGTCGTTTACAGTCACACGTGCGTGCCTCTGCGCTACGACTGGCCCCAATAAAATGTTATTACCAACATACAAGGTAATATTATACTTCCAAAATAAAACAGCTTCACGCGTTTTCTCTCATAGCAGGTAGCACAGAGAATCTAGTGTCAAGATAGTCTGTTCTATATTACCGCCCGAAGTCGAACCATTGTGTTGCGGAATTGCGGAACTCAACGCCGCGCTTTGTATAGGTGCCAGTGTAGTGGTGTAATGAAAACTATATAATCGTTCCCCGAGTGCGAATCAAACCCAAAGCCATCGCGTTTATAGTCGCAAGCGCTGTCCCACTATACCCTACGGCCCTTCATCATTAACTAATTTATATAGAAAATATATGTATATTTTACTATTTACAATTATTTTAGTATTTAGTTTCCCAGAAGTAGTAATATAAAATGTGACAGAACGTTCCCACACAAAATACAAAAAACTCTTTACTACACCTACCCAATTATTAAAATACAAGGCAACTCAAAAATATGACAGCTACAATTACGCGCCACGCAAAACTTGACACAACACGAAATTGGCGGTAAACGGGCTGTCATTTTACTTTTTAATTTGCAGGCGAGCGTATCACGCTGTAATGCCAACACGGACCTGGTATAAGGCCTCTTTAACGGATACAGTTAATCTGACAGCTCGGATGTTTTGACAGCGGCGCAATTACCTGCCACTTTGTTTGGCCCACTGTACCAACCGTTCACATCCGTTCATTGCTCTGATCTGGGGCTTAAATTGACGAGATAATATGTTGTGAATGTGAAAAGAAGAATTTTTAATTTTCTTTTTTATCTTTGTAGAACATTTTTTGTTTTAAGAAACGCGAATGATGTTTGGGTTTTAATCGTAGTGTTAATAATTTACATATTAAGGAAATTTCTAACTAAATTTCCTTATGTTAAATAAGCTACTTAAGCAAGATTACTCGCGTATAATTTATATATTTGGTGTTCAAAAATACATTTAAAAAACCCGAACACTTTACTCTGAGGTCACAGGTAGACAAAAAAGTCTAACAGTGAATACCCAAAAACAATTTTTAATTCTGAAATATTATTCTTGAGTAGTCACTTGGTAGACTGTCTTCTTGTGATTCCTTTAAAATGTTAAAAACGTCGGGTCTTATGAAATGTATTTTCGAATACCAAAACATACATAATTAAACACAATTAATCCATTTAAATATTTATATATTTAAGTTGCACAGATATATAGAAAATCTCTTATTAATTAAAATATTTAACTATTAAGCTTTATTTTACAGCTTCACACTTTTATGCTATATCTTGCAGACAGCAGGGTAGGGAAGGGTGGGGACTAGGGAGTGAGGAGACACTCCATTCTTCATTTTTACTTTTTACGGCACAGCAGATAGGCAGAGAAGATCTAGTATCAAGACCCACCATTCTCTACTTTGCGCCTTAATTAGAGATATTGCATGTTCAGTGACAGAACTGAATACTGGAAATGATTAATCCACATTTTATATTTTTAAACAGAATACAGAGAGCAGAAATCTCTATAGACTTATTACTTATTTTCCTTCTACCATACTATATATGTTTTGCTAATATGTATTACCAATAAATTATGTGTTAGAATAAGTAGGTATTAAGATAAGCAGCATACACTGCACATTCTATTTACAAGGTTTCATTTTATATGAAACACTAACACTTACAATGCATCGTAACACAATATATGATAAAACAAATATAAAATATTTATTTTTTGTAGGAATAATTTAACTGAACAAATTTATTTATTTATATATGAGCATACATAAATATACAAAAGCATGTGCTAGCAATGCAAATTAGTTTTTGATCTTATTCTGTTTGAAAAGAATATTTAGCATTAAATGGCCAATTAATTATTAAATTTAAAATGTAACCAATAAAATGTGTAATTTTCCTTATTGTAAATTTAAATTAAACCCACATATTAATATGTAGAATTTAAAGATTAAATATTCAATTCTTTATAAAATTCATAATTTTAGCATCAAAAAAATGCTAAAAAAACAGTGTAAAGCAGAGAGTTTTGGCATTAGGTTCACTCAAGATAAACCAAGATACCATATTGCAATAAAAATGAGACTGTCACAAATATTTTATTGAACCCACGACAATAAATAAAAAAAATATATAATAAGAAATTCATGTATAGTAAAATGTACTAACAAATAAAATAATAATTTGACACATACTGTTTATCATTGGATAATCAAATTAATTTTGTTGCATTTCTGAGTACCAAACAAGAGAAGGCCAATGATGAATGGACACACTTGAATATGAATGCACTCACTGTAATACAGTGGGAACATTCGCACTAATGTGAGCAAACTTTGTTAGTACACTTTTGTTACATATTTAGAGTGGAATTACATTTCATTTTTCATTTAAAACTATATTTCTTAACTTAGTTATTTATAAGCAAAATAAGTTTATTTAAATAATACTGTGAAATTATAATTCATTCATAAAACGACTTTGGTATGATAACATTAAATAATGCACTGTTCATATATTTAAATAACAAAACATATGTCTCATATTCGTTTCGGTATCTTTAATGCTGATTTATTATATACGATAAACCAAACTAAATGGTTTTCTGCTAACGTTATCGTTTATTGTGCGAAATATATTTTGTCAGCGATGATAAAAGTAACGCTGTATTTGTGTTAAGTATTTATTTATTTTACGTCACGTAACGTAGTTAAATAATCTACTTTTACCTTCATAATATTTTGATTCCAATTGGCCTTGAAATGTTTTCAATGTCAATGATCAATGTAAAGAGGAAATTGCCTTATAAAAATTTTACAACATCACAAATCTATTAGATGAATGATAAATATAGCATATAATGTATTATAATAAATAAAAAACTTACCGATAAATAGTATCATAAAATCCAGTAACACTTTTCGTAATAAAAATTTGGAATCACGATCTATTGATATCGAATGGGTACGAGCGTTCGGTTTGCGGTCGTTTCGCTCCATCGTGATAAACAGTTAATTATTTATTATTTTAAATAATATTATTTTAGGGTATAAACGATTTATACAAACGTTACGAAACGTCAAAGCGGACTGAGCGCGAACTGTCAATGACACACGTCAACACACAGCGCATGCGCGCGGCGACTGCGCCTATAACCACGATACAAACTGCCGGTGCGTTCGTAAAGATAATAAAAAAAGACAATTAATATTATAACGATAATTAATTGCCAATATATATAATACGTTTAATTATTTACTTATAATTGTAATTAATATAAGTAGTTCCAGCTAATTGAGAAATGTGTATCGAATAACATATTTTTTTTATAAAAACTATTAATTAGCATTAAACGTTGTACGACTTTACGACTTTACTTATATCTACTATACCATTACCAAAAAACGCATTAATGAAAACTGTTAATGTAAAAAATGCAATTTAGTTTGATTTATTATATGCGCGGTTATGAATTAAAATTTTAAAATGACTACACGATTTTTGTATTTAAAACAGAGTCTAAACCATATAAAACATTTTCAAAGAGTGGTAGGACTAAATAATTTGTTAATAAAAAATATAGCATGATAATATGCATAGATGACAAAAAATGTTAATAAGTTTACGTCAATTTAATTTAATTCAATAATCAGTAAATTTAATTTTACGATACGGTAGGAAGTTATCATATTAAAATATTATTTTAATTACCGTTTTTACGCTTTGTTTTTATTTATTTTTAATAGCATAAAACAAATTAAGATATATTGTTTTTATTTTTTATTTATCGCACTTATAGGATAAAAATTATTCCGCTTTCTACTTCCGTCTATGCCACAAGAAAATGGCAGAATACAGCTTTAATTTTCTTAAGGAAATATTTACCTACATGCTTTTAAAATATACTTTTGTACATGTACTAAAATGCACTTGCTTTGCATACAAAGAGAAAAACACATGATACTTGTTGTGAGAAAATTTTCTTTAAATACGTTTATACTATTGTATAAACTGTTTCTAATTTGAGGTATGAAGGTACTTTAGTAATCAGCCTACCCTAAAAAAAATATAATGTAAGTTAAAAACGCTCTCGGTTTTCTAAAATTATTTTGAAACAAAATGATAATGGATCAATTTATGTCTATATTAAGCGTGCGAATAAAACAAGCGATGCAGCGTTGATGATGCTCATAAATAGATTAATCCATTAAGATTAAAAAGTCATTATTATAAAAACAAGGTGGAAGATATTAACGCGGCGCCTTCATGCTGCAATTAAGGTAGGATATTTGCACATGATAATAGGACATTTTAGTACTAAAATAATTTATAATATTGTAACTTCTTCATAAATATATTTAAGTATAAAAATACAGTAAAAAGACAATTGTTATAATTATGCTTAAATCAGATTTTTTATCCTTCTTTTGTGAAATCTTGAAAATATTGCTATATTTTGAGGTGTAGTGGGACCGAACCTGAGTGTAAACGCGAAGGTTGTGTGTTCGATATCCACTCGAGGGAAAGATTATATTGAAATTTTGTTAATTTTACCGCTTTGGTGACAAGATAAATCGCATCGTAATGGCTCGAATTTAAGTAAAATATGGAATGATTGGTCATTAGATTCTATCTGAATATCACTTTATGTGATAAAAAGCTTGAAATTGGAAAAATAGATACTATTATTTATGCTACGTCTAGTACTTTATTTTTTGTCTTTAAAAACACAAATCCAATTATATATGTACGTATATTAATTTTTTTCTAAATAATTTTCTAAATTCGTCATAGAGACTTAAAAGCTTAATCTATTGAAAGAATTTTACCCACCAATATGTTTGTTCAAATAACCGCAGTGTCGAAATGAAGTCGTAAAAATGTTATATTTCTTATAAGTAAGTATCTATTAAATTTCACAGTTGAAATTTCCGAACTACGCACAACAAAACCGTGGTTGGCTTAACGTTGCCTTTTCAGTTAGTGACGGCCGTTACGATGCGATCCGACAAGCCTGTGTATCGCAATTGGAGGGTTCTCTTGTAAAATATTAATAAAATAACTTATAAACATTTGTATTATATTTATGTTTGGGCGGAGTGTCTTGACACTAGGTCCTCTCTGAATATTGTGCGGAAAAAGTTTGAAGCTGCAAAAAAAAATATTTTGTATTTTATTTCAGTTTAACACGAGAGAGAATTTAGACACTCCAACGCTTCGAAGTGTCTCCGTTCTCTTCGCCCAAATTGGACGTCGTGTAGGTTAGCAGAATTTAACACTGCACTTTGCTTATAATAATATCAGGTATGTTTTTATTTTGCATGCCTTTTTTTCTATGGAGTAGCACCGTTGACACGTAACATTCGCGTTGCTTAGCAACGAATATATCATTTTACCTATACGTTAATGTTTCATATCGTATTTATGTTATTAATTTGATGTTTTTCTAATAATTGCATTATTGTAAGTAATATTGAACTTTGACTCTCTTTCTCTACGAACATTTAAATTATGCCGAATTTTACGTGTCACTAAACAATTTTCCTTAAAGTATCGTTTATCTTTTATAAATTAATATAATGGTATATTACGGTATACTTTTCCACTTCTATCTGTTTTATTACATTAATGTTATTTGTCTCAACAAACAACGAATATGTTTTTTTTAACTTCTCGCTTTATCTCTAGCGGGATAGTTAGAGAGAACTGAGCACCAAACGCTACGGTCCCTGTATATTTCTTTCGCCTCGTCCACTGTCATCAACCTCTTCATAAACGTTTTCCTCACACCGGGGGCTCGTCATATTTTGTACTAGGAAGATTCCTACAGTATCACCGATACTGTGGAACTGCTACCGAGGTCTCCCCTTGCCTCGCTTACCACTTACCTTTGCTTCCTATATCTTTTTTACCATTCTTTCATCACTTATACTCTCGACGTGCCCAAAATAACTCGGCACGGTTTTCTTAATTCTTACTGTAACAATCTCGCTTATGTCTTCTCCTAGTGCTAATAATACTCAAAAAAAAATTCTGGTATTCCCCGAGTAGGATTTAATGTCGCAAGTCGCATCAATTATGTTAATTGCGTCATGACAAAGCTACGGCAGCGATTAGTTAACTGGACAAGTTATTGTCAAATTAATTATGGTAAAGAATGTAATTATAAATTACATACTAAGTGATAGTAGTAGCCTTTTAACCAAGATTAATAACTTAATTATTCTTATTAATTACTTTTAAGTTACTGTTTAAGCAAAATGTGATGAAACAGACAGACACATCACAAATGCTTAAAATAATGGAACATAATTTTGCAACTAATTTATAAAGTCATGAACGGAGGCCAAATACATCATTTTTGCATCATATTTATTTATTAAATAAACGATATGTAGCTTGTGATTTAATTTACGGACCATAAGTCGTGAAATACTGTTATTTTTCCCATTTCGACTCTTTCTGAGACTCTTCGATAGACTTCTTTCTGAGGAGCAGGGTAGTTAGAAAGAAACTAGTGTCAAGACACTCTGTCCTGTACTTTTTGCCTAAATTGCAGACATTGTGCGTTGAGTGAGGGAACCCTTACGCCGCGCTTTGTCTTCTTACCATAAATGAAATGATAAAAAAAAATCCTGTAGAAGTTTTGAGAAATTATTTCTTTATGCTTCTTTGACTGCCCATGGAACTTATGTATAAATTGTTAGTATTTTACGATCAGTAGTTTTAGTTGTGCGTTGTCTCATAGTCAGCTAGTAGCGGAATAGTGTTATTATAAGGATCTATATTGATAAAAAAGTCTATACCTAACAATAACAAGAAAAAATAATCTATAAAAATATGTTATAATTTTTTTATTAATGATTTTTTCCTATTATAATATAACAACTAAAATTTTTGCGTTCGCGAAAACCTCTAAAGAATTCCTGTGTTCATTTTTATTTTTAACATTAGCGTTATTAATTCAAAAGCATTTAATAAATTTATAGTGTAATTGCCATACTTAGAATAAGAAAATTTTTAATCCGGCCTTTTTAGGAACCAATCTCTGTGACGGCTTTCAAGAGTACCGAGTTCGTATCCCACTTCGATCAATTTTTACACATTTCCAAAAAAATACAAAAAAAATGTTTTTTATATACAGAACACTATTTTAAAAGTGTTTCTCACACTTGGCCAAGTGTATTTGAAAGCATACCGCTTCAGTAGTAATCGGTAGCTTTGAACCGACACCTGTGGACCCTTTAGTCCCTTTTATGTTTACTTTTTATTATTGGTTTCATTTTCAAAGACCTTTTCTGTTTGAATGTAAACCTCGGGATATGTCACTTCAATTAAATCTGTTGTATTCATTTTTTTTTTGAAAATTCCTTTAAAACTTTTTATATAATGTCTAATATGGTTGTATAAATTAAGATATTAATAATAATAATTTTAGTAGAACTTTTGTGAACTGACTGACGGAAAATTGTTAATATGAATTTATTTATTTGCCACACAATTATTTGTTGATATAGTTCTTTAGTTTTGACGTTGTATAATGCATTTCTTACAGCATGGAACAAAAATGAAAAAAAACATGAAGCTTTTTCCACATAACCAGAGGTAGCCAGAGGTAACCTACAATTTTTAATAAATAATTGTACCAATTTTAATTTTAACATCACAAGGTATTATATTTATATTATTTAGCATTCCATAATTTTAAAATATGTATTAGTATATTGTATTAGTATATATTTTACAATTATTTGTGTATTCCGTGTATGTATTAGGATGTAGTATATGTATATTTACTATATATTTATATATATTTACACCACCCACGTTAAGTTGCCATATCTCCTAACCTTAAGGTTGCCTGGAAGAAATCGCTGCTTATTGATAGGACTGCCTTTTGTGCCTCACACATATGTAATTGTTTCTTCTTTTATGCTGCTACTTGTCTGTTTATTGTAATTGTGGTGTGCAATAAAGGATATATAAATAAATTAATAAATATAAATAAACCTAGTGTCAAGATACACTTTCCTCGCCAATCCGAGACATTGTATGTTGAGTGACGGAACTCAATGCTGCCCTCTGTCTTGTTTACCAGAGCGGAAAAATTTAATAAATCAATTTTGATCATTCCACCAAGTGAAAATTGAACCCACAATCATTCGTAATTATACTCGTAGTCAGACATTAACCCACCAAGCCACAAAGTTACATAGTAAATTTAAAAGGACATATTAAAAGATCGTATTCAATTAACATGCTTATGTTAAGATGAACCATCTTTATTGTATATAGTAGAAATGAAAAATATGTTTATATAATTTTAGGTAATATTGAACGAGATTATAAGTAATATTTATTGAGTGATTATAATATTGAATACGGAGAACGAAGTGTCTTGACACTAGGTACCCTCTGCCGGCTTTGCTATGCAAAGCAAAGTAAACTGTAAGGTTAATTTTTTGTTTTAAAAAAGTTTACGTATTAATTTTATAAAAAAAGAGAAAACATGTTACTGTTTTTTTTAAATATATTTAAAAGACTAAAAAGAAACAACTGTTAATTTGTATATGTATTTGTTCGTTTTCGTTACTGTAAATCATTATATACTTATTAAGAATATATACTTATTAAGAAAATTATATACTTATTAAGAAACCTGAACAAATTACTTTGGGTCCAAAGTTTAGCTTTTTACAATAATTGTGCGAACGGAGGAGTATAAAACTTGACATACTAAAAGTTTGTATGGAAAAGATGTGGAAAAAGTTAATATCTTCCAATATAATCTATTACAAATACAATATATTAATAAAATAAATATTATACATAGTAGGTACTATACTATACGATTATACTTTTGAATAAAGTGACGTAAAGCTTGCTAACTTAATATGGCAAGCAATGCATCCATAACTCCTCTAATGTTGTGGGTGTCCATGGGCGAAAATAACTAACTAATTTTTCAATTTGAAAGTTACCAAAACACCACATTTTTCTATTTTAAATTTTAGTTTTTTTAGCTTCAGTTGAAGCTTTTTATTAGCAATATATTGCCTACTTCATTATTTACAAAAATGTCATTAATTATTTTTTGATTCATATAAAATATTTTAACGAATATGACATTGCAAATATGGCTAGTACAATAAGCATAATATAATATATATAGTCTCATAAAACTATAAATCCATTGTTAAAAGTAGAGATTACTGCCATCTATAAGCAACTACAATATTATGGACTTATACTAACGCCATCTACAACTCTTAAAATAAAAGAACTAAGAACATGAAAGACTTAAGTAAATTCCAATAGATGTCGCTGTATACAACAAATGACATTTTCGAGCTAAAACTCTTTATGTCGCCAACAGATGGCGTTATAAGTCACTACCACAACATTACTCGTATTTTCAAAACAAAAATGCACATTTTGTATACTTTTTACAAGTGAAGAGCCTCTTTGCATTTTTCGTATGAGACTTAAATGGTTTTTATCATGTCCGCTTATTTACATGATGCTTAGACGTTAAACAACTATATTTTTACGTGATTGTAGGAGTTTCAATACGGTCGTACTTGTGTAAGTAATATGTTAACTTATACTGGCTTAAATGTACGGTTTTAGTAACTCAACGGTTTTTCTCCTACGAAATTATTTTTTATGTACCATTTAAGCCTTGATTTTAGTTGAGGCATTAGTTATTTTGCTGTTTATCTAAATATATATAGACTTAGACTTAAAGTCCTTAAGGCTTTAACTCACTCTAGATCTTTCTTATCACCTTCGCTTCTGCGATCATAGAGTCTCTCCAAGTTTTCTTAGGGCAGTCACGTTTCCGTTTTCCTTGGAGATTCTAGCCTAGGGATTACCTCGGCATATGGGTACGATTCCTTTAGACCGTCTGACCTATCCAGATTCATTTCGGCGATAGATTTGTAGGTCGATCGGAGTTTCTTTACTGCGTACCCACAGGTTTGCGATGGAAATTTTCTCTGGCCAGTATATATTGAGATTTCAGCATAGACATCGGTCGATAAAGACCTGGAAAATATATAAAGAAAAAATATACATATTATTTTTAAAAATATGTTCAAAATCATGCAATTGATTCTGTAAAGGTCCCTACAATTCTTATGTTAGGTGCTGTTGCTAAGCTACTTGTTAGTCCAATATTTTTTTTTAATTTGAATATTTTTATGAGCCGCAATAAATAAGTACCTATTTAAAACATGTACATATCACTTTCTTATTTAAAATATAGCAATATTTTTGTATATTACTGCATTTTTACAAAAATTATCCGGTTATTCCGGTTAATTTATCAAAAGCCAAAGATAATCCTTCAAGGAATCGCAATTCGGTTACCCCTGACCTATGTCTGTAGGATAATATAATAAACCTTAAAAAACTACAAGATGCATGTAATCTTATGTGATATGTAAATAGGAGTACGATAATATATAATATATATAATAATAATTTATTTATTTATATCTCACAATGCTTGGTCTTGAAATAATCCTTTAAAAAAACGTGTAAATAATTATGGGAAAAAAGAAGCAATTGTGAGAGACTGGTGTCCGTACTGGTTAAGAAGCCTGTTTTATAGATCACCAGAAAGGAATAAATAATATAGAGGTTCTTATTACAACTGAAACAATGTAGGTAGGATGGTATGCGTATTCAATATTAATCACTTGTCGACCGTAATTCTTTAGTTTGGATACCTTTTTCAATTATTTATCTTACTTGGTTTTGATTGTAACATGTAAAATCCAACTTTTTAAAATTCTATACTCTTCAGGCAACCATAAAATTCAGGCGTCTAAACTCAATAGATGCGCTGTGTTAATTTTACAGGTAGGTTTATATTAGGAATAAGAGGTATTATACATATAAAGGCTAATTAGAGAGTATTTCAATTTCAAGTGGTCCGATGAAAATAGATGGAACTGAAATGCTGAAAGTTTTCAGGATAAAAAAAATAGTATTTATAATATACTAACATTTTTATTGTTTCCCCTGATTAATGACAAAATGACGGCAACATTAGGATATTATTTAGAATTGTTTTCTTTTAAAGTTTTATTTTTATACTTCGTCAGAGCCGTAGAGACCTTAGAGATTTTTGATATGGCACTATAATGTTGTAGGCATTTCTAGCACATTCTGGCAAAAAGAAAAAAACGTAGTCAGCGTATTAAACAGACGTTAAGCAAATGTCAAGAACTATCGAGCGTCTACTTCCAATTTCTTAAACTATTAATGTATTTAATATTTCCATAACGCCTGTAAACATTACATATTTCTTACTACAGCAAAACACACAGCACAAATTAAATCGACAAATCCAAGCCACTACTTAACAAAAATATCCTTGTGTGTAGAAATTTTAAACTTATATTAAAGTACGCTTTGACAGTGAAAGGATAATCTAGTAGAGGCCCGCATAGGCGTGATTATCTTTGAAATCGAAATGTTTGCGCCGCGACTCACCACGTTACTTTGACGGATTACCTCCGAGCTCCGTCGCGAGAGATAATCTCACGTTTGATGTTTTTCAAAAGTTTAAATATCGCTACATAATATAATATATCATATATTACATGTATATAAACGCTAGAGAGAGGCCAGTCGTGGCGCAGGGGCATAAAGTGTGACTGTGAATGAAACTGGTTGTGGCTTCGATGCCCGCTCGAGGCATTGAAATATTTAATATTTCGTTTTCTATGCTCTGGCGTGAAGGCAAAGTACGGGATTGAGTTTCGCCATTTAACGAACTCAAAAGAATTCGAACAAAAGGGGGGAACGAAGTGTCTTACCATTAGGTTTCCTCTGCCTGTCCTGCTGTGTGCTGGATACAGCGTGAAGCTAGATATGTAATATGTTGTATTTGAAATTAAGCCCGTCTTGGTGCAATGGAACAGCATCTGACTGTAAATGCGATTGGATGTCTGATTTTCACTTGTTTCTAATTATATTGAAATTTAAAAAATAAAATAAAAAAACTCACCACAGTCACAGTTGTGGCCAGTCGAGGCCCAGTGGCACAAGCGTGTGACTGTAAACGACTGGTTGTGGGTTCAATTCCCACTCGAGGAGTGGAAATTATATTTCCATTTTCTTCGCTCTGGTTTCGAGGTAAAGCGCGGCGTTAAGTTCCGCCACTTAACACGCAAGCCTCCAAATTTGGCGGAAAGTGGAGAACGGAGTGTCTTAACACTAGGTTCCCTCTGCCTACCCTGCTGTGTGCGGGATATAGCGTGAAGCTATTGAAATTTTCATAGCAATATAATCGCTCCGCGACACCGCTTTAGTAAGATGAATAGAAGTGTGACATTGAGTTCTATCACACAATATCCTGTATTTCGACGAAAAGTATAAAACGGAGTGTTTTAATAGTATGTTCTCTCTGCCTTACCTTTTTTTTTAACGTCTGTAAATCCGTTACGGATACCCGCCCGTGGTGGAGACCCAGGACGCGGTTATGTGGGACTCCGGTTCGGCAAGATGGTACGCCACCGCTTACCCACTAAAACCTGACGATACTCTTCTCTCACCACTAACCCAGGTCTCGGGTTCTGCCCCAACTCGTCCGTGGACCTGGGTGTTCTCTGCCTACCTTCCTATGTAAGGAAATCTATGATACTTGGACCTCCTCCTTTTCTTTTACACTCATAGTTTAGTAATAGGTTTATTCTTGACTAATGTGTATTCCACATTTTTCGAAAAAATAACCAGATAGAAAAATGTTGTTGTTGCTGTAAGATGCTATTTTTTTTTATTTTTTCCCCACTTTGATAAGACAAAGCGGGACATTGAGTTCTGTCATCCAACACCCAATGTTTCTAATTCAGAAGAAAAATGGTCTTGACTCTAAGTTCCTTCCGCCTACCTTGCTATCTGGGAAAACGGTAAGCAAAAAAAATATAGAAATACTTTATAGGCAAAATATTTTTTTATTTTTAAGCATGCTGGGTGACGGAACACAGCATTAGGCTTTTATTTTCCTAGATCGACAAAAAAATACTTTTTTATAAACTGACACTGGTGAGATTGTCGAATTTGTTTGTTGTATAATTAATTTTCTTTATTTTTTTGTTAGCTTCACACTGTATCTCGCACACAGCAGGGTAGGCCGAGAAAACCTAGACTGAATGGAAATAATAGAGGACGGGGCGAAGGAAATAGAGAAAATAGCGTTTGATGCTCTGTTGATTTCCTCGCTAGGAATAAAACATGAAGCTAAAAAAAGTAATATCAAAAAGATTCGAGTGAAAATGTTTTTTGCTTAAATCATTGCAAAAGCACTGTGTAGCAGTGTACTAATATTATTGACAAAAAATGAGATTTCAAATTTCCCTTTCTTTAACAATGCATCAAGTACCTTTGGGATTTTTGTATTGGTGCGTTGAAAAACTTGAACTTTTATTGAGCTGAGCGTAGCAAAGCTCTTACTGGTCAAAAGTGTGTTTCGTTGTGGTTTAACTCTTCCTGGTCTATTTATAGTAGACCTCTGAAATTAGGCAGGGATATCGAGCACAGTGTCTTGTGTGCTGTGAAGTTTTTTGGTGACAATTGTAATTGTAGTTTTTGAATAAATGGTAACTATATGGTCTAAAAGTGCCCATAGACTTAGGCTGTGGAATCGCACACGCGCCCACTCGACATCACTTCACCTAGCTGCGCGAGAGAATAAATTTGAAAAATTCGAACATTCAATTTACTTTTCCTCACTGCTACTTATAGTCAATTAGTATAAAATATGTACTTCGCTTAGCTCTTACCGCCATGCAGACCAAAGGCGGTTCCTAGTTATGACTTATGTCGAACGCTTATGTTATGTCTTAGCGGTCTGAGCGCTTGGACGGTTTACAGGAGACACAGGTTCGAATCTCACATGTTTAAATTTTTATACGTTTTTTAAAATGTTGATTGGGAATGCTTTTAATTCCTTTTGGATTTTTAACATGATAGTTAATTCCGTAATTTCGTTTATTGAATCACTGTTTATAAATAATATTTACTTATATAAAGTAAATTACACAAAATATGCCTTAAATTAGCGTGTACATACGTCACTTATACCAAAGTATATATTAAAAACATGCTAGGCTTGTTGTTAATGTCCCTAATTTGATGAATTTATCGTATTATTAATTTATTATTATAAAATAATATTGCATGGTTTTTACATGTCCCTATACATAGTTTAATTATGCCAAAATTCATACAGTTTAGTTCGAATCAGTTAAAAGAGAAATTTATATATTTTCCTTTACGTATTTAATACGTTATTATTCTATAACTGCGCAAACATATGAATGATTGATATTATAGTTCTATATCTATTAAATTATGATGATATTACGAAATTTTTCATATATTATACAAACAAAGTGCGACATTAGGTTCCATCACTCCGGGATTAGGGCGGGAGTCATACTTCCGGGATTCGGGTGGATATCAGAAAACAGAGTATATTGACACTAGGGTCTCTCTGCTAGGCATAGAACGGTTGAAGTTGAAAAATAATCTTGTGCCGTATGTCAAAGAGAAAGAAGACAAAACAAGGCATTAAAAACCTCCATTCAATATGTAATGTCTCGATTGGAGTCTCTTAACACTAGGTTCTCTCTGAGAACCCTGCTATGCTGAAAAAAGCGTATAGCTGTACATGCATTTATCAATAAATATTTCTTATAAGTCAACATTAAATCAATAAGTAATTAACTGATTATTTTAATTAAGCTACATGTTCATTCTTAATAAAACATAAACAGTTGGTTTTTAATTTTACAGACAGTTATCATTTTTTTCTTCTTCCGTCCTTTATTTTAATATCAGATCTTAGACCATCAAGTCAAAGGCGGTCTCTGTCTCTTCAAGACGATAAATTTAGTGCCGATATAACAACATAATCTTCTTCACGTTTTTTAATGTGTCCATACCATTTTATAGGTTTTTCCGTAATATTGTCTGTTATTGAAGCGACTTTAAATCTACGTACGTACCTACATATTAAAAGCAATTAACGTTTGTTTTTTAATGTTTTTTTTTATAATATGTGTCATATAAATATTTTACTATATTTGTCATATAAATATTAAGTTAATCTTTACCTATAGCCTTTTCAAAGTTGTAAATGAATTAAGAGACATTTACATGCTGATGACTAGGATTGTGAACATCGAAAGAACAATTAATACACCTTCTGCATCACGTTTTCTCCCGCATAGCAGAATAGGCAGAGAGAACCTAATGTCAAGACATTCCGTTCTGTACTTTCCGCTGGAAATCAAAGCATTATAATAGCAGGGTGGGCAGAGGGAACCTAGTGTTAAGACACTCTGTTCCCCACTTTCCGCCGAATTCGGAGGCATTGTGTGTTAAGTGGCGGAACGTAACGCCGCCCTTTGCCTCTGATACCACAGCGAAGTAAATGGGAATATTACATATTTCCAATCCTCGAGTGGGAATCGAACCTACAACCAGTCGTTTACAGTCACACGTATGTTCCACTGCACCACGACTGGCCCCATTATAATAGCAGTAATAAAATTATAAATAGCAACGGATATGAACACGCAAACACCATTTTCGAAACTCAACACCAGTTCCACGACGGGCTTCATATAAAATATACATTAGTAAGTTATATTAGCTTCTTATATCATAAGAAAGTCTGTTGAATATTCAGAACCGTTATAACAAAGTAAGCTCTAAGGAAGTTACAAAGTAAGATACTCTTAGCCGAGTTTGCCTAAAGTACTAATGGAGGCAAGATGATTTGACTCGCAAAATATTTACAAATATGCCTCTAAAGATACACGATACAAGCTTGTATGATGTAGAGCTATTTTTAGTACGTAATTATACTTTTAGAAGTTACTTGAAAGTATTCTTGCTTCACGCTTTTCACTGTATGGTAGCTGTATGGGTAGATAGAGATTTTTTTTAGCTTCACGCTGTATCCCGCACACAGCAGGGTAGGCATAGGGAACCTAGTGTTAAGAAACTCCGTTCCTCACTTTTCACCGAATCCTGGATTGCATTTTAAGTGGTGGAACTTAACGCCGCGCTTTGCCTCGACACCAAAGCGTGTAAAATGGAAATATTAAATATTTCCACTCCTCGCGTGGGAATTGAAGCCACAACCAGTCGTTTACAGTCACACGTATGTACCAAGACAGAGATAATCAAGTCAAATCACTTCGTTCTCTCGAATTGAGAGATTGCATATTCAGCAGTGTCTTGGTGG
This sequence comes from Dryas iulia moderata, assembly GCA_019049465.1. Lineage (NCBI taxonomy): Eukaryota > Metazoa > Arthropoda > Insecta > Lepidoptera > Nymphalidae > Dryas > Dryas iulia. The sequence goes on along the minus strand of CM032430.1, from coordinate 3,589,537 downwards.
GTACTAGGGTGTAGAAATAAATATCATTTAAAGCCAGAGTGGAAATAGAACCCACATCCAATTGCAATTACAGTCAGACGCCCACTGAGTCGCAAAGGCCTCTTGATATTTAATACATTTCAATTTTAACCACTGTTAGTTATTAGCAGTCTTAGTATAAAAATAATACTTCAGAAAAACGTATAAACATTTGAAAGAAGCGGGGTTTGAACCCGCGCCTGTTTGTTTATGTAACCTGGAATGTGCTTCATTTGTTAAGCTTAAAGTACGTGTTGGCGACGGCGGAAAATACTGGAGGAAATCAAAAATGAATATTAAAAACTACTTTTTAAAATAATTATTTGGTAAAAATATATATTGACTTGAAATAATACTTTTTATATTTTTAAATTGAATGAATGAAATTAATTAACACATGTCATCGGGGCGTAATGCAATGTAAAAGCAACCACTACTGTAATTGTACTGAGTTTGATCCATACTTATAGCTATGATTATATTCAAATTATTTTCATTGAGGCCAGTCGTGGCGCTGGGGCACAAAGTGTATTTGTAAAGCGACTGGTTGTGGGTTCGATTTCCACTCGAGAAGAGGAAATATTTATTACTCCCATTTTCTTCGCTCTGGTGTTGAGGCAAAGCGCCGCGTTAAGTTCAGCTCTTAACACGTAATGTCTCTGAATTCGGCGGAAAGTGGAGAACGGAGTGTCTTAACAATAGGTTCCCTCTGCCTACCCTGCTGTGTGCGGTATACAGCGTGAAGCTATATGTTTTCATCTCGGTAAGAATACAAAACGCGGCGTTGAGCTTCGCAATGTCACATTTGTAGTTACTATTTGCATATTTTGCTGCGCGAAACGCAGGAAGCTATTCTAAATTCTAAAAATTTACCTTAATGCATAGCCACGTATATTTTTATAGTACTTATAGGCAAAAATTTTAATAATAAATTAAGTATATGAAAATGCTACACTAGCTCAAAATCTACTTGCCATAGATCAAGCGCGTTACAAAATAAAGAAGATGTCTTTCAACGACAGTGTATGTACTCGTATGTACTATATAACCACTTTACATAATATTAACATAATTATGTTAAAGTCTAGTCAACAAAATAACACTTCATTCGCTTGCTTTTAAGGCACTCTTATGTATTACAACAAAAAATATGTATAATGTATACATCAGGGGCCAGTCGTGGCGCAGTGGCACGAAAGTGTGACTGTAAACGACTGGTTGTAGGTTCGATTCCCACTCGAGGAATGGAAATATTTAATATTTTCATTTCTTTCGCTTTGGTGTCGAAGTGCGGCGTTAAGTTCCGCCACTTAACACGCAATGCCTCCGTATTTGGCGGAAAGTGGGGAACGGAGTGTCTTAACACTAGGTTCCTTTTACCTATTCTGCTTTGTGCGGGATTCAGCAGAAGGCTAAAAAAAATATAATCATTATTGCATAAATATTTTTACTAGATCGTTATTAAATGTATGGCATTTCTGTACTTTGTCTTTATTAAAATTTAACCAATAAGAAATACTATATTGTCTCATCTGTATAATTTAGGTAAAAAATCCGGAGAGGTCCTATCACTTTTCTACGTGATATATGTATATAAGGATCTAAACACACATTTTTCCCGTATATCTTTAAGGTAGTAGTTAGAGTGGCAAGACACTACGTTTTTCATAAGCGAAATTAAATTACAAAGAATGAAATCGTAGAGTATTCTGTCAAAGAATACTCTACAATTTAATTCTTTGTATATTGTATCAGAAATAACGTAAAAATTTACTATTTGTTAGTTAAATTTAAAATTTAAAATATACTATTTATAATATAATATAGACTATTAGTCAATACGAGATATGTTAATCTTAAGAAATAAAAAAAATGGGTCAAAAATATATACAAACAGTTCTTATTGTATAATGTTTTTATGAAACAACTTTGCATTATAATAGACTTTGAATCTTTCGTTGTTACAATATAAATCTTAAAATATATACATTTTCAGTATATTTATTTACAAAATTACATATATTAATAATTAAACACAGAATATACATAAATAATTCAACCAAAATTACTTAAATTTCTCTTATACAAGACTTAACATAAAACTTTCTAGCGAACGTTCTGAAAGAGAGCTTTTCTTTGTAAACATTTGTGTACAACGTCATATTTATATTACTAATATTATTTTTGTTTGCTTATAATATAAAAAATGGTTAAATATATACTAATTTATAAGAAATAAATGAAAAATTTAGAAAATCGGGGCAACATAATTCTATATTAAGTTTACTAGTGAATTTAAAGTCAAACATCTATTGTAGAACATAAATACGACAATTTTACACTTCCATTCGTTTTATTTCATTAATAAATCACGTATTATTGATTTTTCCATATGTTTTTTAATATATTTGAATATCAATCATGTTTTATCTCCTTTTTTTAAAGATTTTCTAGCTTCAAGCGAAGCTTCCCTTTCACTTCGAGGCGTCAGTCGCTATATTTCACGCACGCTGTCACCTCTGAACGCTCTACAACTCTCAATATATATAAAAAACCATAAAAATTATACAAAATATAAAAAAATACATATAATTAAGTGTATTTTCTCTGAAAATGTTCTTACAGTCATATTAGAATATTTAGTTATTGAAGTACAATACAATTTAGTTACATTGAGATGATGTGAAGTGGAAGGGTTTGAAACTAGTAATAAAGACTTCCCCTAAGTTTAATGCTTGTTATAACAATTTAAGTATTGCTATTAGTAGTCCCTATCAAGTTGTACACGAATAACGTGCAATTTTCAATCAGATACTCATTTTGAGAGCTATTTTAATGTTGTAATTATAGAATTAACTGAAAAAATAAGTTAAATAAATATAATATTGAAATACAAAGCGTTTATCAAGCGCTAACTGTGCTATATGATGCGTTAGATGCCTTGTCTATATGAATGCGACCTATTCATAGTTAACTAGAAAAAAACTGACAGATATGTATCTATACAAGACAAGCCAAAAATAAATTATGTATTTTTGTCTAAAAATCCAGGTGAAAATTAATCAAAAACTTTTGTTTTGTGACGCTGGGAAATGCTTTTACGCAGACCGCCCGTACCCAAAAGACGGACGGTACTGTGGGGCTCATCAGATAATACCTAATACCACCCACTAAAACCCAGCGAAAACCCTCTCCACCTACAAAAGACGTCGCAGGATCACTCATATGCCAAATTAATCATAAACTACTTTAACTAACTCAAAATAACGTTAACTCTACGTTTTATCTTCCTTACTTATGAAAAATGTTTAAAATAAAACAAGTTGTGAAAATAAGTCTCTAGAAATATCTTGAATATTTAAAGCGGGACGCACAAAATGATATCTAACTCAATTGTGTACGAAAGAAAGTTTATCCCTTTTGCCTTTACAGTTTCCTTTTACCTACAACGGATATTGTAGCGTAAAGTTCACGAAAAGGTTTCTTCTTTCGCCAAATAGGGAAATGTGTAATATTATATCATGTGTATTGCTTATAAGTCTAACTAGCTGTATAAAATGTTTATAAGTTTATATAAAAAATGTAAATTTTATAAGTTTGATTGTATTATGTTTATAAATTATGTTATTGAACATATAATTCTTATTTTCTTACTTATATTCGATAATAAGATTATGTTAACATTAGATATATGATATTATTTCCTGAATTCAACTTCATTTCTTCAATTATTTTATTAATCTTTAATAAGAGACATTAATTATTTAAAAAATAACAATTCTACTAACAATACCTATACCCAATCAGCAGACAATAAACAACCTAAAAAGCATTCTCAAAAATAAGAAAAAAATACCCAACTTAATTAACATAAAAGAAACAAAACTCAAACCGGAACAACGCGATCCAAATTTCAAGCGGCGATAAATAAACGCAAATTCCTTCATTACATCCAACAATGCCTACAGTCGGCTACATACAAATAACTGGTACCGTCCAATTTAAATAACAGCCTCGCAAAGCTGAAAAACAAGCCGTAACCGAAGTTGAGAATAAATTAGCAACCGAGGGGGGTATACAGGCCTCCCTTTGCCAATGTGTACATTGTGCAAAATATTATTTGCCTTGCCAGACAATAATAGGATCTATTGCCACGCCTTGACATGTTAGCTTTGAGGGGCCCCGCCCAAACAGAGTTGTTCTGCTATTGGTCCACCCAGCATCCGTCTCTACCTAGCGTACAGTTCACTCTGTCTACCCTACAGCTTTCTTCTGACGCCCGAGGGGTAAATGTTTTGGTAGGTAACACACACGAGGGTTTTACCCTGCCGCGTATTGTCAGAGCGTTTCGTTAACGGATATTTTTTACGCGCATTTTATTCGGAGATACCTGAATTGTGTGTTAGAATTCGCTTTATGAGATTTTTTTCAATAGATAGGAGTCCTTTAACGCGGGATTAAAGGATCTTTCTATACGTATCTCCGTAAACAGTTGCTTTTTCCTCGTTTTGTTAGATCCTTTTTAATATTTTTGTCGTTCTATTCCTATATTTTTTTGTATTTTTATTGGTTGTTGTTTGAATTTTGTTTCGTTACTTGGGTAATATTTTTATAAGTACAGAACGTAATATATTAAAATCACTTTAAGCAATCATACTTAAAATAAATATTGATATTATTAAAAAAGAACAAAAATTTAATAATAATTAATTCAGCAATTTGAAAATTTAAACTTTAATGAATTAACAAGCACTTGTACAAAACTACACACATATATTAAAACCCACCAATTCCATCAAACAAAACAAAAAAAAATTACCCACAAATCAATAAAAACATATCGGCTCAAAAACAGTAAACAACAAATCAACTGACAATGAAATAAAAAAAAGTCCCGCCAACTCAAAATAAATACCGCAACAAAGTTAAATCGATAGGGAGCCTAATAATTATTAGTCAACGGCCTGAAATTCATGCACAAAGCTCCGACCCGCAGTAATAATAACGACAATTGTTGTGTTTACTGAAACGTAAACGAGCGGAGTGGGTGACCCCCTGGAGGCGGGGCTTGCTGGCTGGCGGGCCGGCCCTCGCCGCGGGGACCGGGTGCAGTGCACGTCGCGCGGCGCGTCAGCTAGCAGCTCTGACATGTGACGCGAGCGAGCATGGAAGACGACTTGACCATGTACCGCGATATGATCATCGAGGGAGACTTACCGCTGGACCTGAGGCCGCCGCCGAGACTCTACCTGCCGCACTACCTGCGCGACGATAGAGAGGAATACCCGCAAGATGACACTTACGTGTCGGTAGACGAAGACACGCCGGACTTGCCGCCGCCGTCGAGCGATTCGGAAAGATACGACGCGTCCAGTCCCAGTGATAAACCGAGTTCGCCGAAGAAACCAAAACAGAAGTCCTCATCGCAACTCATCAAGCCGCCCTACTCGTACATAGCGCTTATAACGATGGCAATCCTACAATCTCCACACAAAAAGTTGACGCTGAGCGGGATCTGTGAGTTCATTATGACTAGATTTCCATATTACCGCGAAAAGTTTCCGGCGTGGCAAAACTCTATCCGTCACAATTTGAGCCTTAACGATTGTTTTATAAAGATTCCGCGGGAGCCGGGGAACCCCGGGAAGGGGAATTACTGGACGTTAGACCCTCTGGCCGAGGATATGTTTGATAATGGCAGTTTTTTGCGCCGTCGGAAGAGATACAAGCGTCCTGCGCCGTCGCTACAACACGCTCACGCTGTCGTAGCGATGCTTGCGAGGGAGGCGTATGCCCCGCTATTGCCTTTGCCGTGTTACTTGCCGCCGTCGCCTCTGCTGTCGCTGCCTCGCCCGCCGCCGGCGGCATTGCGGCCTGTCCCCCTACCGCCTCGAGTCCCGGAAACGACAGACACACGCGGAAAAAGGTCCAGAAACGGCTTTTCAATTGAATCTATAATCGGATCACAAGAGAATCAAGCTGAGCCCCGACGGAGCGCCTTCTCGCCGCTCCACCAAGGCGCGGGGCCGCCGGACGACTGGGCGAGATGAATGTATTCAAACGAGTGTGTTTCTGATGCCAATTTTTCTTAGAACACACTGATGGACAAATTTCGTTTCAAATAACTATTAAATGTGTTCGAGCGGTTATTGAAAGTGTAGTGTCTTTTTGGGGATAACTTGAAATGTACACGCGACGGGTATATTTTATTAGAGACACAGTTTTGGTTGGATATGAACGACCAAAGCAATCGTAGTTACCAGGTATTACGTATTTTTATAAGCATTTCTTGTAAAATCGGAGTATTCAAAATTTGCAAATATATCTACAGCATGTTTAAAATGATAACAATCTTTAAATAAATATTATGAATTTCGTCCGCTAATTAAATGTAAGGTAAATATACTTAATAGCGTTAAAAATGATTTTATATCACATGTTTTGATAATACACTTGGCTGTAGTGTTTATGGCAGCCGCTGTTTGTTCAACGGATCTTGCTTTTTATTATTTTATCTGATATTTTGGACAAATATAATGAGTTTAAATTGTAAATATAAAACATTATTTTCTAGTTGTACTCGAATAAATATAACTAAATTATGAATAACGTAAAAAGGCGGTGCGATTTTTATTTTTGAAATTTAACATCAAATTTGCGATGCCTATATAAAAATTTAAATCTAGTCATTCTTTGTACAAAGTAGGTAAAGCCTAGAATTGTAAATATTATGTAATATTTCGTTAACTTAGATAGCTAATAAGTAGACGTTCAGTAAGGACTATTTTGCCAAACAAAACAAACGCTGTATTTATTATGTTTTAACTGTAGTATATTTTGTGTAACTATTAGTATATAAGATACAAAATATATAACTATAGAAGATAACTTGACATTTTATTTATTTCATATTTATATATTTATTTTGCTTTCTTATGTAAAATTACATAGATATTTTTTTCTTTTTTATTTAACTAGTTCCAAAATTTTCATAAAATTAAAAAATCCCTACTAATTTACTAGTAATACTAATACTTTATAAAAAAAATAACATTATGCTTTATTTAATATGGAATAAACATTGAATAAAACGTTCGGATAATTTTCAGTAAAATAAATTGTGAAAATTAATTGAGGGGAACGGAGTGTCTTAACACTAGGTTCCCTCTGCCTACCCTGCTGTGTGCGGGATACAGCGTGAAGCTAAAAAAAATAAATAATTGTCTTAAAAGCGTTACCGAATTGTTGCGAATGTTTACTTCATTTACTATTAAATTACTAAAGATTTTTTAATATTATTGAATTAAAAATAAAATTTCTGAATATATCACAATATAATTGACAATTTAACTTAAAAGACAATAATTAATTAAACTGCACTTTGAAAATGAAATGAATTTAATGATCTTCAAAAGATTTCACCAATTTCAAGTTTTACCCCGCTAAGTAGGCTAATTGAAGAGAAACTAGTGTGAAGATCCGTTCTTCACTTAAGAAAATTTATTAATATTGTAAAACATTAATAGATACTAATAATATATACTGTAGTTAGTATATTTGAAAATACATGATATAAATAATATTACAGTTTTAAATATTTTTAAGCTGTTATTGATAGGAAATATGTAGAAAGATTTTTTTTAAATATATTAAAAAATCTCTCGATCTCTTCTCTCTGAAACTCTTTTCCAAAGTCGTAGGTTCGAATACTTTAAATTTTAAAATTTTATACGTTTTTTAAAACTGTATTTTAATTATATTGTTTTTAACAATAATTACTCAACACATAATCAACTTGAAAGTTACCTTAAAACAATGTTACAGTAATATTAACGTATCGCAGTACAAATATTTGTACGAGGCTTACTCCAGTACGGAGTTTGTTTAAGTCATCTAATTTAGTTACAAGAACTACAATGTTGCTGGTGTTTCTAGGGTTAACACTTACTTTTTTACTTTAAATATAAACATTTTTAAAGTGCTATTCCACACTTAGGAAATTTAGTGGCAGTTTATGGGCCGGCCGCTTATTTTTTTATTTATTATTTAATATACATCATATTAAGTAGTAGCTAATTTGTAGGCATTGATTAAAGTGTAGTACCCGGCAATAAATAATGCACATCGTGCTTAGAATGAAACAGTCGGTCAGTTTCGGTTATTATTTTAAGCGACCGAGACAACGCTCTACGAAGTCGAAGCTGACCGACTGTTTCATTCTAAGCATCAATGTGCATTATTTGTTGCCGGGTACTATAATTATTATTAGAGTATATTTAATTTTAATATATGAAGTACAATTTGAACTAATAACTGTCATATAAAATTATAAAGGTATATTAGCAAGAATTTTGCATGATTTTATCTAATTTACCTATGTTATATAACTATTAGGTTAGGTATTCTGCCCAAGATTTCTCTGCCTACCCTGCTATGAGCGGGATATTTTCTATATCGCGCTCATAGCAGGGTAGGCAGAGGGAACCTAGTCAACTCAAGACACTCCATTCCCCACTTTTCGCCAAGTTTGGAGGCATTGCGTGTTAAGTCGCGGAACTTAACGCCACGCTTTGCCTCGGATACCAGAGCGAAGGAATGGAAATATTAAATATTTCCACTCCTCGAGTGGGCATCGAACCCACAACCAGTAGTTTACAGTCACACGCCTGTTCCACTGTGCCAACTGGCCTCGAGTGGGATATGCTGACTCGCAAATGCAAATCAACTATTTGAAATTGCTTATAATGGCCAATTATATAAAAGAGTATTTTGATTTTGAACTTTCTTTTTATGCTGAAGCATTCGAAATATCTACAAGTAAAAAAAACAGACAACCGTCTGTTTGTAATTTTAAAATAACTTTTTTTTATGAAATGCATGTGTATGTATAAATGGTAGATATACTATTTTTTTCTGATTCTGTATGTCCACTTGCTTGTTCCGGCTAATCTCTGGAACGGCTGGACAAATTTTGATGGGACTTTCACTGGCAGATAACTGATATAGTAGAGTGTTACTTACGCTACTTTTATTTTATTTTTTGCCAAATTCTCAACTAGTATTTATAAAAAATAAATAAAATAAATATTACAGCCACTCTCAGGTGGTTGGATGTTATATGTACACATAACACCCACGTGTGATAAGTCTATTTGAAATAAACATTTTTGTTTAATTTCGGGAACGACTTCACGTTCTACTCCGTAGTCAAATGTATGACTTTTCACAATATAATCATAAATTATACTTAATTAGCATTATTTAGCAGAAAATGTGAAGCAACTTTCTCAACAAAAAAAATCATATACAATTTGATAAAAATAGATATGAATTTGAAGTTTTAACATTAACTAACACTAGAATTCTTAATAATTGTACATCTAATAAAAACCACAATGCCGAAGTCGGGCAGCATCTGATTGTAAATACGCTTAGTTCTAGGTTCGATTCCTACTCGAGAGTATATTTAAATCATATACATGTATAAATTACTGTTTTTATCGGCTTTGGTAGCCAAGACAAAGCACACAGTTGAATTCCGCAAGTCTTAGTCATTCCGTCTTAACAAGCAGTGTCTCGATTTTGTGCGTAAAATAGACAGCGGAATGTTTTGACACTAAATCCTTTTAAGCTAATCTGCTATGGAGGAAGAGTGAAGGTGTATTACTTTTTTTTCTTAGGTTCACGCTGTACGTACGGGACAAAGCATGGTAGGTAGATGAAACTTAGTGTTAAGACACACCGTTCCCCATTCTGGAGGCATTGCGTGTTAAGTGGCGGAACTGAACGCCGCCCTTTACCTCGATATCATGAAAATGGAAATACTAAATATTACCATTTTTCGTGAGGGAATCATATTAGTATATAATAAAATCTTTATAATCTAAGTTTTTTTTATAATATTTCTGAAATTGTATAATTAATTTTTCGCTTTTGAAATTTATTCACTTATTACCTTCACACGTATAACATTAAGTTTTGTTTAGTAGTAGTAAAAAAATTTAGGAATAATCCAATACTTTTCATACTGTTTCGTATGTTCTGTTCCGTTTCAAGAGATACGTAAGTTTAGGTGCAACTTACAACTAGTCCACTTACAAGGCGAATATTTTTTTTTCTTTAGCTCACTCTGTATCCCGCACACAGCAGGGTAGGCAAGGAAACGTAGTGTTAAGACACTCCGTATAAATGACAATAGTATGTATGTCGTAATGAAGCTATGTTGCGTTTGTGTACGTTATAAACTGTAAAATTTCATCTTTTTTCCTGTTTTCCTAGGTATTTCAAGAAATATTTTCTTATTGTTTTCCAGTAGGACCTTATATTTCCAAATTTAAATTTGTATTTACGTGCTAAACTGCGCTTTATGTATCTGTTACTTAGTTACAGAATTTTTTTTTAAAGAAGAAATAAGAAAAATATAAATTTTCACGAAAATAAGCTTATACAAGCCCTAGAATTTTGCTCTCAGCATATATTGTTTTAGTAAATAGCGTAGAAATTGCCGTTTTATCATTCATCTGTCATATAAAGTCTAACAATAATAGTTAGTGTTTGTACACTTTTATTTGTCGATTACGATGCCAAGGATAGGAAAGACTGTGTATTTGTTATGTTATTTATAACTTTGCAGCGGGCAATATGTTAAAAGTCTTCTTAAGTGATAAAAAAGCAGATGTCCACATTTTCCATATGAGGGTTGTTAGATAGAACCTAGTGTCAAGACATTCTGTTCACTTGCTGTCTGGAATCGAGACATTGAGTGTTAAGTGGCAGAGTTCAATGTATTTTGTATTACCAGAGCGAAATTATAATTATTAAAAAAAATAGTATATTAGTTAAAAAAATATTTTATATATTTTTTAGGTTTTTAAATTATGATTTAAGATGTGTATGTTTGTGCAGGGTTACTCGAAAATTTTAAAAAGATTTGAAGTTTAAAAATTATTATTCGCTATCGTGTTCGTTCTGGCAAATAAATAAATTTCGTGCAATGAAAATATTTGTATTCTTATCGGAACCAGATATAAGAAGAAATTTTGAAGCACATTAGGCGGTTATTCAACGTAGCTATTTGACATACAATAGTATTTTAACATTGATTTGTTAATATAAGATACATACTTACATAATTATAACTAAAAGTAATAAAAGTAAGATTCTTGGAAAGATAGATTATTTATTGCAGATAAGTTAACTTTGGTTTCTTTTGGTTTTTGAAATTTACATGAAATTTCGCAGCGGATATAGGCGCTCTACCTATTAATTGTCGTGGCGCAGTTTAACCGGGTCTGATATTATATGCGACGGTTGTAGATTCAATTTCTATTCGAGGAAATAATAATATTTAAATAAAATTATGTTCTCTAAGCATTTTCATGCTTCCACCTAGTAGTACTAGTTGGAGCTCCAAATTTTGAATTAATTTACTTGGTTTATCGAATTTCTGTAAAAATCACATTTTTATAAAAAAATCCTTAAAGCATTTTCAATGCTGTGCATTGTCTTGTATTTCAATAAGTAGTCGAAGACTTATGAATATTGATTGATTAGTGCTTGTTTGTTGAAATATGGATTATAATAACTAAACAATTATGAACTTTAATCAATTTAACATTAGAAATAAATTATAAATATTTGTTGACATCTATGGATTTCCAATTTCACACGTTATACCACATATGATATGAGCGTCCTTATTTCACACTCTGAAATATTTGATTTACAATATGAATGTTTGTTTAAGCCTGCAAAATGCAAGACATATAAATACCATTTGAAAAAAAAAAAAACATGCAAATTTTTTGAGCATATCGAGATTCGAACCCGTGCTTCTTAGGAAGAACCAATCCCTACGCCATACGTTCCTATAAGAAATTCCTTGTTAGCGTCTCTGTAAATAGATTTATACAAATTTCTGCTACTCATACATTTTTTCTAGAAACAGTCCCTTGGATAATTTTTTTGAAGAAGCGCAGGTTCGATTCCCGCTACGTTTAAGTTTTTTCTATGTTTTCTAAAATCATTTTTATATCCCAAGTGTATGAACAACACTTTAAAAATGTTAAACGCATATAAATATTAGTTTAGTAAAAAACACGCAATATCCTTGAATATACAAGTCTGAATGAAATCATTTCTTTATTATTTTAAGATAAAAGAAAGTAAATTTATAATGTTAAAAGAAGAGTGTGATAACGTACGTGTAATGACTATGATCATTTCAATTTTTGCCTATTAATATTTTAAAGCAATGAATGGACAATTTTAAAATCATTGTGACGCATTAGAATATAGTTTAAATTATAATTAACATGATTTACTATGAACTCTTGATTATTTTACGTTTTTTTTTGTTTGTTACGATAAATTGATAGATAAATGAAATAGTTTATTGCCCATAACAATGCACAAAAAATAAAATAAATACTTAATTGCAGTATAGCTTCAGAGAGAGAACTTAGTGCTAAGTCCCTTTGTTCTCCATTTTTCATTCAACATGGAGACATCGCGTATTACGTGGCGAAAATTCACTGCACGCTTTGTCTTAGGTACTAAAGCGAAAAATAATTTAAATATATAATCATTTCCCCGTGTGAGAATCGAACCCATGGTTGGTTGGAACCTATGGTTTCTACTTTACCACTACGCTACGATGCCCTCATGATCCCAGGATTTAGTTTCCATAATTGCAACATCTCTTACAGGCACATTTAGGCATATATAGATATACATTTAAAAAAACAAGAGGTCCCTGGAGCCGCAAAAAATATAGTAATAAGGACAAATAAATAAATATTTAACAATAAATTTTGTATTGTCAAAACACTTCATTCTCCACTTTCCTCTCAATTTCAAGACATTGCGTGTTGAGTGGCGGAACTCAACGCCGCGCTTCATCTAACGCCCCGGTATGGCGAACAAAAATAATATAAATGAATAAACAATCAAGAATTATAAATGCGAGTGGGAATCGAACCTACGACCGCGTTGATAGTCAGACGCTTTCCCATTGTTTAGCTTTACACTGGATCCCGCACACAGCAGGGTAGGCAGAGGGAACGTAGTGTTAAGACACTCCGTTTCCCACTTTCCACCGAATTCGGAGGCGTTGTGTGTTAAGTGGCGGAACTTAACGCCGCGCTTTACCTCTGACACCAGAGCGAAGAAATGAAAATATTAAATATTTCCACTCCTCGAGTGGGAATCGAACCCATAACCAGTCGTTTACAGTCACACGTTATTGCCACTGCGCCACGACTGGCCCCAACACATATATAGAAGTACATATATATAGATAATATTTATAACGCACATGGCTAATTAAGCAAGGACAAATTATTGTTTTATACTAGTTATCATTTACGCACTCTGTTGTTCATGAATTAGAAAATTGATTTAAATATATTCATTTCCTTGAGTAACAATCGAAATCATAATTATCGTTTTAACACTCGGACATTACCAACAGGTGTTTTTTACCTTAATTCGTGAATTTTGTGAGGTTAACAAAAATGGCTAAAAAATAAGCCCTTTATTTCTTACTTTAGAGGAATCTTTAGGTTTATTGAATCTACGTTCACTAGAATTTGAAATATTTTGTGTGTGTATTTTGATTGGTCACATTACCCAATCCCAGCCCAAAGTCAGAGCTAAAAAATAGAAGAATTTCACAATATACTTATTATTTGAAGCCGTCATGGTACAGTAGAACAACGTCTGACTGCAAACGCAATAGGTTTTCGGTTCAATTCCCAATCGGGGAAATGACTAAAACATTTTAATTTCTCTGCTCTGGTACCAATACAAAAAACAAATACAAAGCGGAGACTGCATTGACTTTCGCCACTTAATATGATTTTTTTTGTTTTCGCGCGCTGTGTGGAGAACGGAGTATCTTGATACTATGTTCTCACTGACTACTCTACTATACAGGAGAACTTTAAAAGATAAGGTTTAAGGCTCCTTATCTCTTTAAAATATTTGTGTAGCGTCACTTACTGGTGGGTATTGATTGCAAACGAAAAGTGCAGCATCGTAACTTATGCTTTCCAAAAAGCATACACATAGTTATAAATAGTTTGAAGTTTTTTAATTAGTTATAAAATAGATAATATTTTCATATCTACTCTATGATAAAACTGTGTATGTAAGTTTGTCGGTTAGATTCCCTCTTGAGTGAAAATATTTAATATTTTCTCGCTCCGTTCTCTTTCGCTTCTGTTTCTCGTTGTGATGTCCACGCAAACGCGGCGTTAAGTCCCGCCACTTAACACGCAATGCCTCCGAATTCGGCAGAAAGTGGGGAACAGAGTGTCTTAACACTAGATGCCCTCTGCCCTACCCTACTGTTTGCGGGATACAGCGTGAAGCTAAAGTTATGTTTTCTTCTTTGATTCGTTACTTAACACACCGTGAAGAGTTATTCTTACACGAGACACGAGAACCTAAATAATAAACCATAACACCATTAACCAGACGCTTACTTAACTACTTAACAAAAAAAAAGATAAAAAATAAAATAAACAATCATCAAGACGTTTATCAGATTTATGACAGAACGAAAATGTATTGCGAAATCGCATACGAGCAACGTTTACTGTGTAGGTACAAGTGTTCTTTTTATTTGCTCGTTAGATAAGCAATTGGGGCATTGTGTTGTGTGCTTTAAATCCTTCAATCCAACGTAAATGTGACTCCTCTAGTTGATGTAGTTACGAAAATACGGAGATAACTTGATGAGAATAAACTAATTTATCATTGAATATGCTAACATTGTTCTATTGCGTGTGTAATGAAAAATATTTGAGACTAGCAAGCTGCCCGCGACATCGGTTATGGAAAGACAAGCTATAATTAAGCCAGTGTTTTAGCTTTAGCGATTGGTTTTTTGTAATAGGTAGCCTATGATAGCCTATTTGATTTATTGATCGTCCTCCTGAGAAAATTCAATTCGAAAAATCGTGCAAATGGTGTAGATTTTTTATACAAACTTATGAAAGTTTGATTTCGTATGAGGGTTAAAACCCTTTAGGGGTTGATGTTTGAAAACGAGTGCATATGTTTTATTATGTGATATTAGAATATCTTAATATATTTTACGATAACATAGTAAAAACATGTTATATAATATAACATCTCTAAGAAATGTTACCTCTGTGCCTAACCCTATCCTATTTCCATTGCACATTTGAACCCGTACTAACTTTCATTTCCTTTTCAGCTTCACGCATTTTCCCGTATAGCAGGTTTGACGCAGAAAACCTAGTGTCAAAACACTCTGTTCTTCATGTTCCGCCTGAAATCGAGACATTACGTCTTAAGTGGCGGGTTCAAACGATACGCTTTATCTTGTCCCCAAAATAGAGAAATGAAACTAATTTAAATATAATCGAACACTCAGGAATGAATGGAATCCATAACCATCGCGTTTGAACTTCTTTTTTTTATAGCTTCACGCTGTATCCCGCACACAGCAGGTTAGGCAGAGGGAACCTAGTGTTAAGACACTCCATTCCCCACTTTCCGTGAAATTCGGAGGCATTGTGTGTTAAGTGGCGGAACTTAACGCCGCGCTTTGCCTCGACACCAGAGCGAAGAATACGGATATAATAAATATTTCCACTTCTCGAGTGGGAATCGGACCCACGGCCCACGACTGGCCCCTAATATGAACTATATAATGAATATAAAACACATAATATAGCTACCTATCTACTATTTGTACTTGTACATATATTTCACACAAGTTCCTAAACACATTTATTAGAACTATACAGACATAATGCGGTTTTAATATAGAAAATTAATACGTGCATATTAAATATTGCGCCACAGTACTCTGTTTAAACACAAGCGGGCTTGTTTGTCGTTTTTGTTTTTATTGTGCTGTGTTGAAAATTGTTTATTTACTTGTATAACAATGAATTTATGATAGCAAGTTATAGTTGGTATATTTTTTTTTTCGCTGTATCCCGCACACAGCGGCGTAGGCAGAGAGAACCTAGTGTTAAGACACTCCGTTCCCCACTCTCCGCCGAATTCGGAGGCATTGCGTGTTAAGTGGCGTAACTTAACACCGCGCTTTGCCTCTGATACCAGAGCGAAGGAAATGGAAATATTAAATATTTCCACTTCTCGAATGGGAGTCGAACCCACAACCAGTCGTTTATACTGCGCCACGAGTGGCTCCGCAATTGGTATATATATTTTTTAATTTAAAATTTATATTTGGTATATATATTTTTAATTTATGCTTTATTTCCACAGCATGATAGGTAAAGTGAACCTAGTGTCATGACTCTCTGTTCTTCAATTACAATTTGATTTATTTGAAAACTTGCACATGTGTCCGAGTTTGATGACTACAATATTTTTATAAAATAAACCTGGTGCCTTTGTCAAATGATCAGGATACATTGAAGGATACATATTTTAAGCATATTACTTTTAGTGTATATTAAAATAACTTCGTTGGTTAATAACACTTTTAAAGTGACATTCGCACATTAAAAACATAAAACATTTTTTGAAAACGTATCAAAAATTGAACATAGTAGAACTCGAACCCGAAAAAACCCGAACTCGAATGTCATTTTCAATGTGTTATTAACCAACAAAATTATTAAAAAACTAAAAGTAACAAGCTTAAAATATTCTTCACTCCTTTTATCTCGTAAATTATCAGTAAATTTATTTTTGTTCATTTTATTTTACTCATCGCTATTTCATGGTTTTTAAGTACCTAATAGTATAACCATAAAGTCTTAACTTTTTACCTACTTACATCTCTTCAAGTAACTAACTTAATTTTGTAGTAAGTATGAGTATAGTGGTAATAGGTTCGATTGACATTTAGGAGGCTTTAGGTTAGGCTTTTCCTTGCTCTGATAATACAAAAAATAGAGTTAAGTTCCAGCAATCAACACGTGGCCCGCATTCAGACGGAAAGCGAAGAACGGAATGTCATGACACTAGGTTCTCTCTGCTTATTTAGATATACGAGATTTAGTATGAAGCTGAAAAAACAAGAAAAATACAAAAAAAAAGTAAAATCTCTTAAGTAGGTAATCGGGCTAAACTTAAGAAAACATACGTTCTTACTAAGATCCAAGACGTAAGATTAGTTCATCGTGTGAGGTAACTTAAACAAACTTGACGACTTAAAGTCAGTATTAGCTCTTATCTATATCTCGAGCGAATTGCGTCACAAGGAGCAATGGGATAATACTATGGGTGGTCCCGTTATGTCAGCTCATTCATGGTTTACATTAGAGTAAACAACCTTTTCTACAAACTGGCCTATTTAAGTTTTCTATTTTTTGGCGGAAATTAATCATCGTGGCCAGTCGTGGCGCAGTGGGGCAAACGTGTGACTGTAAGCGACTAGTTGTGGGTTCGATTCCCATTCGAGGAATGGAAATATTTAATATTTTCAGGCGAAGCGCGGTTGCACCAACTTTGACGGACATTTTAAGAACTAAATTAAATAAACAGTTAACGATAGGCAGTTGGGAGTTATTAGTTTCTTTTTTCATTTATATATTATTTCACATTATGGTAGGTAGAAATGTAATGTAGTGTCACGACACCGTTCTCCACTTGTAATGTGATTTATTAGAAAATTTGTACCCGGATTTGATAACGATACTTCATACCATAAAATGACGTTCTTACCAAAATGATAAGGATATTATTTTTATTATTTTGTATTTTTGAGCACCAAAATATACGCGATTAATCCAGTTTAAATACTTTTATTTAAAATATAATAAAGATATCTGTAAATAAAAAGCAAAATTAAAAATTTTGAAAAAACCCACGACGGTTTAATTGTAATTGAAAAAGGATAAAATAACTGTAAATCCCCCGCCTAAATGAATATATGTAACGAGATGATGGGGACGACTCCGTCGAGGGCTGTCATTACTTTAAGTTTGCACAAATCTTCTCATAGGTTTTCTTGCTGTTAAAACAGGTTCCCAAAAAATTAAAATATTAATATGAATTTACAGTTTTGATAACTGGTATTTTAAAAACTTTAAAACGAAATCTATACTGTTAGCTACTATATTTAAAATAGGGATTGCAACTGGCAGCCCCCGACGAAGTCGTCCCCATCATCTCGTTACATATATTCATTTAGGCGGGGGATTTACAGTTATTTTATCCTTTTTCAATTACAATTAAACCGTCGTGGGTTTTTTCAAAATTTTTAATTTTGCTTTTTATTTTAAACTTTTTAAAGTGAATAGATACACATTATATATTATTACATTATATCGAAATACTTTATATTAATCTTCATGCAAATCCAAAAGAAATTATAAGCCCAATGCTTTCTGGTTATCAAATGCTTATTACAGCGCCTGGCAGATTGTCACTGTAACATTTCCACGAAACTTAAGTCTAACCAAATCAGTGAAAATCACAAAACCCAATAGTAGTTTTGATTTTGAACAAACTAATTTATACTGGAGCGCCCCGTGGTAGTTCGTGATATGGCATATAAAAACACGCAGCAATTAAACCAGAACCTATCACAGAAAACTGCATCTAAATAGGTTTCAACCAAAAAATAAAAGCAAATGCTTACTGCAGCGCCCCCTGGTGAGGTGTCACCATGACACATATACGAGAACACGCACTAATTAAGCCTAATCCTATCTTTGATAACTGCATCCAAATTGGACTTGTAGTTTTAGCTTTGCATAATTAAATGTTTAATGCAGCACCCCCTGGCGTGTTCATAACGTAAAAAAAAACCTAAAAACTTACACCAAGTAAAGGTAACTCTAATACTAAAAACTCTGCGCAATCGGACTAGTAGTTGTAGCTTTGCATTAAATATTACAAACAAATGTTTACTGCAGCGCCCCCTGGTGAGTTAACACGATAAAACATATCCAAGAACATGCACTAATTAAACTTGAAGTTATCATTGACACTGCATCCAAATCAAATTCGTCATTTTATCTTTGCACAAACAATATTTTACTGCAGCGCCCCCTGGTGACTTGTCACTGTTATATAAATGTAAAAACATGCTATAAGCAAAGCGGAATCTAATACTGAAAACTCTTTCCAATCGTACTAGTCGTTTTGGTTTTACACAAAAAAATGGAAGCAGCTACTTACTGCAGCGCCCCCTAGAGAGTTAACACATACATGAAAATATGCACTAAGTAAACATACATGACACATATATGAAAATATGCACTAAGTAAACTTGAATCTATCATTGAAAACTGCATTCAAATCGGACTCGTAGTTTTAGTTTCGCACAAACAAGTGTACTTACTGCAGCGCCCCCTGGTGAGTAGTCACCGTAACGCATATATGAAAAGAAACACCAATTGAACCTGAACCTATCGTTGGAAGTTTCATCTAAATCGGACTAGTAGTTTTTGCTCTGCATAAACAAATGTTTACTGCAGCGCCCCCTGGTGAATTTTCACCGTAACCAAAAAACAAAAACCTTATAATATGCAAAAAGCAAAGCTTAATCTAGTTCTGAAAACTCTATCTAATCGAATTAGTAATTTCGGTTTTAGACAAACAAATACAAGAAAAATTTTGGTTTTACACAAAAAAGTACAAACAAATGCTTACTGCAGCGCCCCCTGATGAGTGGTCACTGAAGCACATATATAAAAAGATGCACCAATTAAGCCTGAACCTATCCTTGAAAGTTACATGTAAATCGGACCAGTAGTTTTTGATTTGCATAAACAAATGTTTACTGCTACGCCCCCTGGTGAGTTTTCCCCGTAACAAAAAAAGAAAAATTTTAAAATATGCATCAAGCAAAGATAAATCTTTTTATGAAACCTCTTTTCAATCGGAGCAGTACTTTCGATTTTAGACAAATAAATACAAAAAAAGTACAAACAAATGCTTACTGCAGCGCCCCCTGGTGGTTTGACACGATAAAACATATCCAAGAACATCCACCAATTAAACCTGAATCTATCACTGAAAATCTATTGAAATCAGAATATTATTTTTTGAGATAATTGAAAACATTCGTTTTCACGTAAAATGCTTACTGCAGCGCCCCCTGGTGAGTTAAGGCAATAAGACATATCTAAGAACATACGCCAATTGAACCTTAACCTATCATAGAAAACCGTATCAAAATCGGACTTATAGTTTTGGAAATAATTGACATAGTAATTTGCACAAACACACAAACAAACAAACAAACAAACAAACAAACAAACAAACAAACAAACAAACAAACAAACAAACAAACAAACAACCTCTCACCCCAAACACATATACAGTCGCCGTTCCGTCGCGGGTAAAAAATTGTGGCCAGTCGTGGCCCAGTGGCACAAGCGTGTGACTGTAAACGACTGGTTGTGGGTTCGATTCCCACTCGAGGAGTGGAAATATTTAATATTTCCATTTTCTTCGCTCTGGTGTCGAGGTAAAGCGCGGCGTTAAGTTCCGCCACTTAACACGCAATGCCTCCGAATTCGGCGGAAAGTGGGGAACGGAGTATCTTAATACTAGGTTCCCTCTGCCTACCCTGCTGTGTGCGGAATACAGCGTGAAGCTATTAATAAAAGCTTGGCGGGCCGTTAGGCGTGGCGTTAAGTTCCGCCACTTAACACGCAATGCCGTCAGAGTTCGGCGGAATGTGGGAAACGGAGTATCTTAGCACTAGGTTCCCCCTGCCTAACCCCGGTTGTTGAACATGAAGCTAAAAAAGGGAAAATATAATAAATATACAAATTGTTTATATTAATTTGGTACAACTTAGTTTTCTTAGCTTATTACGGGTACAATCTTTTCCGATTTTCCGCCCACTTTAGAGACATTGTATACAGCTTAGTCCTTAGTTTATTATAAATACAGTAAATAAATATAAAAGCTATCGTGGCGCAGTGGGATATCTGACTATATACGATTGGTTGTGGGTTCTCACTCTTACTTGTAGGAACGATATATTAAAGTTAATTTCATTTGTGCCCTCTGGTAAGACAAAGCGCCGGTTCCGCCACTCAACACTCAATATCTCGATTTCTAGAGAAAAGTGAAGAATGGAGTGTCTTAACACTAAGCTTTTATGTGACTTATAATAAAAAAAACTTTTAAAATACTCATATCTACACAACGCGTTCAGTTAAGCATACTATAATATATATAGCCACCATTGCTTTACTTTATAAGCATAATAAGTGTAGTATAAGTTGTTATATACGAGTAGACAATAATGCAATAGAACTTATTATGAACCAAATTTCACACTCTTTCAACAAATCTCTAAAGAAATCTGGCAAAAAAAAATCGTTTTGCGTAAATCTCTATTATTATGATATGTTTGTACTTCTGTTTGTTACTATAGCTATCAACTTCTTATAATGTATTCATCGATTCAAAACCAATTGAGTATAAAATTTTAGTTCTCTTGACCGGTTTACGCCTTGGTTAATTTTAACAAAAGACTGTTCATAGAGTGAGAATGTAGAAACGAACTGTCTAATATCTTTTAACACGTAACATTTAAGTTACTCTGAGAGGGTTTTATACGAAAAAATATTGGTACTTATATGGAAAGCTGTGAAATTATATAGCTTTAGGCATGCTACAGTTTTAAGATTAGGTTATGGGTTAGTTATCTAAGGACTTCATATTATTATAATAATGAATGTTTAAGAAAAGCTAAACTTTGTTGTATAAGCTTTCGTAACACAGATGTGACAGTATACATATCAAACTCACAAGTAGATGTTACTTGTTTAAAAAAATACTAAAATCTCTATGTATTACAAAGCAACATATTATTAGTAAAACCTTTAAAAATGTCCATCTAATAAAAATATCTAATAGTCCCCAAAAAAAAAACCTACAATTTTCTGCCTAACACCACATCTACCAAGCTTCATCACAATATAGAAAAAGCCCAAAGTACTCATTTTGCCCCCATGATTTCCCTGTCATTACACAAGTACCTACATACAAATGTATCTATTATGCGTGTACAATGGCCCTCGAACACATGCGTCGCGGGTTCGATCTTATTGAATTTGCACGAGATGTTTTGTTGTCGAGAGGCCCCGCTGTTAATGTGTTATTTTGTTATTCAAAATGTCAGGTTTTGTAATTACAATGGTATGAAAGTGAGTTTTGATATATTTTTTTCTAATTTATATTATATAGACTTTTTTTAGCTTCACGCTGTATCCCGCACACAGCAGAGTAGGTAGAGGGAATTTAGTGTTAAAACACTCCGTTTCCCATTTTCTGCGGAACTCTGCAGGCATAACGTTTTAAGTGGCGGAAGTGAGTGCACTTTGCCTCGACACCATAGCGAAAAAAATGGAAATATTAAATATTTCAGGTGGGAATCGAACCCACAACCAGTCGCCTTTACAAGAGACTTAATTTATAAGTTATTGTTATGGATTAGATACAGAAACTTTATTTTTTAGAAATTAATTTAATATTTTTAATTTTAAATAATTCAAGAACGCTGATGAACATTACAATGTTGAGATCATTGTAGCGCAGTGTACTACTGCGTCTGATAGTAATCGCAATTGGTCCTGAGTTCGATTCCCACTAGTACATTGAATATAAAATAATAACACTCTGGTGGGCAAGACAAAACGCGGCGTTGTGTTTTGCCGCTCAGCGCGCTATGTCTCGAAGTTAGGCGGAAAATGGAGGAACAGTGATTGTTGACTTGGTTCCTTCTGACTACCCTGCTATATGGGAAAAGAGTAAGACTGAAAAAATATATTGTACTGGTACGAAGACCACATACATTGTTTGATTGGGAAATACGCAAGGTTTTGGTAATAAAAATCGTACAAAATATGTGTACACTTTTCTCTATTTATGTTTCATCGTCGTTTATATGCATATTGCATTGCATTTATGTAAAGACAGTACTTTTTCTTGTCACCAGAATATAATTATCCCTCCGAGTGGGAATCGAACGCGTCCTAATCACCATGTACACTCAGACGCCGTCAAACTGCACACAATGGCTTAAAATAACATACATACTTTGATACGTAACTAAAGCTGAAGATACAAATACAGAAGTAAAATTTTAGCATAGGTAAAGTAATGGTAATTATTATACTTAAATCATAAAGTAATGGTAATTATTATATTTAAATCATAAAGCGCAACGTTGAGTTGCGTCTCTCAATCAAGATTTCTTGATTTCAGGTGGAGAACAGAGTGAATTGATACTAATTTCTCTCTTACTACTAGTACGCGTAAAAAAGTGTAAATCTGAAAAAAGATATTCTAATATCATCAATATATATGTTTTTAGGAGTAAATAACAATAGGTAGTTAAACTATTTGCAATTCAGTTCAGTATGTATCACACATTCATATTAGACACTAGGGACGGTCCCTCTTCGAATCTAATAAACGTCCCATCTCAACGGACATTAACTGTTAGAGAAGGCTTTGATTTTGCTACCGTATTTATAGAATGAGAAACTGTTTTGAGATTTAATTTTGTATGGGACGACGAATTTAGTGGAACAAAGGAATGTTGTTTGTTACTTAAGTTGGTATTTGGTTTTAACTTCATTTCCTTTTCGTTTTTTGTCCGTTTTCGAGATATTGTGATTTGAGTGGCGGAACTTAACGCTGTAGTTTGTTTAATATAGAAAGAAATAAATATAAGCCGTTAGAGGAATAAACCCGAGTGCAGATCACTTCCAAAACTATCGCCTTTATAGCAAGACGCTTTCTCCTGTCTTACTAAGAATACTATTTTACTAACATTTTTCTCAATAAACTATTAAAATTAAAATATTATGCAGAGATATGTTACTAAAGAGTACTCACTAAATTATTATTTCGATCGCATCTTTATGCTTATTTTGATACTGTAATTTGTAGGAACTTCCTTCCACTTGGCATATTACCGGGGAATGACTACCAGCGGTACCAGCGGTAGTGTTTTCAGGTCAATACGACATGGGTACCATAAAAAGACGCGTTTATTTTCTTCTGAAAAGCCGGTAAACGCACCTGCACCTATTCTGGTTTTACACCGGGTAGTAAGGTGTTCATACCATCAAGTAATTTCAATGCTCCTTTACATTGTCTTTACTTTAAAAATAAAAAATGAAGTCTAGATTTTTAAGTTTCTCTTAAGATTTGAACTAATAATTGTTTGCACTCATCCACCTACACAGGTGGACTGGAACAGATCTCTTCTAGAGGTAAGTCCACCGTTGTAAACCATCTATTTCTGTATTAATTTTTCTGTATATTGTTTTTTAAATGCAATAAAGAATACATATAAATATTATCGGAACAGGCACTTGAAAATATTGTTTGCAAATTACAAAGACTACGCTCAGTTTAATATGTTTTTTTTTCAGCTTCAGCGATTCCAGGGTAGTCAAAGATATTCCGAGCGGGATCGAACCCACAACCATTTCTTTTACACCTTGGCGCTGTCCCACTGCACATCGATGAACTCCTCTCGAGTATATTACTTTATTATACCTCCAGTCGAGTATATAAATTACTTTATGATACAAATACAATTAAACCTGAATACTAATAAAACCTAGAATCATATACATATATCTATTATATTATCCAGAGTAAGCTTAGAGACCCTCTTATAAATTTTATCTTTCTACGGCGTATATAACACGCATACACCTGATTACTTATATATTTAGAAAGGCTTCCAAGTCTACAATTAATAAAATCAGATGAGGGCAATAAGTGTATTTTTTTAACTTTAAAGAGTAATTTGAACCCATAGTCATTGCTTACGTCTAACTACTATCAGGTTAATGCATTCATTAGTAAATATTTAATATTAAATTTAATGACGAACGGAGTAATTCAAACTAGGTTCACTCTGCCCTTTCTACTATGTGGGAAGAAGCGTGAAGCTAATTTATCTATACTATAATAGAATTGAATTTTTATACAGAACTGTGTACGAAAACATCGAACTACATGACAGATTTAAATGAAACTTTTCTGTTATATAGCTTTTAAGCCTAACCTAAGTCCTACCTAAAACTTAGGCTATAATAACTTTTTAAACATTGGAAGACCTCTGACCTGGTATAGAACCCTAACAGACTAGATATTCTATGAAATATAAAGAAATGTGGCCAGTCGTGGCCCAGTGGCACAAGCGTGTGACTGTAAACGACTGGTTGTGGGTTCGATTCCCACTCGAGGAGTGGAAATATTTAATATTTACATTTTCTTCGCTCTGGTGCCGAGGTAAAGCGCGGCATTAAGTTCCGCCACTTAACACGCAATGCCTCCGAATTCGGCGGAAAGTGGGGAACAGAGTGTCTTAACACTAGGTTCCCTCTGCCTACCCTGCTGTGTGCGGGATATAGCGTGAAGCTGAAAATTGCGCCTAAACTAAAGTCTATTCAGCGTGATGGGTTTATTAAGTGGGTAAAATCATTCATTCTACACAAACAAAATTGAAAGTAGCTACTAGTATATAATATTAAAATAAGAAAACCCTTTTTAAATGAAAATACATATCAATTTACTTAACTTCAAGCAACAATATCACCATCCTTAGATCACTATTTGTAAATCTTGATTAATCCTACAAGAACATTCCAAAAATTCCTAAGGCGCATGACATCACTTTAGTAAAACACATTAGAGTACCCCCGTTTATTACAATGAAAATTAAGAGACCCAGTGACAGTGTGGACGAATTAAATGAATCTCACTTACCCCTTATCCGTTTCAACTATGCAAAGTTACATGTAAGCTAATTTCAACCCTTAACCAAGGGCATAAGGTCGAATTTTAAGTAATTTCCTTTGTTGACAATGCTATTGCGTTTGATCGTAGCATTATCCTGACAATAGTGCTTCGCATTGAAGTCGTGGCGGCTGATATTTGATAAGGCATTTCGAACTTTATTCCCTTAAAGCTAGGGTTGATTTTGAATTGTGATAA
The DNA here is from genome assembly GCA_019049465.1 of Dryas iulia moderata. Classification (NCBI taxonomy): domain Eukaryota; kingdom Metazoa; phylum Arthropoda; class Insecta; order Lepidoptera; family Nymphalidae; genus Dryas; species Dryas iulia. Next base: position 3,563,578 of record CM032430.1, on the reverse strand, counting down.
ATGACAATATCACCACAGGGGTTGAAAAAATCCAGCCCTCAATTGTGACGCCCCGCGAAGTAAGCTATGATCTGTTCCTATACTGTCTTGTTGCAGTTTAAGCGATGGATTTGGTTGTTTTTAAAAATGTCTATGAGTTTATTTAATGTAAAGACTACTTAATTTTAAAATGTTAATAATCTTATGATGTACAGTAGATATTATATTGATGTACAAATAAAGAAAATAACTGTTCTTTAGCCTACGTCAAACAGTCCCAAAAAAAGAATATGATTAAATTGAATATAATTAAACTTACTTCGCCTTAATAACGTTTTTCTAAATGTTTATAGATATCATTTGGAAACACATATTTCTGTTAAAAGTAAAGCTTACTAATAAATAAAAAAATAATCAAAAACATACTCACGTAAAGACATTATTACACTCAACATAACAAATTTGAACTCCAGAAATTTTACAAAGCGTCCCAACTTCACACTTGCACTGCAACCCAGATTAGGGCCTATGAATAGGAGTAATGAAATAAATATTTTGCCGGTGGGGCAAATTCGATAACGCCTGGATGCTCAAACCCCCAATTTGTACGGTCGTTTCGTAAAACATCTGAATTGTTTGCAGTAAAGTAGCATGAAAATATCGCGTGAGATTGTGCGGAAACTAAGACTGGCTTTATCAGTAGCTTATAGAATAGATTATTCTGTGTGACGAAGATGACTGTCAATGATCAGTTGAGTTCAGTACAGTTCAGTTGTTTTCTTTAATTATGGTTTGATTGTCATATTGTAAATAGTACTAAAAATAAATTTAACTCTTTTTTCTCTAAGGTGCGCAGAGAGAACCTAGTGTTTAGATATTCCGTTCTCTGCTTTCCGCCCAATTTGATTGGTTATGTGTTGAGTGGCGTAACATAAACTTATTTTTTTTTGTAAAAATGGGAAAATATAAATGATTTAATTACAAATATTCTCACGAATAGCATTGGACCTACAACAATCCCGTTTACTGTATATTGTATTGTTTCCAGTAAAATAGTATGAAAATATCGCGTGGGATTGTACAGTAATTTAGACTGGCTTTATCAGTAGCTTATAGAATAGATTATATTTTTTGATAAATATGATTGAGTTCGGTTCAGTTCAGTTGTTTTTTTTTTAATTATTTTTCGGCTGTCATATTGTCAAAGGTTTTAAAAAGCAGTTCTCTGTTTTACCTACCGTAGAGAGAACCTGATATCAAAATACTTAGGTCTCTTTCTCTACTTTCCGCCCAATTCGTAATGTTGCGCGTTGATTGGTGGGATCCACGTGACACACTTTTCTTACCTTTAATGAATACCAGGTATTAATGATTTAAATTAGATTTTGATTTTAAATCGATCCAACCAATAGTCATTGCATCTCTACACTACAATAGATTGAAATGTGCTTTCCTGTTTTTATAGAGATTCATATAAAGATGGCCTTGTTTTCCAGTTTTCCTTACATATTGCTTATTTTCGTATAGAAGGCTGGTGTCTGACTGCAAGTCCCATACGGAGAAATTATTATACTTATGTTATTTAATTTTCTCCACTATTGTAAAACAAAGCGTGGCGTGGCATTAAACTTAGGATACCTAGAAGCCAGGAGTAGAAGAATATCTAAAATAGACAGAACCTGAGTACTTTGATATTCATATGCCATCCCGATTCCTAATTATGGTTAATTTAACGATACTTTGCCATATAACAGTGTCTTATTGTAAACGAGATTGGTAGTGGGTTCGATTACTACTCGGGTGAAGGATTATACTTATTATAATATATAATTCTGCCACTCATCATACAATGTATGAGTAGCATATGTAGGATTACTTTTCTTACCCTGCTGATGTGCCGAAAAAATTGCGAAAAAGGTGTAAAGCTCAACGAAACCTTTTTAAGAGGAAGGATTATAGTTTAAAATTACAGGTTATATATCTTTAGTGCTATAAAGAAATAACGATTACATACTGAATTATTTTTACCTAAAACATTATAAAATCAAATTTCTATTTACACGAACTCATAAACTAAAATATACATTATACTAAACGTTCAAGTACAAAAGCTTAAAGCCTTTAAAATCTAAAACTAAACAAGTTGATGTTTGTAGAAGTGATCTGGACCCGGGAAAGCGCATCTGCTAAGTCTTTTTGTAAACCGTCTCCCGATAATATTTTGTGAGGTACCCTCGGTCGGCTCGGAGTTACTGCAAAAAGAACTTTATAACGTCTTTATAGCTTTTCATATAAAATTTCGAGAGCCAGTCGTGGCGCAGAAGCACAAAGTGTGACTATAAAGCGACTGGTTATGGGTTCGACTCCCACTCGAGGAGTGGAAATATTTAATATTTTCATTTTCTTTACTCTGGTGTCGAGGCAAAAAGTGGCGTTAAGTTCCACCAATTTGGCGGAAATCATCTTAACACTAGGTTCCCTCTGACTACCCTGCTGTGTGGCGAGCTACAGCGTGAAGCTATAGAAAACAAAATATTCAGGAAGCTATGGCTGAGTTACACAATGTCTGACTGTGATGTTTGTGTGTTAAATTCTCACTCTAGGAAATGATTATAATATAATTATTTTCATTTCTTCGCTTTGGTACTAAGATAAAGAGCGTCGCTGTTCTCCGTCACTTATCATGCAATGTCTTGAGTTGAGGTGATAAATGGGGAGCAGAGTGTCTTGATAATAGATTCTGTTTGACTATCCTGTTATGTGGGAAAACATCTGAGGCTGTTAAAAAATAAGATATCGACTTTTAAAGGCTACAGTGAACATATGTATAAATATGTATGATGAAGCCCTTGGAGGGCATTGAAACAGTGTGTGAGTGTAACTGTGATCGATTAGTAAGTTCGATTCCCACTCGGTGTAACAATCATATTTCTTTTATTTCAACTCTCTGATAACCAATATAAACACATACTCGAAATGAAAGTGGAGGACAGAGTCTCTTAATATTAGGTTCTCACTGACTACCCGGTTGTATGAAAATAATTGTGAAGGTTAGAATAATACTAAATAATATATACCTATAGGACGTTTGCTAACTCCAAAAAATCTCTGGTTTTCATGGTTACACAAACCAGCCAGCTTAGCTTCACTTGTGGGTACGACTCCACACTTACATCTATCAATGTTAGAAAATATTGCAACCTTACTAAAATTATCATATATATCTGGATTCGATCATAATTTAATACAATATTTTTAAGCGATTTCCAAAAGGAGGAGGTTATCATAACTTGAACTTAGCTTTGCGAACGCGAACTTGAACTTGCCAGATTATTCTAAAAATAGTATTTCTCTAAGTTTCTTCTTTAAGCTAATTAGTTGTTCTTTTTCTTTTACCATTAAGCTTTTCAACCATAGAGAACTTCTGTCTGACTAAAGCGTTAGGGATATAGCTGGAAGCTAAAAATAATCAAGCTCTTTCTCAAAGAGCAAAGTAGAGAGAGTAGAGATAAGCTAGTATCAAGATATTTCGACTACCCACCGAGACATTGCGTAAACGAGCAACGGATAAACGCTGCTCTTTATCGTGGCACTAGAGACAAACAATAAAAATAATTTAAATTAATTAAATAAGAATCGTTTCCCCGAGTAGAAATAGTATTTACAACCAATCGCGCTTACATTCAGACCCTGTCCCACTATGCCACGACAGCCGCAACTTGCAATAATTATTTTTTAAATAAAATAGAAGTGCTTGCAAAAGTCTATTTGAATAAAGATATTTTGTATTAGAATTTGAATTTGAGTCGTGGCCCAGTGGCACAAGCGTGTGACTGTAAGCGACTGGTTGTGGATTCGATTCCCACTCGAGGAGTGGAAATTATATTTCCATTTTCTTCGCTCTGGTGTCGAGGTAAAGCGCGGCGCGGCGTTAAGTTCCGCCACTTAACACGCAAGCCTCCGAATTCGGCGCAAAGTGGGGAACGGAGTGTCTTAACACTAGGTTCACTCTGCTGTGTGCGGGATAATACAGCGTGAAGCTAAAAAAAAATAAAATAAAAAAAAAATTTGAAAATTGCCACACTGGGTTTGATCTGGGAGTTATTACCATCACGTACTCGTATACAGTCAAACACTTGTCAACTGTGCGACGATGGACAGACACCCCATGGCAAACAAATCAGCATCACATTGCATACCCCCGAGCGGCAATTTAAATCTTATTTGTAGTTTTTAGTTTGCCAAGTAAATAGATACAATGTGGGGAGAGCGGTAGACTATGAAGTTTTTATTAAATTTTGATTGCCCTAACTATAGATGTAGGTAGGGCTTAGATACTAATCTTAATTGCGTTTAAATGTAATCTTATGTAAACTGTTCGTAAATAACTTGACTTTTTTGTATTTTTGCAAATTTTGAAGTTGCCGGCGTTGAGTTACGTCACTTAATATGCAATAACTCGGAGAACGGAGTGTATTGGCGCTAGATTTTCTCTGACTATCATGCTATGCGGACAAAGCGTCAAAAAAATAAGCTTTGAAAATAGTTTATATACGAGACATCTCAAAGAATATAAAATACAGGAGTGTTTTAAGACAATTATAATTTTTATTAAACAACACAACAAAAAAAAAATAACTTGAAAATGAAACAACATAACATTTATATTTTACAATTCTTGATGTTCAAAAATCTCCTTTACAGACATTGTAACTTTGTGGAACAAAATCTAACGCCTAATGTTCATATTGAGTGGCGGAACTCAACTAAACTAAAACAAAACTATCAAATAATAATTCTTTCGAATAGAAATCCAACCCACCACACTCACATTTACTATTAGGCGTTATTCCACTACACCACAAACATGTCTATACTATTTTAGATATATTATACATTTAAATGTTCATTTCTTGGCTCTAGTACCAAACTTGACACTTTGGCTTTGCGTAGAGACGTGTCCTCGTTATGCGTTCTCTATCGCATGTATCACGGGGAGTGTTCTGGAGAACACTCCCCGTTTGACTTGGTACCTGCCGCTGAATTCTCCAACCGCACAGTACGTGCCAGATTGAAATATCATCCTCACCACCTGGATACCTGGCACTCCAGTACTGTGCGGTTTCGTCGTCATTTCCTTCCACACGCCACACAACTGTGGAATAGCTTACCAGCGGCAGTGTTTCCAGGTCGATACGACATGGGAACCTTCAAAAGGCGCGCTTACCTCCACCTCAAAGGCCGGCAACGTCCCTGTAGCTCCTCTGGTGTTGCACGGGGCCGTGGGCGACGGTGTTCTCCTAACATCAAGTGACCCGGACGCTCGTTTGCCTTGTCCTTTTTATATAAAAAAAAATAAAACACAAAGCGTTCAATTCCCCCAAATAACACGCAATGTCTCGATATCAGGCGGAAAGTGAAGAACGGAGTGTTTTGACACTAAGTCCTCTCTAACTACTCCCATGTGCGGGAAAAAGTGTGTATCTGTTTTTTTTTTTTATTTTTCCCTCAACCGAGAATCGAATCAACTACCACTTCTATGCTTCTTCATTAATTTTTATTATATATCAATTAAAATTATTCTAAAATCGACTATAATCTCTCGTTCATCGAACATCACACAAAAGCACTACACATTTACTGTAAAATTGCATATCTAGGAGGCTTGACTCGTTCATTTGAATATGCCTCGCATATAATATGTTGAAGTAGTCTCTAACTGTCTTATTTATTAATTCTAAGAGCAACCAATGTTGGCTTAGATTTTGTATAAAATTATTTAAATATTTCATGTGTATACTTAAAGATAGCTTTCATAGCTCAGTGGAGGATCTTTGATTATAAATGAGACTGGTTGTGGGTTCGGTATTCATTCAGGGGAATGTTTATATTATTTCGTATTATTAATTTTATCGCTCTGATAATATAAGGCTTAGTGGAGGTTGGCCGGTTAAAAAGCAATGTTTTGAATTGAAGTAAAAAGGGGATAACGAAGCGCCTTGAAACTGCTTCTCTGACTATGCTATTCCTTAAACGGCCTTAATAAATAGTTAAAATTATAAGAAAAACGAAGTAATTATTCAAAATATAGAAAACAGTCAGACGCTGACACACTGTAACAAGATGGCTAGAAAATAAATAAGTATAAAATTAATTACACTTAGTAATATATAACTTTACTAACAAACATTTGAAAGTTTAGTGAAATATCTATTATTTCATTCACTCATGAAAAAAAAAATAATCGATTTGATCCAGGTCGTGGTCCTCGGGCTGCATTTGGCCGGCTTAGTAATTTTATGCGGTCTACCTTTTTTAAGCTTAATTTTGGTCCGAAAAATAAATAAAAAAAATCGAAAGACCCGTTACTAAATGATTAGAATTAGCCTAATTTAGATGGACAGAAAAAACTCGTTCAAAGTTGTCGTAAACACAAGTTTGAAATTAGACTTTTTCACAGACAAAGTCATACACAAATCTTATGCCTGTATAAGCTATATAAAATAAATCCTATAGACAATATCAATGCTTCAGTACTGTGGATGACATCATCATAAAGTATAACTTTACTAACGAAAATTTGTAAGATTTTCTTATTCTTTTTTTTATTTTCAGGCTGTATCCCGCACACAGCAGGGAAGGCAGAGGGAACCTAGTGATAAGACACTCCGTTCTCCACTTTTCGCCGTATTCGGAGGCGTTGCGTGTTAGTGGCGTAACTTAACGCCGCACTTTGCCTCTGATACCATAGCGAAGGAAATGGAAATATTAAATATTTCCACTCCTCGAGTGGTCAGTATTTTACACCGACTTTTAGAAAGTCACACACATATCTTATGTGTCTGTATCTATATGAATAATTAAATTTGGAGTGTCTATTTGTAATATGAAAACGCTTTTTAATAAATGCATATGTATGTATGTATACATATACCACAATAATAATTTATACAATTTTTGTATATCTGTCGTTCTATTAGTTCCGGCCAATCTCTAAAAGGGCTGGATCTATTTTGACGGGACTTTCACTGGAAGATAGCTAATATAATAATGAGTAACTTAACTAATTTTATTGAAGAATCATATATATTTTTAACTCCACGCGCACGGAGTTGCGAGCACAGCTAGTGAGATATATAAAACAAAGCCTACATACAACATCGATGCTTCAGTACTGTCGGCGACATCATCCCTCTCAAGTATTGTGTCCACACAATATAAGCGCAAATAAACCGGATCTCTTGCCGCACCCGGATGTACACCCGGCTTTAGTGAACCTTGTGAGGAATGGCTGTTGGTATTATTTTTATTTATTTATTTGTATCTTACTTTAGTTGAAAGTTAAAGAGTATCTATTTTTGAGACGCTCCATTCTGTTTTTCCGCCTGAAATTGAGATATTGATGTTAAAATTGAGATATTATGTTATTCGCTGAACTATAAGCCATGCTTTGTAATTTAATTACGTTATTTAAGATGTGCATTGTGCGCAAAAGTCTTAATTTTATTATTTCATACAATACAGTAAGCAGCGTTCTGCGATTAAACTTTTCATCTATTTCGAGACATTGCCAGCAGTCAATTTATCAATGTACTACTTAGCAAAGTAATACTGTAATAACAAAAAATATTTTGCAAAATAAACTCAAACCTACACGAAACATATTCAACACTATATTAAAATATTTTAAAAAGAAAATAAAAGAAAAGAAAAAAGCTACCACTTGCCAATACAAGCCAGCATTTCTATACACGTATGAAAATAGTGCCTTTCAGTGATGACACATTTTCAAGTAGACTTTGAGCAGCACGAGTGAGATTAAGCCAGCCAGCGATTTCATCGTATAACTATTACATAGATATATGTACATATATCTACAATACATATACATACTATGTCTAAGCTAGTATAGAGTAAAACAAAGACTTTTCTAGGTGTTAAGTCGGATTTGTATGTTGACTGGAACAGTTTTTAAGTATAGGTTTTAGAATAGGCTATTACAGCACAGTGGAAGTTTGATTGCAATTGCAAGTGGTTGTAGGTTCGTTTCCCTTTCAGTGGAATGGTTGTGTTTAAATTATTTTCACTTTTTTGCTGGGTTACCTTTAAGATCAAATAGCGTTTCCTGCTAAAAGTTTATTGAATAAATACTTATCTTATTTAGATAACAAAAGCTAATTTTAAATTTATTCAATTTTTTTTACCTAACAAGTTTTTTTTTAGCTTCACGCTGTATCCTGCACACAGCAGGGTAGGCAGAGGGAATTTAGTGTTAAGACACTCCGTTCCCCACTTTCCGCCGAATTATATCAGAGCTTACCGCCGCGCTTTACCTCTAATACCAGAGCGAAGAAACGGAAATATTAAATATTTCCACTCCTCGAGTGGGAATCGAACCCACAACCAATTGTTTACGGTCACACATTCGTGCCCCAATCCTAACAAGTAAGTAATGTCTCGAATTCAGGCAATTCACGTTCTATATTTACCTTCTAAGAAACACCTAAACTAAACCTTTATTTGAAAAATAACCGCACAAGAAAATAGCAATTAATAAACATTTTTAAAAGAAATTTAATATAAACATACATATTTATTACAACTAACACCTCTTTAATGTGTAAACGCTAACTAACTACGAGAGGAGGCACGTGCCACATCAAACGCGACACGCGTTGATGTAGTCATCATATTTTTTAATTTAGTTTGATTGACTATCATTTGTCGATATTAATGTTTAGGTGTCAATGTTTTTATCAAGTTAAATGTTTTCTAATGTTAATGGGCCAGTCGTGGCCCAGTGGCACAAGCGTGTGACTGTAAACGACTGGTTGTGGGTTCGATTCCCACTCGAGGAGTGGAAATATTTAATATTTCCATTTTCTTCGTTCTGGTGTCGAGGTAAAGCGCGGCGTTAAGTTCCGCCACTTAACACGCAATACCTCCGAATTCGGCGGAAAGTGGGGAACGGAGTGTTTTAACTCTAGGTTCCCTCTGACTACCCTGTTGTGTGTGGGATACAGCGTGAAGGTAAAAAAAAATCTTCTCGAAAGGGTTTTGGACAACAATTTTGTTACTGTACTATGTAATAAAAATATACGTAAGTACTTATAGCAACTAAAGAGTACTTACTGGTTGAATAGATATAGCAATATGTTGATTTCAGTTGATTCATAGCGGAAAAAGTAGGGTCTTTCAATAAGATGCCTTTACCTACCTTTTACCCTTTCATAGTGTAAAATATTTTATTTTTCAAATGGCATTTATTTTATTAACAAGCTACTTTTAAAATGAAAAAAAGGAAGACGTATATGATCTCTTTCCTGTCATCATTTTCGTCCTTGCATAGACGCCAGGTTTGATGAAATGATGGTAAAACCATCTGATTCTGACTTTTTAAGCAAATCAGGTAACAAGGAGTGTGTCAAAAAAGTAATCCAAGATTTCCTTATATGTATTAATAAATAGATACATGTGATGCTAATTAAAAAAATAGTAATACCTACAGTTCGTCTGGGTGTTGTGGCAGGCCTCTGACTCCCTTTACCTATAAGATACCTTTAGAGTAAATACGAATCTGAAAAAGTGTCATGACGCTCCGTAATCCACTTTTCGCCCGAACTCACGACATTGTAGAGTGGCGGAACTCAACCCCGAATTTTATCTGACCATAGGGGCGAAATGTATTATTGTTAAGCGTAATCATTTCTCGGAATGGGAATCGAACTCATAACCACTACGCTTAGCGTCAAACTATCCCACTTCACGTTTGTTTTCTTTTTTTTTTAGCTGGACGCTGTATCCCGCATACAGCAGGTACCGTTCCCCACTTTCCGCCGAATTCGGAGGCATTGCTTGTTAAAGGGCGAAACTTGATGCCGCGCTTTGCTTGACACCAGAGCGTAAAAAATGGAAATATAAAATATTTCCACTCCTCGAGTGAGAATCGAACCTACAACCAGTCGCTTTACAGTCACACTTTGTGCCTCCACGCCACGACTGGCCCCTATTGTCATTATTAATAACACAATATATTACATATTATATATTAAACATATATATTTATTCAATAACTTTATACCTTAAAGCCACCCCATATTGCTATCTATTACAAGAATGTAATTACCAGGCCGCGTGTCACCGCAGGGGTGTTTGTTATTCGCACCGGATCCGTCTCTCATACTAATGCAAAAATATTATTGTCATCGCACTTTGATATTTCTCGTAGCTTCTGCTAGGTAGAGGGAAGATACTCTGTGGTTCGTTTTGGGCTTCTTTTTAGTTATTTCTAAATCAGATTAATATTTAGATAGAGTTTTTTTTTAGTTTTCAGCTTAGCTTATGAATCCATACTTATTTTATAAATGCGAAAGTCTGTGTGTTTGTCTGTCACGCTTTCACGGCTAATCTACCGGTCCGATTTGAATGAAATTTAGAATGAAAGTAGTAAAAGTGACTGGGTCTAACATAGGCTACTTGATTATTCAAAAATCATCCTCTAAAGGGTTGAAATAGGGGATGAAAGTTTATATGAGAAATCTAAACCGCTTGACCAATTGTAATGAATTTCAACATAAATATAGTTGATAATCTAAGCATAAACATAGGCTACTTTATTTTTTAAAAATGCACCCCTCAGAATGGCAATATAACGAATAGTTTACGCGGCGAAGCCGCGAGCGGGCCGCTAGTATCTAATAATTTTCATAAGTCAACGTTATGCTTTATTGGTCAAAAGTGTGTTTCGTTGTGGTTTAACTCTTCCTGGGCTATTTGTAGTAGACCTCTGAAATTTAGCAGGAATATCGAGCACAGTGTCTTGTGTGCTGTGAAGTTTTTTGGTGACAATTGTAATTGTAGTTTTTGAATAAATGGTAATTAAATAGTCAAAAAGTGCCCATAGACTTAGGCTGTGGAACGTTAAGTTAAGTGTTATGTTAGTGTTAAGTGTTTGCTTTTCAAACTTTTTTAACATGTAATAACATTAAATATGTACTTCGCTCAGCTCTTCCCGCCATGCAGAGCAAAGAGGCGGTTCCTAGTATTACACTGTCAGAGAAGGTAAGTAAAGATAACTGAAATATAAATATAGGTTTGTAGATAAACTATAGGTTTTGTTAAAACTTTTTTATTAGCATCACCTACTTATCAATACAAAAAAAAAATGGGTTCAATTCCCACTCGAGGAGGGAAAAAAAGTTAATGTTTCCATTTTCTTCCCTCTGGTTTCGAAACAAAGCGCGGCGTTAAGTTCCGCCACTTAACACGCAATGTCTCCAGAATTCGGCGGAAAATGGAGAACGGAGTGTTAGGTTCCCTCTGCCAACCCTGCTGTTTGAGGGATACAGCGTGAAGCTAAAGAAAACTTTGGAATACTTTTTTGACACACTCATTGTTGCTTGATTTGCTTAAAAAATTGTAAACGTGTCACGATGACGTGATTATACAATTACTTCTGCCAAATCTGATGTCTATACCAGGACGAAAAAGATAACAGGAAAATGATCTTATTATGTGTGTTCTTTTATTTCATTCTAAAAGTATTTTGTTAATAATGTAAATTGTTTTTGAATAAAATTTTAATAATAAAACATTTACACTATGAATTGACGTAATTTTTTACTCAAAGTAAGTTATATTTGTATATTGGTGTTACCTGTTTATAATCTTTCTGTGATTGATCTATTTTTTTGGAGTCCCTCCTTTTCCCTAAAGAAAATCTATTGTCAAGATATTCCGTTCTCTACTTTCTGTTCTTTTTTAAGACATTGTATGTCAAGTGACGGAACATAACACCGCTTGCTGTCAAAAAGTTAAAAAAAAAATATAGAAAATATAAAACAAAAAAAAAATGACAACAATTTCAATCGCAAAAACGCAGTATCCACGGACCTATTACACGTTATAATATTTAGCGTGGGTAGTAAAAAATAATTTGAAAACGTAAAAGCATAACTAAAGGAATAAATTAAGCGGCGGCGAGCCGTCGGGAGCAGACTATTAACGGAATCGTGCTAAGTGTTAACTCTCGAATAATGAAAATTATTCATCCCCTTCTTTTAGAATACCGTTCGTATTGTCACACTGCCGGTGTATTCATTGAAAATTTAATATAAATTCTTGTTTGAAAAAGGTGAAAATGCAGTTTTATTCTTTTATTATAGCTTCACGCTGTATCCCGCACACAACAGGGTAGGCAGAGGGAACCTAGTGTTAAGACACTCCGTTCCCCACTTTCCGCCGAATTCGGAGGCTCGCGTGTTAAGTGGCGGAACTTAACGCAGCGCTTTACCTCTAAAGCTTTATTTTTAACGTTTTTTTACGTATAGCGATAGTCAGACTGAAGCTAGTGTCATCACAGTCTGTTCTTCACTTTCCACACAAAATCAAGACGTTTTATACTGAGTCGTGGAACTCAACAACGCGTTTTGTCTTGCTCGAGGAAAAACGTCAATAATTTTAATACATCCATCCCAGGATGACCTTTTTAATGGTATTATTTTTCATTATTTTCAGTCTCTCTTAAACTCAACCCCGTTTTGTCTTCCTAGAGAATGTTATTATAATCTTTTACTATAGTCGAAATGGAAGCCACAACCGTTGCGTTTACAGTCAGACGTCGTAGTCTTACTGAGTATGATGACTTCACAAATTAGTATTAGGTAATATGTAACTAAGACAAATAGGCATTTTAAAATAATTTTCTAGTTCTTCTCGTCATCCTTACAAGGATGCGGATGAATATAACAAAAACATAGCAATGTTATCGGATCCGGACACGTGTTCACATATTCTTCACTTAATACACTTATATGTAACATAGAAAATTATAAAAACTAAAAATAACTAAAAAAGTAGCTTTACGATTTATCCTGCATAGCGGGTTAGTTAGAGAGGACCTTGTGTCCAGACACTCCATCCCTCCACTTTTCTGCCGGAAGCGAAGACATTGCGTGTTAAACTCAACGCTGCGTTTAATCTTCGGTACCAAAGTGAAGAAATTTAAATTTAATTATAATCATTCCCCAAGTTAAATCGAACCCACAACCAGATCTATACAGTCAGAGGCTGTTTCGTTGAGCTACGACGGCCTCTATAAATAAAAACCTATCATTATTACTTCACTAGCGGCCCGCTCGTGGCTTCGCCGCGTGATCTACGTGGCTGTTTCGGCATATTGCAACTCTTGGTGGTAGATTTTTGAAAAATAAAATAGCCTACGTTGGACTTTGGGTTATCAACTATGTGTATGCCAAAAATTATTACAATCGGTCAAGCGGTGTAGATTTTTCATATAAACTTTCATCCCCTATTTCAACCCCTTTAGAGGTTGATTTTTGAAAAACTAAGTAACCTATGTTAGACCCAGTCATTTTTACAACCTTCATTCTAAATTTTACCCAAATCAGACTAGTAGATAAGCCGTGAAAGCGTGACAGACAAACACACAGACATTCGCATTTTTAATATAAGTATGGATAAAACTTTAAAAATAACAAATTATCTTTTAAATGTTAAGTAACCAAATACGAACATGCCAAAAAATAGGAGCGTGAATCCGTCTGGTTTATAATTGAAATATTTATAATTGCACCTCGGCTTCCGAACGGTATTCGCGCAAAATAAAAAACAAAATTAAAAATTTTGAAAAAACCCACGACGGTTTATTGTAATTGTAAAAGGATAAAATAACTATAAATCCCCCGCCTAAAAGAATATATGTAACGAGATGATGGGGACGGCTTCGTCGGGGGCTGTCATTACTTTAAGTTTGCACAAACCTTCTCATAGGTTTTCTTGCTGTTAAAACAGTTTTGGCAAAAAAATTAAATATTAAAATGAATTTACAGTTTTGATAACTGGTATTTTAAAGACTTTAAAACGAAATCTATACTGATAGCTACTATATTTAAAATAGAGGTTGCAACTGGCAGCCCCCGACGAAGTCGTCCCCATCATCTCGTTACATATATTCTTTTAGGCGGGGGATTTATAGTTATTTTATCCTTTTACAATTACAATAAACCGTCGTGGGTTTTTTCAAAATTTTTAATTTTGTTTTTTATTTTAATCTTTTTAAAGTGAATAGATATACATTATATATTATTACATAATATTGAAATACTTTATATTAATCTTCATGCAAATCCTAAAGAAATTATAAACCATTGGGTTTGGCTGGTGGCTTTCTGGTTATCAAATGCTTATTGCAGCGCCTGGCAGATTGTCACCGTAACATTTCCACGAAACTTAAATCTAACCAAATCAGTGAAAATCACAAAACCCACTAGTAGTTTTGATTTTGAACAAACTAATTTATACTGGAGCGCCCTGCGGTAGTTCATGGTAGATATGGCATATAAAAACACGCAGCAATTAAACCAGAACCTATCACAGAAAACCGCATCTAAATAGGTTTCACACAAAAAATAAAAGCCTGGTGAGGTGTCACCATGACACATATACGAGAACACGCGCTAATTAAACCTGATCCTATCTTTGATAACTGCATCCAAATCGGACTTGTAGTTTTAGCTTTGCATAATTAAATGTTTAATGCAGCGCCCCCTGGTGAGTTCTTGACGTAAAAAAAACCTAAAAACTTACACCAAGTAAAGGTAACTCTAATACTAAAAACTCTGCCTAATCGGACTAGTAGTTCTGGTTTTGCATTAAATATTACAAACAAACGTTTACTGCAGCGCCCCCTGGTGAGTTAATACGATAAAACATATCCAAGAACATGCACTAATTAAACTTGAGCTTATTATTGAAACTGCATCCAAATCAAATTCGTCATTTTATCTTTGCAAAAACAATATTTTACTGCAGCGCCCCCTGGTGACTTGTCACCGTAATATAAATTTAAAAACATGCTTTAAGTAAAGCGGAATCTAATACTGAAAATTCTTGACAATCGTACTAGTCGTTTTGGTTTTACACAAAAAAATAGAAGCAGCTACTTACTGCAGCGCCCCCTAGAGAGTTGACACATACATGAAAATATGCACTAAGTAAACATACATGACACATATATAAAAATATGCACTAAGTAAACTTGAATCTATCATTGAAAACTGAATTCAAATAGGACTCGCAGTTTTAGTTTTACACAAACAAATGTACTTACTACAGCGCCCCCTGGTGAGTGGTCACCGTAACGCATATATGAAAAGAAGCACCAATTAAACCTGAACCTATCATTGCAAGTTTCATGTAAATCGGACTAGTAGTTTTTACTCTGCATAAACAAAAGTTTACTGCAGCGCCCCCTGGCGAATTTTCACCGTAACAAAAAAACAAAAGTCTTAAAATATGCATCAAGCAAAGCTGAATCTAGTTCTAAAAACTCTATCCAATCGGATTAGTAATTTCGGTTTTAGACAGATAAATACAAGAAAAATTTTGGTTTTACACAAAAAAACTCAAACAAATGCTTACTACAGCGCCCCCTGATGAGTGGTCACCATAACGCGTATATGAAAAGATGCACCAATTAAGCCTGAACCTTTCTTTGAAAGTTTCATCTAAATTGAACAAGTAGTTTTTGCTCTGCATAAACAAATGTTTAGTGCAGCGCCCCCTGGTGAGTTTTCCCCGTAACAAAAAAAGAAAAATCTTAAAATATGCGTCAAGCAAAGCTGAATCTTTTTCTGAAAATTCTTTTCAATCGGATCAGTAGTTTCGGTTTTAGACAAATAAATACAAAAAAAGTACAAACAAACGCTTACTGTAGCGCCCCCTGGTGGTTTGACACGATAAAACATATCTAAGAACATCCACCAATTAAACCTGAATCTATCACTGAAAATCGTATCGAAATCAGACTATTATTTTTTGAGATAATTGAAAACATTCGTTTTCACGTAAAATGCTTACTGCAGCGCCCCCTGGTGGGTTAAGGCAATAAGACATATCTAAGAACATACGCCAATTGAACCTTAACCTATCATAGAAAACCGTATCAAAATCGGACTTATAGTTTTGGAAATAATTGACATAGTAATTTGCACAAACACACAAACAAACAAACAAACAAACAAACAAACAAACAAACAAACAAACAAACAACCTCTCACCCCAAACACATATACAGTCGCCGTTCCGTCGCGGGTAATAAAAATAAGAAGTGTCTTGCCATTTAGTTTACATTGAGTTTACTATTTCGCAATATCTCCTTTTATTTTATTTTTTTCCATTATTATATTTATATATAGGTACGTTAAAGCTATCGTAGTGTGTTGTCTTTGACTGTAATCGCGATTTGTTGTAGGTTCGATTACCACTCGTAACTGATGAAAGCGCGGCGTTAAGTTCCGCCACTTAACACGCAATGCTTCCGAATTCGGCGGAAAGTAGGGAACAGAGTGTCTTAGCACTAGGTTCCCTCTGCCTACCCTGCTGTGTGCGGGATATAGCGTGAAGCTATTTAATTTAATTTAATTTAACTGATGAAAGATCACAAATTTATTACTTGCATTTCTTCATTTTGGTGAATAAGACAAGCTCCGGGGTTAAGAACTGTCGCTTAATGAGATGAGTAATAGCTCGATTTCAGAAGATGCTCTTTTCTTTTTTTTCCGAATTTAGTATGCTGTTGGCCAGAGTGGCCTCGAAAGCGTCACCGGGCTTTGGGGGAGGCCGAGCTATATGAGCTCTGACCTCGGCTTGGAATCCTCGCTTGTGAGGGAAGGGCGCCTAAGTTTAGACTCGAACCTCGGTTAGCAACACCGTTTTAGTAGGGAACTATGCTTCACTCAGTCCGAGCTAGGACTACCTAGGGGCGCTAGTGCCCGGGGCAGTAAAGCACCGTTTATATTCCGAAGATGAAGTGTTATTTCACACTAGGTTATTTTTGACTACCCTGCTATAAAGAGGTGGGAAGTTGGGAGGGAGATATTTATCGAGGTAAAGAAAAGAAGCGTAGCCACCTGATATGTCACTTTATTTCTAGCACGTTTTTCTTAGTTTCGTTTGTATCTATCAATCTATGTAAAACACTTGTTTAACACAACTTTCAACCATTTTCCGCAGACCGATTTCTTTAAAAATTTGGACACCCTATAGTATTGCAATGATTTATTTACATTCACTTTAATACTTATCAGAATGGCGACGATGACCATAAAGTCAATTTAAACGTATTTTAGTTAATTTAACTACTTAATTTATTTATTTCCGCCTTTTTTGGTACATTACGTTATACGGAAGAACATATTATATGTATACTACTTTAGATACAAAATTGTCTCTTATGCTTTAAGTGCCAAAATTGTTTACTTTAGTTTTAGCTTCACGCTATATCCCGCACACAGCAGGGTAGACAGAGGGAATCTAGTGTTAAGACACTCCGTTCCCCACTTTCCGCCGAATTCGGAGGCTAGCGTGTTAAGTGGCGGAACTTAACGCCGCGCTTTTCCTCGATACCAGAGCGAAGAAAATGGAAATATAATTTCCACTCCTCGAGTGGGAATCGAATCCACAACCAGTCGTTTACAGTCACACGCTTGTGCCACTGGGCCACGACTGGCCACGGTTGTTACTTGTTTAATGAAAAATAACAATTAATTTCATTTAAAAAAGGTAATTAAGCGAAATTTCAAATAAAATACTACCTTCAACGTCAACACATTAGGCAGTTACATCATCACAAGTCTTTGATGTACCATATTCACGCACTAACACGCACTTCGTGCAAATTAAACGGCAATTATCCGAACACCATTTCAATATTGCACTCGCGCCCCGCACGTGCCACCCTGATACGATATTAGTTTTTTATTTGTCAATACGCCCCTACAAAGTTGACAATATGTATCCATGTTCAATCTCCCTTTAGCTTGCTATCATAAAATTAAAAACTACCCTCTATTCCTTGCTAATAAGGGTTGAAACTACCCGTTATTTGATATCTGAATAGCATTTTAAGTTTGCAAATTTGTTATTTGTCGTTTGCTCATCGGATATTACTGCTGCGTTTGAGTGGCTCACTATTTGACAATGTTCTTTGAGCTGGCTGCCCATTCCCATGGAAATTGTATTAAACGATACTTTGTTGTTCTTTACACAGTTTTGAGTCTGGAGTGCGTGTAGTGTTGATTATGCGATTTTAAAGTTCCTTTTTGGGGTACGAATCTCTGTTTGGTTACTTCTGTTTTTATTTAGGCTTTGGGTTTTGTTGGACTTATATTTTTAATAAAATTTAATAAGATAAAGTAAGTTAATGAAAAACTTGTGACTGTAAACGACTGGTTGTGGGTTCGATTCCCACTCGAGGAGTGGAAATTATATTTCCATTTTCTTCGCTCTGGTGTCGAGGTAAAGCGCGGCGTTAAGTTCCGCCACTTAACCCGCAAGCCTCCGAATTCGGCGGTGCGTGGAGAACGGAGTGTCTTAACACTAGGTCCCCTTTGCCTACCCCGCTGTGTGCGGGATACAGCGTGAAGCTATAAAAAAAAAGTTAATGAAAAACTAGTATTATATAGCTTATTATTAATATCAAAACACACCATCTTATAGAAGCATTGAAAACAAGAAATAATAAATATACAAATAGCAGAAAAACAACAAATATTTTACATTCGCGAATTTGACACATTTTTTATTTTTGCAGTATTAATTAGATTAATATACTCAGAGAGGCCATCGTGGCTCTCTTGAACAGTGTCTAACTGTAACCCCTATGGTTGTGGATTCGATTCCCATCTAAGACAAGGCGCGGCTTTGAGTTCCACCACTTAACCCACGATGTTTACCGGTGAGAAAAAACGCTTTATTATATTTAATATACATAATTATTTTTAAATAAACTATTTTAAACGTATTAGTCGTGTACTTATCTTTTAGTATTCTAAAAGTAATTTTAAAAAAACCCAACGCTTCGCACTTTGCATTCTACTCTCTACAGTAGTCTTTGGTTACAGGTAGACTGAGAAAGCATTAATCTGCCAGATGATATATTTATAATATCAAACAGCAATTGTCAATTTTATACTTACAAAAATAGATTTTAGGAAATAGTGTTTTTAAATATCTAAAAGTATTCGATTAATCCGTTTACAATATTTTTTAAATATATATTATTTTAAATCTTCACCCACTTTTTTATACATACTCGTAGTAAGATATTTATTTGGAAAGCACATAGTGTCGAGCCTTCTCCACTTTCCACCTTCAATCAAGAGTGGCGGAAAGTATCACTGTACTGTCTTTTGGGTATTATATCACATCGGGGAAATAATTGAAACATAATCCTTTCCGCAAGTAGAAATCGAACCCACAATCAATCGCGTTTACAGCCAGACGCTGCCCATCATGATGTAGTGGATCTTATCATGAAATATAATTTAATATTGGTGAATATTAATATTAAGTATCAAAGATTTCTAAAAGCCTCCTGCAATACAATTTAAAATCATTATAGCTATAAAAATAATCAAAATTTGACTAAACACTTTATTTAACTGTAGGGCATTATGCCCAGTTTCTGAGATTCTCAACTTGAGTGGACTCTACAGTAGTTAAACTTTTTGTCTCGACATCGTCATATTATGTTATTGATTATTTTGTAAGCATAATTGTTAGGAAGAAAAATATTCAATATTTCAAAAAATACTGAATATTTTTCTATAAAGCAAAGGTGAGTGGTAAGAGAGGCAGGGGGAGACCTTGGTTGACCTTCGAAAACACAGTATCGACGATACTGGAGGTCACGTTATAAGCATGAGAACCCCCGGAGGGCGTGTATGAAGTTGTTGATGACAGTAGACGAGGCGAAAGAAGTATGCAGGGACCGTAGCGTTTGGCGCTCCGTTGTCTCTGACTACCCCGCAAGGGATACAGCGTGAAGCTAAAAACAAAAATTAAAAAAATACGTATATGAATTAAATTTTATAATACTTTAAACAATATATTGGCTTACTTTAAACAATATATCGGTTTCCCTGAGCACTACGGTTTGGGGATTTTAAGCGTCGAGTGTACAGGCACTATTGTAATGTTGTGGATGTATATGGGCGAAGGTAACTTACTATCAGGTGGCCCTTCTCGTTTGCTTCCTTTCATAAATAAAAAAAAAACCTAACCATAAACGGAAGTCCATGAGTTTATTAAAATGAAAGCTAATTAAAATATTTTTACCAAAATTGTTACTACAATTTTTTGTTTGTTGTTTCAATTTTTCAAATGCAACTACTTCTGTTTCAATTGTTACTAATGTAACTATTAGAAATATAACAACAATGGATTAAAAATAACTCTACATATATTAATAAGTACGGTATTTGCACTTTGCCTGTGATCGTACACTTTTTCTTCTTAAAAAAATGTCCGAGACTTCATCAAAAAGGTATTTCATTAAGTCTTCATCGGGGTTGAAAGAAAAGATCGCACATTCTCGGATGCCATCGACTTTTCTAATGAAGAATGTCCATTTTAAAGGCCTTTTCTTGACTTCCTATTGTTTTTTTGTTCATTGCTCTTTTTGCCGCTTGAAAAATGTTGAGATTTACCGGTTTTTCTATAGATACTAATCTTGTGACTTTGTTGTGGGTTAGGGCTCTAAAAACAGTTTATAATCCATTAAGACCTCCTTTTCAGCCTTTTTGAAAATACTTATAGCTTCTCATAAAGCGAAACTTAGAAATAGAACAATTCCAAAATTAAAATAAATAAAATTATAAATACAAAATAAAAATGAACTTGCATATTTTTTGCTTTCTCTCTATTTTCGTATAACAGAGTACAGAGAATCACTCTGTTTTTCACATTCGGTCCGAAGTCATTGTGATGAGTGACGAAGCTCACGTCCAGCTTTGCCTCCTAACCAGCTCTAAATAATGAAACTTATTTATAATCATTCGTTAAGTTAAGCTATCCGTTAAGTTCCGCCACTTAACACGTAATGCTTTGGAATTCGGTGAAATGTGGGGAACGAAGTGTCTTAACACTGGGTTCCCTCTGCCTACCCTGCTGCGTGCTATAAAAAAAATAATGATGTATCATAAATAAAAAAATATATGATACACATAAGTGTATCTTTTTAACATTCATTTATCGGTCGGTCATTCAGCTTGTTCACATGTTACAGCAGTAACTTGGTGTTAAGCACACCGTTCATTACTTTCTTAATAATTAAAATTTCGTAAATAAACATTTCGCGTTCAAATTTAAGTCTATTTTGGCTAACAAACTCACAAAACTGAAAAAAATATTCACGGATATTAAGACAGGGTCGTAAGTAGATCTTAGAAACCCTTTAAAATCTTTCTATACGTTTTCTTTAAATGTCTTTTTCAATTTTCCTAAGTGTGGAATAACACTTTAAAAATCTTAGAAACCCTTTAAAATCTTCTAAGTTTATATGCAAGTCATTCAATGTTGCTAAAAATCAGTAATTTTCATTACCATACAGACGGCATCACGGGCAATAGCTTTAACTATTATATATTATAAAATATACCTTAAAAATACATAAAATATAACATTTATAAATTAGAAATATATACACCAAACAGAATAAGGCCGATAGCTAGTATTAATTGAACGCTAGTTCAGAAGCGGTGGAGAATAAATAATGCGCGTAGGCACCAAGCGTAGTGTCCATCGGAAGCCATTAAACATTCACATTCGTAGCATCGTGCGCTGCAGATTTCAACGCGGACTCGATATTGCAATTAATAATTATATTACTTTAAACTTTTGTTTGTAATAGGTTCGATTCCCTTTGGAGATTTTTTAAATTTATTACTTTGTTTGGTGTTTGGCATCTTAAGTAATCTTTACTGTAATTAAAATTAAGTTAAGGTATTTTTGTCATTATTATTACTAACACTATATGGTCAGTATATTTTGTTTAAATATTATACTTTTTTTTTCGAAATTGCAATATTATTATAAATTTTAAATTTTAATTTCAAGCGTGCCCCTTGATTGTTTTCGCTTCTTAATACGCAATGCCTCCAGAATTCTGGATAATGTGGGGAGCGGAGTGTCCTAGGTTCTTATACGTATACTTAAAGCTATACTTATTAGACTAAAAGAGGGCCTAGTTTCTTTACAAATATCCTAAGAGGGTCCAGTTTTTAAATAGAGTATCTTAGGTTGCTCTTCTGCGTAATGCGTATCCCTTAATATGTAAGAAATATGTTATGTTGTTAAGCTGAGCGTTTTTTCTGTACATCGGTCTGAGAGAATCTAGTGTTAAGACACTCCGTTCTTCAATTTAAATTCGATTTGGAGACATTGCGTATTGAGTGGCGGAGTTTAACGCCGCAAAAACTATGTGAAGATAAAACACTTAGATCGATATATTAAGTTGCAAAGTCCTTTAAAATAGATATTAAAGCATCGATTTTTTGAAAAGTTACAAATTATTTAATTCGCTTTTAATAGCAAATTGACATCCTATTTTACTAATAGCTATGTAAAGTAGTCACTGACTAAAAAAAATATAAATTTTATATAAATAAACTTGAAATTTGAAAAAGGTGCCTCGAAATGTACTCAATTTAAAAGTTACAAGTACATATTATAAACATATCTTTATTAAACAGTTCCTTGTTTGTTAAAAAATGCTTACTGTAAGGCTTATCTGCTAAAAGCTGAATCAGTTTTCACTTTAACAGGACTTACATACAACTTACATACTCATAAAATACAAAATTGTAGAAATTACACAACTATATTTAAATTACCTATGAAATTTAATATGAAAAAATCGTAATCAAAAACCAGACGAAGCCAGTATAAATTACTAGTCGTATATTATACCAATAGTTGAATATCTTACTCCTAACATATACGAATTTAGCTTAATATATATAGATAGGTACATACATATATATGAACGTAAATAGAGAAACAAGCTTTGCCGCTAAGTGATTTGTCCGCTTGCGTGCATTATTGATGCCCCGCTACATCCCCGCTTCCATCCCAATTTACCAAACCCTATATAACGGTCTTTGTTAAAGTGGTGTAACTTGAAACATTATTTATTTATTTTTGTTAGCTAAACAATTTTTACCGCACCGAGGGATTGTGAGAGAGTTCCTAGTGTCAAAACACTCCGTTTTCCATTTCGAGATATTCCGTGTTGTGTAGCGGTACTCAACGCCGCGTTTTGTTTTAGGTACGGAGTAGAAATGAGAGTTAAAATATAATTATCCCGTAAATGGGAATCGAACCCACAATCAATTTACCAAACCCGTATATAACGGTCTTTGTTAAAGTGGTATAACTTGAAACTTTATTTATTTATTTTTGTTAGCTAAACGCTTTTTCACATGGGATAGTCGGAGAGGTCCTAATGTAAAGGCATTCCGCCCGAAATGGAGACATTGCGAGTAGCGGTGTTCAACTCCGCGTTTTGTTTTAGGTACGGAGTAGAAATGAGAAAAAATAAATAAATAGCTTCACGCTATATCCCGCACACAGCAGGGTAGGCAGGTAGGTTTTATATTTCCATTTTCTTCGCCCTGGTGTCTGATGCAGTCCTAGGTTCCCTCTGCAGCGTGAAGCTGAAAAAAAGAAAATATTATAATATCAATGATAAGTATATGAGATAGCCGTTGCGAAGTGGAATAACGTCTCACGTGTAAATGTCACGGGTTCGATTTTCCACTTGTGGTAACAAATAGGTATATTATCAATAATAAATTATATTCATATACCCGCCCTAATAAGACAAAGCACGGCACTTAACATGCAATATATTGATTGATATACAGAAAGTGAAGAATGAAAAACAGCTTTGAGTTTTGCCACTTAACACGTAATGTTTTGATTTCTGGCAGAAAGTAGAGAAAGGAGAGTCTCGATGTGAAGTTTTCTTTGATTATCTGTAGCGCGGGAAAAGCTGGCTCATAATTAAATTCTAAATTCCTTTAAAATTTTTAGTTACGCCACTTTTCCAGCGACCTCTTTCTATATAACAATATATATTGGATAATAGACTGCAATTGAGGAAACTGATGCGAATCGTGATTTACAAATATTAGGTATACCTACATTAAGTAGATATTATTAGACTGAAATAGACATAAAGGTGATTGTATAATTATAAAATGGCTGACTAGAGGTGACTATAGTATTATTATACAAAAATGTCGTGATGCAATAAGACAGCGTCTTAGTGTAAACGCGATTGGTTGTGGGTTCGATTCCCACCCTGTAAAATGATCATAATTTAATTATTTTTGTTCCGCTCTGGTGAACAGGATTAAACGTTACTTGGGATCCGCCATTCAGCACGCATTATATATAATAAAATAATGACTTACTAAAACCTGACTGAACTGTAAGATACTATAGTTATTTAATCGTTCATAACCTTTCAAAATAATTGATTTCATTACAGTAAGATACTGCACCTCTGCGTTACGATGGCCTTAGGGCCATTGATGGACTTAAGTTAATTAAAATATATACAATTTTCATTCTTTGTTTGACAAAGATACCTAAGTTTCAGTAATCTATACTAAAATATATATAAGTGGAATTTAGAGAATGTTGAAAGATATTATTAATTAACCATTGGTTTCCCTATCAACATAGATGTGCCATTGCTGAGTAGTGCGAATTTATTTTGTTTCATAAAGAGATGTACTGATAATCTATGAATAGATAGATATTTTGAGGCCTTCACGGTGCAGTAAAACATTGCCTTATTGTAAACGCGAGTCGTGGGTTCAATATCCAATCCAGGAAATAGGTTTGTCTAAATGGAATAAATTAATTCGCTGCGATATCCAAAAAAAGCATAAAAATAAAGTCAGTTTCTCAACTTATCTTTATTTCTGGCGTAAAATGGATAATGAAGTGGTTTACACCAGGTTCTATCTGATTACCTTGCTATTATGGAAGATGTAAAAACCTGCAAAAAAATTAGATATACATATTTCTTTCAATTTTTTTCATCCCTTTATTCTTTGTAAACCTCCACAACTAGCTCTACCATACTATACGCATTACAGTTGGAGCGAGACACTCAATTTGACAAGGGGGGAGTGACGCGCTGATGGCCTAATCGTGTTCGATATGCCACCTGGTTGATGGAATGATACTCTTTTTAAGTAAGTAGTACATTTTAAATATTTTTTAAAGTATTATTTAACTCTTAGGGTATGAAAAACATTTTAGTTTATCACAAAAATCTCTTTACAGAGATGCTAACAACAAAAATTAGTGGCAACAAGCGTCACAAGGTCCCTTTTTTTTTTTTTTTTTTTTTTTTCGCTGTGAAATGCTTTTACGCAGACCATCAGGAGACGTCGTAGGCTCGCTTGCGCATTCTTCTACGACGCCTCGGTGGACGCCTAGTGCAGGCCACCGTCGCCTTCAGGGTGCTCTGGGGAACACAAGGTCCCTCTGCCTACCTTGCTGTGTGTGGGATAGAGCGTGAAGCTAAAGAAAAGGAACGTATATGTTAGGAATCAGAGGATGGGTTCGTCTGATCGATCCGTTAGGTTTAGGTACTTAGGAGCCGTAACTTTAAATCCAGCGTACAAATTTTTATATATTAAATTCTCTCAAAATGTTTTCTATGTTTTCGTAAGCATATCGGTAGTGTAAACGCGATGGTTGTGGGTTCTAAGCTAATAAAGGAATGATGAAGGGTAAGTTTTGGGTTCTGTCATTTAGCATTTTATGAAAATAGAGCTGCTTGACATTAGGTTTTTATCTGCTCCGAAAGAAGGGTCAAAATAAAAAGATAAAAGTGAAACAAATTGTCATTATCGTAATAAAATTAGGGTATACTGTAGTTAAATAATTTAGGCTTGACGCAGTTTTTTATTAAGTTTATAAACACTTTAAAAAATGTTTACAAAAATAAAAATAAAAAACGAAAGGAAGAATTAAATATCTTTCTTCTGTGTATTAGTTATTGGTTATAAAAGTAATTTTCTTGGTTACTTTAGAAGTTACATGTAAAAATTATTCTTTATTTATTTGTATAATTATCATAAGTACCATTATTTTTTAGCTTCACACAAGATGTACCTTAGACAGTAGGTATATATTTTAAAATAGTACGTAAACATTTTTAATATGTCAAAATTCAAGAGAACAAAATAAAAAATAAAGTAGAGTACAGTCCCGTCACTCGCAATACACCGCAATGTTCCCAACAAAGTTGCTATCACCTCCCGCTAACCGCAAGTTTGCAA
The DNA here is from genome assembly GCA_019049465.1 of Dryas iulia moderata. Classification (NCBI taxonomy): domain Eukaryota; kingdom Metazoa; phylum Arthropoda; class Insecta; order Lepidoptera; family Nymphalidae; genus Dryas; species Dryas iulia. The sequence goes on along the minus strand of CM032430.1, from coordinate 3,537,434 downwards.
CACTTTTCAAGTCGAGCGAGTTTCAAAGTTTAGGTCACTAGCACCTTGCAGCTGCAGATTAACATGTTCTTATCACTTGGCTTTTAAACTTTAGCCTTTTTTTTTACTTATTGTCGAGAGAAACACTTTTCTCGTACGCAAGTTACACTTTGGTAAAGTGCATTTGAGTTTGTTTGTTTATGCTTTTTATTAGTTAGTGTACTTATGAGTGAAGAGGTTAAATGTTAAGTAAGTAAATAATATAGTAGTATCTTCTTAAATAATTTTTATTTATTAATTTCATTTTTATTTATTATATTACTAGCAAAATATAATAAAATACAATCAAAATAAATCCATCTGTCATCCGTTCCATACCACCAACATTCCCAAACAGCTCTCAAACACCGAACAGTAGAAGCGCAAAAGAGAAATCGTTTCAGCAAAATTAAATTTCATACCATATTATTTTGTTCACAAAAATCATTATCCGTTTACGCTTTCGCTGGCAATTATTTTAATCCGATAGCTAGCGCGGCCCGATGTGGAATGAAATAATTTAATAGCCCCCCGGACCCCCCTCCCGCGGATTCAAGATGGCGGCGGGGCGGGGCAGGGGGTGGGGCGCGCCGCCTCATTTGAATTTCGAAACCGAGCTTTTCGAACGTGTGCTTGAATTTCCAAACGGGTTTTCGGCCAATTAATTCCAGAATAATTCGGTTTCTACCGGCTTCCATTTTGGCTTTATTGTTGTTTAATTGGTTATAATGTTGGGGTTGGCTTCTTTTTTTTTCGTTGTGCTGTTATACTCTGTTCTTATGAATTGATGTTGCGTTTTATTTTCTTTATTTTTATATATATTCTATTTTAAGCTTACACACAGAAAAATACATAAAATATAATAAATGATATACAATCATATTATAAACTTATGATATGATTGTAAACTCTTTCTACACAACCCAAAAATTTAACCCAAAAAAACACCAACCAACTCAACCACTTAATTAGCACCAAACAAAAACCCCAAAGTCGAAAACTTCCATCCAAAACTAATCACAGCCGCGAAAGATTCAAACAAGTCGCTATTTTAAACAAAAAGCTTCATAATACGTTAGCTGCAAACATTGTATTGTTAGAACTTTCACAATATTATGTAGAGTGGTGTAATGCCGCACAAAGGCCCTCCCCGCTTGGTAAATAACGCTTTGTTCTACGAAGCCAAATTTTGACAATCACTAGCTCTCTCGGCTATATCTATGTTTGGTGGGCTTTGGGCATAGAGTATTTTGGTACAGATATATCTTTGTTCTTTGTGAAATGATAATATTTTTTTTGTTCTGTTTATAATTAATTGATGTTTAAATGGTGTGAATGTTGTATTTGTCATTATTAAGTAAGGTAGAGAGATGTTAAATAATTTTGAAAAATATTTTTTCGTTTATTTTACTAATTTAAATATATTTTCTAAGTTATTGTAAATTAAAAATAGTTATTTATTATATTTTTCATTTAAAAACTTTTAATAATTTCAATCAATATAAACAACAACTACTACCATTCAAAAATTTTACATAAAAACCAAAAACATAAATCACAATCAAACAAAAAAAGTGAAAAAATACGAAAAAATCAAACCATTAATCTATGACAGTTGTCTCTGTGTGAGTAAGGGGGCGCCCCCGGAGGGAGGGAAGTAGGGACTTACCCCGCCAGTCCAATGTTGACAATTGATGGATATCTCTTGTCTTCTAAAGGCAGGATTAATGTGCAGGCGACAATGGTGACGATTCCTTGAGGATTAGGCACTTGAAAGCGCTAAGATTCACTCCAATAAAATGTTTTATGGCTCACGGTGAGTGAATGTTATTGACAATTGGGTTTTTTTTGTTATATAAAATGGAATGGTCAATCGGAATTGTGTCGTTAACAGATTGTTGGATAGTTGTTGATTTTTTATTGAATATATTGAATATAAGTATTGTTTCCTTTCTTTTTACAATTTTTGCTGTTTTGATGTTTTAAGTTAATGACGTTATATATTGTAATAAAAACATGTATCAACCTAGCAAAATAAAAACAAAATCATGTAATATCTATAAAATCATATAGATACAACAAATTCGAGTGTAAATAAATGTAAATTAAACTAACCTTTCAAAAATAACCAATATAGAAATATCATAATTGATTAATATTTCGAATATAATTTGTCAAAATTACATTTGCACAATAGAAATAAATACATTTTTTAAAATAAACCTAAATTGACAAAGGTTTTATATAATCCATCCAAAAAACAGTAAAAAAAATCCTCTGATACATTCATATATAAATGCACATATAAAACTATATTTTTTTAAACCTAATTAGGCAAAAATCACACAAAAAATCCAACATAATATAAAAAATACTTTTTAAGAAGCATACCAAGAAAAGCAACGGTCAATGGTCACAAACAATATATTTATATTTCATAGACTCATTCGGAACATATTAATAAAGAAATTAAATCTAGACAATTAACCAAACTAACAGAATAAGTGAATAGAATCCTAAACATAATTTTGGTATACAAGTCTACAACTATGCAACGTTGGTTGACATAATTTATTGGCGTCTACCCTAACAAGAAGGAAATATAACAATTGAGTAACTACTATTTCAATTATTATACTTTTATTCCTTATGTAGCCATACTTATAATATATACACATAAAATGTAATTTAAGAGTTAAAATGATATGATATTAAGGGAAAAAAAGAATACGAGACCCGATGTCTGTAGTGTTTCAGTATTTAAATAAAAAGAAACAAAAAACCTATATTTAAAAAAAAAACAGCTCAAAATAGACAAAGAGCAGACTCAAAAAATCCTAAATAATATTAAAAATATAACATAAACAATATATTTATATATGTAGGTACTTTATAGTCATTAGGAAAATATTATTATAGAAATTAAATCTAAATACTTATCCAAACTAACAAAATATGTGAATAGAATCCTAAACATAATTTCACTATACACAACTACATGACAACGTTATGGTTGACATCGTTTATTGCCGTCTACAATTAGAAAAATGGCTAAATAATGGATTTACATAATAAATTAAAAAAAAATGAATACTTTTAAAAACTATATATATACATTCACACATAACAATAGTTTCATATGTTAAATACATACAAAACTTTTCTTTTTTTTTTGAAAAAGTAAACCAAGACAGACAAAGATCACAGACAAAAAATCCAATACAATATTTAAAACATTTATAAAATATAAGAATTATTTGACAAATATTAATATAGAAATTAAATCTAAATATTTATCCAAACTAACAGAATAAGCGAATAGAATCCTAAACATAATTTCGCTATACACAACTACACGACAACGTTATGGTTGACATCGTTTATTGCCGTCTACACTCACAAGTATGTCCACTGACATTATTGACTCGTCCAATAAGCGACGGACGCGCCTTTTGTCAGCTGGACAAAGTATGGAAAGAAATTTTGATATAAAATTATTTTTTTTACATATTTTTACGTTTGTTATATAAATTCGGAGATAGATTTCAGTTCATTGTACCTTAAAAAAGCATGAAATTCACACTGTAAAACATACAATTAAATAACATGTATTAACTAAAAAATATTAAATATATATATGAGTAGGCTTCAAACTGCACTTTTATATGCATCAAATATATATTAAAGTTTACGGTTCACATAGATAACATAAAAGTATATAAATGAGCTCCCATATTAAATAAATTTAAAAAATCTTGAAGCTATTATATATCTAAGTAGAATAGAAATAACTTGGTTAATTAAAAGCTGTATGTTAACTGTTAAAAGGGTACAGACTCAATGTCTTTAGTGTTAATAATTTCAAATAAGAAATATTCAAATAATATTTGCCCTCTAAAACAGTCATTCAGCTTAGCTTAGCATAGAATAGCACTCGACTTATTAATTGCAAGTCACATAATCATAACATGTTAAGCTTAAAAATGGAATTTTAAATAAAAAACTAAAAATTTCCCATCGATGAAATCTGTAAAGGAAATTATTGTTAACGTTTATAAATAAAAATTCTCTCAAAGGTTGACGTAGTCTCTTGCTGTCTATACAGAGCTACGTCCAGCGACATTATTGACTCGCCCAATAACGGACGCCTTTTGTCAGTGCCGAAGAAAAGTATGGAAAAGCATTCGTTGAATGAAAAAATTAAATGTTTCCAAATCAAGGACTATTGGTCTTATGGACATTACTTATCTTATAATGTAATGGAATAATTTAATATTATTATTGTTTTTTTTTGATATTTTAAGTATTGCAAATGTTTAAGAACGAAAGTGTAGTATGCTACATGTAATATACCTACGTGTAGCATACTGCGGAGTTGCAGGCAAGGATGAAAATCTGATTCATTGCGAGCTGAGAGGCGAAAGGCAAAATTAATTTAAATATAATATTTAGGATATTTTCAATGTTTAATATATTTTACGTTTTGCCAAACTCTACGCGCTACGTCTATAGTTTGAAATGTGAATATTAGTTAACAGAATATAACACGTGATTTCTAATAAGACATAGCGTAATTTAATGTTACTACATGAATTAATAGTTGTATCTTATAAGATATTTAGACTTAATTTCCAAAAAAAAATAGTTAATTTTGTATAATTCTTATATCTGGTCCAATTCTATATCATTGATGCATGTTAATGTTCTTTTCAAGTCTGTTTAAATTAAACATATAACAAGAATTAAAACAAATAAAAAAAGATCCTAAATTTTATTTTAATAAACATACGCTGTTTTTAACTATAGCTCAATAACGCAAGAATATTGAGACAAAAATGTTGAGTGCCGAAATTCAACGCCACCCTTTATCTGGGTACCCCAAGTTACTTAGTTAAATATTTTCTTATTTCACAAAATAATATTCAAGGCTTATTATAATGCTTTTAATCGTACCACTGTAAAGTCTTGTTTGCCTAGTTTTAAAGTATCATACACTCGTTCAAGAAGCGAACAAGTAATAAACGTAGTAAGTGCCTTATACCAACAGCGTGCTGGAAGTTAATAAAAGGAAAATAACTTTTCTTTGCATGGTAAATATTAATACAATCCTTGGTTTACTTATAATGTTTAGGTGTTATAGTAATGGATGTTAACTTGGTAATTAGTATGTTAAATAGAAAATTAGAAGCAATTTAATTAAAAATGGCGTGTATGCCACTGTCTGTATTTCAAGCGTAAAATGGAAAACATAGTGTCCTGACACTAGATTCTCTTTGAAAGCGTTAGGCAAAAAAAATACCAGATTTTAAATACGCAAGCAATATCGCCGCGTATATTTACGGTTTATCAATATTGTATATTTTAAATAATTAATACTAATCTCAGAAGCACAGACAATAGAATGACTTTTGTAGTATTTTTAGATCTTGTTACAGGATTATATCGATCATATATATTGTTATAGGTGGTATATTTCACATAATAACATAAAATATTAGGAAGGATACCAGCGTAAAACTGTCCAAGAAGCGCAGGTTCAAATTCTACGACATTAACATTTTTACAAAAATGGTTTGTAATTTCTCAATTGTGTGAACACTTATTATATACACTTATTATATTACACTATTTATATAAGAAAATATTAAAAAACGAAACATTAAAAATTAATGGAATTTATTGAAAACAAAGAAAAGTCCCTCTCCACAGTTATACCAGTGTCCGTGTTATACCGACATTCCGTCGCGTGATTAAATGAGCCGCCGGCCATCGCGATATTGCCGACATCTTGCGAATACGCGCAAGGGCCACCCTTGTTATATTGGAAGACGATGTTATTAACGTTTCTGACATTACGAAACTAGATAAGCATGTGTAAGACAACAATTAGGATTGTTTATTTCTTCATATAGATTCACACTTTTTCGCACATAGTAGTTTAAGTAAGTGGGCAGTTAGAAAGAACTTAGTCAAGACACTTTTTTCTTCGTTGTTTGTTGAATGGCGGAACTTTGTTTTATGTACCAGAGTGGAAAAATGATAATAATATGTTTAATAATTCCGCTGAGTGACAGTTGAGTCCGTCGCAGATACTGTGCTACAGCTTCGTATAAGACGTCTTTATTTCTTATTTGAAAAAATAAATGTGTTAAGCCATCGTAACGCAGTGGGATAGCGGCTGACTCTAATTGGCTGTGGGTTCGATTCTATTTCTCCGCTCTGGTATCAAAGACAAAGGACGGAGTTGTTTTTCGCCATTCAAGTCGTAATCTTTCGGTTTTGACCAAAGTAAAGTGACTCTCACGCTCTGCCCTCAAAAATGGTTAACTGTCCGCTAAAGCAAATATTAGTATTCTACTTTTTTTTTATTTTTATAGCTTCACGCTGTATCCCGCACACAGCAGGGTAGGCAGAGGGAACCTAGTGTTAAGACATTCCGTTCCCCACTTTCCGCCGAATTCGGAGGCTTGCGTGTTAAGTGGCGCCACGTAGCCACGATTAAACGATTTTAGATTTAGAAAATATACCTTTTCGAATCAACATTCCCTAACCATCCAAAATATAATGTGAGCTGCTTTTAACTTGAAAAGTTGCTACAATGAAAGTCGTTAGAAGAAAGTAATTTATAAAACAAAAAATACAAATCCAATTATTGAGTTGACAAATTGCGTTGCTCTATTAGTTTTTGTATCGACATTGATTTACTGTGAAAAGAAGACGTAGCGGATTGTCTTTTATTAGGATAAATTCTTATACTTTTAGCATAGTTAAGGTTATTTTGTTTCTGGTATAGTTGTTATATCCAATATAGCCGACTCTGACCTTTCTAACTACTCTACCCAGAGAAAAGTTAGTGTCAAGACACACTGTTTTCCAATTTCCACCTAAATTCCATACAATGCATGTTGGATTGCGATAATTAAAGTTTAATAATAGTAAAATTTTTACAACTAAATTAATTAGAAAATTGTAAGTGCATTTAACTTTTAAAAGTGCCAACTTAATGTAGTCCTTTTGATTTCAATTCATCCATAATTATATTATAAATGCGAAAGTCTGTGTGTTTGTCTGTCACGCTTTCACGGGTAATCTGCCGGTCCGATTTAGAGGAAATTTAGAATGAAAGTAGTAAAAGTGACTGGGTCTAAAATAGGCTCCTTATTTTTTCAAAAATCAACCTCTAAAGGGTTGAAATAGGAGATGAAAGTTTATATGAAAAATCTAAACAGCTTGACCAATTGTAATTAATTTTGGCATAAATATAGTTGATAATCTAAGCTTAGCTCTAGCGGTGGTTAGACGGCGTTGAGCAAGACACGAAAGCCCTCGGAATTAGGAGTTGGAGGCAAGAAACCCAAAACAGAGCTGGCTGGAGAAGATTACTGGACCAGGCCAAGGCCCACCCGCGGCTGTAGAGCCTGTGATGATGATGATGAATCTAAGCTTAAACATAGGCTACTTTATTTTTGCGCCCTCGAGGGTTGCAATATAACGAAAAAGTTGACGCGGCGAAGCCGTGAGGGGCCCGCCAGTATTTCTATAAAATATTCTCGCGTTTTTGTATTTGATTGATACATTTAAATTTAATATGTAATAGCTTTTTTATATTAGCATTCTTCTTCTTCCTGGCAACTATCCCAGCTTTAGCCAGGGTCTGCCTTCCTGCTCAACCTCCTCCACTTTGCACGGTCTTTGGCATCCTCGGTGGTAAGTCCATTGGCTCTCATATCCTGCTTCACGGTGTCCTGCCATCGCTGCCTTGGGCGTCCTGGGGGTCTTGCTCCAGGGACAGATATATCGAGGCAAATTCTTCCGACATAGTTCTCAGGCCGGCGTGCAACGTGACCATACCATCTCAGGCGACTCTCTTGAAGCTTATCCGCTACGTCACGGACACCAAGACTACCTCGGATAAATATGTTGCGTATGCGGTCAGCCCGCGTAACGCCACACATCCACCTCAGCATCTTCATCTCCGTGACGTGAAGCTGCTGAGTGTGCCTGGACAGTGCTGGCCAACATTCGTTGTCATATAAGAGCTGTATTAATCATAAAGCTTCTCAAGCTCGTCGTATACTTAATTACTTCTTGAAACTCAACCTTATTTTATTTATTGAGGTATTTTTAGTCTTGGCGCATAACATTTTTTTTAGCAAATACAATTTTAATGATTAAGATTCCAAATTTAATCTTTTAAAATAAAACTATTTTAACCAGATTCATCGCTCATATTTTGGCATTCGCAAATACATTACTACTGTAATGTATTCAAAACGTTAAGGTTTCAAAAATGTAGTTTTGAATACCAAAATATAAATTACCTTTAATTCGATTAAACGTATATCTGCGTATATCTATATTTTTATAACTATTTTTATTTAAAATTTGTTAAAATTACGAAAGCTAACATACTAATATTATTAGACTTTATACTGCTTAATCCTCCTACATGATTTAAAATTCAATATGAAATTATTTACTTCTTGAAATTTAAATTATTGATTCATAATCGTTTTATTTCGAGAACGGAGTAATTTATCACTAAATATTATGTAAGCACAATATACAGTAGATGTTAGAAGCAAAAAAACAATAAGTAGTTTATATAAATATCAAACATTTGAAACTACTGGCATATTCAATAAAGAGTTGGCATAGCAGTATGTATTCATATTTAAAGATATCACAACCTTTTATACATTTCAAAAATGAAATACAAAACATATTATTAAAAAACATATAACAAAATTCACATAAAAAATTATAACAATATAAATAAAATATGAACATTTTTAATATACAAAAAAAAAAACTAAAGATTTCCCAACGAATCTTGAACAAACAGCCATTATTCATATCTGTTGTATTATAGCTAAATTACATGTATTTATTATGAAGGCAAACATTTAAGACAAAGCGGTGGAAGCTGAAGGAACATTTTTCAGAGTAACAAAGCGTATATTGGAGAGGTTCCACAAAAGCCACCCGGCGGGCGACGCTACGGTAGTGATGTGTGTTAACGTCTTATATTTTTTTTATTGTATTTTTGACAATTTTATTTTGATGTTAAATTATTTTATGGTCTATGTTTTTGGTATTTGAAAATATATTTGTAGATTAATAAATTTGTTTGTTTTGTGTAATTTTATTTTTAACGTTGTTTTTGAAAATATAAATTACAAGTAATTAGACACTTTTTATAGATATAACGTTTTGGAATTGGATACAAGGACATAGGACAAGGACTCAAGAATATGAAATTAGTTCGGACTATTCGTTAGTTCCATAATTTCGGCTACGGATATTAGATTTTTGAAGAATGTTAGTATTATTCATTTCTTTGAGTTTGATATTTCTTTTCATTTGACTTCCCGTGTCAAAATTATCTTAAAGTTTTATTTAGACTTCGGCCACGTCGTTACGTTTAATTTTTCATGTGGCTGTCTGATAGTTTCAACGAAATTCTCCGATTGTTTTTTATAAATATGTTATTTTTTGTTATTTTATTTGCCTATTTCTACACAACAAACACGAAAATAAAAAATAAATAACACATCAAAAATCCATCGATATCGACATTTTAAACTCTAGCACAACACTAACGACTGACTCAGCTCCACCCAAGTGCCTCATAGTTACATACGTAGGTGTAATTGTTTGCAAGTACATTTTTCTTTGAGGTTACTCTCTATTAAACTCAAAGTCAAATAGGACGCAATGGGCTTAAACCACAAAGGTGTAACAGATGAAAGGGGATGTTAATTGTTCCTCAAATTATTATGAATTTGATACACGGCTCAGTCAAAGGGAGAAATTACACTGGCATACGAGAGTAGTTGCTGAACTTTGATCTTCGGTATGCCTAAGTATGGGTCTAAATGATTTATTAAGTGTTTTATACTAATTTTTCTATTTTAATATACACGATGTCAAGTTTTCGTCTGACACTGGTGTGGTTTGCATTGGTGGATGGATGTCGTTTTGTTGGAGCTGGTTGTAGGTTCGATTTCGGTTTTTCGGTGAATTACCGAGATTGATGTTAGGAGAAAAGGTTAAGATTTGTTTGTAAAGTTATGTTTTGGGTTATAGTAATAAAATATTTTTTGTATATATTAAAAAAATATATATATTTTTTTAAGAGTTTAGGTATTTTATATGTTTATTGTTTTATTTTATTATATCTGTAAAGATTTATAATATTATATTATAGTTTTATAAGTTATAATATTACATATTGAGGGAATGTCAAAAAAAAATTTTTTTTTAATAATCGTCGTCATAATAAATTGAATATTTTTAAAATGTCTAGAACTAATTTCAAAATATCCTGCTTTATCTAAGCATAATAAACGCCGTTATTTGATTCTTTCATATTTTTCTTGCATAGCAGAGTAGGCATAGAAATATAGATGTTAAGAGAATCCATTCATTTCTCTCCGCTTGAATTTGAAACATTGTGTCTTTTATATCAATTGATTTATTTATATAAAAAAAATATAAGCTTAGTTTGTTAAATTGACACTTTTATTAGCAATTGTGGATGATCTCTTAACAATAAATAATTTTATTTCATCATCATCAAAGGCACTACAGCCGCGGGTGGGCCTTGGCCTGGTCCAGAATACCCCTCCATTCTACCCTATTCCTGGCTTTCTCCTTCCAATTCTTTACGCCCAGAGTCCTCAGGTCTTGCTCAACTCCATCCAACCATCTGAGTTTGGGTCTGCCTCGATTTCTCCGACCACCCGGTGACCACCATTCAACAAGGTCTTAGGTGTTCTGGATTCACTCATTCTCTCCACATGTCCGGCCCATCGTAAGCGTCCGATCTTAATAGTGTTTATTATGTTGGGTTCATTATACATGTGGTAGAGTTCGTGGTTGTACCGAGTTCGCCATTGTTCATTTTCCAACATTGCCCCGAATATGCGTCTTAAGATTTTGCGCTCAAAAACAAGTAGTGTGTTCGCGTCCTTTTTGCTCAGCACCCAACTCTTTGTAATAATTTTATTTGCTTTTATTTAATTGCTTTTTATCATTACATTTTATGTAATGATTTATAGCTATTCGTATTGATCGGTACCTAATGCATGTCGTTAGTAAATAAAAATATTCAAAAAATCTTTCACGCAAGATATAGTTGTAATTAATTTAAGAAATAACCCTTAAATTATTCACCTACCGATAACGCCTTCAAAAACAGCTGATGCTCTTCAGATGGCTAGACCGACTTTTACTAAACACAGCTTAGAACACTTTTAAACATTTTTAAAGTGTTATTCCACACTTAGGAAAATTGAAAAAGACATTTAAAGAAAACGTATAAAAATTTGAACGCAGCGGGATTCGAAACCGCGCCTCCTGAACTGTCCAGGCGCTCTCACCACTGAGCATGCGTTGAACGCATGGTTCAAATTTTTATACGTTATCTTTAAATGTCTTTTACAGCTTAGAACAATTGCAAGGAAACAGGCTGTGTAGTAAGAAAAACGCATGGAAATGGATCCATCCTTTTCAGAGCTACTATGAAATGGCAGACATACAAACACCAACGTCAAATTTATACTATTTCTTGTGTTGGGTGCTAAAAAATGGTATTGAGTTAAAACCAGTAACATCTATACTAATATAAATGCGAAAGTCTGTATGTCGAATAATATCCCACGAATATTTACTGTCTGATTTGGATGAAATTCGGAAAGAAACTAATTAACGATCCAGAGTCAAACATTACCTTTTTTTTCAAAAATATTCCCCTTAAAGTTTGAAATAGAGAATGAAAGTTTTTATGAGAAATCTAAACCGCTTGACCGATTGTAATGAATTTTGGCATAAGCATAGTTGATAACCCAGAGTTGGGTTAAAGTTGAAAAAGAAGGCAATATCGTTATATTCGCGCGTTTCGTTAAACGCGGTAGTATTTGATATTTTCTTTAATTTAGTCGAAATAATGTATTAATTTCTCTGGACGGCCGTTGAATTTATACACATTAATCGTATGTTATATACATCCGACGCATTATTAAGACTATTATACTCGTATAAGTAGATTACCATCATATTATATAAGTAGCTTTTTCTTATATTAGTAGCTTTTTCTCGCACAGAGAGTATAAACAAATAGCAAGTACCCTTCTATGATTTCCGCCTTAATTAAGACATTGAGTGTCAAGTAGGTACAAGGCGGAAACTAATAACGTCGATGCCCTGCCAAGGCAAATAATATTTAAAATCAAATGGATATTTCGACGACTGGATTTGAACCTATAACCAATCGTCTTTATATTTAGACGCTGTCCCACTGCGCCTTTATGGACTCTTCTTGGTTATATATATATTTTTATTAGCTTCACGCTGTATCCCGCACACAGAAGGGTAGGCAGAGGGAACCTAGAGTTAAGACCACCGTTCTCCATTTTCCGCCGAATTCGGAGGCTTGCGTGTTAAGTGGCGGAACTTAACGCCGCGCTTTACCTCGACACCAGAGTGAAAAAAATGGAATTATTAAATACATCCCACTCCTCGAGTGAGAATCGAACCTACAACCAACCGTTTACAGTAGCAGTAGTCACACGCTTGTGCCACTGGGCCACGACTGGCCACTTGGTTACTTATAAAGTTAAAAATAACAAATACTCGTAATACTTCAATTAAAATTAAATTTTAATTTATGTTTACATTCACCATAGTAGCCCCATCATTAACGATGGAGTTTCTCACAATAAAAATCCCATAAGCTCCACTAAGACGCTTACCCTTAGTGTAAATATTTACTAACGTCATGTGTTTACTGTGATTTTGTTGGATTAGATGATTTGATACTAAATATATGTAGAAGTTTTTGGACTTAAAACATTTGTAATGTTTCTAGGCCTTGATAAGACAAATGGCGGCGTTAAGTTCTGCCATTTAACACGCATTCTTTCGGATCTGGATGGCAATTGTAGAATTAAGAGACTTACCACTAGGTTATCTTAGTCTACCTTGTCACGAAAGCAAGCAAGGCAAGAAAGCAAGTTGTATACTAACTTTCAACTAAATTATTGGACTACAAAAATCTCTATAGGTCCGTAAATATAAGTATTTTGACTTATGTAAAAGATCATTACATTAAAGTAATAGATATAAAAGATTTGTAGGTTATTTTTTGTTACATTATTTATTTGTTTTACATCAGACAAATGTGTCTCAATGGTCAATACTCCATACTATGCAAATATCTTCTTATTAAGTAGGGCTACTTACAACAATTCTTATTTTTTTAGATTTTCTAATATTACTTAGAATTAGACTTATGATAACAACGTTCCCAGATTTTTTTATAGCTTTACACTTTTTTCCGCCTGAAAAGGTATTTGGAGAAATGAAATCAACATAAAGTGGGACTAAGAGAAAGACTTGCCAAAGCGGAGAATGAAAATAATAATTTAGACAGTCATTATATAATCATGAATGGCCAGTCGTGGCCCAGTGGCACAAGAGTGTGACTGTAAACGACTGGTTGTGGGTTCGATTCCCACTCGAGGAGTGGAAATTATATTTCCATTTTCTTCGCTCTGGTGTCGAGGTAAAGCGCGGCGTTAAGTTCCGCCACTTAATACGCAAGCCTCCGAATTCGGCGGAAAGTGGGGAACGGAGTGTCTTAACACTAGGTTCCCTCTGCCTACCCTGCTGTGTGCGGGATATAGCGTGAAGCTATTTAATTTTTTTTTAATTATATAATAATAATTGAAAGTCAATAAATAATAATAATTGAAAACATTAGTAAAATTTAAGAGATGAACTTACACTGCAGTTAACAATGAATTAATTGTTAATTGTGATTTTCACACAAACAACAAAAAAATGTACTGGTCATCTCCTATAGTAAAACAAGTATTTTTTTTCAAATGAAAGATCCTTTGTGTTATAGATATTGAATGTATATGATACTTTTTTTAAATTTATTTATAGCTTCTCGCTATATCTCGCACACGAACCCACAACCAGTCGTTTACAGTCACACGTTTGTGTCACTGCGCCACGACTGGCACCCTAGTATATTATACTTAATACTTGAAATAAGTGAGGAACGAAATGTCTTAGCACTAGGCTCCCTCTGTCTACCCTGCTGTGACTCTACCAAATAATATTGCTTCACAAAGCAATAATATTACGTAGAATCCGTGCAAAATGCAAAAATGCTGTTATTTACATTGAACAAGAATTAAATGCACAAGTTTTTTTTTAATAATTTACAATTCAAATTTAAACCGTCCTAACTCTGGGACTATCTCGATTTAATACATAATTTCAAATTCAATGGTTTAACACGGATTGGTTAAATTGAAGTGTCTTGACTGTTGTTTTTTTTACTATTTTGCTACTCTCCCGTGGGGGGACGGGTTAAGAATACAATGCCCCTCCGCTGCTGGGTAGCGTCCCGTAAAAGGCGGGTAACCCAGTAGTTTGGTGGTAGGAGATTCGTTCTCCGACTGGCTCGCGACCACTATCATGTCAAAGACGAACTGCCAAATATCTTATGATGAGTTCCGGTTCGATGGCATGTAAGCCAGCTCTCCCTATTCCCACTATTCCCATCCTTCCTTCTGTCCTACATTCCCAAGGCTGGCAACGCATCCATAACTTTATTGTTGTGGATGTCTATGGGCGAAGGTAACCACTTAACACCAGGTGGGCCTTCAGCTCGTTTGCCTCCTTTATTCCATAAAAAAAAACAGAGAAAGGCACATAACATTGAGCCGCAAAAATACAGAGCTATTATTATTACCACGGTTATAGAAATAATGAATTCGATTCGACGATTCAATTCCGATTTCAGGGAATGATAATATTTACATTATTTACGTTTCGATTATTTGCTATGACCAAGCGCGGCTTTAAGATTGGCTACTGGATATGTAATATTTCAATTGTTATATTCAATTTCATATTCTTTTTGTTAATGATTAATTTTTAATATCACTAATCTTTGTTTTTTTTAGCTTCACGCTGTATCCCGCACACAGCAGGGTAGGCAGAGGGAACCTAGTGTTAAGACACTCCGTTCCCCACTTTCCACAATAAAGTACTTATTCATACTATAACATTAAAATATTGACCTACAGGCCTCATACATGTCGAAACATATGCGAACAAACAATAAAATTATATTCATATTTAATAAAACATATAAGAGGCGATATCGATTAGAAAACAAACAATATTTATTGCTCATAAAGCTCCCTTACGAACTACAATACGTATTATCCTCAACTACGCCATCTGCCAACTGAAGATGGAAAAATGTATCAAAAATCATGCGATTTTTTACTTTAATAGTGTAATTTTAAGATCGTTTTTTATTTTTTTATTTATATTCGACGGTAAGAAGTAGAATGTAAAGTCAAACTGGTGGGCATCCTCGCGGGTGGCCTTTGCCAGCTGTGATGTCACCTTTAGGGGCTCTAAAATGTTATTTGTAGATAGAAATTGGCTATAATGTTCTTGTTGTTATATAATTAATAAATGTAATATAACAAAATTATTTAATACATGTTATTTATAGAATAATATTTATTATCTTTATATATAAAGCACTTTAAGCCTTTTCTCTTAAACTAGGGTAGTAAGAGAAAACTTAGTGTACACTCAATTTATCACTAAATTTAAAAGTGAATTTAATGATTAGTGGTATATGAAGACACTTTATTAAAGTTAGGACTAAGTTTTTTCCAACATTAGTAAAATATTTTTATTTTTTTGTAAAGATTTCCATATAGCAGAATATTTCATACAATTTCACCCTCTTTTATACTTAAAATATTTTTCTTAAACAAAGATATAGACTAAACAAACAAAAAAAAATGTTTTTCAAAAGCGCCATTTTAGTGTTTTAATACATAGGAATTGATGTCGCTATAATCTGATTCATTAAACACTTGCATAGGACAAGTGCTCTAATAGGATTAGTTGTTTGAAGCGATTATACCTTCAGCGAAGGGAGATTGATAAATTTACTGCTAATTTTTTACATTATTTTTTATCTTATCAAGCATTAGTACTAGAAATCTTTTCATATACCTACATTTAAAAAGCAATTAAATTAAATAGCTTCACGCTATATCCCGCACACAACAGGGTAGGCAGAGGGAACCTAGTGTTAAGACACTCCGTTCCCCACTTTCCGCCGAATTCGGAGGCATTGCGTGTTAAGTGGCGGAACTTAACGCCGCGATTTAACTCGACATCAGAGCGAAGAAAATGGAAATATTAAATATTTCCACTCCTCGAGTGGGAATCGAACCCACAACCAGTCGTTTACAGTCACACGCTTGTGCCACTGGGCCATGACTGGCCACATAAAAAGAATTAGGTATTATATTTTATGCCTTAATAACATTAAATTATATTTATCGACTTCGACCCGTTTACTGCCTAATTGTTTCGTTATGTTGCAACCCTCAGGGGTCGATTTTTGGAAAATAAAGTATCTTTGACCTTCGATTATTAACTATATTTATTTCAAAATTCATTACAATCGGTCAAGCGGTTTAGTTTTTGCATATAAACATTCATCCTCTATTTCAACCCTTTAGCGGTTTTTTTTTTAAAAAATAAGTAGCCTATGTTAGACCCTTAGTTATTTACTACTTTCATTCTAAATTTCATCCGAATCGGACCGGTAGATTAGCCGTGAAAGCGTGACAGACAAACACACAGACTTTCACATTTATAATATGAGTATGGATGAATACCAGAATGTAATTTTTGTTATTTTTCCTTATTTTTCAATTCACAAAAATATTTAATATATAGGGTATACAGTACCTAGTACAATTATAGGCATTTATTAATGAGTCTATATTAAAATATTATCTTAGCAAATAAAATGACGATTTCATGATTTTGATTTGATACCGTAACGTTTGGCGCTCCGTTCTCTCTGACTACCCCGTAAGGGATACAGCGTGAAGCTAAGAAGAAGAAGAAATGATTTTGATTCTCTTTTTAGTAAGCTCATATTTATAGCAGTAGATTTGTAATTTTGACTAAATCAATGTAAACGGTTTTACTGAAAAGAGCCAATTGAACTTAGCAGAAGTTAATTTTTCACTTTATCTAATGAAATTGAACCAATCGTGGTGAAGAGAGAAAGCATGTGAAAGACGCAATTCATTATGAGTCCGATTCCCATTTGAGGAAGTTGTTAGGTATATTTAATTTATTTACAGTTATGAAAACTTATAACATAATAAGCGAGCCGCGCTGAAATCTCAACGCTTCTCGATCCAGTAAAAATTAAGAACGGAGTCTTTTGCGCTAAGGTCTCTCAGACTACGCTATGCGCAGAAATGTTAAAAAACCATTGGTAATTATTAAAAAATATAGATAATAAAGTAAAAAAAAAAATTATAATAAGATAACTCGCTTAGGTAATTTAAAGCGTCATTTTAGTTTTGAGTCATGTAAATGTAATTTAAGAATTGTAATCAAAGAATTAAGGAAAAATAGGATACTAGACCGAGTGTCAGTACTGTTTAAGTATTTAAATAAAAAAAAGTAAGAAATTCGAACTAGCTCCCACAAATTAATCAAACTAAATCCACCACTGAACCAGATGCTGATCATCCTACTGTACATATAAATTTTATAGATAGATAATCTACAGTCGTTTTATAACATCACGCCCTAAACATTTAAAGGAATGGGGGTGCGTTGTTGATGCCACCGCAATTCATAAATAATGGTATTAGGAGATATTAGAATTTGTCACTCGATATTGCTTTATTGCAATGACATGTGGGTAAACAATTAATTTAATACTGTTATGCATATATTTGAAAGTATTATAAGAATTGGTTATCATTTTATTATTTTTGCTCTTTTACTCTGGTGAATAAGATAAAGCGCGGTCTTGAGGTCAAGCGTGGAACCACCGTAGTGGAAACTTGGGCATACCCACAATCTCTAATTTTTTGGTCTTGACACAAGTTCACTGACTTACTTACTATACCGGATTTCAATATGGTGATATTATCTTAATAAAATAAAAATATATCCGTGTTCATGTATTTTTACTTTTATTTCGCCGATTTTACGGTGGCTATGACCACAAACTTTAATAAGGGCTGGATCCGTTGTGATCCGCCACTTAACGCGCAAATTCGGGTGTAAAGTGGATAACGGAGTCTCTAGGTTCTCTCTAATTACTCTGCAATGCTGGTAAAATGTCTTGACTAGGAGCACACCCAGCCCTAGAAAACGGTTGTGGTCATAGCCATCTTCAGTTAGCCAAGTGCGAGCCACAATAATTACAATTGAGAAACTCAAACTACTTAATTGTTGTTTTTTTTTGTGGCGATACAATGATATAAAATGCCAGGTAACTAGACGAACTTGTGTCAAGATCAAAAAATATGACGTCATAAATCAGTTGGGGTTGTGGGGTTGTGACCATGCCCATAGTGCCCACAACTTGACTCCACTATGCCTAACTGCTCTCTACACCACTACGTAGGATAAAGCTTGAAAGTGCACGTTATTATTTTTATGGTTATGTTAACTTGAATGTTTTTCCATGTACCTATGATATGATCAACTTAAAGTTCTGCTTGCAGGTTTCACACAACGTTTCGTTTCTGCGTAGTTAAGAGATCTTCTTTTGTTTTACCTACGCTTCTTTCTTAATTTGCAGGATACGTGAAACGAAAGTGAGATTTGAACCTACAACTGTCACGTGCAGAAACTATACACTCTATGTTACAAAGCACACATAATATATAAATACTTATAAACTTTTATTGCAGCTTCACGCTTTTTCCCGGGTAGCAGATAGGTACGGTTAGCAGAGCTCCGTTCTCCTCTTCTCAATGCCATGATTTGTCTTCGGCTACTAAATCTAGACCGGAGAATACAAATAATTTAAATATAATCATTATTTCGCCTCCAGCAACATTTTCCCGAGCGGAAATCGAACCTACAACCAATCTCGCTTACAGTCATACTATTGCCATTCCCACTCGTGTAATCGAACTGAGCAAACAATTTTAAATGGTGGTTTTGTCATATTAAATCTAAGTCGATTTAATAAACTTGATTTATGAAACGGATAAATGAATGGTCAGTGACATAACATTTTGCTGTGGTCACTGTGAGAAAAATGCGAATGAAAGTATAATAATATTAGTTAAGAAATATCCTTTATATTAAATACACAAATATTTACATTTTGTTGTATTATCTTTACAAATAAATAAAATGGAAATAACCGTTTATTACAAATGCATATGTATGTGTACACGGTACATATACCGTACATATACATTTTTGTCTGTCTTTCTGTTTTTTCGGCTGGAACGGCTGTAACGATTTTAACGGCAGATAGGTGATATAATGAGGATTAACTTAGGCTTATTTCATTTTATTTTTTTTTTGTTAAAATCGACGCCCGTAAAGTCGCAGGGACAGCTAGATTATAAATAAAACAGTATTTGAGTATTTCGTAATTCGTAGCTATCATCGTCTATTTAAACTAAGTTTAAACTTTTTTATTAAAAAATATAGATTAGATACGATGACTATTATACGCGTATAAGTAAAGTAAAACTAAGATAATGTTTGCCATTTTAATTAGCCAATTTTAATTTGATTATAACTTCCTATTAGGCCAAAAAAGATCTACTTCCATTATTATTAAGCGTTTTTCGTTTTTAGTGATTTTAATTTCACTTTCATAAAAGAATAGTCGATACCGAAATCAAATACCGAAATCAAATAAACTATATAAGTAACAATTTATAAAAAATATTCAACGAACAAAACATCACTTCAATAGTTTAATGATAAAATCTCTATATAAAAACCATTCCGATAAAACAATGGCACTCACAAAAATAATACACAGAACTTCGAAACTTTAAATGGCATGAAATCAAATAAAAAACTACGATATACAAATAATTGCGTTAACTCGCTGCACTTGTGTTAAACAATGGGTTTATTGGCGCCAAAATCAGGGTGCATACGCACTTGACCATCTGTGAATGTGGAATACTATTCGATTATTTTTAATTTTCATTCTTTAGTTTGTATGGCAAAGGTTTTTTGAGTTATGCCAAGATGGATGCGGGTTTTTTGAATTTGTTTATGATTTCGTTTGAAGTTGTACAGTTTATTCTTTTGTAGGTACAAATGTTATCATTTCTATATTTATTTTGATGTGTTTGTAAAACATAATTATTAGGTATATCGAATTGTTTTACTTGAGTCACGTATAAGAAAAATATGATTTTGAGAATTGTTTACAATCATTGGGTAACAATGATGTTGGTGCTGATGGATTGTAATGAAAACACTGATAGGTAAATAGGATTTTCTTTTATTTATATACTTTTCTATTACACATACGTATTTACGTATATATAGAATTCGAACTTAAAAAAATAAGTACCTCCTATCATTCTACATTGTTCAGATATTATTAATATTACACGTATGTTCAGTTTTTAAAATATGTAAAGAAACATTAACTCCTTTTTAATATCACAAGGATCCTAAACTTTATGTAAACTTTATAGTCAATCTAAATTTCCAATAATTTACCCGGTAGACCCAGCGGTCAAACATTAATACATTTTATAGCCGGCCGTTATTGCCGATTTGTAGTGCCCATTCGAGAGTTATCGAGGGTGGAAAGGATTATACCATTACAATAAAGGGTGGTTAGATTTAATCACCGCTGCCAGGGCTTTGTTCTGAATAGTTAAGTTTGGCACAATCGATTATTCCTAGTGAATTTTCAGTCTTTTGTCTACTTAAATGGGATATCAAAAGGAATTTAGCAGGTAAGTACCTGTTCTAAAATTAAGAACTGCTATTGGTATCTTATTAAATATTCTCCAAATAACACAAATGTTTTTAATATAAATATTAAACTTCAAAAGTAAAACTTCTAAATTACTGGTTTAATTACTTAATTGATATGCTTATTGAAATTATGTTATCTTTACAATTATGTTTGATTATTTTTATAATTATATCTTAATATACTTTATATACTAATTTCATGAGTGTTTTGCTTTCAATTTTCACAAATAATGTTTAATACAGGAAGCGTTTTGTGTCATTATCAGTGGCTCCATCTTGTATTAAAAATTGGAACAACAAAATTGTTGCCAAAAATAAAAATTAAAGGAATTTTAGCACATTTTCGTACTTTTAAGTTTACGTCATGCATGACATTGACATTTGACATTACAAAATTCAATATGACAGCGTTGTGACCTAACGTAATCGAATTAAATAATCCACCATAAATTCTTATCATGAAAAAATGACTGAATAGTAATTTTCAAATAGTACAAATTAAAACAAGGTTCAAATATGTGGCAATTAATGCATATGCAATCCTGCCAGCTAATGCGACAGCGGTTCGTCTACCTAACTGATAACAAGTTTAAAATATATAAATTGTGATATAAATCTAATATTATTAATAATTTAATGTTGTTTTCAGATTGATGACGCTTAAAAGCAATGCTCACCTGACAAATATTGTGAAAACTAAACCATCTGCAGCAGTAAAACGTTATATTTCAAATGTTAAAGCTGTAGCAGAAAAGGATGTTAAATCTAATGTTTTACTATTATGTAGTCCTTGGAAACTTTGTACTGGCGTTAGTTTAGGGTTAGCAGCACGATTATTGTATACTAATGGCGTAGTTTATTGTAAGGCACTTCCCTCTAGAACTATACAGCGTAGGCCCAATGTTAATGATGATAGTGCTAAATTTGACTGGAAAAGGTTCTGGGAATATCTTTTACCACATAAGTGGCTTTTAGCTGCTGCTGTCGCTGTGAGTATATTGTTCCTAACTGCTTATCGCAGACAACATTGATTAAATATATTGCTGTAAGTTTAGTAAGTATTTAAATGTTAAATGTAAATGGATATAAGTTTTTAATATTATAAGCAGATCATTTTATATTATTTTAAAACCTACTTAAAGTTTAATATTAAGAAATGACATTTTAAGTTTAAGATTAAAAAATAATAAAGAATTTTTAATAATTAAAAAAAATATTGTAAGTTTGATATTGACATGTTTTATTGTACTTTTTCAGTCAGCTTTAGCAGTTGCCTTCCTAAATGTGTACATTCCGGCAATGCTAGGAGTTATAGTGAATATATTGGCCGGTATGAGGTCAAATCCTTCTGTGGATTTTTTAGAAGAGATAAAGGTGCCAGCTCTAAAGATGATTTCTTTATATATGGGACAAGTAAGTTAAAAGTTATCATGTATACTTTACAAATACTCTTTCTATATTATTACCATTCTATATGGGTAAAAAAGATCCAAGGTTGTTAATCCTTTTAATATTTTAAAATATTTACGACATTTATATGATTAAAGTTAAGGCCATTGTGGTGCAGTGGAACAGTGTCTGAAACTCAGTGAAATTATCATGATATAATTATTTTCTTTTTCTCTTCTGGTAAAACAAGTCAAAGTGCATCATTGAGTTTCACCACCATGCAACATTTTTTTTTAAATATGCAAGAAATTAAAAATATATATAAACATTTGTTTTAATGAAAATCAAACATAATTCATGAACTTACACAAGATCTTAGGACCTTATATTCTAGTACTGAATAATGTCAGTACTAGACATTAGTAAGTTATTACGCCTGCATCTATGTTTGTATAGACTATGAAACATTACCAGTCCCATATGAATTTAGAGAAGTTCTCTATTGATCTTTGATTCCTTATATATATACGAGATCCTAACAGATCCTTAACTTCTTATAACATATAGACTGTATGTCTATGTATTGTGAAACTTTTATAACCAATGTTAAGTGTTTGCTTTTCAAACTTTTTTAACATTAAATATGTGCTCAGCTGCTCAGCTCTTCCCGCCATGCAGAGCAAAGAGGCAGTTACTAGTATATGTATTTTACATGTAAAAACATATATCACATGTATCATAGTGTGTCTAATATTTATTTTATTAATGAAAGACAGGTTTTCTGCACTGTTTTATATGCAATATACAATTTAATTATGTGTCATTTCATACTTTCCTGTCTGCAAGTTATCTTAAAAAGTGTTTCAAAGTTTTTATTTACTTTAGGTAAATAAGATAATAATATATGACAATTACTTATATATATGATAATAATATACATATATTTCATTTTTCAGGCAATGTTCACATTCTTCTACATTCATCTCTTAGCTCAAGTTGGTGAAAAAGTAGCAGCACAGATGAAACAAGACTTGTTTGTGTCAATACTTCAACAAGATATGGCATTTTTTGACCGAGAAAGGACTGGAGAACTTGTTAATAGGTAATTTTTTTTATAGCTTCATGTTTTAATCACAAAACAGGGTAGTCAGAGACAATCTAGTGTCAAGGCACTCTGTTCTCTTCATTCTGCTGTAATATGAGACATAAGGTATTGAGTAGAGGAACTACACCAGTTGCTTTGTCATATCAGAACAAAAGAATAAGTATAATATAAGAAAATATCATTTATTTTGCATAATGGTCCTTGTTGTGAGATGTTTGTTACAAAAGCTATTCATAAAGTTAGAGAATGTAAATTTTTATAAACATTAATTTTAATATTTATAGTAAAAATAAAGTGAAAATGGGGGACGGAGTGTCTTATCACTATATTCCCTCTGCCTACCCTGCTGTGTGCGAGAGTGCTACAGCATGAAGCACCTCCCAGCGTGAAGACGCTCTGTTCCCCATTTTCCGCAGAATTTTGGAAGGATTTTGTGCTAAGTAGCAGAACTTAACACGGCGCTTTGCCTCGATAACGAGAGAAGGAAATGAAAATAATAAATAATAACTTTTCATTCCTCCAGTGGGAATCGAACCCACAACCAGTCGCGTTTACAGTCACACTTTGTGCCCCTACGGTCTGATTGGCCTCATGAAACCAATCAGACCGTGGAGGCACAAACTCATAAGTTAGGCATACAAATATGTATGTATAAAACGATGTATGCGTTGCCTAGGCAACGCGCGTTTGACGCTTTAAGAGGTTGCTTCTAAGTTTTTTTTTTATTTTTTTATTTAGCTTCACGCTGTATCCCGCACACAGCAGGGTAGGCAGAGGGAACCTAGTGTTAAGACACTCCGTTCCCCACTTGCTTCGCTTGCTTTCGCTTACGCGTCTAAGTTTTATTATTATGTGTTTTCAGGATAACAGTAGACGTGCAGGATTTTAAAAGTTCATTTAAACAAACAATATCTGGTGGCCTAAGAGCAATTACACAAGTAAGTTATTTTTTCCTATTCGAGAATCAGAGTGATATATTTCTCCATTTTCCATGTTTTATTTTTTCCATTTATTTATAAAGGTCATTGTGACGTAGTAACATAAAGCCTGACTGTAAACGAGATTGATTGTGGACTCAATCTTCAACCGGAAGAATGATTGAATATTTAAAATATTTGCATTTTTATGCTTGCTTAAGATTATGCACGATTTTGAGTTCCGCAACTCAACAATATCTCAGATTGGGACGAAAAGTGAAGATCAGAGTATCTGAACACTAGGTTCTCTCAGCCTAAACCAGTTATGCGGTGAAAAGGTTGAAGCTTAAAAAAATATAATGGTAAAAACACATATAATCCTTTTTTTTTTAGCTTCACGCTGTATCCCGCACACAGCAGGGTAGGCAGAGGGAACCTAGTGTTAAGACACTCCGTTCCCTACTTTCCGCCGAATTATGAAGACATTGCGTATTAAGTGGCGGAACATAACGCCGCGCTTTGCTTCGACACCAAAGCGAAGATAATGGAAATATTAAATATTTTCACTTCTCGAGTAGGGATCGAACCCACAACCAGTCGCGTTTACAGGCACACTTACGTGTCACTGTGTCGCGACTGGCCTCGACGAAAGTTTATAAATACTTTTGATTTTATCCATACATTTTCTACATTTTATTTGTTTAATATTTCAGGTAGTGGGTTCAGCAGTCAGTCTGTTAGTAATATCTCCTCATCTGACAGGATTGACAATGCTTTGTGTTCCTTCTGTGGTTATTGGAGGAACGTTTATTGGATCTTTATTAAGAAAACTGTCGAGGGATGCGCAGGCGCAAGTAAGTTAATATTTTTTTTGGTATTGTAAACTGACTAGGGAAATAGAAAACGTATATATAATTATATACTTTTATACTTTTCCTTTAACTTTGTTAGTAAATAGTGATTTATGTATTTTTGGTTCATGTGTTTCGGTAAATAAGCTGTGTTTAGAATATTTGAAAGGACTTTTAAAACATTTTTAAACTGTTATTCCACACTTAGGACAATTGAATAAGACATTTAGAAAACGTATAAAATTTGAACTTTTTAACATTTCCATATAACATTTTATTTCATAAGAAAGAAAATGAAAAGAAAGGATCATTAATTAGAGATAGACGAATAAACAAGTAAATTTAGAGATCATACGCAGGTTCGAATCCCGCTGCGCTTTTATACGTTTTTCACGGAATTATTTTTTTTATTAATAAAAGGTTCCATATTACCTTTTGACTACCCAACCCATTAAAAACAAATAAAATAAAAATCGAATATGGCATTTGATTGTTTTTTTTTTTTATTTTTTTTAATAATAGATAGAAAAAGCCACACTAGTAGCAGAAGAAGCGATATCAAACATGAGAACAGTCAGAGCGTTTGCGGGCGAAGAGAATGAAGCGAAACTATTCGAGGAAGAATGCAAAGTCGCCGCTGAACTAAACATGGAGTTGGGTCTTGGCGTCGGTCTGTTCCAGGCCGGGACCAATTTGTTTTTAAATGGGTATGTTTTTTTTATCTTTATTTCTTTACTACTAGCTACTGAGGTATGTAACTGTTTTGTTATATTGCAACCCTCGTTGGTGGACTTTTGAAAAAGTAGCATATGTTTGAGCTCGGATTATCAATTATATTTATGCCAAAATTCATTACAATTGGTCAAGCGGTTTAGATTTTTCATATATACTCTCATCCCCCATCCCAACACCTAGAGCGTGATTTTTGAAAAAATAAATAGTCTATGTTTGACCCTCGATTATTAACTACTTTCATTCTGAATTTCATCAATATCGAACTGGTAGATTGACCGTGAAAACGTCACAGATAAACAAACAGACTTTCGCATTTATCATATACACCACATTAAATGAAAACACAGTATAGAACATCATACACAATGGTCTTTAGTTAGGTTACGGCGTTGAGTTACGTTTTTTGATATGCTATGAGTTTTCATTTTTTGATTTTGGTTTGAATGTGGGGTTTTGGTGCTTGGTTTTAATGTTCTGTTATGTGAGAAAGTGCGAAAAAAAAAATCTTTTTTTCCTTGTGTTGAGACAAACACCTTGGTGTGGGAGTACAGTTGCGGCATTTATAACATTGCTTCTAAAACTGATTGAAATTAAAAAGGGAGAACCTAGTGTTAAGACACTCTGTTTCCCATTTTCCGCAGAATTCGGAGGCATTGCGTGTTAAGTGGCGAAACTTAACCGCGATTTGCCTCGGACACTAGAGCGAAGGAAATGGAAATATTAAATATTTCCACACCTCGAGTGGGAATCGAACCCATAACCAGTCGTTTACAAGTTCGTTCACACGTCACACGTTCGTGCCACTGCGCCACGATTGGCCTCTATGACAGTTTCTATCTGTAATAGCTATTGGTTGTTGATTCGATTCTTACATATTAAATTTCTCCGTTCTGGTAAGTAACATAAAGCTAGGTATTGAGTTTCGCGACTTAACAAGGAATGCCTTAATATCAAACGGATAGTGAAGAAAGGAACGCAGCTTTTTTAACGAAAACTTTTAGATTTTTTTTAAATGCAAAAAGATCCAATATTTTTTTTTACAGCCCTTCATTTTACAGCCTTTGTTTGATGCTATTAAATTATTTACTAAAGAACAAGTTTAATTAAATTTATCATATTATTAAACACATTTTTAGGAAATGTATAAAGATTTGAACTGATTTTTTTTTAATTTGAACACTGAAATTGTCATGCGCTCGAACGCATGGCTTACCATCAAATTTGGGCAAGTTCCCAGAGGCGCGGGCTGGAATCCAGCTGTGTTTTGAATTATACAGGTGTTCCGATCTCTGAAGGCATTGCGTGTTCAGTGGCGAAACTTAACGCCGTGTTTTGCCGCAACATCAGAGGAAGTAAATGGAAATATTAAATACTCCAGTCCCTCGAGTGGAAATCGAACCCACAACCAGTCGCGTTTACGGTCATACTTCATGCCCCTGCGCTACGATTGGTTTAATTTTTAATTGTTATCAAACTTATTAAATACAAATTTTAATGTACTTTTTCCAGCATGGTGCTAGCGACGATGTTTTTAGGTGGTCACCTAATGTCTACAGGGCAGATGTCGGCCGGTGATGTTATGGCGTTTCTAGTTAACGCGCAAACTGTGCAGCGTTCTGTGGCGCAAATATCTTTACTGTTTGGCTCAGTGGTTAAAGGTGTGAGTGCTGGGGGTAGGGTGTTCGAGGTGAGTGGCATTTTTTTATATTTAAATATTTATGACCGAAAAACGTTACAATTTTATATTAAAAGGAATTTAACTCGCTCTGTATTAGAGTGACTATTTTCCAGCGAAAGTCTTGTCAAAATCAGTCCAGCCGTTCCAGAAATTAGCTGGAATAAACAGACATAATTTGTATTAAATGTAATTTTGGTATGCGTTTCGTGTAAATACACACGTATGCGTTTAGGAAAAAGTGATTATTTCAATATTACAAAAAAAAAAAACATTTTTATTTATTAATTTAGATAATATAAAAAAACAGTTTAATCCTTTTTTGGTCATAGCAGGGTATACTTATACTGTATGTTAGATGCGGGAATAAATATTTTCATAATACAACCAAAAAAAACGGGAATGAAAATAATTGTAGGGGAATAAAATCATTTCTTCGAGTCGAAATCGAACTCTTAATAATCGGACCCTTTACAAATTCCATGACGTTTTAGTATTTTTTTCGGCCTCACGCTTTTTCCCTCAGAGCACGGTAAAAAAAACTAGAGCCAAGACAATCGTGACATTGCGTGTTGATTGCCGGAACTCAACGCCGCGCTTTGATCTTCTTACCAGACCGAAGCGAAACATTCCACCGAATGTGAATCGATCCCACAGCCACTCTCGTTTACAGTCAGATGCTGAAACACCGCCACCAAGTGTTTATTTTTTTCTGTTCGTTTGAACTATATTTTTTTATTTTTTTATAATAATTTCTAATAAAGTTCGATTTTAAGGATATAATAATTTTTTACTTAGTTTCTAAGTTAAATACATATTGAAATAAAAATTATTATTAATATTAAACAATTTCTTTTACAGTATATAAATAAAAAACCACAAATGGACACTTCAGGTACGAAAACCATCAAATACCACGAGTTTCACGGTGATATTGAGTTCAAAGACGTCACTTTTGCGTATCCCACTAGACCTGAAGCTGTAAGTGTTTTTAAAGTCTCTAAATAAAAACAGATTAAAAAAATGTTTTTAAGTGTTATTCATAGGTACATGTAAGAAATATTTTTTATTATTAAAATATGTTAATTAATCTTTATAATAGGGTAGTCAGAGACAGAGAAACGTGTTAAAATGTGAAACTTAACACCTTACTTTGCCGAGTAAATGAAAATAATTTAAGATAAGATGTAATAAATTAGATATAATCATTCCCGAATTCTTTTCGTTTCTAAAATTCGAAGAACGGAGTGTCTTAACACTAGGTTCCCTCTGTCTACCCTGCTGCGTGCGGGATACAGCGTGAAGGTAAAAAAAAAATAACGATAGAATAAATTTGATAGAACGGAGTTTTTTCATACTGTTCTCTCTGATTACCCCTTTATGTGGGAAACAAGGTGTAGCACTGAAACTACACACTTGGGAATAATAATGATGAAATCAGTTCTATAAATTTTGTTTAAAATGAGCAAATGCAAAGTTTTTTGCCGACTTTTCTCAATAGAACCAACTTCCGAACCGGTGGTGGCTTCGGTTAGGACGATTAGGAAACGAAAGTCGAAACTGCTTGTAATACCCTTTTTTAATATTTTGATAAAGAATATTAAAAAAAAACACTTTTCGAAAACGTATAAAAAATTGAAGGCAGCGGGATTCGAACCCGCTCTTCTTGGACACCGTCCAGGCGCTCTGACCGCGTGCGCCATGCGTTCTATTACCAGCTGCGTCGAAATTTTTATATGCTTATTACAATTTATCTCTGTTGTTACCGTTTCCGTAGAGAAAATATTTTATTTTTGTATTCTTGTTTCCAGATAGTTCTACAGAATTTCAATTTGAAAATACCCGCTGGGAAGACGATAGCCATAGTCGGTACTTCCGGTAACGGGAAATCGACTATAGCTGCTTTATTGGAAAGGTAATTTTACTATATTTAGTTTAGCGTGTTTAGCTTCACGCTTTTTCCCGCGTAATAGAGTAGGAGATAACTTAGTGTTATGAAAATTCGTTCTCTACTTTTCGCTTGAAAATTTAATTTTAAAAACTTTACTTTTTTATTAGTATAGATTGTATTATAAAAGCATTCTTATATATGTAGATAACTAGTAGCCCGCTCGCAGCTATGCTTGCGTGAACTACACAAGTATTTCACTATAGGTACATAGACATCACATTAGAAACCTCTAAATTTATCAGTGTTTCTCTACTATATCATGCATGTATTATAAATATAAACCTTCCTGTTGAATCATTCTATCTATTAAAAGTAACCGCATCAAAATCCCTTGCATAGTCTCGATTTATTTATTTATTAAGGATCGTCAACGGAAGAAATATTACAATATGTTCAGATTAAATTAATTTCAAAAATAAACTATATATTTTTCCAATTACAGACAATCACAACATGCAATAATTAAATAAAGTGAAAAGTAAAAATTATGAACATATGAAAATTATAAAAGATAGAACGTTCAAATTAATACACTTAATTGTCAAAAAATAAAACATTTATTAAATATCTTGAAGAATAATAGTAATAAATAACTAAATCTAACTTGTGCCATCGGCCTGCGTCATAAATTTCCTTATTTTATTTTTAAATTCATTATTCGTGTCATTATCTATATATACAGACAGACGTGGGAAGCGACTTTGCTTTATACTATGTAAGGATATCACTATAGAGACGCAATTTTTTTTTTTTCAGGTTTTACGATATAAATGCCGGTTCAATAACAATAGATAATATAGACATAAGGGAGTTAGACCACCTCTGGCTCAGGGGCAGAGCCCTAGGGCTTATTAGTCAAGAACCAGTCCTATTTGCCACAAGTGTGAAGGAAAACATCAGATATGGACGCCCAGATGCTAGTGATGCTGAGGTGAGAATTTATTTTTTTTAGCTTCACGCTGTATCCCGCACACAGCAGGGTAGGCAGAGGCAACCTAGTGTTAAGACACTCCGTTCCCCTCGACTCTCCGAATTCTGACCATGCGTGAGAACATTGCGTGTTAAATGGCGGAACTCAACGCCGTGCTTTGCCTCCACACCAGAATAAAGGAAATCAAACATTTAAATATTTCTATTCCTCGAATGGGAATCGAGCCCACAATCAGTCACGCTTTATGTCCCTGCTACACGATTTATCTCTAGATTCAATATTGGTTAGTTCAAAACTTAGTTTGTTTTTTGAGTTCTGAATAAGACTTCATGCTATTTTTCAATAGAACAACGTTGTTACACGTTGGAATAGTGTTGAGTGGTAGAGGGAACCTCTACGTCGTGCTTTCTTTTAAATATTAGAGTGGAGTACTGAAAATAGTTCAAATATAACTATTTAGCTGACCGAGCATGGAACTCACAACCATTGCTTTTGCAAACGCTGCCACTGCGCCTCAATGGTTTCGACCATCTTGGTTTCATTTATTTAAAGTGCACACTGTATGTAATTAAATAGATTTTTTACATTTTAAAAAGATAAAATCAGAGAAAGAAGTCTTATATTGTAAAAGCGTTGGTAGTGGGTTTGATTTCTATTCGGAGGATAAATTTTTGTAATTTATTTTTTTATAAACATTTTTTGTATTTAATATGTGTTTTACTTGTGTACAATATTTAATGCAATGATCTTGTATTCGATTTTAACCACAGAAATGATTATATTTACATTATTTTCATTTCCTCACCTATCTAAACTAAAAATCTGCATTAATTTGCACCACAAAGAAAAAAAAAGATTAACTTAACAGTAAATTCTTACCGAAAAAAAACTTTTTTTTTTAAAACCAGGTATATCAAGCAGCAAAAACGGCCAACGCAGACGACTTCATCCGCAACTTCCCCGACGGATACAACACTATGGTGGGGGAGCGCGGGATGTCCCTCAGCGGCGGACAGAAGCAGAGGATAGCCATAGCGCGCGCTGTCCTCAAGAACCCGCCCGTCATCATACTGGATGAGGCCACTAGGTACGTGTGTGCGTGCGCGTGTGTGTGCGCGTGCGTGTGTGTGTGTGTGCGCGTGTGTGTGTGTGTATGTGTGTGCGCGTGTGTGTGTGTGTGTGTGTGTGTGCGCGTGTGTGTGTGTGTGTGTGAGTGTGTGCGTGTGACCATGGCAACGAACAACGAACAACGAATGTCACTTTATGTAAGAAGGAAGAAGAAAGAAGGATGAAGCAACTAGGTATGTGCGTGCTTGTGTGTGTTTCTGCGTGTGTTTGTAAGTGTGTGCTTATACTTTATATATGTGTTTATAAACCGGCGAATGTAGACGACATTGTCCGCAACTTTCCAGACGGCTACAGTGTGCGT
Source organism: Dryas iulia moderata (assembly GCA_019049465.1). NCBI lineage: Eukaryota > Metazoa > Arthropoda > Insecta > Lepidoptera > Nymphalidae > Dryas > Dryas iulia. The sequence goes on along the minus strand of CM032430.1, from coordinate 3,505,586 downwards.
GTGTGTATTGATGGGCAAGATTTTAATAATGTTTATTTTATTATTGTTTTTGTAGACACAAAGAAACATGTACAACTGTTTTAAAATAAATGGAACTTATGAAAATTATACTTTTTACACAAATTTTATATTTTTATATCTTTGACCAATGAAAATCCATCAAAATCGGGACAGTAGATTAGCCTTAAAAGCGTAAGAAACGAACAAGCAGACAGACTTTCGTATTTATTATATTAATATTGATGGACGGACAGAAAGATTAATGTTATTAAGAATTATTATTCATTTATATACATATATATTCTTTCATTTTCAGTGCTTTAGACTCGGCAAGTGAGAAAGTGGTTCAAAAAGCTTTAGAAACGGCGTCTAAAGGTCGAACAGTGTTAGTAATAGCCCATAGATTGTCGACTATTATGAATGCTGATATTATTGTTGTATTGAATAAAGGGAATATTGTTGAGGTAAGCTTTTGGTATTTTTTTCACTTTTAACATTTTAAAAGTGTTATTTACACACTTAGGAAATTGAAAAAGATATTTAGAAAACTTATAAAAAATTGAACGCAGCGGGATTCGAACCCGCGTCTCCTGGTAACCGTCTAGGTGCTCTGACTGCTAAGCCATGCGTTCTACTACCAGCTACGTCGAAATTCTTATAAGCTTTATTACTTATTTTTGTTGCTAAGAAAAGGTTTCCAGGAGACGCGGGTTCGAGTCCTGCTGTGTTTAAATTTTTATACGTTTTATAAACGTCTTTTACTTTTTTTTAACTTCCCGCACACAGGAAGATAGACTGTGGCAACCTAATGGTAAGACACTTGGTTCCTCACTTTCCGATCTATTTTGGAGGAATTACGTATTGAGTGTTGGAACTCAACGCCGCATTTTGTCGTAGGTACAAAAGCGAAGAAATTTAAATTGAAATATCATCGAGTGAGAATCGAACCCACAACTATCGATTTATTTTTATGTCATTTTGAATATTTTTCTTTCTTAGATAACAATTTATTTTATATATTATCCTAATAAATAAATAATTGCATATTACTAAGTGTCTAGGCACTCCATTCTTCTCTTTTCGCCCGAATGTTAGACTTAAGTGGCAGAATTTCATCTAATCACTAAAACTGAAAAAATAAATAAATTTTAATATAAATATTTCCCCCGCTGGAAATCGAACCCACAACCATTGCTTTACAGTCAGACGCTCTCCTACTATGTCGTCTGACATACATTTTTCATATAATAGTATATTTATTTATTTTTTCTTATAGATGGGAACACACGAGCAGTTGAAGAAACTAAAAGGTCACTACTGGAATTTGATCAAACAACAAGATCAAGATTCTGAATCGTCGAAATCATTATGAAAACTATTTATAAGTTAAATCAATTATTTATATTTATTTTAATAATATGAAAAATTTAGACAAATATTTAATAAATACAATAATATATTTAATACTGCCACTATAGAAATGTATTGAAGTGATTAGTTTAAAGGAATAGAATTTTTTATATATTTTTGCACTTTCAAGCTTTTTCCTACATAACAGGATAGTCAGAGAGAATTGAGTGTTAAGACACTCCGTTTTCCATTTCTTTCTTAAATTCGATACATTGCGTGATTCACGAGATATTGCGTGTTTAGTAAAGGAACTTAAATTTGTACGTTGCGTTTCGATTTACAACTAGAGTGTAGAAATGAAAAAAAATTTTAAATACATCTTTTCTCCCAGTGGGAATCGAACACATAATCATCTCGTATACAGTCAGATCAGACTCACTATCCATACTTATATCATAAATGCGAAAGTCTGTCTGTTTGTCTGTCACTCTTTCACCGCTAATCTGCCGGTCCGATTTGGATGAAATTGAAAATAAAAGTAGTAAATAATCCATGGTCAAACGTAAGCTACGAAAATCACCCTCTAAAGGGTTGGAATGGGGGATGAATGTTTGTATGAAAAATCCAAACCGCTTGACAGATTGTGATGATTTTTGGCATAAATATAGTTAATAATTCAAGCTCAAACATTTACTTACTTTTTGTTTTAAAATCCACCTCTGAGGGTTGCAATACAACGAAACAGTTACGCAGTTTACCGGGCCGCTAGTTTACAATGTTTTTTTAATTTACTACTAAGGAATTGGGACAGTATGAAAATTTTCATAGGTTTGGTTGGTTAAGCAACTTTTGCTCTGGTCAGGAATTTGATGGGTGTTCGTTTTGATATTGTATTCTACAATGATTTGTTAGTAGCATTTTATTTTGTTATTTACATTGTTATTATTTAATCAGTTAAGATTCAAAGTGAGATGGTAATATATATTATGACGAGTTCTTATGATTTTTTAAATAAAAAATATTCTTTTTTAAATAATTTTTACTTATTTTGTTTTTTTTTTAAAATATGTGCTTTATAACAGATATAGATTTAATACAAAGATGCTTATAACAAAAATAAATTGTAACAAGCGTATTAATCGTAACGTACAATCATACGTAACGTTCAATATTTTTATTTGCATTTTTTTTTAGCTTCACGCTGTATCCCGCACACAGCAGGGTAGGCAGACGGAACCTAGTGTTAAGACACTCCGTTCTCCACTTTCCGCCGAATTCGAAGGCTTTGCGTGGCTAACTTAACGCCGCGCTTTACCTCGATACCAGAGCGAAAAAAATGGAAATATTAAATATTTCCACTCCTCGAGTGGGAATCGAACCCACAACCAGTCGTTTACAGTCACACGCTTGTGCCACTGGTGGCCAGTCGTGGCCGACTGGCCACATATATAATATTTTTATACGTTTTCTAAAAATCATTTTCGTATCTGAAGTGTTTGAATGATACTTTGAATAGGTTGAAGTAGCTTTCCTAATTAATAGTTTAAAAAAAAAAAATGAAAAGTAGTCAGTACTTAATTCACTCAAAGACAATAGAATATAGATGTTATTTATATATATAATTTATTATGTCGTTAAAACTTTTATATATACAGCGTGTTGTGTAAATAAAATAAATAGTTTTTTATAATGTTTTTTTTATTGAAAATTCCTCCTTTTTTCTTCTCCCTGTATATCAGACATTGTGTGTTGAGTGGCGGAACTTAACGCCGTGATTTGTCTTGTCACCAGAGCAAACAAAATAATTTTTATATAACTAATTTTACGTGCGTGCATGCGTGCGTGCGTGCGTGCTTGCGCGTGCGTGTGTGTGTGTGTGTGCGTGTGCGTTGCCATGACAACGTATGTCAGGTTGAATAAGATATATATCTTTTCAAAATATAAAATTTAAGACAACACACCCACGCATGCACGTAAGGATTGCGTTGGCACTAAGTTCTTTTAGTCTAATGCTTTTTGCTTAAAACTTTATTGTTGATTTACAGATATTAATATTGGTTGGGGTCAAATGTAAGAAAAGTGATTTAGTATCGAATAATAATTTCAAAATGTTAGAATAACTAACAAATAGTATTTTTTCTCGAATAATAATATAAAATAATACAATAATATATATAATAGCAAAAGTCTTTGAGTCAAATATTTGGAAAAATCTCTACAGTGATGAAGAAAACAACTAATTATTAAGTTGTAAAAAATATTCGACAATGCAAACTAATGTGTGAAAACCATTTCGAGGTACTAGGACAGCATAAATGTAGTGGAGATTTAATAAAATCCTAGTCCTAGATCCTAGTACCTCGAAATGATTTTTCATAGAGTTAGTTTAAAATTATCTTAAAAAATTATCTTCTGACAGATAGAAACCTTTTTAAAAAGAAAATTAGAAGACCAATGAAATAGTTGTACAAAGAACTCGCGCATATTATTTTCGCAATTTGCATTATAATTTTAATGTAAAAACACCTTATTTTTATTTGACTATTTCTTTTTTTTAATAGTAACATTTTTTCCTATAATCCAAAATGATATTTTTTAGCTTAAAGTTTTTTGATATTTTGTATGTATAAATAAGAATTTTTAGATAATATAATTGGTAAAACGGGGGAATGACATATTTCTATAATTTGTAAAAATTTTATGTAGGTTTTCCCTATGCCTTCTCTCTTAAAACAAAAAGAATAAGAAAAAAACACAAATTTCCGAAGAAGTATTTATTGCGTACAGGATCACCAAAATTGTTTGTACAGTTTTAATTTTAAACACTGACAAGTTATTTACAATGTATCATCTATATTAAACTATGCTACTCCATTTTATATTTACAAAATAACAATATTAGAATTATTCCTTAAATCCCAAGTATACGTAAGTTTTATTACTAAATGCCTGTGATATTTCGCCATTTTGTTTTTATTATGGCAACACCATAGCACTATTTTTTTATTATTCTATGTTAACTTGGCTTTTTAATGATTAATTAATATTAAAAGTTAAACAATATAATAGAATTTTGAAATTACATATATAATATGACTTAATTATTTCCTTGCCATTATTCATTAATAAAAATAATATTTTAACTAAAAATAGATGATTCAAATAAGTGTTCTAACTTGCCAAGTTAACTGCACGTTAAATTACTTAAAAGTCAAAAACTAGCCTAAGTTTTAATTCCTTGGAATTTATAACTTAATTATGAGATAAAAATATTTTATAATTTCGGTTCTAAATTTTGAAATTAAAAAGATTGTTTGATTTAATTTTGGAAGTAAAAAATGCTAATCATACATTAAATGCTTCTTTAAAGTGATAATTGACCGTACGTCAATAGAACAATAGAAAATAAAATAATACTATTTAATATGAGCTAATATGAACAATTATTGTATTTTTATAACGGTTTTCATACACTATGTCTCCAACATAGTCGGTTATTTTTGCAAAATGTTGGATATTTATTAATATGTAACATATTACGACGTCAAATAATCATTATTTTGCTTGGTTTGCTTGATTTTTTGTCCCAGAAAAAGGAACAACCTTATGCCAATGATAACAAATCTATACAAAGTCACTGTATTATTAATATTTTATGTAACATTGTAAGTAGTTTTCACTATTACATTTTCGACGTGTAACAAATTTTGTTATAGGTTTTGAATTTTGATTACAAATTACATTTTTATTTTCAAATTAATTACAATAAATCTGTTGATAAAACCAAAATACACTGTTATATAAAGTTAAATTAGAAGTTTATTACAACTAGTTCAAGAAATTCATAACGAATACATAAAAATACCAAAATTGGATATAATAGAAATATTTCTTAGGAAAACCAGGAGTTAAAAGAAAACTAGTAAGACGATGAACATTAAAAATTCATTCCACTCTAATATGTAAATTCGAATATTAATTTAAGTGCTTTAACTACATAGATATTTTATTATTTATAATACAATTTTATTTTAATAATTTTAATTTAATTTTATACGGTATATCAATTAACTTTAAAAATCGTCTTGAAATGTAGCCTTGTAATAAAATATTAAAATTAACAAACATGTCTATTTTGGTCTTTCAGAAAAATTATCCAAGAAATAACAACTAACTATTACTAAACAAAAAAAAAACCAAAAATATTTAAAAAAGAAAAATAAATACAATTAATAATCTGTGCCATTTGGCATCTATTTATAATCTATGTGTATTAAAAACTTTCTATAGAACGCTAACGTCATCGCAGGGAGATGAGGATCAGTATGCAAGTGAGGAGTAGGATCGTGACGCTGGAGGTGATGCCGTGGATCGCGCTGTTACGACGCAGTATGGCCGCCATTTTGTTACCTGGAATTATACAAAATGGAGATTTTGTATTAAAATTGCAATTAATAAAAATAATTGCGATTGTAGTGCAGTTGTGTTCAAGTTTTAACGTCTGATGGAATGCGATGGTCGTGAAATCAAATTCTATTTTAGGGAATGATATATTTAGAGTCGATTCCCGAATGGTCTTAGTTTTGACTGAGTTATTATACTCTATAGAAGGATTCAATTGCTTCTTAAGACACCCAGGAATCGATTTCTTGCTTATAAGGTAATTTGGGACTTCGAAATTGCTACCTTATTTTTAACTATTGTCTTGTTTTGCTTGCGCCTAATATTGGTAGCTGTATTTGTATAGTTACCTAAAACCTATAGAGTCGCTTCCCGAGTAGTAAGACTTATTTACTATAAAACGACTTACCTCTGCGTAACTAGAAATAAAAAGCGACCCTTATCTTAACATCCTCTAGCAAAAATAAGTTGGACGCCGTTTCGGTATCGCTGGCACTGCACGTATATTTGCCGGAATCCTTTAGAGTTGCTACCCTAACAGTCAGTCTAAACTGAGTTTTTATGTACTATAAAAGGACTCACTTTCGTGTAACTATTTTTAAAAGTAGACCCCCTAATCTTAATTTCCTCTAACAAAATAAATTCATAACTTACTGCCCTCTGACACAAAAACGTGTATAGACGCCGGTTCAGTATTGCTGGCACTGCACGTATAGTTGCCCGAGTCCTTCAGAGTCGCTCCTCTAACAGTCAGTCTGGACTGAGTCCTTGCCCCCGGTTCGGTCTCCACTGTGATCCCTCCTCGTGTTGCATCGTAATTGATCATCCTTTCATTGTGGTACCAGAAGACGTATTGGGGTGGTGTGGGACTCTGAAATTGATAATGCAGATAGATAGAAATACATTTTAAATTATGTACATATTTATATATTTACGAGTAATATTATTGATATATTAATAAAACGTAATTTCAAAGTATACTGTGTAAATTATAAAACTATGTTTTTGCCAACACAACTTTAACATTCAATGTTATCTGTAAGGCATTTTTTGTTATTTTTCTAGTCAGCATGAGTGGAGATTCATCTTCTGCATATTACTGGAAGAGTGGATCTTTCAGGATTTGAAACTTTCTTTCAGGAAATGAAAACAAATGATAACCATATCTGTAAGTGGTGATTGCGCTACAGTAAAAAAATACAACAATTCCATCCGGACGAATTTAAAGATCAAAAGATTTAATTGTAAATTAATAAATTTGAGACCCAAAAAAGAGAAATTATAGCTTTTTTGTCTTTTTTTTAAACTTCACGCTGTATCCCGCACACAGCAGGGTAGGCAGAGGGAACCTAGTGTTAAGATACTCCGTTCCCCACTTTCCGCCGAATTCGGAGGCATTGCGTGTTAAGTGGCGGAACTTAACGCCGTGCTTTACCTCGACACCAGAACGAAGAAAATGGAAATATTAAATATTTCCACTCCTCGAGTGGGAATTGAAACCCCCAACCAGTCGTTTACACGCCTGTGCCACTGGGCCACGACTGGCCACAAAAATTGTAACTTAAAATAAGAATTTCAAACTTAAAAGCATTAATTTAATACGAAAAAACAGAATTAATAAATCAAATCTATACATTATTTATAACAACCAATGAACTATTATTACGTAAACTAACTTAAACACAAAACCTATATAACACTAACTCTAAAACAGCTATACCTAATACTAACAATTCAAACTATTGCCTTTCAAAGTCTGTTAGACCTTTCCAGGCCTACGATTGCTCGTAGCAATTTCTACGTATCCATTATACTACACATTGCATTGTAGCTGATATGCTTCTATCTAACCACGGATTAAGTTCAAGAATTTTGATTGAGCGGGTTTCAATACAGGGCCGGCTTTGCAATCCGATTGCCTTGGTTTATATCGGACAGATTAGCTGGGTGTATTCAGAGCGAGATGAAAGTGAAATGATTTGTAGGCAGGTTAGTAGGTAGGTGGGTAACTTTTATTATACTTTTATTTATAAAACGTTAAAATATTAACATATTTTTTGAAGTATTATTCATACACCGTGTCTGATTAATCGTGGTGGTGGTTCGATCCTCGGGGGTCCCACTCCATAAGGAATTTAATATAGAAAGAGCATATGAAATAATAAATATTTTCATGAAATCACAGATACTTCCGCCACTTAACACATAATATTTCTAGAATATAACGGAAAGTGGGGAAGAGAGCGTCTTAACATTAGATTACCTCTGCTTTCCCTGCTGTTTGCGGGATAAAGAGTGAGGCTTAAATCATTTCTCCGCTCTGATACCTAAGACAAAGCGCGGTGTTGAAATCCGCCACTTAACATGTAATATACAAATTTTGGACGAAAAGTGGAGAACGGAGTCTTTTGAATCTAAGTTCTCTGACTTTGCTATGCGAGAAAAAGCGTGAAACTAAAGTTATACAACTTCTCGTACAGACGTGTGTTTGTAGCATATAAAAACATACTGTAACCAGGCCGCTTTTTTATCTTGTGTAAAAACGAGTAACTGTTTGTAATATAAATTCCCGGTTATTCTTGTTTTGTTTGAATTCTCGAAATTCTCTCTTTATACTACCTACCTTAAACTTCTAAAAAAAGCGTATGTATATAAATTTTAGTTTTGTGCTAAGAATGTTTTATGTAAGTCAGTGAGTAACGATATTTTTTAATAAATAGTTAAATATATATTCGAGGAGAAGTCAGTTGTGGCTTATGGGCATAAAGTGTGACTGTAAAAGCGACTGTATGTTGGTTCAATTCTCACTCGATGAATTAAAATATTGAATATTCCAATTTACACGTAACAAAAATAAAAAATACAATATATAGTGAAGAATGGAGCGCCTTGATACTAGATTCTTTCTGACTAGCCTGCTATGTAGGAAAAAGCGTAAGCAAAGAAAAAGAAAATATAGAAATACAAACCTTCTCAACAATGCAAATGAGATGAATCACACTGCCCATGTCCACGTGATGCTCACCCGACCCCAGTATGAAGGCTTCTGGTACCACGATCTGCAACCGGACGTAGTGCGATACGATGCCCGTGCGGGTTGACACCTGGAAAATTAGAGAAAATAATCAATGATTATATTTAAGTTATTTTTATTCTGTCACTTAAAATGCAATGCATCAATTAAGTGGAGAACAAAGTACTTTGAAGTTACGTTGATGTGATGCTGTGATGCAAGTAAATATGTGATTGCTAGATCGTTGAATAGTAAAGAAACACTATTTACTTGAAATAAGTATTGATGTAAACTATCATTGACGTACCACGCTCAACACAGTAAGGAAGTCTTTAAATATTTAAATAAGTGAGTATTTTTACACAATCACAATATACAATCGTCGGGCTAACGTCACTTCTCAACGCAATATTTAAAGAACCGGTGGGTAGATATTACATTAAATTGTTAAGATATTTACACTGGCTCACTCACGAACTGTAATATAAATTATAAAAAGCTAATATGCTGATTGAATTTAGATAGAAATAAAGGAATGTCGTAAGACTTAATGGCCTGGTTAAAAAAAGTGCGATTTTTGCAAACTATAGGTACTTTGTATTACTGTAAAATAGGTTATTATGGCGAAAAGATAGAGGGTCTGACCACAAATAAGACTGGTTGTAGATTCAATCGTGACTCGGAGTATTAATATATTTAAATTATTCTAATTTCTCTGCTTTAAGAAAACAAAGCGCAGCGTTGAGTTACACCACGCTATCTTTGATTTCAGGTGGAAAGTAGATAACGTAGTGTCTTAACACTAGGTTCTCTCTGATTACCCTGCTTTGCGGAAAAAAATGTGAAGCTGAAAAAAAAAGCTTCTTTATATTTTCCTTTCACGTAAATTTGAACTATTTTCTAAATTTCTTTTTTTTTAGCTTCACGCTGTATCTCGCACACAGCAGGGTAGGCAGAGGGAATCTAGTGTTAAGACACTCCGTTCCCCACTTTCCGCCGAATTCGGAGGCATTGCGTGTTAAGTGGCGGAACTTAACGCCGCGCTTTTGCCTCGACACCAGAGCGAAGAAAAAGGAAACATTAAATATTTCCACCCCTCGAGTGGGAATCGAACCCACAACCAGTCGTTTACAGTCACACACTCGTGCCACTGCGCCATGACTTTTTCCTTCTAAAATTACATAGTTATTTAAGGTTATGGCATAGAAATTACTATTGGACATACTCGGGTATTCTTGGACATCGCGCCAATTTATCATGGTTAAGCATGCGAAAAAACCTTTTGCCTTTTCACGGACATTGATCACTGAAATTTCAGCATTTCGAGCGAAATTATTTATACACAAAACTTATTTTAGGAGGAAAACGGGTATTTTATATGAAAACATATAATTGGGTTTTATTTGCGTAAAGTTATATTATCTATATAATAATACGTCAAAGAAAAAGTTTGGGACTCCTTTTTGCGAATTTTACACGGAAGAAGGAATACGTAATTTGGCATAGTTAAAGTTAGTAAAAGAAAAAGTTAATAAAATCACTAGTGCATTAGAGATACGTAAAATTAATAAAATAAATATTACAGTCTACATATAGTAGATTATAATATCAACGAAGAAACTTTTTTAAAAAAGTGACATAAAGTTACACTCGTGGGGGGACGGGTTAAGAATACAATTCCCCCCCGCCGCTGGGTAGCCTCCCGTAAAAGGCGGGTAGCCAGTAGCTTGGTGGTAGGAGATTCGTTCTCCGACTGGCTCGCGGCCACTATCGTGTCAAAGACGAACCGCCAAATATCTGATGATGTGTTCCGGTTCGATGGCATGTAAGCCAGCTCTCCCTATTCCCACCATTCCCATCTTTCCTCCTTTCTTCTGACCTACATCCCCGAGGCTGGTAACGCATCCACAACTGTAATGTTGTGTATGTCTATGGGCGAAGGTTACCACTTAACACCAGGTGGGTCTTCAACTTGTTTGCCTCCTTTATTCCATAAAAAAATACTAAGATAAAGAATTAATTTATATAAATTAGTTTTTTTGAGTTTTAATTGAGTACTTTTAAAATAATCAATATCTTCTTCTGTTAAGTCTTTATTAAAACATTTTTTTACATTTACATACAACTCTTTATTTAAAACAAGTAATTACTTTTACTACATCAGCGATGTGTATAGAATTTACACCTGTTCGTTAGCTGTAACACATTGTAGGCGTCATCTCATAAATCATGGCTTTGATGCTTAAAAAGCGGGACACTGTTCCATTTAGAGTATCTTTTTATACAACTTTTCACTTTTTCCTGCATAACAGAGTAAGTAAGAAGACCTTAGTGTTTCCGTTCTCCACTTTCCGTCAGAAATTGAGATATTGTGTGTTGAGTGGCGTAACTCAACGCCGTGCTTTGTTTTGTCAACAGAACGGAAAGATGAAAATATTTAAATCATTAAAATTTTTCCAAATGAGAATCGATTCTTTAACCAATCGTAATTACAGTCATTGTCCTACTGCCACGATACCCTCTGTCCTACTTAGTGTTTTTTTAATTCAGAAAAAAAACTTAGATCATACTGTTGTCAATCAATGAGATATGTGTAAAGGAAAACTAAATCGGAGTGTTACAGCGTCTAACCGTACACGAGATGGCCGTGGGTACGATTTCATTCGAGGGAACTATTATGTATATTATTTCTTTTTTTTTAGCTTCACGCTGTATCCCGTACATAGCAGGGTAGGCAGAGGGAACCTAGTGTTAAGACACTCCGTTACCCATTTTCCGCCGAAATCAGAGGCATTGCGTGTTAAGTGGCGGAACTTAACGTCGCGCTTTACCTTGACACCAGAGCGAAGAAAATGAAAATATTAAATATTTCCACTCATCGAGTGGAAATCGAACCCACAACCAGTCATTTACAGACTGGCCCCAAGTAAAAAAAGTAAGTTCTTTTTTAAGTAATTTAGTATTACCTTACGAAAACCAATTGTGTAGGTAGATACTCATCCACACCATCAACCACCTCAAACAACAAAACAGCACAAAACATGTTAACTTCAAATATACCTATTACATTTTATTCTTGGTACATACAAATAAAAACTCCCGCGTGCCTCTTCAATACGTGAAATCATTTTCTTTATGTAAATACGTCTATTCCATCTGCATACGGCTACGCTTTAGACATTCATGCCTTATTCTCGGGTTTTTTTGCTTTTGTTTTCATTTCTAGAAAATGCGTTGAATTGAACGTGTAGCGATGTAGTTTGTTCTAGTTTTGACTTGCTACAGAGTAAAAGTAAAGGGATTGTATGTTTAATATGTGTCTGTAGTTATGTTAATACGTGAGGAACTTTGTACCCCCTTTGTAACTTTGTACCCCCTTTGAATTGTAATTTGGCACAGTTATAGTTTATATGTAGGGTGCAGATGCTTTTATTGTTTTAAATTAATACATAAAAAATGTTCACAAAATATATAAAAATTCGTCAATTTTTACAATGTATCTACAGAGTGTGAAGAAAGACCTAAAAACTGCAAATAAGATAATAAAAATAAATAAGGCCTTATTAGAAATTTGGCACGGAAAGATGGAGATACGCACTAAAAGATTTGACCTCGTAAGCTCCTAGAAGCTAAGTGATAATAAGTATTTGTAATTTCAATCAGAAATATAAATGGTAAGTACTATAAATAGAACTAAAGAATATGTTTCTATATTTGTAAAAAAACAAAGAAAATTGTTAATGACCGATGACTAAGCTATGCGTTCAGACCACTTCAAGGGTTTCTAAAGGCGCGTGTTCGAATCATGCGTTCAAACTTTAAAAAAAAACCAAGAAATGATTTTCAGTTACTTAAGTATGTTACCAAATCTTTAAAATGTCAAAAACGGCTGTAGGCTATTTTGTATTAAACACAACTTAACTCCGCAATTAGTTCATTAGCCTGAAACGTCTTGGAAATACGCAAATATTCATATACATTTTTTTAGCTTTCCGCACACAGCAGGGTAGGCAGAGGGAACCTAATGTTAAGACACTTCATTCCTCACTTTCCGCCGAATTCGAAGGCATTGCGTATAGTCATAAGTGGCGGAACTTAATACCGCGCTTTTCCTCGACACTAGAGCGAAGGAAATGGAAACATTATATATTTCCACCCCTCGAGTGGGAATGGAACCCACAACCAGTCGCTATACAGGCACACTTTGTGCCACTGGCTCCAAATTTATATACACAGGAACGGAATTCCCTACCAACAAAATCAGACATTTCTCAAGCATGCCATAATGATGCATTACTTTTTATAAAATGTAACATACACTTAATGATTGTAATCATCAAGGATTGCGATCCAGTTTTAATGATCATTTTTATTGAATAGAATACACGTACGTAGAGGGTCGTCTTACTTGAGTTTGAAAATGAAAATCCGATATCAAGAGGAAAAAATAGGATGAAATTTTGTAGTAGGTACGTAAAATAATTATATGGATTGATTTTCCTGAAACTTGATAGCTGAGTGTCGGATAACTTTTAATAATCATTATAATTATTTAAGGATAAATCTATCATGTTTTATAAAAATCAACTGAAAGTGGTTACGGGTTTGACACTCCGTTCCCCACTTTCCGCCGAATTCGGAGGCACTACGTGTTAAGTGGCGGAACTAAACGCCGCGCTTTACCTTGATACCAGAGCAAAGAAAATGGAAATATAATTTCCACCCCTTGAGTGGGAATCTAACCCACAACCAGTCGTTTACAGTCACACGCTTGTGCCACTGGGCCACGACTGGCCACGACTCCTTTCAAAATGACAAATTTTTGGTCAATTAAGGTGGAGAAATATCTTTTAATCAATCACAATAAATTTTAAATAAATTCAAAAGTCATAGAATAATTTAGACATCAAGTCTTGCCGTCAAGATTGTTGGAATCCCCAAAATCTTGTTAGTTCAATGTCCAGTAGCAATGAGAAGGGCAGACGGTCTTTACGATTAATGACACTTACCACTGCTTTAAGCTTTTTTATGAAAAATAATTTCACAATTATTTAAGACTATGCTATAATTTTACTTTTTTTAAATATAATCTTAAGTACTCTAGAAACTTATGAACAATTTATATTACAAATAATAATGTATTATCCATACTTATATTATAAATGCGAAAGTCTGTGTGCTTGTCTGTCACGCTTTCACGGCTAATCTGCTGGTCCGATTTGGATGAAATTCAGAATGAAAGTAGTAAAAATGACTGAGTCTAACATAGGCTACTTATTTTTTCAAAAATTAACCTCTAAAGGGTTGAAATAGGGGATGAAAGTTTATGTGAAAAATCTAAACCGCTTGACCAATTGTGATGAATTTTGCCATAAATATAGTTGATAATCTAAGCTTAAACATAGGATACTTTATTTTTCAAAATTCCACCCCCGAGAGTTGCAATATAATGAAAAAATCACGTAGTTCACGCGGTGAAACCGCGAGCGGGCCGCTAGTGAGTTATATAATAATGTCAAAATATATTGTTTTAAAAAAATATTTTAGTGGTGACTCAAGAAAGACTCGAGAAAGTGTCTAAGTAGAAGTAGGTACTAGTTGTGAATAGAATTCTGGGAACAAATGTATTGCGATTGCTTTGCCTTGTTGCGATTGTGTGTTGCTGATTAGGAAGAAGGCACCAAGGGCTTAGTCGACCTGCACGTGATATATCCATCTTCGACTCTGAATTAACTTAAAAAATAGCTTATATTAAAACGTGAGGCATTTTGTAAAAGGCATTAGTAAAAGCGAAAACATATATGTACTGACAACCGATTTAATTTATTGCGACACTAGATATTTTGTATTACATGCAAAGTCTCCTGTCCCAAACATCAACAATTGTTTGACATTTTAGTTAGCAATATTGTTATTTTTTTTTAGCTTCACGCCGTATCGCGCACACAGCAGGGTAGGCAGAGGGAACCTAGTGTTAAGATACTCCATTCCCCAGCATCATTGTTATTTTTATTTATTATTTCCCTGGCTATATTTTTATTTCCTTAGCTATATTTAAAAAAAAACAATTCCAAATCGATCAAATAGTTTACACGTAATAACTCAACAAACAAACAAACTTACTTTTCTATTTATAATGTTATTAAGAAGAAAATAGAACAAAGTCTAAAATAACAAAGACATATACCCCCACTGTCCCCATACATCTCTATTACATTTTATCACAAGTGATGATAATACACCGTCTGGTAAGACAAACCACGCTGAGTTCTGTGGAGTTAAGCCAAGATGCATTATAATATTATATGTATTTCTTTAATTTGTTTTGCTAAATCTATGTGAAAAGTTATAAAAAATACGTATGTTATGTAAATAATTTTCCGTGATGGTTATGAATTCGATTCCCGCTCGGGAAATGATTATTTTTATATTATTTTCATTTCTCTGCTCTGGTATCAAAAAAAAAACACGGGGGTAAAGTTCCTTCACTTAACATGCAATGTTTCCTAGGACCTAGTGTCGAGACACTCTTATATCGATTTTTCCCGTAAATGTGAGACACTGTGTTTTTTTTATTGAATAAAGGAGGCAAACGAGCTAAAGGATCACCTGATGGGAAATGGTTACCTTCGCCTATAGCCATCCAGGACAGCGCCATCAGAGATGTCGATGCGTTGCCGAGCCAGTCGGAGAACGAATCTCCTACCACCAAGCTACAGGGTTACTCGCCTTTTACGGGACGCTACCCCAGTAGCGGAGGGGAATTGTATTCTAAACCCTTCCCCCCACGAGTAAAATATATAATAAATGGAAGAACTCAACACAGCGCTTTGCCTTAGATGCCATTGCCACCAGAGCAGAGAAACAAATGTAAAAGAAAGCAGTTTCACATTTTTTTTCGCATAGCGCAGTAATCAAAGGCAACCTAGTGTCAAGACGCTCCGTCCCCAACTTTACGTTCAACAAATATGTAGACGTTAAATGGCAGAACAAAGCACCTCGTTTAGCCTTCTTACCGGAGTAAAAAAAAATAAAAATAATGAAAAATAATCACTCCCTCGAGTAGGAATCGAACCAACAACCATTCCATATACAGACGACCTTTCTGTCTGTCTATACCCCACGATAACCTCAAAATTTACAGTTTTAATAATTCCCCACAACATAAACATAACTATTTACAAACATAATAAAATAAAAGTACAATATTAAAGCTATATAACCCGACTGTCTCCACACATCTACATTACATTCTATCACAAGTTATGAATCGTCTCGTAAAGAAGATTTGCTCGACTATATATTGCGATCACGTCCCGTTCCACGCTGATTGTTTGTTCGTTGTATATACTTTGATCTTTCACATTAGAGATAATTGGCGTATTATTTTTATGTTTATTTAGGTTATAGGAACGTAGGCGGACTGGGTAATATTGGAGTGTGTGTGGGAAAAGTGGCCTATACTGAAATAACAAGCATTTTTTTTTCTTAGCAGAATAGTTAGAGAGAATCTAGTCATTAAACACTCCGTTTTTCATCATCCAAAATCGAGGCGTTGTGTGTTGAAAGGCGGAACTTAACGCCGTGTTTTGTTTTACCTGTTTAAAGTAGTATTTTGTTTCCTTTTTTGAGTAATTCCAAAATTATTTATGCTTTTAAACCAGATTAAAGGTAAATAAATCTTTTATGAGTCGGAGTATACGCATATATAACAAAATTTCACAGCTAGTGTTAGATTAACCACAAGTTAAATTTAAAATCATAGTAAAAAATACATTAATAAGTAAGGCCTATTACTATGTAGAAGAGTATTTAAAGGATAAAAATCTGATTAGAGTTCAATGCCGGTTAGCTACCATTGTATCAAATAATAAAATTGTAACTTTTACATTTGAAAAGAGCAACTGCTGAGTTTGTGGCCGGCTCTTCTCAGCAGAGCTGCCTTCCGAGTCGGTGGTAGCTTTATATACTCGACGATTCAAAAGTGCTCACAAAAGTCTATTTGAATAAAGATAATTTAAATTTGAATTAGATTGAGGCTTGAAAGAGTGATAAGTATTTTAAAACATTTTTTTAAGTGTTTTTCCACACTTAGGAAAATTGAAAAAGACATTTACATACGTTTTTTATACGTTTTTTTTAAGAGTGATAAGTAATTCTTTACTTTGGTTAGATAAATTAAGAAAGACAATATTAAATTAAAAAAACAAAACCACAATATATTTCTTGTATTGATTTTGTACGAGTTTAGAGAGCTCGTTTTAATCGCCAATTATCCTATTGTCAATATTATCGCTACAATTTGAAAGTCAGCTTTTTGCTATTTACACATTTTCTGTATAAAATCTAGATTTTAATGGAATATAAATATAAAGTAATATAAAATATCTTTTTATATTAAGAAAAGAAATCTAGACCTAACATTAAAGTAACCAAAGCAAAGTTATTTGTTGAATCCTGGGGCCAGTCGTGGCGCAGTGGCACAAGCGTGTGACTGTAAACGACTGGTTCTGGGGTCGATTCCCACTCGAGGAGTGGAAATATTTAATATTTCCATTTTCTTTGCTCTGGTATCGAGGCAAAAGCGCGGCGTTGAGTTCTGCCACTTAACATGCAATGCCACCGACTTCGGCGGCGCGTGGGGAACGGAGAGTCTTAACACTAGGTTCCCTCTGCCTACCCTGCTATGTGCGGGATACAACGTGAAGGTAATAAAAAAAATAAAGAAAAGAACCTATCAGTGATTTGTAAAAAAAAATGTGCCAACTAAAAAAAAATCTTTGGTTAGGCCACTTTCCCCAGTTTCATATAAAGTCGATATACCTAGAACGTAAGGTAAACAAGTTGAATATTATTTGTGGATATCCTAAAATAATCTGGTAATATTATCAAGACCTTATCTAAGTTTCATTTAGTTCTTGTGTATTTACCTGCCCATATATAATATGTAGTATACGTAGAGATTAAGAGGCTATTGTGGCTGATTGTACACGCGATGGGTTTAGATTCGGTTCCCGTTCGGAGGAATAATTTGGTAATAGTATGTTTAAATTATGAGAATTTTAATTTCTCCTCTCTAAAGACAAGAGACAAGTTTCGATTCGATTTCGTTTCGAAATCAACATGCAATTTCACAAATTTGGCCGGAAAGTTACCCTGCTATGCCGAAAAAGCGTAAAGCCAAAAAATATACAAACAGTTTAAACATTTTTAAAGTGTTATTCCACACATTTAGAAAACGTATAAAAATTTGAACGCAGCAGGACCTGGAGAGAACCTGGACGGTTTCCAGGAGGCGCAGGTTCAAATCCCACTGTGTTCAAATTTTTATACGTTTTCTAAATGTCTTATACAAACAGTTCACTACGAAATTAATATAGTAGCCTTTATGTTATTATTTTGTTCAAAATAGACTATGAAATAAATCATGGCCGTTCTGTTTTGGATGTAATATCCACTCCAAGGAATAGTTATATTCCATTTAAAATGATTTTTATTCTTCCATATTATATGGCCAGTCGTGGTCCAGTGGCACAAGCGCGTGACTGTAAACGACTGGTTGTGGGTTCGATTCCCACTCGAGGAGTGGAAATATTTCCATTTTTTTCCGAGGTAAACCTCGGAAAAAACCACCAGAGCGGAAAAAACGCTTTAGCTGGGCTTAAATTCCGCCACTTAACACGCAATGCCTTCAATTTCCGAATTCGGCGGAAAGTGGGGAACGGAGTGTCTTAAACCTAAGTTCCCTCTGCCTACCCTGCTGTGCGCGGGATACAGCGTGAAGCTAAATAAAATTATTCTTCTTCTCAACACAAAACTCAGCACAAAATATCTCAATTTCGGGTGAAAAGTGAATAGAATTTCCTGTTATACGGAAAAAGGCATAAAGTGGTATACATATGTATATCTATACATTTAATTGAAGTAACATGTTTGTCCATTGTATCTGATTAACTAATATTAGTATATTGTCCGCGTCATCCCTCTACGACGATTGGCAAAGTCAATTTACATTAATTAATTAATTAATGACTGTCACGTATGGTACTTGTATGTACTGCGATATTTAGGCTTCTAGTTTATAGTGTAATGGTTGGAGAACGATTTTGATACTTTTAATAACATAAAAGTTAGAAAAAATTGTACGTGGCTAATATATATGTTTGTTTCAATGAATGAAATTGCTTTGTTTATCTATACATAGTATAATGCAAAGTTGCTTTCCTTGTCTGTCTGTATGTATATATGCTGTAGGCTGTATGTATATATCTTTTACATGTGAAATGAGGAATTTATCTGTAGTTAGAATTAATCTAAGTAAATATCAAAGCGCAGTGGGAATAATGGGCGCGTATAAATACGCCATTGAAGACGCAAAGCATTGATTTCAGAAGTGTAGAGAATGGGGTGTCTTGTGACTAGACATGCATCAGCTAGCCTACCTGAATAGCAATTTTTTTTAGCTTCACGCTGTATCCCGCATACAGCAGGGTAGGCAGAGGGAACCTAGTGTTAAATTATCACAACCAGTCATTTACAGTCACACATTCGTGCCACTGCGCCACGCCACTGGCCCCTTAATAACAAAATAATGCCTACAATAAAAAAAATAGTTGGTATAGCTAAAGTACTTGTATGTAGATAGGTAGAAGTAATATAAATAATTTAATAAAAAAAAATGTAGTAGGATCATTCTATCTATTTGAGAAGGAGAACCAACCTATAAACGTTAGTCCTCTACATTTAAGGGGAAAATCAGAAATCATAAAAGGGGAAAATCATTGAAGTTTTGGTAATGAATGTCATTTTTTTTAGCATCACGCTCTATTCTGCATAGGAAGACAGAACCTAGTGTTGTTTTTTAATTATTTTTTATTTTTTTATGCTCTACGGATAGGTGTCTGTTAACATGTAAAGTCAACAGGAACCTAGTGAACCTAGTGTTAAGACACTCCCTTCTCTACTTTCCACCAAATTCAGGAGGCATTATTAAGTAAAAGGTAGAACTCAACGTCGTGTTTACCTCGACACCAAAGCGAAGGAAATGAAATATTTAATAACCAAATTTCTCGAGTGAGAATCGAACCCACAAGTAACGTTTGCAGTCACATTTTGTGACACTGCGCCACGACTGGCATACGAATGCATTCAGACAGTTTATCATTCAACAAATCTCGTTTTTTTATTGAATAAAAAAATCTGCATCAAGTTGAAATATTCTGTTGCAGTTTCAAACATTTTTATGATTTTTTTTAGTTATTCAAATAGCGGCGGATTGCATTCAATTCTCTATGGTAATTCGTTTGGTAAACCAATGAAAACAAGATGTTTATTTTCATTGATTTACCAAACGAATTTGCTTTTCATATGTAGAGATAAAGAAAAGAGAAGAAACTGTTTACCATTTTATTACTAAGCCGGAGCTCAGAACAGTTCTTAGGACTTGTGATCCAAGTTCAGGTTTAGAGGGCTGCTTTAAAATGCGAATTATGATATTAATAAGAACATATTTGTGGCCAGTCGTGGCGCAGTGGCACAAGCGTGTGACTGTAAGCGACTGGTTGTGGGTTCGATTCCCACTCGAAATATTTAATATTTCCATTTTCTTCGCTCCGGTGTCGAGGCAAAGCTTGTCGTTAAGTTCCGCCACTTAACACGCAATGCCTCCAAAATTCAGCGGAAAGTAGGGAACGGAGTGTTTTAACACTAAGTTCCCTCAGCCCTCCCCTGCTGTGTGCGGAACATAGCGTGAAGCTAAAAAATATATAATAATAATATATACGATATCAATGAAAATTAGTTTCCAAAATATAAAGCCACGAAAAATATTATTGAGTATAGGAAACGAAAATGAAAACAATGATACGAAAGTCCAGTATAGTTTCAGCAACCATAGAAATTGGTGGAAGTGAAAAAGACATCTACAACACATAGAGAGATCGTGTCGAAATGTGATTTTCGAAATGTGTTATTTTGTAGGGTGCAGAGTAACTTGGTGCTTAGTATTTATAGAATCTTGTCCCAAAAAACAGCTGTACATCATTTACAACAGTCTTGAAAATAATCAAAAATATTAAACAAATTAAAATCTATTTGCTGTTATTATTTTTACAAGCCCGCGAGTCTGTCCGTCCGTTCGTACAATTTAATAAAGTTATAATTCTAGAATAGATTTACTTTACTATTTGCCAGTAAAAGCTTCATTAAAATCAGTCCAGTTGTTTAGAGATTAGCCAGAACAAACAAACCAGTCAGACAGGCAAACCAAAATAGTACATATATATAATAAATATACATACGCATATATGCATTTCGTAAAAAGCGGATGTTTTCCATACTTATATTATAATTGCGAAAGTCTGTCTGTTCTGTCACGTTCTCAGGGCTAATCTACTATTTCGATTTTGATGAAATTTAGAATAAAAGTAAAAAAAAATTGAAGGTCAAACATAGGCTACTTATTTTTTTAAATAATCAACGTCTAAAGGGATGAAAGTTTTTATGAAAAATATAAATTTGACTGATTGTGGTGAATTTTGGCATAAATATAGTTGATAATCTAAGTACAAACATAGGCTACTTTATTTTTCGAAAGCCCACCCTAAGCGATGAAATATAAAGAAACAGCCGCGTAGTTCAGGCGGGCGGGCCGCGATCGGATCGCTTGTAATGTTATAAAAAGAGACTTCAATTTTATTTATTTGTTTACCCTTTTATTTATTTGTTTGTTTTAAAGTCTCGACTAATAAAAATACGAGTAAATATCAAAAGAACAATACAGCCAATGTCAATGTCATAATGAGAACAAAAATGTTGTATATAAAAACAAAAGAAATATGGACACAAAACAGTTAAAATAAAAAAATTGTAAAAATAGAACGTTTGTACGTGCACATGTTTCAAACCACTGGACCGATATGAATGAAAATGTTCTTGTTGTGTAGATTTTAAGCATAGGTAAGAAGTTTATGTTATAACTGATTTCGAAGAGTGGTAAGTTGTTTTGCGGGCCAGTCCTGGCGCAGTGGCACAAGCGTAACTGTAACGTAACGGTAACTGTAAACGGTTGGTTGTGGGTTCGATTTCCACTCGAGGAGTGGAAATATGTAATATTTCCATTTTCTTCTGTCTGGTGTCGACGCAAAGCGCGGCGTTAAGTTCCGCTACTTAACACGTAATGCCTTCATATTTAGTGGAAAGTGGAAAACGGAGTGTCTTAACACTAGGTTACCTTCTGCCTACCCTGCAGTGTGCGGGGTACAGCGTGAAGCTAAAAAAATGAAATAAATATCACAGTTGGTCATACACTTCTACCTGAAGTGACATACACGTCGCTATAGCAACCCGTACTTTACGCTTTAAGAGTCTTTAAAGTAATAATATATTCGTATGTAAGTAAGTAAAATTGAAAATTGATTCAGCAAATATTCGATTTGGCACTTTCATTTTAGTTTCAGTTATAGCAAATCTGCTTAAACTCTGATAGGGCAAACTTTGTTCGTGTATTTTCGTACCGATTTCAACACGATTCATTTTAAATTATAATTATAATTTCAATAATATTAGCTTAAAAGCTAAATTATTATAATAAATTAATATATATTTGAAATAATTATTTACTATATTGAAAAAGACATTTTCAATAATTCAGGGTTCGAATCCCGCTGCGTTCAAATTTTTATACGTATTCTTTAAGTGTCTTTTTCAATTTTCCTAAGTGTGGAATAACACTTTAAAAATTTTTTAAAAGTATTTAATTGCTGTATTATTTTTTCATAGCGAGCATTTGAATTTAATACCTTACACTTCGTCTTCTTCGCCAAAAGATACTCTTCATTTTTTAATTTTTGCTTACTATTTTAGCGGCAAGTTTCGTCACCTAACACGCTAGGCCTCTATTTTAAACGGAAAGTGGAGAACGGAATTAAAAGATTGTTGTATTTTATTTAATTTGAATTGTAATAATAACTATTTAGTAAGTAAAACGTATATATGTGTCTACCTTCGACTCTCTATATCAAGAGGCGCATTCAAATCCCGCTGCGTTCAAATATTTTTAATATGTATATTTTGTAAGCATATTTAACATTATTATTTTAATAGCGAAAGCATAAAATGAAATGTACCTATTTTACTCTGTTTTATATATACTACAATAAAACAGTAAAATATTTTTTTTAAGCTCCACACTGTATCCCGCATACAGCAGCATAGAGGGAACCTAGTGTTAAGACACTCCGTTCCCTATTTTCCGCTGAATTCGAAGGCTTTGCGTTTCAAGTAGCAAAACTCAACGCCGCGCTTTACCTCGACATCAGACCGAAGAAAATGAAAATATTAAATATTTCCATTCCTCGAACGGCAATCGAACCCACAACCAGTCGCTTTACAGGCACACTTTTTGCCACTGCGCCACGATTGGCCACAAATAATGTATCCCTATCTACTATTTATTTATTTGTTGCACAGCAGTTGGGACATTAGTTCTTACGCTTACATACAGATATGATTTATACAGTTGAATGCCACAACATTTTACGGCCACATCTTGCACATTGAATTACGACTGGTAACATGTTGAGTTATTGCATAGTTAAACATAAAATAAGTAAAAAGAAACTTAGCTTAACAAAATTATATAAAAACTAGCGATCTGCTCGCGGATTCGCCCGCGTGAACTAATTTTCGTCCCCTACGTGCTTATTAACACTTAACACGCAATACCTCCAAAATACTTTGTGAGTGAAAGAACGGAGTGTCTTAACACTAGGTTCCCTCTGTCTACCCGCTGTATGCTGGATACAGCATGAAGATTAAAAAAAATACATATCTATGTAAGTTTTGGACTTAATTTGGCTAGTCAAAGTTCATATGGAGAATATAGGTATGTTTGAACAATGAACAAGAAATACGTAACATTAATAAAATGAATACAATACCAAATACAGTATCATATATTTGATATACACTTTCATATAGAATGACATACAAGCCGCTAATCCACGTATATTTTTCATATTACTAGCATTTAACATAGAACTTAATAATTTCTCCACATTAAAGAAATATTTACAACTACAGTAGAGACAGTGGCGTAGCTAGGTGTAGGCCCCAGTACATAGGAAAGATTCGCACTAATATTTTTTCTTTTATTAAGGTGATACTGAAATCGGTGAAATTTAAGTCAGTGAAAATTTTGGCTCTCGTTTTTTTGCAACTCAAGGTTGGACAAAGGGTCCCTTAAGCTCCAGGACCCTGGTGCACTGCCGCCTAGCCTTACGATAGCTACACCACTGAGTATAGAATGGAGTGTCGTGTCACTAGGCACTCCCCGATTACCTTGCTATGCGAGAAAAAACGTGAAGCTAAAAAAATATACATCACAATCTCAATTTTACAACAAATTAAATAGCTTTTCAATTCTTGACACATAAAGTAAAAACACACCTAACTACATACAAAATCTCTCTACATAGAAGCTAACAACAAAAAATAAGTTGTAATAAAGCGTATAAGAATTTCGACACGACTGGTAGTAGAACGCATGACTCAGCTGTGAGAGCGCCTGGACGTTATTCGCGCGGGTTCGATTCCCGCTGCGTTCAAATTTTTATACGTTTTCTAAATGTCTTTTTCAATTTTCCTAAGCGCGGAATAACACTTAAAAATGTTTAAAAGTACATACAAAATGACAGAAACTGAAAAAGTATCCAATAACAATCTGACAAAAGTATACGTAAACTGTAGCTACGAGTATATTGCGTTGCGTTTTGTTCCACTCCTCACAAAGAGCCACGTTTTTCATTTCAATGTTAATTAAAATTTTCACATTGGACGCACCGGATTACTTTGAGCTCGAATAAATACAATTGATAAATAAAACAAAGTAACATTATTTTTTGATCATCCCCTTTCATCGCAGCTTTCATTATCAACGTCGCGGCGGTAGGGCTTGTTATTATTTATTATTGTGTGTGTATAATACGTATGGACTTGTGTGATTGGTTCATATGGAAATTAGAATTAATTTTTGCTACGTATTTTGATGTTTGTTCTTTGTTCTGGGGATTGGAAATTTTTGACAGTATTATTTTATTATTTTTAGGTATTATTATAATTATTTTCTTTTTTTTTAGCTTCACGCTGTATCCCGCACACAGCAGGGTAGGCAGAGGGTACCTATTGTAAGACACTCCGTTCCCCACTTTCCGCCGAATTCGGAGGCATTGCGTGTTAAGTGGTCTAACTTAACGCCGCGCTTTACCTCGGCAACATATTATGAAGTATCTACTATTAGTCATATGCAATATTTACTCGATTTCTATTAAATTCTTATGAAATCAATGACATTAAGGGTTACCTCACGTATATTGGTAAATTAATACCGAAAAATTTCAAATTATGTTCTAAAAACTCTAAAATTAGAAAAACGAAAGAATATATAACTTGGGATATTATATATTTTTAAACATTTTTAAAGTGTTATTCCACACTTAGGAAAATTGAAAAAGACATTTAAAGAAAACGTATAAAAATTTGAACGCAGCGGGATTCGAACCCGCGCCTCCTGAATACCGTTCAGGCGCTCTCACCACTGAGCCATGCGTTCTACTAGCCGCTGCGTCGAAATTCTTATACGCTTTATTACAACTTATTTATGTTGTTAGCATCTCTGTAGAGAGATTTTTACAAATTTCTGCTACCCAAAGATTATTCTACGAACAATCATTTGGCAAGAGAGAATGCTATTTATTAAATACTTTTAAACATTTTTAAAGTGTTATTCCACACTTAGGAAAATTGAAAAAGACATTTAAAGATTTTTTTTTTAGTAGAACGCATGGCTCAGTGGTGAGAGCGCCTGAACGGTATTAAGGAGGCGCGGGTTCGAATCCCGCTGCGTTCAAATTTTTATACGTTTTCTTTAAATGTCTTTTTATTATATATTTGTTTTCAAAATAGCAACTTTAGCAAACAAGAATTAAATACCTTTCTTAGTATATAATATATCGATATTTTATAACTTTATATCTGTACTACGGCATTCTTTTTCCTACTCTCCTAGCCATAGAGGCCAGTCGTTCCATAGAGGGACATAATGTGACGATAAACGCGACTGGTTGTGGGTTCGATTCTGACACGAATAAATGTAATATTTAATATTCAATAACCTTTACTTTGACTTTCTTCTTTGCCGCATAATTTGCTTATAGATTTACACGCGCGTGGGGATCCGACGATAGTAACATAACAATATTCCTATAACCTAAATGTAATGTCTGCCAGGACGAGCTGGATAATGTCAAAATAATTTTAAGTGTGTTCCTTTATATTTTTTATCTTAACTATTTTTTTATCTTTATAGAAGACAAAATGCGGCGTTGAGTTCCGCTAATAAAAACGGAATGCCTTGAATTTGGACGAAAAATTAAAAAAGAGTGTTCTGTCACTAGGTTCTCCCTGACTATCAGGATGTGGGAGAAAAAACGTAAAAAAACTACTTGTAAAAATCTTCTATTGATTATACCTACCTTCGTAAACAATTCATATAAATTATATCGTAGTAAAGCTTTTTCAGGTAAAGAAATAAACTTATGAATAGTCTATTTAGCGGCAGATCGTGTGTGTATATAGTATCGGGTATAACGATGCCCTATGTACTTGAGGTAACCATAATAACTGGCTGAAAAGGATATAATAATAAAAAAATAAAACCTTTTAATATTTTTTTTAGTTTTACGCTTTTTCCCGCACAGTAAGGTAGTCATGATATCTTATGTCGAGTTCACATTTTGTCCTTTTTGCGCAGAAAATCGATATATTTTATATTTAGTAGCGGAACTAAATATTGAAAAAGACAGAAAGAAAGATATTTCCTAAGTGTGGAATAACACTTAAAAAATGTTTAAAGGGAACTCAATATCTTGTTTAATATTGTCGAAGCAGAGATATAAAAATCATTGAAACCTAATCATTCTTCCGAGTTTGATTCAAACCTTCAACCAATGGCGATTACAGTTAGATGCTGTCGACTGCGCCACGATGGTATATAATTTTATAACTATATCACCATTTTTATACACCTACGTATGTATAAATTATAATAAAAAATGAATGAGTGACTTGACACTACATTCTCTCTGTCTATTCAACTATGCGGGGAACTGATCGGTAAATTGGACAATGCATAAATTACCTAACTCCTTATCTTAGCTAGTATAGATCATATCCGCGTAGAATTATACATAGTAGAATTATAACTTGTGCGTGTAAATTTAAACAAACAATCATAATCCGGATCAAACAATCAGTGGTTCAATGAAACCACAACACTGTCAATAAGTTATATGTTGTATATGAAATGTAAAAAGTGTTTATGTTGTATATATGCATATCATCGGATATATATTAATATAACCTATAACTGTAGTGGCCAGTCGTGGCCCAGTGGCACAAGCGTGTGACTGTAAACGACTGCTTGTGGGTTCGATTCCCACTCGAAGAGTGGAAATATTTAATATTTTCATTTTCTTCGCTCTGGTGTCGAGGTAAAGTGCGGCGTTAAGTTCCGTCACTTAACATGCAAGCCTCCGATTTCGGCGGAAAGTGGGGAACGGAGTACCTTACTATCTCTAGGTTCCCTCGGCCTACCCTGCTGTGTGCGGGATACAGCGTGAAGCTGAAAAAAAGAAAACTATAACTCTAAAATGACCAGTACTTAATTTTTCTACATTTTATGCTACTTAAGGCCTTTGCACACAACGGCTGTAAACTGCGTTTTACGTGCGTCGACTGTCCTTAACATTAAAAATATATAAAAGTATTTAAAATCCATATTAAAAGCAACAATTCCGCATTTAAAAAACACACTTAGAAATCCATGCCGGAAGTCTCAACTGAAGTATAAAGCCAAATAACCATTGCAAAACAAAACTTTTTAAAATAAAAATCTCTAAACGTTTAATATTTAACTATTTGTTTTTTTTTTTTAGCTTCACGCTGTATCCCGCACACAGCAGGGTAGGCAGAGGGAACCTACTGTTAAGACACTCCATTCCCCACTTTCCGCCGAATTCAGAGGCATTGCGTGTTAAGTGGCAGAACTTAACGCCGCGCTTTACCTCGGCACCAGAGCGAAGAAAATGGAAATATTAAATATTTCCACTCCTCGAACCAACAACCAGTCGTTTACAGTCACACACTTGTGCCACTGGGCCATGACTGGCCACTATTTTATAGTAAGAAATCTAAGCAAGAAATATATTTTTAATGTATATGTGTCTTTAAGTGTCTCTCATACATACAAAGTATGGTTACCACGAGGGCAAAGGCCTCCTTAAGACGGCAGTGCACGGGGTAAATAACTTTGAAGAGCTCTCACAGCCAGGCGTATGAATTGACTTGTATAAACTTTTTAAAATAATCCCTCTCCTAACGTTTAAATGTTAGAAAATTCTTTAAAGAAAATAAATATAGAGTGTTTTAACGTTTTCCTTAGAAAATTTACTCGACTATTTCTGTTTGAAAGATTTCTCTTTGAGATGTGTATTGGTTATGTTGTATATTAGATGTAGATAGTGAGACGTAAGTCAGTGTTTTTTTACAGCTTCACGGTTTTTAATCCAACCTAGTGATAAGACACTCCGTTCCCCATCTTTCGTCTCGTCTTTGAAAAAAATTGTGTATTGAGCAAAAGAGCCTATCGCCGCTTTTTGCCTTTAGTTCACCAGAGCGGAGAAAATATATAAAATGATTCCTCAAAGTGGGAATCGAACCCACAACCATGGCGTTGACAGACCAACGCTATCTATCTGGTCTAAGTACCACGATGGTCACCAGGTCAGTGGTGATTATGGGAAAAGAGTATCGTGGTAAAGTTAGAAAATGTCAATACATATGCATTAAGATTGTTTACATATATTTTTGTTTTCAATTTAGTATCTAAATTGTAATCGTTATTGTTTATTTTTTTCGGTATTTTTAATATTATAATTTCTAAAAAACGTCTTATTATTTTTTGCAATCATCTCACGAATAAACGTATAAGTCTTGATTAGTTTCTTTGATATTTATCAAAATCTAACAAAAAAATAGTATTCGATTTAAGTAAATAGCATATAAAAAAAATGTTAATAATGTCTTTTTCAATTTTTCGAAGTGTGGAATAACACTTTAAAAATGTTTAAAAGTATTTAATAAATAGCATTCTCTCTTGCCAAACGATTGTTCGTAGAATAATCTTTGGGTAAAAATCTCTCTAAAGAGATGCTAACAACAAAAATAAGTTGTAAGAAAGCATATAAGAATTTCGATGAAGCTGGTAGAAGAACGCATGGCTCAGTGGTGAGAGCGCCTGGACGGTATTCAGGAGGCGCGGGTTCGAATCCCGCTGCGTTCAAATTTTTATACATTTTCTAAATATCTTTTTCAATTTCCCTAAGTGTGGAATAACACTTTAAACATGTTTAAAAATAGCATATACTTTATAATTTAAAGCATTATAAGCACATAAAACTGATCTAAAAACAATAAAATAACATCTACTGTCAAAAATTCCCATTCCCGAGAACAAAGAACAAACATCAAAATACGTAGCAAAAATTAATTCTAATTTCCATATGAACCAATCACACAAGTCCATACGTATTATACACACACAATAATAAATAATAAAAGCCCTACCGCCGCGACGTTGATAATGAAAGCTGCGATGAAAGGGGATGATCAAAAAATAATGTTACTTTGTTTTATTTATCAATTGAATTTATTCGAGCTCAAAGTAATCCGGTGCGTCCAATGTGAAAATTTTAATTAACATTGAAATGAAAAACGTGGCTCTTTGTGAGGAGTGGAACAAAACGCAACGCAATATACTCGTAGGTACAGTTTACGTATACTTTTGTCAGATTGTTATTATTGGATACTCTTTCACTTTCTGTCAAACATTTTGTATGTACTTTTAAACATTTTTAAAGTGTTATTCCGCACTTAGGAAAATTAAAAAAGATATTTAGAAAACGTATAAAATTTTGAACGCAGCGGGATTCGAACCCGCGCGTCCTGAATAACGTCCAGGCGCTCTCACAGCTGAGCCATGCGTTCTACTACCAGTTGGGTCGAAATTCTTATACGCTTTATTACAACTTATTTTTTGTTGTTAGCTTCTATGTAGAGAGATTTTGTATGTAGGTAGGTGTCTTTTTACTTTGTGTCAAGAATTGAAAATTTATTTAATTTATATTTGAATTGTGATTGTTGTGTATTTTTATAGCTTCACGCTATTTCCCGCATAGCAGAATCAGGGAGTACTTAGTGTCAAGACACTCTGTTCTCTACTGTGATCGTAACTGTTTTTTTTATATGGGAAATTATTTATCACCCATGGTATCTGTTAGTATTATATTTGTATATAGTGTGACATTTCAAAAGCACTGAGACTTACTTATATTTAATCTTATTATCTAATGGTGATGTCCATCACTGACCAAGTGTAAGCATTTTTTTTGTTTAGTTGTATGTAGTAAATATATGTACATATATATAATTTTAATAAAAACAGGCACCCAGCTCACGCTTTGTTTCCTCTTTGGTCTTGTAGTTTTGCGAGCACAGCCTCGGTGACAGTGACGTCACGCTCGTGACGTGCTATTTTGAGGTTGTGCTCCATGATTTGTTTTGGTGAGGCCGTCATCGCTCGCATCACTACAGTCGTCGGAGTAATAGACACAGGTAAAAGAAACGTTATTTAGCGACGTGTATAGCAAATTCATGATATTTTACCTATATTACCTAATAATTTTATTGAAGTGATTGTATTTCTTGTTTATTGTTATAAAAAAAATATTCTATCAGTCCAAATTTCTGTATTAATACGTATAAATTATATTACAAAAGGAGGTCCAAAGATTTTTTAGCAGAAATTAATGTAATATTTAATTTGATAAATTTCCTCAATCTGTAATAAGATATAACGTTAAATTCGCCGAACTGTCCCTATACGAGCATGAGAAGGTTTATTAAAATAAGGAAATTGTACGTTAAGTAAAATTAATATTAATATCATCTAGAGTGACATTAAAATTTTCGATGGAAATTTTATTTAACTTTGCGCTTTATTCCTTATAGGAAGATAGTCAGAGAGAACCTAGTGTTAAGATATTGCAATAATAATCTTATTTTTTTTCAGCTTCACTTTGTATTCCGCACACAGCAGGATAGGCAGAGGGAACCTAGTGTTAAGACACTCCATTCCTCACTTTGCGCCGAATTCGAAGGCATTGCGTGTTAAGTGGAGGAACTTACAATCGCGCTTTGCCTCGACATCTGAGCGAATAAAATGGAAATATTAAATATTTCCACTTCTCGAGTGGATATCGAACCCATAACCAGTTGTTTTACAGTCACAATTTATGCCAATGCGCCACGACTGGCCTCAATCTTATTATTATTGCAAATATAGTTAACTTGCTCTTTCCTATATATAAAGTAATGTAACCAAAAGCAATAGCGTTTTATTTCTATATATGAATTTTATAATATAATATAACTATTATAATAAAATATTAACTAATGTTAATAAAAGAAAAATAACATTTTCTTCCTTTTATCACTAAAATTCGATCATAAGGAAAATAACATCTGTTAGAAGTCATCCGAGCTTGTCATACCTGCCAGGCTGTATTTGGCTCATTTGGGCTATATTTATCGTATTCCTTTGGTTCTACTTAGCCTTGTAACATTATTAGTCTTTTCTGTTCTTTGATCTACTTATTAACTTGTGAATATCAAATTCCACTCAACGTATTTGTTTTTTTTTTGTTTTATATATTTTTATTAAGTAAATCAGGTTATAACAAGCCAGTATAGCCGGTAAGAAGTATGCAGAAGGGCGAAAAGCAAAAATTACACTTCATTTTTTTATTTATTCGATAGATAGTAAATAAAAGATAGAAATAAAAGATATCTTTATGATCTAAATCATAAAGATAAAAAATAAAAAAAATCAGTACCAAATTATATTTTTCAAATTAAATATATCAATCATTATATGTATGAAGGATGAACCCGAAATTCCAATCAAAAAAAAAAATGTTCAAAACTATCCGTTTGAGAGGAACGATGCCACCGAAACAGGAACATACAAAGGTATCGACGACTGAATTTTAAAAAAAAATGTATTTATATATAGCTTATTCAGTGACTGACTGACTATATAAAAAGATAATAACTAGATTTGAAAGAAGATTCATAATTTGTGGCCAGTCGTGGCCCAGTGGCACGAGCGTGTGACTGTAAACGACTGGTTGTGGGCTCGATTCCCACTCGAAGCCATGCAGCATGCTGTATTCCGCACACAGCAGGGTAGGCAGAGGGAACCTAGTGTTAAGTCACTCCGTTCCCCACTTTCCGCCGAATTCGGAGGCTTGCGTGTTAAGTGGCGGAACTTAACGCCGCGCTTTACCTCGACACCAGAG
Organism: Dryas iulia moderata; assembly: GCA_019049465.1. Classification (NCBI taxonomy): domain Eukaryota; kingdom Metazoa; phylum Arthropoda; class Insecta; order Lepidoptera; family Nymphalidae; genus Dryas; species Dryas iulia. Next base: position 3,473,348 of record CM032430.1, on the reverse strand, counting down.
CGAAGAAAATGAAAATATAATTTCCACTCTTCGAGTTAAGAAATTCATAAATTTTCATCTCTCTTACAATAAATGTATTATCAACGCTGGCCAATGTAGTTTTATCTAAAACTAGCTACTGCTAACAACTTCGTTTACGAGAACTATGTAGTGCGTTCCTTAAGGCATGAATCAAAATTGATATTATAATATTGTTATACTATTACTATGCATACTGTAAATATATTCAATGTCATGTATACTAGTCCATACTTCCATACTAATATTAGAACGAAAGTGTTTGTCTATCTGTCCAACCGACCGGCGATTAACACATAGACAATTTTGGATGAAATTTGAAATTAAGATAGTTGTAGACTCAGGGCTTACCACTGCTTCTTTTCAAAAATCATCCTGTACAGGTTTGAAACAGGAGATAAAAAAGACTAAACCACTTGATCCATTTCGATGAATTTTGGCAGGAATATAGTTGATGATACAAGGTTAAACACAAGCTACCTACTTCGTTCTAAAACCAATCCATAACGGGTTAATAAGATAGGGAATAAAACCCATAGTTCAGGCAGCCAAATCCGCGAACAAGTCACTAGTTTTTATATTTTGTTAAAGGTAAGTTTCTTTTTGCTTATTTTATGTTTAAGTATGCACTAACTCAACATGTTACCAGTCGTAATTCAATGTGCAAGATGTGGCCGTAAAATGTTGTGGCATTCAACTGTATAAATCATATCTGTATGTAAGTGTAAGAACTAATGTTACAATTAGTGTGTGCCATAAATAAAATATACAGACACACACGCACACAAATACATACGTACGCACACACACATACACACACAAATGCTCACAAATGCTCACATAATAAAAAAAAAATAAATAATTTAAAACGTAGGATTTCACCCCAAAACCATCGCGTTTACATTCAGAAACCATCACACTGTGCCACGATAGCTCAAAAATGTTATGGATGGCTTCAAAAAATACATGACGGAAAAATATGTTTAGTTCTCAAAGGTCCTATTTCTAAAAGACATATTTTCCAGTCGGCCTAAGAATATTCCGCTACTTATTATGTGATATCTGTATTTCGACCGGAAAGTGGCAAACGAAGTGTCTTGACACTAGATTCTCTTTGATTATCGTACTATTTACGAAAAAAGCATAAAGTTAATTACAGCATTCTACAAGTAAAATTCAGATTTTAGTCATTATTTCTAAAAACTTCATAATATCTTGTTAACCACTTATTCCAAGAAATACTTGCACTATATACAGTCTTATAGAAATTTTAATTAATGAAAAAAAATGATAAAAATAAATTAAGCTCTCTGAACAACTGCTTACTCTCACAAGAGTCGTTGTAGCTAATGGTTAGTAGCTAATTACAGGACTGGGGCAAAAAATATTGTATTCAATTTATATATTCAACTTCACGCTTTTTCTAGTCAAAGTACTTGGACGATTTTCAAGAGGCGCGGGTTCGAATCCCGTTGTGTTCAATTTTTTATACGTTTTCTAAAAATGTAATTTTCAAGTTAAAATTAGTTAAAGTAACATAAAAAATTTAGATTTAGTATTTTTTTTGCATAGCGGAGTAGTAAGAGAGAACTACTAGGCTTACTTGACACTAGTCAAGACAATCCTTTTTCCACTTTCTGCTCAAAACCACCATTATCTGTTGAATGGCGGAACTAAAACTGTACTTTATATCAGGTACCAGAAAAGAGAAATCATTTTATTTAAATCCTCCACGCGGGAATCGAACCCATAACGATCTCGTTGACAGTCAGACGTTGTCCTACTGCGTCACGATGGTAAATAATGCCTAGATATTTATAAAATAAATATAAAGGTCAAACACTAACTTATAAATTAAGTCTCTTTAATATAATATTTATTTGGTCTAAACTTTAAAGGTTAACCAGACTAGACATGACAGAAAGTGTTTTAAAATTTTTAAGTTTTAACGAAAATGACTTGTAATCTTATTTGCTTGCTAAATTCGAATCACTTAAGTTAAAGGTCATGCTTGTGAAATAGCAAAGGTTACCTACATAGAAATAGTTTACACATTTTTGTATTATTTATTTATATCCAGGTGGAATTTTAGAGACTGAGGTCATAGGATAGCGGGTGACTATTATATCGATTAGTTATGGGTTCGATTCCCGCTCGTAGAAATTATTACATTTTAATTATTTTCATTTCTCCGTTCTGATCAACACGACAAAGCGATAATTTGAATTCGGATGGGGAGTGGAAATCGGAGCACTCTGGTACCCAAGACAGAGCACTGCGTTAAGTTCCACCATTTAATGTACAATGCCCTTTAATGATTTCAGCTTCACGCTGTATCCCGCACACAACAGGGTAGGCAGAGGGAACCTAGTGTTAAGACACTCCGTTCCCCACTTTCCGCCGAATTCGGAGGCATTGCGTGTTAAGTAGCGGAACTTAACGCCTCGCTTTGCCTCGATACCAGAGCGAAGAAAATGGAAATAATAAATATTTCCACTCCTCGAGTGGGAATCGAACCCACAACCAGTCGTTTTAAGTCACACGCTTGTGCCACTGCGCCACGACCGGCCCCTGAGATGATTTCAGAAAAGTGGAAAACAGAGTCTTGACACTAGGCTTTCTTTGATTACTCTGTTATGGCGGAAGCATGAAGCCGTCAATTAAATGATTTCTTTCACTATTTTTGTACGATTACGTAACAGGTGCTGAAACTCAAAGCTGCTATTTGCTTGGGAAAATACAATTCTATAAATATTGCATAACTGTCAAGATGCTAAGGATTAGAAGTTAAGAATATCCCGACCTGTTTCTATTTATTTTAACACAATTATAGATCAAAAGTAGCAACTGTACGTACGTAAATAAAAATATTTTTCACTGTCTGTAAATTTTTTGTAGCTTAAGGTTTTTTATATAGCACTAGTAACCCGCTAGCGGCTTGTCTTGTGATCTGCCGCTATCATGCCTAATTTGAGCCCCTTAAGGATTTTCTGAACTTTTTGTTCAGTAATAATAAAATATAGCCTAAAGTACTCCTGACTAGTGTAGCTTTATAATTGTGAAAGAATTTCCATGATCGGTTTAGTATTTTCGAAGATTAGTCCTTACAAAGTTCAAGCTTTACCTCTTTATTATACTAGTATAGATAGATTAGTACAGGTATATAAGAAAGCATGTACGGTCACTTTACATATTGCTAACGAAAAAAACACATAATAAACCAACTTTATTTACAAAACTCATTCACAAATACTACACACAACCTCTATTTGTATTAAGCCTTCGAGTGCGAGGGACCTAAGCGTATGTAAACTTTTTTATAGCAGCCCACAAGGGGAGGCAATGTCATGGATATCCTTTCGTTTTTACTTTGAATTGTAAATTTTGTAAGGTACCCTGCACTTTCGACCCTAAAAAAGGGTATATTGCATTCCTCTCACGTTTCCACGCCACTAGTGAATTAATGTTGACACACAGATACGCTGACTTTTTATTAGTACCTGGTAGTCAGTTATTTACTGTATTTTATAAGGTTTACTGGTATGAGTATGACCTTTTTATATGAGGCTTGGTGTGTTTAAGTATTGTTTATTATTTAAAGAGTATTTGTATTTGTTGATATAATATGGTAAACCAGTAAACAGACTGGCAATTTTTTTTTAAATATTTATTCATGTACATAACGAAAATGACTTGAAATCTTGAAAAAGACATTTAAAGAAAACGTATAAAAATTTGAACGCATCGGGATTCGAACCCGCGCCTCCTGAATACCGTTCAAGCGCTCTCACCACTGAGCCATGCGTTCTGAGAATGCAATTTTTAAAAGAAAACATATAAAAAAAAATTATACGTTTTCTTTAAATGTCTTTTTCAATTTTTCTAAGTGTGGAATAACACTTTAAAAATGTTTAAAAAAATACTTGTAATCTCATTTTGTTGCTAAATTTGTATCACTTAGCTTAAGTTAAAGGTCATGCTAGTGTAATAAATAGCAAAGGTTACCTACATACAAATAGTTTACACATTTTTGTATTATTTATATATATTGGCGGTGGAAATTTAGAGACCTTGAGGTCATAGGATAGCGTTTGACTATTATATCGATTGGTTATGGGTTCGATTCCTGTTCGTAGGAATTATTATAGCCTATATATATTAGTACCTGGTAGTCAGTTATTTACTGTATTTTATAAGGTTTACTGGTATGAGTTTGTCCTTTTTATCTGACGCTTGTTGGGTTTAAGTTTTGTTTATTATTTAAAGAGTATTTGTATTTGTTGATATAAGATGGTAAATCGGCAAACTGACTGGCAATTTATTTTCTAATATTTATTCATGTATTATGATGATATGTATGTATTTCTTGCTTTGAACTCACTAATTTTTTTTTTTATTAATATATTCAACTTTCCATTGTGGCGCAGTGGGAGAGTGTCTGACTGTAAATGCTGGTTGCGGGTTCGAATGATCATAATTTTATAATTTTCATATCTCCGTTCAGCACTCGACATGTAATGTCTTTATTTGCCCGGATTGTGGGGGCGGAGTGGCTTGACACTATATTTTTACTAAGTATCTTAATACGGGAAAAAGCGTGAAAATGCTTTAAAAAACAACTTTGTATGCGTTAGGTCCTCATTTTTTCTCGTTTTCACTTCGATATCGATACATTCTCTGTGATTACTTCCCAACACTTGCCTAAATATTCAAATACAACATTTTAGCTTTCTATAGTCAATAATTTTATCTGTGCGTTATCTATCAGTTCAAAATCAGTTAAGCCATTGTCACTTTATGAAAGTTAGATAAAAAACTACTTAACTATTCGCTAGTTCCCCTTACTTTTTTACGATAATTTTATATGGAAAGAAAAAATAACAAAAATCCTAGCTCCGATAAAAGTAAAACGTTGTACAAACTGTAATGGATAGTACTTTTCTTCGTACAAAAGGGGTCTAAATCGTTAATCGCATTAAGCCATTCAAATGTATGGGGCCGGCGTTCCGCCTTTGTTCCTATGCAGAAAGGCTTTAAGACGGTAATGTTTGAACATGTTATATTAAAACTTGGTACCTACTTTTTATTATCTGTGTTATATTTGGGGATTATGTATGAAATATATTTATTTTATATAGTTTTTGTGATATTTTTTTTTATCGTTTGAAGGTAAGGTGATGGTGGGTTCAATTCTCGGTAAGGGCAATGATAACACTTTAATTATTTTAATTTCTATGCCGAAATAAGACTAGACAGAACGAAGCGTTGAACTATGACCACGCAACACGTAATAGCTTGAATTCAAAGGGGACACGGAAAATGGAGTACCGACCTACTGGGCTATGCGGGTTAAAACGTGAAGATGTAAGCGTGAAAAGTTAGGATTTTATGTTATAATTTGTCCTAATGTCACGAAGTTCTCTTTGCTAATATGTTCAAAAGTGGAATATACAAAATGATAAGCAAGCATTACAACCACGAATATAGTTTTTTCCGTAACAAAGTATATTTTTTAATTCGTAAAAAACATTGTGTAGTTTTTTAAATAACTATATAATTATTTGCTGTTTGGTTTGGTTTCTTTAGTTATATAAAAAGTTGCTTAGATAACACGTATTATGGTTGTTCACCTATTCTCATGTTTAGAAATGCAAATATTTAAATTCAAATTTTAAAAATATCTAAAGTAAAATAATAAAATAAATAGCTTCACGCTATATCCCGCACACAGCAGGGTAGGCAGAGGGAACCTAGTGTTAAGACACTCCGTTCCCCACTTTCCGCCGAATTTGGAGGCTTGCGTGTTAAGTGGCGGAACTTAACGCCGCGCTTTACCTCGTCACCAGAGCGAAGAAAATGGAAATATAATTTCCACTCCTCGAGTGGGAATCGAACTCACAACCAGTCGTTTACAGTCACACGCTTGTGCCACTGGGCCACGACTGGCCACTATCACTATCTAAAGTATATACTAATATAACATATACATATGTACATATCGATCACAGGCTTTCTTAATTAGAACAGTTGGCAGAAAGAACTTAGTGAACCCAGAGAACACTCCATTCTTTACTTTACATCCGATACCCTATTTGGACAGGCAATATTTCGAAATATTGCATAGTGAGTGACGGAACTCAATGCCGCGTTTTGTTTTATAAGAGAGCAGAACTTTTTACTTTAAATATAATCTGCTTAAGTAAGAATTGAATCTACAACTAATAGCGTTTATAGTTAGATCATTCCACTGAACCACGATGGCCTCGTATAAGCTTGCAAAAAATATGTCCACATTTTTCCTTCCTAACTTTTATTTATGTTGAAACTCAGTAACGCTAAATAAGTGTATATGTGCATTAACCAATTAGGTGAGCTTTTAGAAAGAATAAAATTATGGACACCTTGTTTATGAACTGTGGTACTGTGCCGAATAGTTTTATTGTTTGTGTTAGTTAAAAAAAAAAACTAGCGGCTCGCTTGCGGCTTCGCCACATAAACTACATAACTATTTTGCTATATTGCAACCTTTGGGGGTGGATTTTTGAAAAATAAAGTAGCCTATGTTTAGCCTAGGATTTAAAATAAGAAGTTACATGCTTCATTTTTTTAATGTTAAGTAACTTACGATCGTAAGATCAATCTATATATTTTATTTTATACCCTTTATTAAGCCCCGATACTAAGTAAAACATATGTAAAAAGAAGGATTACACGAGTATTTGCTAGATGTTCACATTTTATCATTTTTTATTAATATTCTACTAGTTATTTAGACCACATCCGCCAGAGGTTATTGAATCCTAACCAATTTCCCGATGGATTGTAGATTTGCCTATCCGTGCATATTAAATTATGAACAGGTAAAGGTAGCTTATAACGTTGAAAATACAAAATTTTGCTTCCCATGTTATCTTGTAGAACATTTTATTTATTTTTTATTACCTTTCTAAGTAGATAGATATAGATAAAGTTTAGTTGTTAGCTCTTGTTTAGAAATATTTTATAGATCTTACTTAGTATATGCAATTTGGGAAATACGGCCATATTTAAGAAGTTAATATTGTTTTTGGTTTCGAATAAATCCGTATCCCCATCAGATTCAAAATATAAAATATTTTTAAATAGACCTTTGTAAGTACTTTTGTAACGTCAATTGAATATAAGTCTACTATCAGCTCGAAAAGCAGTTTTACTGAGAAGCACTGGATAAAAATTTAACAGTTCCTCTTATAAAATATTATTTTTGAAGTATCGACACTCCGTTTTCCACTTTCCGAGCAAATATAAGTAATTACGTGTTGAATGATGGAACTCAACACCGCGCCTTGTCTTAATAACCAGTGGAGAAATAAAAAATCATGAATTCCCTGAGATGGAATCGAAATTCTCCCCACGATGACAATGGAACTTACATATTGTTCTATTAACAATCTTCTAGAGAACAACTTATATAAAGAATAATTATTAAAATGAATATTTGAATAAGTTTTTCTTCTAAACAATTGCAGCCCATTTTTAACTTCCGCACTTTACAAAGACGGTAATCGTTTCGCATAATGAATATAACATGAAGGGAGGATCTTACATATCGTCCCTGGGCGCTAGAGTCATGCATGCGGAATAATTTTGTAGCAAAAACATGAATATTTTAATCCCCCGCCTTTGGCTGTGTTGCGCGCATCTGCTTGTTTTTAAGTGGGCTTCTTTAAAATAATATTGAAATTATGATAATTTTACTTATGAACGCCATCATGGTTTAGTTGAGTTACAGTATATAAGAGTTGTGGGTACGATTCGCTTTCGGGCGTATGTTTTTTTATATAATAGGGAAAGTAGAGAAAATCCAGTATAGTCTGGTAGGTATAGTATCAGTTCAGTGACTACTTTCTCGTAGGCAACACAACAATTACACGGTGTAGGAAAAATATTAATAAATTTTATAATTTTAGCGATCTGGATACTTACGCTAAAATATCGCTAAGTTTCGCCATTACTTCTAAAGTGGCCAAGAAACTAGAGGACGGTATACGTTCGACTTTCTATTTTTTTCCATATTAGGGGAATCACAGAGAGCTTAGTGTCAAAAAAATACGCTCCTTGCCTTTCCATTCCACAAGCCTGAAATAGAGACATTGGGTGGTAAGTGGCGGAACTTAACGCCACGCTTTTTTGGTATTAGAACAAAACCTTATTATATTGTATAATATAATATTCACACAATAATAAAGCGTTTATTTCATCGAAAATACAACTCAACCAGTAAGCTTTGTATCTGGGAGCTGAATGCAAGCATAGTTAGTTTTTATGATAATTACACTTCATTTCAACTTTTTAAATTTAGTTTTTTACCTCCTTACTTTAATATTTTTTTATTTAAAGCTTAACGCTCAAAGAATAGTCGGAGAGTACTTAGTGCTAAGACACTCCATTCTCTCCTTACTTGTTGAAAAATAAAATAAACACTCTCTCTTTTCCGACTTAAATAGATATATTGCTTACGCAGTGGCGGAACTCAACGCCGCGTTTTGCCCTTCCAGAACGGGAAAACAAATGGTAATAATGAAAATATTTATTTTTATTTTTTTATTTTTAATAAAATAAAGAAAATATAAAAATAATTATACCTAGTAATTACTCTAAATAGGGATTGAACAAAAATGACCTCACCAATGTCTCTAAACACTTTTTTAGCTTCATGCTGTATTCCGCACACATTCCAGGTAGGCAGAGGGAACCTAGTGTTAAGACACTCCGTTTCACACTTTCCGCCGAATTCGGAGGCAGTGCGTGTTAAGTGGCAGAACTTAACGCCGCGCTTTGCTTCTGATACCAGAGCGAAGGAAATATTAAATAATTCTACCCCTCGAATGCGAATCGAACCTATAACCAGTCACACGTTCGTGCCACTGCGCCACGACTGACCCCAACATTTAGACATAACATAACATAATTAAAAAAACTACTTATTCTCTCTTTACTTACTTTACAAAGAAGCAATTTTAGTAAAAATAAAAAAAAAATATGGACAAGTCAATGAATTATTTGTTCTGGTTAACCTTGTCATAACCACTCGTAGCTCAAAATGCAATTTATAACTCCAGCCCAACTTTGATTGAAGTATAAATTAATTATATACTAACTAGTTAATTTTAGTTTCGAACGACTTAAGAAACTTAATTTAAATATAAAACGTACAAAATGCTTAAGTGTGTGGAAAAAACAGCTCTCATGTGTGAAAGAAATAAGGAAAGGAAAGTGTTTAATTTTCTTAATGTTGAATACAGAAATTTAATTTAGAAATGGCTTGCAAGCTTTAAAATAATTCGTTTCTTAAGTTTCAGGCACAGCATCAAGACATTGCGTGTTGAATGGTGGAACTCAACGCCGCGTTTTGTTAAGTACCATAACGGGAAAATAAAAAACTATTTGAATTATAAACATAATAAATAAACTATTTGAATACACTTACTCCGAGAGAGAATCGAACCCACAACCGACTGTGTTTACATTCAGACGCTATTACACTGTGCCACGATGTGCCTTAACTACTCTTTTCATGTTAAATAAAAAATCGTTTATAAATTGTTAGCAAATTTAAAATATTTTGTTTATGAAACTATTTTAAGAATATAAAATAGGAATAACAGAAGGTAGAGAGTCTACTTGTGACCAATCACTAACTTAAATATTGAAAACGTCTTATTTGAATAAAATATATACGATGAGTTCTCTTAAAATCGTTTCATTTCAATATGTGTAAGAATTACGGAAACCTGTTAGAAAGATCGCAATAAGATCTTATTATATTGAGTGATATTATTACATTTGCGTTACGTTGCGGCTTAAGTGGCGGAATTCAGAACCGCACCTTGAATCATTAGATTAGTCGAATAAAAATAATTCAATTATATTTATTCCCCGTACTGGGAATGGAACCGACAACCTATCGTGTTTACAGTCACTAAGTTACACTATCATAATACGCCATTATGAAGATATAAGTAAGAAGATATAAGCTTATAAGCTTTGTTGTTGTTAGTGGAACATATGGCTCAGTGGTAAGAGCGCCTGGACGGTATTCAAGAGGTGCGAGTTCGAATCCTGCTGCGTTCAAATTTTTATACGTTTTTAAATATCTTTTTCAATTTTCCTAAGTATGGAATAGCATTTTAAAAATGTTTAAACGTAAGATAGTGACTATATTCTCTTTATTTAAGATAAAAGCTGTTTCAAGAGCAGATAAATACACAAATTTAGTCGAGAAACGGTTAGCAAGTTAAACTATTTCTTATTATACAGGTGTGTTTAGATTGATGGAGGTAGTTGAAGTAAATGTATACGAGTACTTGTAACAATAATTAATAATGATAATGTTTGTTGTTGATAGTTCATTTCACTGAGTAATTTCAATTTCAATTATGAGGTGTATAAGTTGACAAATGGTGGTAAATTATTAAACTATTATTTGCAGTTATGGTTTTTGTTGCATAGAGTTGTTAGATAGTTTGTAGTGTAAAGACACTCCGTTCTTTACTTTCCGTTTGAAATAGAGATTTTATATATTGAATGGTAGAGCTTAACGCCGCGTTTTATTGTACCAAAGTGGAGAAAGGATTAAAAATGATATAATTATCGTCCTTAATGAGGATCGAACTCTGAACCCAATCACTTTTACAGTCAGGCTCTGTCTTGGTTACTGATTATCATTTTTGACGCATATTTTTGTAAAAAGTGAGTAATAAGTTGCTTGTTGTCTTAACTTGTATTTTCCACTACCTAAATATGTATAAATAAGTAAATGTGTACGAGCGGAATTTGAACTCCAAACTGGCGATTATATAAACACCTTTTAACTGTTACAATGTTATTGATGTACTCGTAATTATTTACAAATTTTTGATTACACTTATGTTATCGTTACTGAGTTCCGTAACTTAACACTGATTTAATAAAGAAACATAACTCAATGAAAACGGACTTCTAAACAGTAATAAATTTACTTTTAACATTTTTAAAGTGTTATTCCACATTTAGGAAAATTGAAAAAGACATTTAGAAAACGTATAAAAATTTGAAACGCAGCGGGATTCGAACCCGCGCCTCCTGAATACCGTTCAGGCGCTCACACCACTGAGCCATGCGTTCTACTATCCGCTGCGTCGAAATTCTTATACGCTTTATTACAACTTATTTTTGTTGTTAGCATCTCTGTAGAGAGATTTTTACCCAAAGATTATTCTACGAACAATTGTTTGGCAAGAGAGAATGCTATTTACTAAATACTTTTAACATTTTTATATTATTTATTGCCGTCTGCGTTCAAATTTTTATAAGTTTTCTAAATGTCTTTTAGTAATAAATTTAGTTCTTCTATATACCTAATTAACACATTACGTTATTTTTCATTTCTTTTTCAAACGTTACAGTCTCACAAAAAAGAACTTAACAAATAAACTATTAACACTATATAACATATATTCTCTTTACCTGTTATCACACACGTTTCAGGTATGGAGATATTTTCCTTCACGCTTGGAAGTTCCTTTCAAGCTTTTAAGCTGAGTGTCGATAAATATTTTTCATACTCTACGAAGTACTCTACTTTATAATATAAACGAGTAAGTAAGAAGATTATTCAGCATGTAACTAACAAATAACCGCTTTGCTCAATTTTTGCTTCTAGGATTTAATATTGGAGAATAGAATATTGAAAATATTGTAGTAATAAATCATTCGAAGGAAAATTATATAATATTTTTTTTAAGAATTACGTGTTTTCTTTCATAGTAGGGTATTCAGTATAAACCTAGTGTTAAGACACTCCATTCTCGCATTGGCCGAAATGGAGTGTGTGAGTGGCGGAACTCAACGCTGCGCTTATTTAGCGTAGTAGCTTGTCTTAAGTAACACAGTAAAGAAATTAAAATAATTGAAATACAATGAATAAAATACAATATCCGAGGGAATAAAACCCAGAACCAATCGTGTTTACGGTCATACGTAGTCCAACTGCGTAAAACGAAAAAAAAATTGTTATAAAATATTTATAAAAAACGTATAAAAAACGCAGAAGAAGTAGAACGCATGGATTAGAGGTCAAAGCGCTTGGACGCTTTCCAATAGATGCGGGTTCGAATCACGCTGCGTCTAAATTTTTAGACGTTTTCTAAATGTCTTTTCAATTTCCTAAGCATGTGAATAATACTTTAAAAATGTTAAAAGTAAATACTGTTTTTTTACAAATATAAAAAATAATAACGAGTACGTTTAAAGCTTTATTAAATTCTACGTTAACACCTTGAAAGTGTCGAAATTTGAGTTGGGAACAGTTCTTTAGCTTTTAGGTTTATCTTGTTTCAAAGAAAAGCACTTAGATGTAACTAGAAACTAAGAATACTAGAACAATTTCAATTAAAATAAAAAGTAAATTAATTTAAAGCTAAAGTGAGGCTTTCGTAGCGTAGTGGGACAGCGTTTGACTGTAACGCGATGGTTGTGGGTTCGATCCCCAGTCGGGGGATGACTATATTTAAATTCTCCGCTCTGGTACCTAACAAAGGCCTGGTTGAATTTTTAATATTATATTAATATAAATTTGCAAGAAAGAGAAAATGTCTAATTTTCTCATATAATATAGCAGTATTAAAAAGAATCTTGGGACTAATTTCTCAACTCTATTCTCCGCCAGTTTCAGTATACATAGAAGCGTGGCTTTGATTACTATGAGTCAACGCAGAATATCTAGATTTTTTTTTTTTTAGCTTCACGCTGTATCCCGCACACAGCAGGGTAGGCAGAGGGAACCTAGTGTTAAGACACTCCGTTCCCCACTTTCCGCCGAATTCGGAGGCATTGCGTGTTAAGTGGCGGAACTTAACGGCGCGCTTTACCTCGACACCAGAGCGAAGAAAATGAAAATATGAAATATTTCCACTCATCGAATGGGAATCGAACCCACAACCAGTCGTTTACAGTCACACGCTTGTGCCACTGCGCCACGACTGGCCAGAATATGTGGATTTTTGAAGAAAGTGGAGAATGGAATGTCGTTACACTAAGTTCTCTCTGACAACTGCTATGTGGGAAAAGGCGTGTAGCTGTATTGGAAAGGAAATAGTATCCCAGTAGGATTACTGGTAAAACTACAAGGCGAGACTTTTGAGAATAGCCTAAAAATATAGATTAAAATATCTACTTTATTTTTATTTTACGCAAGTAAGTAAATTATACTAGAGTCTAGTATTAAGTATTTCTCCACCAAATTATTAAACTCCAGATGTAAGAACGTGAACAAATAATTTCACATTAAAATTTAATATTTGATGATATTGTATTTTAATGTAAAATTACAGTAACAATTCTACTAGCTTTACAACTTCAAGCGCAAGAAGTGAAACTACTTGGCAGCGCAAAATGCTGCATTGCAGAACAAATACAGGTGAATTTTATAAAAAATATAGAATCTCAGACGAAGAGAAGAGAACAGAGCGACTAATCACTAGGACCTATATCCTATTAATATGTTATTATGAGGAACAACACAAAATCATTTTCTCGTTATACTGGTTATTCTGGCAAGGTATTACGGTACGTACGGTAAGAGAATATCGTAGTCAGCGGAGCCGGACACGTGAGCACATTTTTACAAACCATGTCATGGTTTGTAAAAATTATTTTAAAAATTATCTTTCATCAGAAAAATTAATCAAGAAGACTGCAAGACTACAATAATGTTTTAAATGTATCGATATTTAGATGATGTATTTATTTAAGTGAAACTAAAACGTACATGATAATAAAAAAAAACACTGAGACGAGACGAGTGAAAGTAGCTTTAAAACAGTTTCATACTTTTTATACATAGAGTGAAGACATCCCGTTTTCCGCTTTCCACCTTATTTATTAGATATTGCGTGTTAAGTGAAACTCAACGCCGCGCTTCTTTGAAACCAAAAAAATAATCGAGCGGAAATCGAACCCACCAATATCATATTTACAGACAGATCCACCAGCTGAATACCCACCCACTAAATATAAGCATAAACAAGGTTATAAAATAAATAGCAAGTAACATTTTAAAACGTTATAAATTTAGGTATAATAGAACACATTCTATCCTTTTAGTTAACATAATCATTCCTCCGCCTACACTTAAACTAATTACCTCAACACTTTTGCTAAACGTTGCCTATTCTCTAAAGAAAATATGCAAATTGTAACAATAAACAACGTTAATGGAATATACGCTGGCAAATGGAGTTGCCATTTTGAATTTGGTAACGGTTTATTTAATTATCTATTATAATGTACGAAGATGTATGTTTTTTTACACGCTTTATACTTTTTTCCTACATAGCAAGGTGGGTAGTCTAGGGGAGAGAATATAGTGTTAAGATACTCCGTTCTCCACTTTCCGCCCGACATCGAGGCGTTTTGTGTTGAGTGGTGAAATTCAACGCAGCGATCTCCGTTACGTACTAGAGTGGAAAAATGAAAATAACTTAAATATAATCATACCAAGTGGTCAGTCTTGGCGGAGTGGCACATACGTGACTGTAAAGGACCGGTTGAGGGTTCGATTCCCACTCGAGGAGTGGAAATATTTAATATTTCCATTTTCTTCGCTCTGGTATCGAGGCAAAGTGTTAAGTTCCGCCACTTAACACGCAATGCCTCTGAATTCGGCGTAAAGTGCAGAACGGAGTGTCTTAATACTAGGTTCCCTTCTGCCTCTGCCTCTGCCTACCCTGCTGTATGCGGGATACAACGTGAAGCTAAAAAAGAAATCATACCCCCGAATGTGAATAGAACCCATAACCATTGCGTTTACAGTCAGATGCTATCTCGCTGCACAACGATGATATTAACGTGATAGTGACTTTAAATACTACATGACAAAATATTAAGAAAAAAATGATAATCACACATTTAGAATATGAAAGACATTTTTGCAAACCTGCGCATTTGAACGTCCAATGTAATTTTTTTGAAGAGAGATAAATATAAATGGTTCTGTCTATAATTTGCATTGTTGTTTGGATATAAAATACTTGCCAATGTCAGGTATTAGAAACGGTACCTTTTTCACTATGATCATAAACTTTAGCTACTAGTTTCTATATTTCAATAATACTTACTATTACATACAATAAATTACTTTAATTTATTAATTGTAAAAAGTGATAAGATACCACTTGAAAATGCGAGTTGCGTTATTACGTAAAAAAATATTTATCAAGAAAACTTTAGTTGATAATGTATACAAATTTCTGCTACCCAAAGATTATTCTACGAACAATCGATTGGTAAAAGAGAATGCTATTTATTAAATACTTTTAAACATTTTTAAAGTGTTATTCCACACTTAGGAAAATTGAAAAAGACATTTAGAAAACGTATAAAAAGCGCCTTTGTAAAAATGTCGCTACAGGGATTCAATGCACCTGGTAGTAGAACGCATGGCTCAGTGGTGAGAGCGCTTGGAAGGTATTAGGAGGCGCGAGTTCAAATCCCGCTGCGTTCAAAATTATATACGTTTTCGTCTTTCATCTTTTTCGTCTTTTTCAATTTTGCTAAGTGTGAAATAACGCTTTAAAAATATTTAAAAGTATTAAAAACAAACTTCTACTATCATAAAACTATATACAAGTCACTATATAACATTATTTTATTACTTACACTAAATCAAGAACATAATCTAATACTTGTCAAGTAAAAATCTGGCAACACCACTTGCCACACAATTATATTTTATCTATAGTTTGTTTTTATTCTGTCAACTTAGCATTTTATTATCTGTACGCTTATATCTGACGTTGGCGTTCCCGCCATTCCCCGAGCGTACTTTTCACATTTGCAATTTAAATGAAATGAAATGTAAAAACCTTTTTCACTTAGTCTATTTTCGAGAATTGCTTTACTATTAAGTATTTAAAAAGATTCATCTAATTATAAAGGTAAGAATCATTTTTCACTGCACTCTCTTTCTAAAGTAATATAAATTTATGTAATTAACGAGTAGCTATTACGCCTAAGGGGCTTTCAGGTTGGATATTAAAATGAATGTTATTTTTGATGTTATATGAAATTCTTTCGCGTACATTTTTGTTTAGGTCAGAAAGACAGTGGTTTTTTTGTTTTGGCTTTTGACTAGAGTTATGCGTTCTGTTTGTGTGAAATATAATAGGTATATCAAATTACTTTAAAAGTATTTCTTAATCTACATATTTTATAAATTAGATTACAGTCTTACAGCATAATAATATTTTGTTCCTTGCTTAAAATATAAAACTGACATCCATCACGGTAGGTGTTACCTTTACACATTGCTATTATCGAATGATATATTAATATTGTAAATTAATTAGACTTTGTAGATATCTTAAAATACTACTGTACCAATAACATTTTTTTGCCTTATCCCTAGCAGAGTAGACAGAGTGAATGAAGTATCAAACATTACAGTTCCTTCATACTTCTATCGCCTCGTCCACTGTCATTAACCTCTTCATACACGTAGTCCTCCCTACGGGGAGTCCTAAATTTTAAGCGATCTTCTCCGATTAACCGAGGTTTCCCTCTACCTCTCTTACTTATCGATCTCATCACAATTCAATAAGACAATTTCTCTAAAGTTCCTACACAAGTCCTCTATCAAACTAAGGCAAACCTAACTCATCTTGCTGTATATATAATAATATAATATAATATCCTTTTAAGATTAATAATAGATAAGCATCAACCTTTGCCCTTAAAGAATTCAAACAACTAACCTGAACTAACCAAATTACATTACTTACCTGACATTCGTACGTTCCGTTGTCCCTCTTCTGCACGAACTTGATTTGAAGGGTCCAGTCCTCTGACCCTTCGCCGTGGAGCACCTGTAATATTATTAGATTAAATATTTTGTAGGACACGGATTCCCTAATTCATTTATAAAGAAATAAAGCGGAAAGAGGAAAATGTCATACAAGAGGAAAATGTTTGGCTTGAGTATTTCGTGTTAGTCGCGTATCATCTCGTTCAATTGATCAGTATCAATCAAAATACATGTTTCCGTGTTCCTTGTTTTGTGTCAAAAGTTATGTAATAAATAAAATTAAAGTTTATAGATAGTACGTTGTTTAAGGCTAGTTGTACGTGAGTTTTGGGCACAATGTGATTGTTAACGCGACTGGTCGTGGGTTCAATTCCAGAAATATTTGAAATTTCCATTTACTTCGCTCTGGTGGTCAAAGCGCGATGTTAAGTTCCGCCACTTAACATGAAATGCCTCCAGATTTCGATGGAAAATGGGAAATTAAGTTCCCTCTGCCTACCCTGCTGTGTATGGGATACAGCGTGAAGTCGAGAGTTTGAGGCCAACATGGCGCTATGGGACAGAATCTGACTGTAAACGTGAATTAGAAAAAAAGGAAAGTTATTGAATGTTTTTCAATATCGTTATTATTAAAATAAAGTAGATTAAAGTTAGTTTTAGTAATATTCTATATTTATTATTTCGCGTGTTATATAAATTAAATAAACTGAGCATTTTTCAACCATTTCTTGGACATACAACATTACTGAGCACTTGAACGGGCATTCCTTGCTTTAGACGATCCACGAGTGGAAAGAAATTTCTCATAGAATGGACATTGAAAGGAATCGATATCACATAGATAAAATAATAAATAGATATATGTAATACAAACACATAACGTTAAATATAATTAGAAAACAAAGACATTTTTGAAATGTTTTTAAAGTGTTATTTATGCTTTTTGGGTCGATAATCGCTCAAAAAGTTATAAATTTAAACATATTATTATAATATTTTAATAGATTTAGTCAGGAAAAATGTTATTTCGGGAGCTAACCTGCCCTAAAAAAATCTTTTTTTTTAACCTCAAGCTGTATCCCGCACACAGCAGGGTAGGCAGAGGGAACCTAGTCTAAAGACACTCTGTTCTCCACTTTCCACTTTTAAACGGCGGAACTTAACGCCGCGCTTTGCCTCGGTACCAGAGTGAAGAAAATAGAAATATTCAATATTTCCACTCCTCGAGTGGGAATCGAACCAACAACTAGTCGTTTGAAGTCATACGTCTGTGCCACTGCGCCACGACTGGCCCCAAGTATGAAGATCTTAAAAAAATGTATAAACATATAAAAAAAGAGACCATTCCTGTAACCAGTAACAAATTTCTTCCAGTACTTCCACAGATTACTTCCATAGAAATACTTCTACACAAACAAAAGCTAAGTAAATTACTTTTTGAAGAGCCAACCATTCCAAAGCGTATAAGTCTATATCAATGGTTGTGTATAATTAATTATATCGATCGCTCTTTTATTCTGGTATTGCGGACGTGATGCTCTTCTAAACACGTCGGTAACATTTAATGAACGGAAATAGTATAAAAATAGGAGCTAAAGCTTGGGAATGGCTGAGTTTATATATAATATATTTTTTGTTTAATTTGAAAATTAAATGAGGTTGTTGGCTTGTGAGTATTTTTTTTAGCTTCACGCTGTATCCTGCACAAGACAGGATATGCAGAGGGAATCTAGTGATAAGACACTTCGTTCCCCACTTTCCGCCGAATTCGGAGGCATTGCGTGTTAAGTGGCGAAATTTAACGCCGTGCTTTGCCTCGACACCAGAGCGAAAAAATGGAAATATTAAATATTTCCACTCCGCGAGTAGGAATCGAATCCACAACTAGCCGTTTACAGTCATACGCTTGTGCCACTGCGCCACGACTGGCCCCTTGAGCCCTTGTGAGATATTGTTTGACTATAAACATGTAAAGAAGAAAGAATTCAAGTTATTTTCATTTCTTCTCTCTTGTAAGATAAAGCGTGGCGTTAAGTTCCATCATTTAACAAGCAATATCTCAATTTCAGTCAGAAAGTGCAAAACGGAGTGTCTTGACACTATGCTCTCTTTGATTATCTTCCTTAGCAAGAAAAAGCGTGAAATTGAAAGTAGAGGGAATAAGAAATAAGATGAAATAACATTTTATTTAAATTTTCATTTAAAAATTGAAACGAAAAAAGGATTTCAAAGTGTTAACTTTGACAAATATACATAGATATAACTGAGGCAATAGTCATTCTGACTATTGACAATAGACATAGCTTCCATGTTAGTAAACACGGCTATTGAGACATGCATTTATCCCCTTACAAGGAGAGGATAGTAACAATGAAGTGCGATTCAGCTTTCATACTCGTATAAGACTCCGTATTATAAACAATGTTATATTACAGATCCTCATTGTGATACGAAATTATTATTATATATATATTTTTCTTGTAGGTACATGTAACTTTATTTACTATATAAGAGTTTATTTTAAGTCTGTAGATAAATTAACCTAGAACTTAATACTCTGTTAAGCTAATTTAATGATATTTTAAGATACATCTCGCTTTAAAGTACGATTATGAAAAGAAACTCTTTAACATTCTATTTCACTATATGGGGTTAAGGTGCCGAGCTCATCGATTTATAGAGAGAGGAGCTCGAAAAAGTGTCTTATAACTAGCAAACCGAGTGAAGTCTTATGGGGCCCTTTAAAATGTCTACTAACGTTCTCCTTGTCCGAGCTTCTGTCTCTATCTTACTATATAATACTGCAAATATTCTAAAAAAATCATAACATATACAATTCCTGTTACAAAGAAAATAAAATAATTTACAAATAACTTTACATCAAATATTTAAGCAAAATTTAAAAAAAAATAACCAAAATCCCTGCAATGCAGTAACAAACAAATAGTACAATAACCGAATAATATACGTTTAGGAAATTAGGTAACTAGACTAGTCCGAAACATTAAATGAACATGAATTGAAAACCGCAATGCTAACGCGCGACCGCTCTACTGAAAATGTGATGAGCCCCTACAGGAATATTTAGACCAGAATGAAATAAACTAAATGATTATTTACTTATATTGCAAATTATTCATTTATTTTGCATAATTTTCATTTAATCTGCAAATAATTTATTTATTTTGTAAATAATTCATTTATTTTGTAAATGATTAGGTTATTAATCGTTGTTATTTCACCATTTATCGTAACTTATTATTTGCTAAGCTGTATAAATTTGCGTCACACAAATATTTTTAGCTTGATGAGCTATTTTAGAAAATTTGCATTTAGAAAATTTGTGGCCAGTCGTGGCCCAGTGTGACTGTAAACGACTGGTTGTGGGTTCGATTCCCACTCGAGGATTGGAAATATTTAATATTTCCATTTTCTCCGCTCTGGTGCCGAGGTAAAGCGAGGCGTTAAGTTCCGCCACTTAACACGCAATGCCTCCGAATTCGGCGGTGCGTGGGGAACGGAGTGTCTTAACACTAGGTTCCCTCTGCCTACCCTGCTGTGTGCGAAAAAAAAAAAACTATCGTCCTTCATCACATCTCGTCGTATTTGATCTCTAGATAATAGATATACAATCAAATTAGTTACAGCAATCACATGTAATTTGTCCTTTAGATTGATTGGTACAGATATATTATATGTAGGCGTTGTAAGTCATTGGCAATATATCAGCTCTGATATCGCGTGGGATAACAGTATTGTTACATTGCTACCTCTATTCTATTCTTAATGCACGCAATGTCGCAACTGTCGGTCGGAAAGTGGACGACGGAGTGTCTTGACACTAGGTCGTCCTTTATGCGGGAAAAAGCGTGAAGCTGAATTCTGTTGGTTTTTGAATTTTTATGTTAAAATGATATTTATTTAGTAATGTATATAGGGATATTACGTAAATTAAAGAAGTTTTGTGACAACCTTAAGATGTCAATAATCCGGCAGAGTAATAATCGCGTCTGAATGTAAATACGGTTGGTTACGGGTTCGATTTGTGCCTAGGGTAAAAATAATTTTAATTATTTTTATTAAGGCGTGGCGTTGAGTTCTCTCGTACAACACGTAAAGTTTCGATTTGAGGCGGAAAGTGGAGTACATAGATAGTTTTGAAGCTAGAGTCCCTCTGACTACTGTACTACTAAAAAGGGTTAAGCTAGAAAAAAGGAAAACGCAGAACATATACACTTGTTGTACTAATGGCTCTAACAAAAATATCCTTACTGTTTGTTTTAAAATCGATTTTCGATCAAATCAGTCGCCAAGAAATAAGTCAAAAACGCCTTGTAAGGTTTTTTTTCTTCCACTGATTTATTAAAGATAAGCGCAGTTAAAGTTAACAAAAGCGTGGTAATGAAAAATAGTGTAGATTTAATATAAAAAAAATGGGACAGAGTGTCTTGACACTGAGTTATCTTCCTAAGGCGTGAAGCGTGTAGCGCTTTTTAAATATATAAAATACATATACTTCGTAGTACAAAATTATGTATATTAACTTACGAAGTTATATTCTACTAGTTATATAAAGTAACTTACACTGTATAAGCGCTCAAGCTCTAACACTATTCTAAATGTAGCGTTGCGTTAATAAAATTACTAGGTTAGTAACTATGAGTGTTACATAAATTTCACTCTGTTACGTACTAGAATTATGCTTAAAATTAAATTGGGATTATGAATTCTGAGGTTGCAGATTCGCTTCCGGTTTAGGACAGATTGTTGAATATAGTCTTTGAGCCTAATCTAATTCAATAGACTTCAATTAACCTCAAACATTTAGTAGACTTCCTATACAAATCTGTGTGGTTATATATTTTTGTACATAGCAGAATAGTCAGAGAGAATCAGTTTGAGCGGAGGAATTCAACGGTCTATTGCTTTTTTTTTTTTTTTTTAGCTTCACGCTGTATCCCGCACACAGCAGGGTAGGCAAGGGGAAAAAAGTGTTAAGCTACTAAATTCACCACTTCCCACCGAATTCTGAGGGTATTGCGTGTTAAATGGCAGAATTTACCGCCACGCTTTGCCTCGTCAACAGGGCGAAGAAAATGCAAATTTTAAATATTTCCTCTCCTCGAGTGGGAACCGAACCCACAGCCAACCAAAAGCCACGACTGGCCTTAATTTCAACTTTACATTTATAATTACACTAGTTATTACCCGCTAATTCGCTAGCATGGTCACTCTTAATTAATAATAACCTACATTATTCTACCTACCAGTTATATTAACTTTCCTAACTATGTTAAATAGTTTATATAAGAAAAGCAAACACATCGTTACTTTTAATATGAAGTGATTCATATTCTTATGGTTCTCCCCATGGGATAGAGATGTTTCACCGCGGTAAAAAATAGCTCACTAGCTTAGAAAACATCATCACTCAAAAAATCATAACAAGGCTTCGTTACGACATGAAAGAAGGACAAATAAACTCATTTTTCTTTAAAATATTAGTATTTATTTCTCCGAGATAGAAACCCGTAACTATCTCGTTAATAGTCAAATACTGTTGCACTGCGCCATGATGGGCTTTAATGTTTCATTTATTAATTTATAACATTTTTAAATTTTTTATAACATTTTATTTTATTTATATTATAAATATATTTATAATATAAATAAAATAAATTAGGGCCAGTCGTGGCGCAGTGGCACAAGCGTGTGACTGTAAACGACTGGTTGTGGGTTCGATTCCCACTCGAGGAGTGGAAATATTTAATATTTCTATTTTCTTCCGTAAAGCGCGGCGTTAAGTTCCGCCACTTAACACGCAATCCCTCCGAATTTGGCGGAAAGTGGGGAACGGAGTGTCTTAACACTAGGTTCCCTCTGTCTCCCCTGCTGTATGCGGCAGCCGCATACAGCATGCAGGATACAGCGTGAAGGTGAAAAAAATATATATATTTATGTTCGTTCGGGTTTCCTGCAATTCTATATTAGAGCATATATCCTTAACCAATAAAAAATTGTTGTGTTGAAATTAGTTCTGAGTAGTAATACGTGTAATTTATACACATACAGTGTAATTTAACAATGTAATTTAAGAGTTAAAATCATAAAAAAAAGTTATTAAGGAAAAACAGAATACGAGACCAGGTGTCTGTAGAGCTTACGTATTTTTAAATAAAAAAAAAACGTTTACTATTTTGTATACACATTTAATGATGATAATGAAAGCTAATTTTTAGTTTAGTTACAGCTAACCATGAGTCGATTTTCTAAACTCAAGACGGCAGAACATCCAATATGACCATTTATTTTTAATGTACTCCAACCGTAGTATGGTTTCCTTCGTTGTAAAAAAAGTATATAACATTGTTACTTAAAAAGTTATATTATATCATTATTTGTAAAAAAATATTTTAAGTTTTATTCAATATTAATCGAAATTTAATTTAAGAATTATATGAATTTTCATAAAATCAATTAGCATACCTGAAATCTTTCATCGTTGGTGTAAGTGAATTTGCCAGAGCTCAGGATGTGCCAGTCCCGTTTCCTCACCCACGACACTTGCTGCAATAAAAAAAAATATTATTATTTATTTTTATTTGTGGCCAGTCGTGGCCCAGTGGCACAAGAGTGTGACTGTAAACGACTGGATGTGGGTTCGATTCCCACTCGAGGAGTGGAAATTATATTTCTATTTTCTTCGCTCTGGTGTCGAGGTAAAGCGCGGCGTTAAGTTCCGCCACTTAACACGCAAGCCTCCGAATTCGGCGGAAAGTGGGGAACGGAGTGTCTTAACACTAGGTTCCCTCTGTCTACCCTGCTGTGTGCGGGATATAGCGTGAAGCTAAAAAAAAAATAAAATAAAATAAAAAAAATATTTATTTTTTTAAATATTTTCATGACAACAAGAAAAAGTAGGCATTTTACCGTATATCAGGTTAGTCAAGATAATAAATATTAAGTCACTTCGTCTCTTACTTTTGTTAATTCGTTGAATAGTAAAGAAATACCTAACCTATTTATTTAACATAGGTATTTTATTGATGTGTACTGTACCACGTTCAATACAAAAGTGAGTCATTTCTAACAATATCGTAGAAACGTCACTTGTCAAGGCATACTTCTTATAAAAAGAGGGTAGATAACTAAAAAAATAATACAATATTTATAAATATTACATTAAAAACATCTTGTTTAGATTAATTTACTAAAATTATGTTCTGAAATGTTATTTATAATAGCTATCACTTTCAGCACTATTTTAAGACATTACTATAAAGAATTTTGCCTTATTAGAGAAGAGAACAGAAGAAGATACTAAGTTTAGCATTCGACTGGAGATTGAACACATAACCATCGCGTTTATAGCCAGATTTTTCAGACTACGATTGCGTTACGGTCCCGTAGCTGCGTTGTAATATAATAAGTAGCATAGTAGCGATAGTATTCAATTTTTTGATATAAAAAATATATTATATACATATTTATATTTTACTTTCAAACAAGTACCCTTTACCTGTATGTTTTACAGGATTTTAGAAAACGTATGAAACTTTGAACGCCTTCGAACCGGATTCGAACTCACGCTTCGAACATACATACACACATATACGTATATGTTGTGGTCATATCGTACAATTGACAATTTTATGAAATCGTTGACTATATCATGAAATGGTCACAGTTCATGAAATGACCAATAATCGTTTGGCCATATCATGATGTCGTTTGACGATATCAATGACAGCCTAACGTTTAACGATATAGTCGTTAAACATTGACGAATCAACGATATGGTCAAACTCAGTTGGTCATTTCATGAACTGCAACCGTTTCATGATATTGTCAACGATATCATAAAGTCGTCTATTCTACTATATGACCACGACATATATACATAAGAGATAAACTATATTAGAAATTCCTTTAAATATTAGCCATTATTCCGTTGCAAAAGGATCAATTATCTTCGAACGTAATGTAGCTAGCTTGTTAATATAGTCAGATAAATTACTAACAATATAAGGTTAATAGAGTTTTATGCAAATTGACTAATTACAGCGCTGCCTTGATGCCGTCATCACTGTATAAAACTACACTGTTTTTTTAATATATACCCGTAGATTGTTGCTTATCCGTAGATGTAAGAATTTTAATATTCTATTTATTTTTTTGTTAAAGCATATATTTATACACCACATTATACCGACCGACATATGGCCGTCGTGGTAAAGTGGAACTTCTGAATGTAAATGCGGTGGTTGCAGGTTTGATTACCACTCACTCTGGAAGATGATTCTGTCTAAATTTAATTTTTTTCGTTAGTTACCTAAGACAAAGCACGGCGTTCAGTTCCGCCACTCTACACGCAACCTCTCAATCGTTATATTATATTACATATTATATTACATATAATGATATAGATCGTATTAAATTATATCGAAAGTAGAACTACCGGTGTTTATCCATACTTATATTATAAATGGGAAAGTCTGTGTGTTTATCTGTCACGCTTTCACGGCTAATCTACCGGTTCGATTTGGATGAAATTTGGAATTAAAGTAGTAAATGTGACTGGGTCTAACATAGGCTACTTATTTTTTCCAAAATAAACCTCTATGGGGTTGAACCGCTTGACCAATTGTAATGAATTTTGGCATAAATATAGTTAATAATCTAAGCTTAAACATAGGCTACTTTATTTTTTTAAAATACGCCCCCGAGGTTTGCAATATAACAAAATATTTCACGCGGCGAAGCCGCGAGCGGGCCGCTAGTTGAATATAAGATCGAACAGGAAAAATTAAATTTCACGTCAAATATCAATTACTTAACTTGATGCAAATAAAAAAGCAGGATAATTAAAATAGTAAACAGCTTTTCCCGCTGAGGAATTTTCCGAGGAATGGTTAAGAGGAATGAGAAGAGAAGAAAACGAGACACTGTACGTACTTTAACGTCGAGGTTTGTCGTGTTCACCATAGCGGAGAAATGAAAATAAATAAAATTATAATCTTTTTATCAGAGTGGTAATTCATCCACAATCGCAATCACAATGGTCTTGAAAAACCATTTAAAACACAATTCTGATATTTTTTTTTCCCTCTTTATCCCGTAAAGAGCAGGGTAGGCCGAGGGAACCTAGTGTCACGACACTATGTTCCCCACTTTCCGCCGAATTCGAAGGCATTGTGTGTTAAGTGGCGGGACTTAACGCCGCCCCTTACCTCAACACCAGAGCGAAGAAAATATAAAATATTTTAAATCGAATCGAATCGAACCTCTAACCAGTTGCTTACAATCACACGTTTGTGCCACTGCGCCACGACTGGCCTCATTCTGATATTCGTATACTTTATTAACTTATGTCAAAATTATAATTGCGACTTAATAATTGTACCTTCCTAACAAAACAACTTCACAGACAGCATCTGTATGTCTATAATCACGATTGGTAGTGGGTTTGATCCTAACTTAACGGCTTATAATTTTAATTAAATTAAAATCAAAATAAATAGCTTCACGCTATATCCCGCACACAGCAGGGTAGGCAGAGGGAACCTAGTGTTAATACACTCCATTCCCCACTTTCCGCCGAATTCGGAGGCTTGGGCGTTAAGTGGCGGAACTTAACGCCGCTATAGCGAAGAAAATGGAAATATAATTTCCACTCCTCGAGTGGGAATCGAACCCACAACCAGTCGTTTATAGTCACACTCTTGTGCCACTGGGCCACGACTGGCCACTTATAATTTTAATATTATTCATTTCTCTACACAGATGATTCTGCAGCAGATTCCGCGAAAGCCCATTCACTTTTGCTATAGGTATAACATGCAGTGTCTCAGTTACAAGTGAAAAGTGGAGTACAGATTATATTAGCACTAGGTTCTCTCAGCCTACCCTACTAAGGAAAAGAGTGTGAAAGTGTAACTAGCGACCGCGCGCGGCAACTTTTCATACAAATTTCCAACCCTCATTACCCCAACCTTTAGGGGTTGATTTAAAAAAAAAAAAATACCCCACATCTGACCATAGTCTTCAACGATTTTATTCCGAATTTCATCCAAATCGGGCCTGTAGATTCGGCGTGAAAGCGTAACAGACAAACAGACAGACAGACAAACAGAGAGAATATCACATTTTTAATATAAACATGGAAGAAATATGGATTTAAAAGTAAGGTAGCGTAAATTCTCATTGAATTTTCACCAATATTCACGTTTTACACGCCAGTTTTCCAAGACGAAACGGCATCGTTAAGTTGAGTGCACACAACGGATGTCTTTGTTATCCCAGACCCTCGTTAAGACAACCCAATTTTGTTGTGATAAGAAAATATTGTAATGTTAAACATTTACTAAATTGTTTACAAGATGTATTACCTATTGTAAAGTTGTATAACTAAATATAATTTATTAACACGTTCTAATTTATTACCTTATACGCCTTCAATGGCAGCTTTATGCTTTTCCACATGGCAAGTTCATCAGGAGAATATACTGATGAAACACTCCGTTTTTCACTTTCGACCAATAATCCAGACACTAGTAGTAATAAGTGAATGCCACGCTTTATCTCATCAAAATGTTTATCGTATGAAAGTGAAGAAATGAAAACATTTTAAATATAATAAATCTGCTAAGTGGGAATCGAACCTAGAATCAAAGGCGTTTACTAAATTCTAAAAAATATTTATTATCCTTTCGTGTTTTTTATCCCAGCTGCAAGCTGTATCCCGCATGTCAAGGCTAGGATAGAGAACCTCCTTTCAAGACACTTTTCCATTTTGCACCCAAAATCAAGACAATCATTATGACGGGTAAGAATCCAGTCCACAATCTTACCCGTGGGGGGACGGGTTTAGAATACAATTCCCCTCCGCCGCTGGGTAGCGTCCCGTAAAAGGCGGGTAACCCAGTTAGCTTGGTGGTAGGAGATTCGTTCTCCGACTGGCTCGCGACCACTATCGTGTCAAAGACGAACCGCCAAACATCTGACGATGTGTTCCGGTTCGATGGCATGTAAGCCAGCTTTCTCTATTCCTCCCATGATTCCTATCCTTCCTCCCTTGTTCTGTCCTACATCCCCGAGGCTGGCAACGCATCCATAACTCTAATGTTGTGGATGTCTATGGGCGAAGGTAACCACTTAACACCAGGTGGGCCTTCTGCTCGTTTGCCACCTTTATTCCATAAAAAAAAAAATAAAAAAAAAAAAAAATCTATGGCGTTAACAGTCAAATGCTGTCTCAAGGCACGACGATAGCCGCAAAATAATATTAACTTACTTTGTTTTTTTTTATCTTCAAGCTATATCCTGCATGCATGCAGTAGGTTAGGCAGAGGGAACTTATTAATAAGACGCTCCCTGCCCCCAGAGCAGACAAATGAAAATAATATATATTCATTTTTCTTATTTAATATATATTCACAACCATCGTATTTAAAATGAGACGCTGGTCATTTAATTATTATTAAGTTAATTAATTTATTTCTTCAATTATATCGAGAAAATATACTCGTTTTGTTTCTACAAGCCCAAACATCTAAATATAATATTTTGTTACAATAATAAAATATTTCAAATATATTATCAACTATTCTGTAAAATATAAACACACCCTAAAAGCTTTTTCAATATACACAAAGAGACGTTGTTATTAGTTAACAGTATTGTTTATTAAAAGAACAGGTTTCAAAGAAAATCATAATACAATAATACGAAACTCAGTTGTATATTTTTCAGCTGTAGAAATAAATAAAATTGAAGTACATATCTGTTTGCAATATTGAAATAACCGTTTAATATTATTTTTTTTTTGTAGCTTCACGCTATATCCCTTACAAAGCAGGGAATCTAGTGTTAAGACCCTCCGTTTCCCACTTTCCGCTGAATTCAGAGGCATTGCGTGCTAAGTGGCGAAACTTAACGCCGCGCTTTGGAAATATTAAATATTTTCACTTCTAGAATGGGAACCGAACCCACAATCAGTCGCGTTTACAATAACACTTAGGTGCCCCTGCGCCACGACTGGTCCCATAGCGCTAAATACGTTTGTATGTATACACGGTACATATACCAAAATATCATTTGTTACATTTTTTGTCTATCTGTTCATTTCAGTTAATCTCTGGAACAGGTAGACCGATTTTGATGAGATTTTTACTGGTAGATATCTGATGTGAAAGAGTAACTTTTATAAGAGTAACTTTTAGAATCCTAATTTTTTTCTTACAGGGGGAGACCTTAGTTGACCTTCGAGAACACAGTATCAATGATACGAGAGGAAGATCACATAAGAACCACTAGGACCCGATGGAGGGCGTGTATGAAGAGGTTGATGACAGTGGACGAGGCGAAAAAAGTATGCAAGGATCGTTGCGTTTAGCTTCCTTGTGACTACCCCGTTAGGAATAAAGCTTGAAGGTAACAAAAAGTATTTTTTTGCTAAATTCCATATAAACGTAGTCACGTTCACCTATAAAGCTATATTTTTTTTTAGCTTCACGCTGTATCCCGCACACATTCGGGTAGGCAGAGGGAACCTAGTGTTAAGATACTCCGTTCCCCACTTTCCGCCGAATTCGTAAAGCTATATAAAACTAAATATATACTAGTCGTATCAAATAGTTCAGAAGGATTTACTATAACCACTGGCTGTCGAAGTCCTGGGGTGTGTTTAGAAAACTAAAGTTTTCGGATGAACATAAATTTCTTAGCTTTTTAACTGCAATCCCTCGTGAGTTCTAGTGACTTGGAGTTTTACTTACTTGTTTCTTTAGTGAAATCTTTTTTATTTAAATAAAACAATATTGTCTTTGTTTTCTTTTTAGTAAGCAATTGTAGCGTAGCTGAATATTTTTAAATGCAGTGGTTACGGGTTCGATTTCCACTGTATACAAATAACCTTGGCATTTGGTTTAAAGAATTTATTTTCATAAGAACTTACCTTACAGCTCACTTATAATGAGACACAATCGAAATATTTTTGAACATATATAACAAATTTATTTATTTTGCCTCTGGGACGCTTTAATTATACATTGCAAAAAAAATAAAAAAAAATGGATATAGAATTATTTTACCGTGTGAGTCCATATTCCTTCAAGGTTTGGTCCTATCTATGTAGTCCCTAAAGTAAGTTCTAAGAAAACAGAGTGTTTTATTACAATACTTTCTGTGTCCGGACAGTTAGTGGTTGCAAAGGAGAAAATTTCCCGTTTTTAGATTAAGAATTTGTAATTATATACTCATTTTCTGGCTATGAATTCATACCTGTAAAGCATTCTTAGAAAATATCTTTGAAAAATTCATTTAAAATATGTGTTTACCCGTTCACAGAGACATAAACTGCAGGCAAAAGTGGAAACAACATGGTTATTTTATTAACGTGATTAGACCCGTGCATATTTTTACTTGGCTCGTACCTAAAGTGTTAGTTGCCATATGACTCCTATATTTTGTCGTCTAGTTAAGTCCTTCGTCTTATTTATTGCTCAAATTTTATACATATCTCAATTTTAGAAAGGGTAAAGGAATTTTAGAAGGGGAATAATTGTAATATTAAATTACAATGAATGGGTTCAGCTCTATAATCTATACCTATTTTCTTAAGTACATGTCAAACAGATTTACTTTTTTGTTCATTTTCCGATAAAGGACAGAATTCCAAGTGGAGAATGAAGTGTCTTGGTACACTAGGTTATCTCTAACTACCCTATATGGCAAAAATATAAATACATCCTTATTAGATATTTTATTATCGTCTTTCTATGCCACCTGAAAACATCTAAACTATCAAACATTAATCTAACTAACTTAACTAAAAAATACCTACCCCCCCCCCACAAAAATGAGTGAGACCCCACAAGACAGTGTAGATAAGCGGTGCCGCCAAGTTGAGCTGTGACGTTGCCCACATATCTATATATAATTATATAATGTATGACATCTACTACGTGTCGGAAAATAACAATAAAAATGTCAACCAGAGAACAGAGTGTCACGACACTAGATTATCTCTAGCTACCCTCCTATACGGGAAAAAGACTAATAAAATGTGATTAAATATTATTATTCTGCCTACAATATGTTGCTTTAAATCTAACTAAAATTATTTATTGCATAATGTTGACCCGCACGACCCGCAACGTACTGTATTCACCCACATCTACAGTTTGACTGGAAGAAGTCTCTTTTAGCGATAAGTCCGCCATTGCTGACTAAATTTCTGTTATGTTCTTTTAATTGCAATAAAAAATAAATATACAGTCTTTCCATTCCGCCTGAAAACACTATAACAGAAAACATTAATCTAGTCTATCTAACTAAACAATACCTACCCCCCGTTCACTCAGATGTCCCACAAGACAGTGTAGATAAGCTGTGCCGCCCAGCTGGGCGGTGACGTTGCTCACAGAGTTGTTCGCGGTGACGTCCGCCGGCGCCTGCACTGTGCCGCGCCAGCCTCGCGCCCTTGTGCCGTGATGGCCTGGAAAGATATTATGAAGTGTTGAAATTTGTTATGTTTTATATTGTATTGAGATTGGATATGTGTCGTGGTTTGAGTTTTTTTGGATATAACAGGTTTTAGGAGAATCTAGTGTTAAGACACTCTGGTCTCCTCTTTCCATCTAAAGTCGAGACGTTGTGTCTAAAGTTTCGGAATTCAATGCCAGGTTTTTTAGGTACTAGAGCAAAGAAATAAAGTAAAATATAACCTTTCTGCCGAGTAGGAATGGGACCCACAACCATCGCATTTTCCACCATCGCGACCTCTATAATCAAAATAGTAAACTATAAATACAGGTATAAAGTAACTGTAAACGCAATTGGTTGTGAGTTCAATATCCACTCGACAAGTGGAAATATTTAAAATATTCATTTTTTCTACTCTAGAGTCGAGACAAAACGCGACGTTGAGTTCCGCCACTAAACATGTAATTCCTTGAGAATCCGAGGAAAAATGGGAAACGAAGTGTCTTAACACTATGTCTAACTGTCTAATCTGCTGTATGCGAGATACAGCGTGAAAAAAAATATATAATATTGTTTTTTACACAAAGTAATACGAACAAATTGCTCATCGGTAATCACGATAAAATTGACATGAATGGAGTGCCATTAAGCGCCTGTAAGTATTACCGTCTACGATAAATGAAGTTGAGTAATCCTCTTCAATAAGTGCACGCTACTACTACTTATTTCACTCTAAAAAAGTGAAAGTTACAAATATAAGTAATCCTTTTGATTATTTATATTTTTCAGTTTTTATGAATGTTTTAGTTTTTGACTTTTAAAGCTTAAACTTAATTTCACCAATTTTATTTATTAGTATATAGCCTGGGAAAGAACATAGACTAAGATTTATCTACACATTATACGAGCAAAATCACAATCGTACGCTAGTATCTGATATAATTAAATTTCCCTACTTTTTCAGAGAGTGGTGTTAATTTCTTGTTTCTATACATTTAGTGCTAGAGAGGAAAACATAAGTAGTTATCTTAGGAGAGACGGTCCCAAAGATTTTTATGAAATTTAGTATGTATTTCATTGATGAAAATTCGATCTAGCTAGGTTTCTTTTTAGTCATTTGTTTTTCCCCGTGATTTTAGGCAATAAAGGCTTAAGCTAAAATATCATTAGTATACGAATAATCAAATTCGCCGCTATTGATTACGTTATAATATGTCAGGGAGAGAGGGCAATGAAAACAGAAATTCCTGTTTTCAATCCAAATATCGAGTCAGATTTCTTATATTTTTATTTTTTTGTTTTTATAATTTTTTAACTTCAATTTCAAAGTAACGATTTAACATAAATAATTGCCCTCCTCCTACTCCATGTCACCTCATATTAGACACTAGTGGCTATACAAGAAATATTTAAACTAAAAATGTACTGAATTGTTTAGGTAATCAATGTAACATATTATAATAATATAATTTAATTAATACTAATATATGTATATAATATAATTAGGACAATTATCGAGTATTGGTAGCTAATGCTATTTACAGCTAATAATAGATATTTGGAGGTCATTGCTGTATTTCTGACGATTGTAAGTTCGATTCCCACCCCTTGAGTTGATTTTAATATATTGTTTTTAATATTTTAAATTCGTAGGAAAATGGAATATATAATAATATGGATAATATATAAAAAAAAAAATAAAAAAGAGGCATAAATCTGATCTTTTATCTTTTCACGTTACTTCTACGTTCTACGTTCTTATATTGTAAATATTTGACTCTTTGCATTTTTGGGAACCGAATAAAAAAATGAACACAGCGGAATTCGTACCCATAATGAAGACCGTCACTCTGACCACTAAGTGATGCGTTGAAAGAACCATGTATTTATTAAAATTTTAAGTAAAAACCAAAACAAAATCTAATACTTAGAGTAAGCCCTTTTTTATTTAACCCTAACTGTGCTCGCGATTTCGTCCACATGAAATTTTACAAAAAAGAAAATAATAGTATCTTAATTTACATCCTATTACATCAGTTATCAGTCAGTGAAAATCTCGTCAAAATCTGTCCTGCTGGTTCAGAGACTAGCCAGTACAAGCTCATAGACAGACACAAAGACAAAATTGGTAAAAAATGTTATATATATACCGTGTATATTGATTTAGTAAAAACGGTTATTTTAACATTACGTATGGACTCTAATTTAAGAATCCAATTTTATTTATTACTATAGACGAAAGATTATTTTATACCATAAACAGAAAATACATATAAAAACGCAAATATACTCAGCTATTTTCAAAGCTAACTCCATTCCTTTCCAAAGCCACTCATGTGAGGTGTGAACCTTTGAAAATTTCGAAGTAATTTTTGATTTTGCATCGAAAATTTTAAGCGGTATGCCCGAACTATGCCCGTGTGTTGATTTATCCGGCTTTATACTTCATAAGCTGTGGTTTTTTTATAATATTTTTGCATTGTTCGTCACGTTGGTATAAAAAATTGGTGGAAATTCTATTTGGATTCTGTGTTTCTATGTTTATTTTAGATATTGGTGTGATAAAAGTGATTATTACAAGCACACTTTTTTTTGGTAATATAGTCAAAGAGAACTTAGTGTCAAAACACTTCGCTCTCCACTTTCCGCTAGTCAAAACATTGCTATTTGAGTCGTAGTTGAGAGTTCGATTCTCATTCACTTATTATATCTAAATGATTAAAATTTTCCTTTTCAAGTATAGCAAATTACGATGTTGAGCACTCAATAATCGGATTCTGGCAAAGAGTGGGAAAAACCGATTAAATAGACACTCTACATCGTTTTTTTAGTCAAAATATACCAAATTATTCCTCAATAATTTGTTTAAAACTTAATTTAACAACTTATAGAATGATTCACTTACGTATATCTCCTGTGGAAGACGTGAAAAGGGGCAACGTAAAGAAGACAGCAGCAGCGAACGGTATGCCCATCCCGCCAGCCACTCGCCATTTCATCTGGAACAAGTAAAGATATAATTTAAAAACGTTTATCAAGTATATCAACAAGAAATATGTATGTCATCTCAAGTGTTTGAAAAAAGTAACGAAATATCAACGTTTTTCTCATTAAGAAAATAAGCGCAATGGTTGTGGGTTCAATCCTTATTTAGGGAAGTTATAAAATATTTATTACTAAAGGCTTGCGTTAAGTTCCGCTTTGAGATTCGATCAAATTAAAAAAAAATATATAAATATACAATCTCACACCAAAAATATTGCCGCATACATAAAAAAACAGCTTTATGCTCCTTGCCGAAGGAAAGAGGACCTAGTAGCCAAACACTCCGTTCTCTTCTTTCCGTTCAAAATAGGAAATTAGCGGAACTTAACGCTGTGATTTATCTTAGATACCAGAAATCGAACCCATAACCACCGCCGTTACATTCAGACGCTGCCCTATATAATAATGTTAATACATATCTTGCTGCAGTGAAAGCTACTGTGGAACTACTGTATTACGAATTCAGTTAGTTGTTTGTGTAATTAGTAAACAAGATCTGACTAAGATCTGTGCAAAGGTAATGATCAAATTAAACAGTTAATAAATATATTATGCCGTCGCAGAGTAGCTGGGATATATGAGGACATATTGGTTTTGGGAATACACTGTATAAGGGGTACGCAACATGCGGCCCGCCTAATATTTTAATGCGGCCCGCCAAGTGTTTATTTTTTTATGCAACTACTTGCTTACTTATAGATATTTTCATAGTAAAAGCAGAAAAGACATCCATTAAAACATGATGATATTCTCTCTGACTACCCCGCAAGGGATACAGCGTGAAGGTAAAAAAAAGATATATTCCATTTCATGGCTTTACATTTTTAGAAAACGTGAACATTTTTACATTTAACCGTAAACGAAATAGAACTGGCCCCTCTTTGAAACCGCCCAAGCGTTCTGACCGCTGAACCATGTGTTCTAAATTCTTCTCTGCTTATTACTACTTAATTTTATTGTATGTAACGTAGCATAACGTACATTTTTATACATTTTCTTGAAATATTTTTCAATTGCCTAAGTGTGTGACGTAGTTTCAAAATATTATAGCTTCACGCTGTATCCCGCACACAGCAGGGTAGGCAGAGGGAACCTAGTGTTAAGACACTCCGTTCCCCACTTTCCGCCGAATTCGGAGGCATTGCGTGTTAAGTGGCGGAACATAACGCCGCGCTTTACCTCGGCACCAGAGTGAAGAAAATGGAAATATTAAATATTTCCACTCCTCGAGTGGGAATCGAACCCACAACCAGTCGTTTACAGTCACACGCTTGTGCCACTGGGCCACGACTGGCCACAAAATTTGCCTGGAAAAATATTAAATTGCTTAATTAGATAAGATTATATATAACAGCTTTTGGGCACTCAACAGTGAATACTCATAAACTTGGCCATTATTATCATTACCCATGAAATCGCAAACGAATCAAGTTTTCATTTCTTTCTGGAAAAATATTTCCCATTTGATTCCAAATAAACGATTCTATTGTGTGCTGTATTTACTTTAATACGTTTTTGTTACGCGGAAGAGAAATTTGTTTATATAAGAAGATACGCAATGGCTCTCGAGAATCTTCAGGGATTTCAATGTTTAATATTCGTTTTCGATATCTATTGAAAAGTTAAGCCTTATTTTCTTATTCGTATATTTACTCGTATGTTTGTAAGTACGTTTGCATTATTGATGATATTATATTAGTGTAATGTACTTAAATATTGAGTATATATTTTGTGCTAGCGGCCCAGTCGTAAACTACATGACTGTTTCGTTATATTGTAACCCTCGGGTCGGATTTTTGAAAAATAAAGTAGCCTATGTTTCACCTTGAGTTATTATCTATATTTATGTCAAAATTTATTATAATCGGTTAAGCAGTTTAGATTTTTTATAAAAACTTTCATCCCCTTTAGAGGATGATTTTTGAAAAAATAAGCAGCCTATGTTTGACCCTGGATTGTTTACTATTTTCCTTCTAAATTTCATCCAAATCAGACTGGTAGATTAGCCGTGAAAGCATGACGGACAAACAGACAGACCCTCGCATTCATAATATATGTAAGTATGGATATGTATTTTTATATATACATCGATAGAAAAGCTAAAAACATGAGCATAGTATGTCAGATTCCATATATTTTAACAATGTTACAAGAAAGGGTGGAAAAATAATTGTATGTAGGTTTTAAATTATTTTTTTCACTTAGGCAAAATATAATGTGCGCATTTAGATAGTGCGTATGTAGACGTTTGTATGTAGTGTCTCTGTTTTTTAAGCAATTTTATTAATTGTATACATTTTTTTAAACTTTACTAGTAAAGTTGGTGTACTTTACTAGTTAAGTTAGTATATTTACAATGATTTATTTAAGGGGATATGTATATACATAAAACATAACTGACAATTGACGACATTGCAGCGCAGTGAGAAAGTCCATATTAAATGCGATTCATTTTATATTCAATTCCCATTCGGGGAAATGTTTATATATAAAATATTGTAATTTTGCATCAGCACCTAAAACAGCATGTTATTGATTTTCTCCACTTAACACGCAACGATTTTGTGTAGAAAGTGAAGAATAAAGTGTCTTGACACTAGATTCTCCAAAAAAAACGCGTCAGAAACGTGTAGTTTACAAAGGAACGATTTTTTTTGCTGAACTTAGACGCTTACTTGTTTTCCTTAATAATCCTAATTATA
Organism: Dryas iulia moderata; assembly: GCA_019049465.1. Taxonomy (NCBI): domain Eukaryota; kingdom Metazoa; phylum Arthropoda; class Insecta; order Lepidoptera; family Nymphalidae; genus Dryas; species Dryas iulia. The sequence goes on along the minus strand of CM032430.1, from coordinate 3,436,277 downwards.
ACAACTCCCATCGCCTTCGAGTTCCTAACAAATTAAAAGTTATATAATGTATCGTACATAACCTTACTGAAATATTATTTTTCTTAACACATTTCTAGTTTACCATCTATTAATTAATCTAATACATATACATACTTAAATAATATTTTAATTTAAGAAAAAGGAACATTTTCAGGACGAAATCGTCGAATAGAAGACAATATTTTTTTTATATTTTATGAAATCTGAAATGAATTTTTTTATGAAATCATGAAAATGAAAAAAATATTTTATGAAATCTGAAATAATTTTTATGAAAAAATCAAGACTAAGTTCAAAATAAAAAATCACAAGTAGCCTAAGTAAGTGAACAATAAAATAAAAAAAGATCTTCCACAGTTTACCTGCATGGCAGTTTAGTCAGAGAGTGCCAGTCGAGTCATATAATATAAAATATTTAAATATAAAGGATATCTGCATTAAAAATTGCAAAAAGATAGAGGATACCTGCATGAAAGTATTGGGCTTGTTGTTAGATTTACATGATTTTTTTTTTTAATTTAAAAAAAAATGTTTTCTTATCACGCAGTATTTATAGTCAATCTATATAACATAATAAAATTTATAAAAAATATTACGTTTAATTAAATATGGTTGAATATACATAAGTTAACGATATTTCAACATACATTGTAACTTATACTAATAATGTAAACTTTTACAGATGAAACACAAACTTGCCCTAAAAATACGCAGAGCAAAACGAGGTCAGGTCACCAATTAAACACAATTATAAATAAGCAACACCTCATAAAAAAATACTAAGAAAATATTCAAATCTAAACTAAACATGCTCATTTACACAGACGATTCAACATTTTAATTATGCCACAACATTATTTTCACATCGTATTCATTAATTTAATTACATAATCCAAAAGAAATATAGCCTAATGCATGAAATGAGGGTTAAAGAATGCCACTTCTTTACCAGGAAAGACTTTCAATTTATAGCGATGGAGTCTTCTGGCCGAGATTTACTGTGTGAATAAATAAAAAGAAAATTGCTCTGAAAAGGTTCGTTCGTGTAAAACTCGCGAGTGGCATTTGACCGATATTATTCAACCTGCCCTTAACCTAAAAACTTATTTTAAACAGTTCCCACTGAATACCTGAAGCTAGTCTTTCAATGTATCGCAACGTGAAAATAACTGACCCAATGGCTTTTCGTTTGTATACAAACTGCACGCTTTATCCCGCAGGTTAGTCAGAGAGAACCTGGTGATAAAATACTCCGTTCTACACATATAGAATGCCACAGACCGAAATTAAGACATTGCGTGTTAAGTCACCAAAGTCTACAGCACGATCTCTCTTACCAGATTTGAAAAAATGAAAATAGTTTTTACCCGCGACGGAACGGCGACTGTATATGTGTTTGGGGTGAGAGGTTGTTTGTTTGTTTGTTTGTTTGTTTGTTTGTTTGTGTGTTTGTGCAAATTACTATGTCGATTATTTCCAAAATTATAAGTCCGATTTTGATACGGTTTTCTATGATAGGTTTAGGTTCAATCGGCGTATGTTCTTAGATATGTCTTTTTGCCTTAACTCACCAGGGGGCGCTGCAGTAAGCATTTTACGTGAAAACGAATGTTTTCAATTATCTCAAAAAATAATAGTCTGATTTCGATAGATTTTCAGTGATAGACTCAAGTTTAATTGGCGGATGTTCTTGGATATGTTTTATCGTGTCAAACCGCCAGGGGGCGCTGCAGTAAGCATTTGTTTGTACTTTTTTTGTATTTATTTGTCTAAAACCGAAACTACTGATCCGATTGAAAAGAGTTTTCAGAAAAAGATTCAGCTTTGCTTGGTGCATATTTTAAGATTTTTCTTTTTTTGTTACGGGGAAAGCTCACCAGGGGGCGCTGCAGTAAACATTTGTTTATGCAAATCAAAAACTACTAGTCCAATTTAGATGAAACTTTCAAAGATAGGTTCAAGCTTAATTGGTGCGTCTTTCCATATATGTGTTATGGTGACCACTTATCAGGGGGCGCTGTAGTAAGCATTTGTTTGAGTTTTTTTGTGTAAAACCAAAACTTTTCTTGTATTTATTTGTCTAAAACCGAAATTACTGATCCGATCGGATAGAGTTTTCAGAACTGGATTCAACTTTGCTTAATGCATATTTTTAAATTTTTGTTTTTTTTTTACGGTGAAAATTCACCAGGGGGCGCTGCAGTAAACATTTGTTCATGCAGAGTAAAAACTACTAGTCCGATTTAGATGAAACTTTCAACGATAGGTTCAGGTTTAATTGGTGCATCTTTTTATATATGTGTTACGGTGACCACTCACCAGGGGGCGCTGCAGTAAGTACATTTGTTTGTGCAAAACTAAAAGTACGAGTCCGATTTGAATGCAGTTTTCAATGATAGATTCAAGTTTACTTAGTGCATATTTTCATATATGTATCATGTATGTTTACTTAGTGCATATTTTTATGTATGTGTCAACTCTCTAGGGGGCGCTGCAGTAAGTAGCTGCTTCTATTTTTTGTGTAAAACCAAAACGACTAGTACGATTGAAAAGAGTTTTCAGTATTAGATTCCGCTTTGCTTAGAGCATGTTTTTAAATTTATATTACGGTGACAAGTCACCAGGGGGCGCTGCAGTAAAATATTGTTTGTGCAAAGCTAAAATGACGAATTCGATTTGGATGCAGTTTCAGTGATAAGCTCCAGTTTAATTAGTGAATGTTCTTGGATATGTTTTATCGTGTTAACTCACCAGGGGGCGCTGCAGTAAACATTTGTTTGTAATATTTAAAACAAAACCACAACTACTAGTCCGATTGGGCAGAGTTTTTAGTATTAGATTTACCTTTACTTGGTGTAAGTTTTTAGGTTCTTTTTTACGTTAAGAACTCACCAGGGGGCGCTGCATTAAACATTTAATTATGCAAAGTTAAAACTATAAATCCGATTTGGATGCAGTTATCAAAAATAGGATCAGGCTTAATTAGCGCGTGTTCTCGTATATGTGTCACGGTGACACCTCACCAGGGGGCGCTGCAGTAAGCATTTGCTTGTATTTTTTGTGTGAAACCTATTTAGATGCAGTTTTCTGTGATAGGTTCAGGTTTAATTGCTGCATGTTTTTATATGGCGCTACATCAAAACTACTAGTGGGTTTTGTGATTTTCACTGATTTGGTTAGACTTAAATTTCCTGAAAATGTTACGGTGATAATCTGCCAGGCGTTGCAATAAGTATTTGATAACCAGAAAGCATTGGGTTTATAATTTTTTTTGGATTTGCATGAAGATTAATGTAAAGTATTTCGAAATTATGTAATAACATATAATGTGTATCTATTCACTTTAAAAAGTTTAAAATAAAAACAAAATTAAAAATTTTGAAAAAACCCACGACGGTTTAACTGTAATTGAAAAAGGATAAAATAACTAGAAATCCCCCGCCTAAAAGAATATATGTAACGAGATGATGGGGACAACTTCGTCGGGGGCTGCCAGTTGCAACCTCTATTTTAAATATAGTAGCTAACAGATTTCGTTCTTAAAGTTTTTAAAAGGAATGCTAGTTATCAAAACTGTAAATTCATATTAATATTTTAATTTTTTGCCAAACCTGTTTTAATAGCATGAAAACCTATGAGAAGGTTTGTGCAAGCTTAAAGTAATGACAGCCCCCGATGAAGTCGTCCCCGTCATCTCGTTACATATATTCTTTTAGGCGGGGATTTCTAGTTATTTTATCCTTTTTCAATTACAGTTAAACCGTCGTGGGTTTTTTCAAAATTTTTAATTTTGTTTTTTTAAAGATAATTTAAATATAATCGTATCCCTGACTCTGGATGAAATCCACAAACATCACATTTACAGTCAGATTTGTTCACTACGGTACCATGACTTTTTTTGTCTTTCCGCACATAGCCAGGGTAGGCAGAGAGAACTTAATGTTAAGACACTTCGATTTCCATTTTCTGTCGAATTTTAGAGGCATTACGTATTTAGTGGCGGAGCTTAACGCCGCGCTTTGCCTCGATAGCAGATTAAAGAAAATAGATATATGAATATTTCCATCCCTCGAGTCTAAGCGATCCCTCAACAATCCCACTTTATGCTCCTGTACCACAACTGGTCTCACGTCAGTATGTATTATATAATAATATAAATAAAAAACAAAATTAAAAATTTTGAAAAAACCCACGACGGTTTAATTGTAATTGAAAAAGGATAAAATAACTAGAAATCCCCCGCCTAAAAGAATATATGTAACGAGATGATGGGGACGACTTCGTCGGAGCTGCCATTACTTTAAGTTTGCTAACTTCTCCTAGACTTTCATGCTGTTAAAACAGGTTTGGGAAAAAAATAAAATATTAATATGAATTTACAATTAATTTTGATAACTGGTACTCCTTTTAAAAACTTTTAGAACGAAATCTATACTGTTAGCTACTATATTTAAAATAGAGGTTGCAACTGGCAGCCCCCGACGAAGTCGTCCCCATCATCTCGTTACATATATTCTTTTAGGCGGGGGATTTCTAGTTATTTTATCCTTTTTCAATTACAATTAAACCGTCGTGGGTTTTTTCAAAATTTTTTAATTTTGTTTTTTATTTTAAACTTTTTAAAGTGAATAGATACACATTATATGTTATTACATAATTTCGAAATACTTTACATTAATCTTCATGCAAATCCAAAAAAAATTATAAACCCAATGCTTTCTGGTTATCAAATACTTATTGCAACGCCTATTATCACCGTAACATTTTCAGGAAATTTAAGTCTAACCAAATCAGTGAAAATCACAAAACCCACTAGTAGTTTTGATGTAGCGCCCCGTGGTAGTTGGTGATATGGCATATAAAAACATGCAGCAATTAAACCTGAACCTATCACAGAAAACTGCATCTAAATAGGTTTCACACAAAAAATACAAGCAAATGCTTACTGCAGCGCCCCCTGGTGAGGTGTCACCATGACACATATACGAGAACACGCGCTAATTAAGCCTGATCCTATTTTGATAACTGCATCCAAATCGGATTTATAGTTTTAACTTTGCATAATTAAATGTTTAATGCAGCGCCCCCTGGTGAGTTAACACGATAAAACATATCCAAGAACATGCACTAATTAAACTTGAGCTTATCACTGAAACTGCATCCAAATCGAATTCGTCATTTTAGCTTTGCACAAACAATATTTTACTGCAGCGCCCCCTGGTGACTTGTCACCGTAATATAAATTTAAAAACATGCTCTAAGCAAAGCGGAATCTAATACTGAAAACTCTTTCCAATCGTACTAGTCGTTTTGGTTTTTAGGTTTTTTTACAAAATGGAAGCAGCTACTTACTGTAGCGCCCCCTAGAGAGTTAACATACATGAAAATATGCACTCAGTAAACATACATGACACATATATGAAAATATGCACTAAGTAAACTTGAATCTATCATTGAAAACTGCATTCAAATCGGACTCGTAGTTTTAGTTTTGCACAAACAAATGTACTTACTGCAGCGCCCCCTGGTGAGTGGTCACCGTAACACATATATGAAAAGATGCCCCAATTAAACCTGAACCTATCGTTGAAAGTTTCATCTAAATCGGACTAGTAGTTTTTACTCTGCATGAACAAATGTTTGATGCAGCGCCCCCTGGTGAATTTTTACCGTAACAAAAAAACTAAAAATATGCATTAAGCAAAGCTGAATCCAGTTCTGAAAACTCTATCCAATCGGATCAGTAATTTCGGTTTTAGACAAATAAATACAAGAAAAATTTTGGTTTTACACAAAAAAATTCAAACAAATGCTTACTACAGCGCCCCCTGATGAGTGGTCACCATAACACATATATGAAAAAACGCACCAATTAAGCCTGAACCTATCCTTGAAAGTTTCATCTAAATTGGACTAGTAGTTTTTGATTTGCATAAACAAATGTTTACTGCAGCGCCCCCTGGTGAGATTTCCCCGTAACAAAAAAGAAAAATCTTAAAATATGCACCAAGCAAAGCTGAATCTTTTTCTGAAAACTCTTTTCAATCGGATGAGTAGTTTCGGTTTTAGACAAATAAATACAAAAAAAGTACAAACAAATGCTTACTGCAGCGCCCCCTGGTGGTTTGGCACGATAAAACATATCCAAGAACATCCACCAATTAAACCTGAATCTATCACTGAAAACCGTATCGAAATCAGACTACTATTTTTTGAGATAATTGAAAACATTCGTTTTCACGTAAAATGCTTACTGCAGCGCCCCCTGGTGAGTTAAGGCAATAAGACATATCTAAGAACATACGCCAATTGAACCTTAACCTATCATAGAAAACCGTATCAAAATCGGACTTATAGTTTTGGAAATAATTGACATAGTAATTTGCACAAACACACAAACAAACAAACAAACAAACAAACAAACAAACAAACAACCTCTCACCCCAAACACATATACAGTCGCCGTTCCGTCGCGGGTAATAAAATAGAGAACAGAAACATGTATCATTATATGATTTCAACAGTAACAGTCAACCCATTGTCAGTGGTCCCTTTCATTGAGAAGTTTTGTGAAAATTTGTTATGTTAGAAGTATATACATATGTTCGAAGACTTTAAAATATAGTTTATGTTTTCATATGCTATCCATCTATAAGAAAGTTAGTATATTATATGACTATAGACGTGTTATGTCATGCAGCACACTTAATTCACAAATTAAATGCAAGTTAACAAGCACACATTGACTTCGTCACTTGTCAAACATGTCAAAAAATTATTACGACGAAGTAGGATAGTGTTTGGCTGGCATGATGGTCGTAGATTCGATTCCCATTCAAAGAAATGATTAGATTTAAATTATTTTCGTTTCTCCGCTCTAGAGATATGAAAATGAACTGCATTGAGTTTCGCCACTCAACACGCAATATCTCGATTTCGGGAGGAAATTGAAAAACGGAGTAGCTTAATAATATAAATTATGCGTTAAAATTTCGTCGTATATAGAATAGAGTATACTCTACTACTATATAGTAAAGAGACATTTTACTCTTTCCTTCTATACGAATAGTTTAAGAGAAAGCGTCCTTGGCAACTTTCAGTCTCACTAACTTTCTAAAATAGGCAAAAAGTTAGACCTATCTGCAATCGGTGAAATTAAAAAAATATAGTACTCATTCTACGAGAAACTTAAAGCAGAAAATTTTTGATCTCCTCCTAAATTTTGTTAAAACTGTTAAACTTTTAAAATATCATGTTTAAATTCGTAATCTTAAGCTGCTAGATAGATCGGAATAATTAACTGCCAAACTGGTTTCAAAGATTAATTTACTAAACTAAATGCCCTTAAAGGTTATATATATAATCTGTTAACAGAGGTCGTCAGTTCATTGCCTAGGATAAGCATTATAATAATCTGCGTGTTGGATAGCTTCACGATTTTTCCCGCACTTCACGCAAAGCAGATTAATCAGAAAACACCTAGTGTCAATATATTTTGTTGAGTGACGGAACTCAACGCTGCACATTATCTTTTAACAAAATGGAGGAGTGATATCAATTTAAACAAATATTCCTCCGAATGGGATTTGAGCGCCCAGTATGATGGTGGCCCATTACGCCATGGCTTCAAAATAGAAATGGCAAAAAATAGTTCTATGTACATTAGTAATTATGTTTAGTTTAGTTTAGTGGGGTAGTCGTGGCGCAGAGAGAGTGCCAGTAAAGCGGCTGAATATGGGTTCGATTCCCACTCGAAGAGTAGAAATATTTAATCTCTGGTATCGAGGCAAAGCGCGGCGTTAAGTTCCGCCACTTAACACGCAATGCCTCCGAATTTGGCGGAAAGTGGGGAACGGAGTGTCTTAACACTAGAATCCCTCTGCCTAGCCTGCTGTGTGCGGGATACAGCGTGAAGCTAAAAAAATGTTAGGTTTGTTTCTTGATATTCTTAATAATTTAAATATTCCAGCGTCTTAAATTTAAACTATTCCGTATTCAATATCTCAAAGCTGTGTCACAGTAAAGAAAAAAGAATGGCAACACGAGGCATATATTACAAAAGCTATTTCCAAACTTTCATACGTCAGACATATTGAATGAAAGTAGGCAACGTGTTAGAAGGAATCTCATAACATGCCCTCTCGGGAGTGTCGTTTCATTTCGATTTCTTAACCTCTGGTGACCTTGTCAAATTCAATACCTAAACATATTTTTAGTACGCAGAAAACTTTTCTATGGGCGTCTAGAAATTTTAATTGCTTTCTTTGCAAGAAATAGTAGGTTGAAGGAAATTTTATAGGTATTTCAGTTACTTTTATTGAAATACCCTCGGCCTAGCGAAAATTCTCAAAGGTTTCACGGATGATTAAAGTTCTAGCCTTATTCAGGCACCCTGCGAAACGTGCTTGGTCCCGAAGAATGGATTTTTGTACGTGTTTTATGCCTTATTGGATTGTATAGCTACACAATTTACACGTTTTCGCTGCTAAAGTGAGAATTTTAAATACTCCTTATATTTACTGAGTTATTATGGTATTAGAGCAACTGTTTAAGGTATCTATCTATAAATGTATAACCATGGAAACCGCCAGAATTATACTTAGGGAGGTGCATCTGCATGAACACACATAGTTCAAAATATAGAACTACACACCTATAGCATGTGGATAAGAGTGTTATGAGTGTTATGTACTTGGTCTAATACATTACGCTTTCATTAATATACTCGTATATTACTAGGTTGTCTTTTTTTACCATATTTTTAATTAATCATAATGTCAATGTACATGTACATACATGTACATCATATAATGGCTTATAATCTCCCAATATAAATACTAATATCTTATTATAAGCTACAAATAGTAACCTAAATTTGTACATTCTTAACATTTGGACTTTCGGGAATCGAAAAATTGACTGAATCAGTCTTATATTATATTAATGTAAAATTTTAATCCATACTTATATTATAAATGGGAAAGTCTGTGTGTATGTCTGTCACACTTTCACGGCTAATCTACCGGTCCGATTTGGATGAAATTTAAAATGAAAGTAGTAAAAGTTACTGGGTCTAACATAGGCTACTTATTTTTTCGAAAATCAACCTCTAAAGGGTTGAAATAGGGGATGAAAGTTTATATGAAAAATCTAAACTGCTAATCGGTCAGATTATAATGAATTTTGGCATAAATATAGTTGATAATGTAAGCTTAAATTTAGGCTGCTTTATTTTTCAAAAACTCACCCTCGAGGGTTGCAATATAACAAAGCAGTTATGTAGTTCAGGAGGCGAAGCCGCGAGCGGGCCGCTAGTGTAAAATATGAAATATATTTATATAAGACAGTAATAATATGTAGTTATATAAAAATATAACTATAATAAAACATTTATATTTTTCATATAGCCTTTGAAAGACACTACATTTGAACCTGTGCTTTCCTACACACGACCAGAACTTTTTTCTTAATATCCATCTAGTAAAAAAAAACTTTTTTTTTTTTAGCTTCACGCTGTATCCCGCACACAGCAGGGTAGGCAGAGAGAACATAGTGTTGAGACACACCGTTCCCCACTTCCCGCCAAATTCGGAGCTCGCTTTACCTCTACACCAGAGCGGAGAAAATGGAAATATAATTTCCAGGGGTGGGAATCGAACCCACAACCAGTCGCTTACAGTCACACACTTGTGCCACTGGGCCACGACTGGCCACTAACGGGCTAAAAAATCTTCTGATATAAAAATATCATATAACATGTACTTATAGCTAGGTAAATTTAACATATATTCTTTTACCATTTGCTATTTTTATTAGAAACAATTTTTTCTCGTTTACCCAAAAACATAGTAGGGATTGGTCTGTACGTCCGTCCAGCGTTATTTACGAGTATTTAATATACACCAAGCGGGGTTACAACGTTTTCCGGTGTTCTTAATTGCATTCTTCTACTGTAATAGAATTCTGTATTTTAAATAAAACACATTTGTGTTTACAATTTAACATGGGAAACAGATACAGCGTTTGTTTCCTAATTTAAGTTTATATGGTATTTTCTGTCCACACCTTTTTCGGCGTAGAATTTTTGGTTTTTTAATGATTTTTTATGAAATCATCGAAAATATAGCCGAAAATTATAAGCCCTCTACTATATGATAAGTTTTTTTCAAAATAATATAATATTATTTGTCTAATATACATATCAGATGCTCTAGAGACTCATTAAAGAGTAAGTCAAGAAAACATATATTTATTTGTTTTTTTGCATCTTCACGCTTTTTTCTGCAGGGTAGCTTTTTAGCAGTTTAGTCAAAGTGAACCTAATGTATATACGAAAATCCATTCTCCACTCTCCGCCCTAAGTTGAGATATTATGTTTTGACTCCTACCAGAGTGAAAAATACAATAATGCATATAGGAAATCACTCACCTACACACACATACACACACACACAACCAATCGCGTTAACAGTCACCTTCTAAATCACATGAACTATCGTATACGAATCGACAAAGCAAATTTTGCTTAAATATAAGCAAAATTTAGTTAATATTTAATGTGTGGCGAACAATACAGCCATTTAATTTTATATACGTATACAGCATATAACAATAATAACTGATCCAGAGATAAATGAGTTATTAGAAGAAAGAATAATTAATTCTATTTGCTTTATTTTGTTTGGTAAAGTAAGTAAACTTACCTTTAAGATACGTTTACCAAATATAAATAATTTATTTGTCATGTTAAATTAGATTATATTATTAAAATAATAGTTAAACATAAATTTTACTAAAACAATATTTTTACTAAATGTAAAATTATTGTTTTTTTTAACTTCACGCTGTATCCCGCACAAAGCAGGGTAGAAGGAACCTAATTCTAAGACACTCCATTCCCCACGCACCGCCTAATTTGGAGGCATTGCGTGTTAAGTGGCGGAACATAACACGGCCCCTTGCCTCGACACCAGAGCGAAAGAAATGGTAACATTAAATATTTCCACTCCTCAAGTGGTAATCGAACCCACAACCAGTCGCTTTGGAGTCACACTTTGTGCATCCGCGTCACGACTGGCCCCAACAATTATTAAAATATAAAATAAATTGTTAAACATATTAGCAAATATGAGAATACTAACGGCCCGCTAGCGGCTTTGCCGCGTAACTACATGCATAACTGTTGCGGTGTATTGCAACTCTAGGCGATGGATTTTTGAAAAATAAGCCTATTTTTATCCTTGGATTGTTAACTATATTTATGCCAAATTTCATTACAATTGGTCAAGCAGTGTAGATTTTTCATACAAACTTTCATCCCCTATTTCAACCCTTTAGAGGTTCATTTTTGAAAAAATAAGTAGCCTATGTTAGATCCAGTTATTGTTACTACTTTCATTCTAAATTTCATCCAAATCGGACCGGTAGATTAGCTGTGAAAGCATGACAGACAAACACACAGACATTCCCATTTATAATATAAGTATGGATGTCAAAAAAAATACACAAAAGCTTTAAATCTGTAATATATACATTATAGGGTCTAATAAATTCATACTGTTACTGTAGCTACCGCAAACTTGTAATTTATTTTAATGTCCCTCCACTAACGTGGCCATTAAACGCGGCAAGGTTTTTTTATAACGCGAAAATTATTCAAAATGTCACTTTACCGTTATAATATTTTGCTTCACTTACCTTCGTTATTTATTATTGTGTATTACGCCTTGTCAGCTCTGATGAGAGGAGTCTTTATGTTATATCTTTTTGTTGTATTCTGATGAATTTCATTAGGAAAATGTGCTTTGTAACTCAGTTGTTTTACTTTATTAAATTTTATAATACTTTGCGAATGTAGGACAAGAATAATCGAGTTTTATTAACAATTGAATATAATTGTTACTATACTATAATGTAAGAACCGTGTAATAAACTTTGAATAAATATAAACATGTTCACTCTCTAAGTCTTACTAAATAAATGATAGCAGAAAGTAAAGTGACGTGTCCCTACAGTATATTTTTTGTCTACCCTACATATCCATTTATAGAGGAAATCGTAGCGCAGTGTAACAACTGACTTTAAAAGAGAGTGGTTCGATTCCTACTAGATTGAATGACTATATTTAAAAGAAAATATAATTTTTCTGTTCTTTTTTTTATAATTTAATTTATATCACTACCGACATAAGGTCTGTACTTTTTTAAAATAATCTTTATTTTTATATAAATTCCCTATTTTTCCACAATATCATTATCACTTTTCTTTTCCTAAGATAAAGCGTGGTGTTGAGTATTCAACAAGCAGAACATCGATTTCGCGTAGAAACCGAATAACGGAATATGTTAACATTATGTTATCTCTGTTTATACTACTACACTACTACTAGCTTCTACTAGCGGCCCATTCACGGCTTCGTCCCGTGAACTACATACCTGTTTCGTTTTATTGCAATCATCGGGGGTGGATATTTTTTAAAAAAAATATCCTATGTTTAAGCTTGGATTATCAACTATATTTATGCCAAAATTAATGACAATCGATCAAGCGGTTCAGATATTTCATATAAACTTTCATCTCCTATTTCAACTCTTTACAGGTTCATTTTTGAAAAAATAAGCCTATATTAGACCCAGTAACTTTTACTACTTTCATTCTAAATTTCATCCAAATCGGACCAGTAGATCAGCCGTGAAAGCGTGACAGACAGACTTTCGACCTACGGAAAAAACATGTAGCTATAAAAATAACATCAAAATTCCATATCCCCATACTTAATATGAAATATCAAGCCAAACCATACATTATTATAAATTCGTCACGTCGCACATTATTTCTTTTGATTTCTTTCCACGCTTCCATTTCCTTTATGTTCCCTCGTTAACAGGTCTCGAGCGGTTAAGACTCATTTAGACGTTGACAATTTATCGCATGTTTTATGACTGTGAATTGTGGACTGCTTTTCTCCTTATTATTATGAGATTATAATGAAGATTAAAACTGTTAACTCGATTGTTGTGGGTTTGATTTCCGCTCGGGAATATTTTTTTATTTAAATTATTTTTTATTTATAAGGTCTGGTACTAAAGATACGGCGTGGCGTTGAGTTACGCCAAATATCATGGTCAATGTCTCGATTTCAAACAGTTAGTGGAGAACGGAGTGTCTAAACCCTAAATTCTCTTTGCCTGCCTAGCTATGCGATAAAAAGAGAGAAGCGGTATGTAATAAAGATAAAGACCGTCGTAGTTCAGTGGACCTGACTGCGATGATTGTGGGTTCTATGTTTTATGGGGATTAAATATTTTACTTAAATTATTTTTATTATATCTTGCTAAGCCTAAGTGATGATTGGTGGCTAAACTAAATCATATTTCACGAATTCAGCAGGAAATTGGACAACGAGCTACCTTTAGTTTTGACATTACTTTCTGTACGTAATAAGTTGTGGAAAAAATGTTGAAAAAATACCATCAAAATAAGAAAAATATTCGCTCAATAGGTATGGTATTTTTAAACGTTTTTAAAGTGTTATTTCATACCTAGGAAAATTAAAAAAGACAATTAGAAAACGTATAAAAATTTGAACGCAGCGGGTTTCGAACCCGAGCCTCCGGAACTAAACTGAACTGTCCAGGCGCTCTCGTCGCTGAGCCATGCGTTCTGCGTCGAAATTCTTATACGCTTTATTACAACTTATTTTAGATATGTATATATTTAAGATTTCACACATATGGTTTCGACTATAAATTTTACTCAAGTAGAAAATAGCACATTAGCATTAAACAGATTAAAGGATTGGAACACATCAAATTGGATGTAAACTGGAATATGGAGTAATCTTTTAGTATGATTATTAACTACGAATCTGCAAAGTTTAGGAAATGGATGTAGATCATTACAATAGTAATATATAATATATGATTAAATCCTCGAACTTAGATGGCATTTTTCTAAATATTCTTCTTTATAGCTGGTTATTGGAAGTACACATATCATTAAGCTGAGCGAAGGAAAGCTCTTACTGGTCAAAAGTGTGTGTTCGTTGTGGTTTAACTCTTTCTGGGCTATTTGTAGTAGAACTCTGAAATTTGACAGGGATATCGAGCACAGTGTCTTGTGTGCTGTGAAGTTTTTTGGTGACAATTGTAATTGTAGTTTATGAATAAATGGTAATTAAATGATTAAAAAGTGCGCATAGTCTGAGGCTGTGGAATATCAAGTGTCATGTTAGTCTTAAGTATTTGCTTTTCCAACTTTTTTAACACTTAATAAGGATAAATATATACTTCGCTCAGCTCTTCTCGCCATGCAGAGCCAAGAGGCGGTTCCTAGTATTTATATATACAAAATTAACAAACAACGTCATCACTAAAAATACACGAATTTAACCATTAGGGTACCACTATAAACGCTTAATTACTAGTAAAATAATTAGCATAATTAAATTTACATAGAAACGCCACCGTAGCGTCGCTCCGTGACGAATCCAAAATACTTACTATCAAACTGTCTTACAACAAACAGAGTGAAGTTCAAACAAAGCAATTATCTTGTCTGAAAGCTTCAACCGAATTGCTTCAGCTCTTTGTTATATTAGCTAATGTTAGTTTTTCTTAGGCATAATTGATATTTCAATAAACTGTTTATGTTTTGAAGTAGGTGTGTGTGTTTTTTATCTTCATTTCGCTCAGTGGCCAGTCGTGGCCCAGTGGCACAAGCGTGTGACTGTAAACGACTGGTTGTGGGTTCGGTTCCCACTCGAGGAGTGGAAATATTTAATATTTCCATTTTCTTCGCTCTGGTGCCGAGATAAAGCGCGGCGATATGTTCCGCCACTTAACACGCAATACCTCCGAATTCGGCGGAAAGTGGGGAACGGAGTGTCTTTACACTAGGTTCCCTCTGCCTACCCTGCTGTGTGCGAGATACAGCGTGAAGCTGGAAATGGAAAAAAAAATTCGCCTGTTAGAAGAGAATAGAGTCAAGACACTTCGTTATGTACCTCGTTAATTTTAGTATCGTATTGGTATATTATAGCGTGTAGTAGTAGGGTTGGTAGGGTTGAAAGCAACATTGAAGGTTCGAGGACACGCCCCAGTTGTTAATAAAAATTATAAGTTAAGTATCCCTTTCTATGATCGGAAATTTAAGAATTTTCTGTATATTGTGTTAGACATATAACTATTCAATAATTTAACTAATTAATATTACTCATAGTTGGGAACGGAGTATCTTAACACTAAGGTTCCCTCTGCCTATCCTACTATGTGCGGGATACAGCGTGAAGCTAAAAAAAAATACTTCTCATTTAAAATAATATGTTTTGCACTTCAAATACATTTTTCTAATATACATGTTACTAAAGTAACTTATATGCTATGCCTGAGTCTATTAGCTTTTACAAAACCTTTTTATAAATACCAATATAACTTTTTTATTCAACTTTCTTATTAATTTAACTTATTTTAGGAAATAATAATTGTCTTATTGCTTTATAATGTCACTAAAAACAGTGTCTTCTAATAAAATGAAAACAAAGTGTCTTGACACTACATTTTTTCTTTATCTGCTAAACTTTATCAAATAATTTAATAATTATTTTATAATTGTCATACAATAACCTATTAGAAAACTTAACAATATTGTTTAAAGACATTAAATGAAAATAACACAGCACTCCATTAAGAAGCAAATACGCTTTGTGACTCAAGTGTAAGATGAAGTCATACAAGGTAACCGTATATATTAAGGCTTGCCTGAGGAGAAATGAATATTTTAGTAGTATTGAAAATTTACCCATCTACATATGATGACTTGACTTTAGAATATAAATTTATATACAGTATAAGTTTTTAATATTCTTGTATTATTATTATTTTTTTAGCTTCACGCTGTATCCCGCACACAGCAGGGTAGGCAGAGGGAACCTAGTGTTAAGACACTCCGTTCCCCACTTTCCGCCGAATTCGGAGGCATTGCGTGTTAAGTGGCGGAACTTAACGCCGCTTGTATTAACTTCTATTAATTTAAAAAAAATCTTATTTGGCTACCCCATTTTGAATTACATTTCACCGTTAAATTTGTTTGAAAATTGCACGCGTGTCCGTAAGCGATAATTATTCAATATTTTCATAGTATGAACCTGATAGAGAGAACCATCATGGCACAGTGGTACAGTATAATAACGCTTGACTTTGGGTTCGATTCCGACTCGAAGGAATGATTATAATTTAATTATTCACTTCCATAACTGAACGCGTTGAGTTTCACCATTCAACACGCAAAGTGTAGAATTTGGGAAGAAAGTGGACAACAGTATTATGACGCTAAGCTCTCTCACCCGCTAGAAAAAAACGAAAAACATACAAAAAAACAAATTACTTATTTTTTATATAACCAACTTAGCCTCTTATAGACTATTAATATATTAACAAAACTAAATGAACACTTAACGCTCATTTTCCATTAAACCTAAACGGTCCAAATCCAAAAGACACTCGACTCAAGACTATTGAAATATAAGTAAGCGTTTCACTCAAGTGCGTAAACTCAATTAAATTCACCAAAGAATTCTCGAATTAAAAATTTATCAAAAGATTTGGTGAAATTAAATTTGAAGTAAAAACACTTAAACTGCAATACTCTTTGAAACAAACTTCTTAATATTCTAATAGCGTAGTTACCACTATCGGATTTACTTTTATATGCTAATTGCTTGCTCGTTTAATTTCAGGAATTTTCCTGAAGGAATGTTCAATTGTTAGGACTAAATTCCTTTATTGTAATGCGTTTAGTCTAATGTTAGGTTTTGTGCTTATATTAAAGCTACCGTGGCGTAGTGGGACTGTGTTTAACTGTAAAGCAATGGATGTGGGTTCGATTTCAATTCGGGGAATGGTGATATTTAAATTTTAATGTTTTCGCTCTGGTACCGAAGACAAAGCACGGCGTTGAATTCCGCCACTCAACACGCAAACGTTTCGATTTCAGGCAGAATTGAAAGACAGAGTGTCTTGACACTAAGTTTTCTCTGATTATGACTATGTATGTTGTACGGCTTTTTCAACATTTCTTATATAACACTTAAAAATATGAAAAATATTTTTAGAAAATGTAGAAAAATTTAAGGATTCGATCCCGTGCTTCTTGAAAACTGTTTAAGTTTTGTGACTGCTTACCCACAAATTCTACATTTGAATGCATCGAAATATTTGAATACGCTTTTTGCAACTTATTTTTGTTGTAATCATCGCTGTAGAGAGATTTTTCACTCATTCTCAGAACTCAGCGTTTCTCTGCTTTAAAAAGGCAAAACGTGTCTCTTAGTTCCGCCAAAAATTTTTCCAATCTCCAATTTAGGTAGAAAGTGGAGAACGAAGTGTTTTAACTATAAGTCTGTCTACCTTGCTATTCAAAAAAAATAGAGAAGCTAAAAATTTTTTTTTTTCATCACGCTGTATCCAGCACACAGCAGGGTAGGCAGATATGCAACCTAGTGTTAAGACACTCCGTTCCCCACTTTCTGCCGAACTTGGAGGCATTGCGTGTTAAGTGGCGGAACTCAACGCCGCGCTTAGCCTCGACACCAGAGCGAAGAAAGTAGAAATATTAAATATTTCCACTCTTCCAATGGGAATTGAACCTACAAACAGTCGCTTTACAGTCACACTTTGTGCCTCCGCGCCACGACTGGCCCCAAAAAATATATAGCTAAGGTAAAAATTCCACCAAACCACCTAATATTTTTACCTGATCGTTTTATTCTCAAGTAAGTATATTTTAAATTACTCCGCCATTAAGTTAACGAGGTCTTTATAAGAACATTTGTTAAAGCTATCTAGAATCAAGAATCGCTTGTAGGGCTTATCGTGTTGAACACAAGTTACAGTGAGACGTTACTGCGGTTACATTTCCTTAATTAGCACGCACTAATGTATGTTAAGTTTTTAATTTTAAAATCTTATTTTTAAATATTGTTTGTAATTATAAACTAAGTATTTTTAATATATAACCATATTTTTTTTGTAGCTAACGCCTTTTCTGGTCTTCTAACCCAGGGTGGGTCAGAAAAAACCTAGTGTCAGAACATTCTGTCCTTAATATTCCTTTATTCATTTATTCACCAAAATAGAGAAATGTAATTAATTTAAATATATGTATTTCTTTTAAACATTTTTAAAATGCTATTCTACACTTAAGAACTTTGAAAAGGACATTTAGAAAACATATAAAAAATTAAACGATTCAGCCGTATTCCAACCCGCGCCTCCTGAAAATCGTCCAGGCGCTATGACCAGCCGCATCGAAATTTTTATACGCTTTATTACAACTTATTTTTGTTATTAGCATCTATATGCTCTCTCTACTAACAGTAGTAGAGAGATTTTTATTATATGCATTTCCTCATGCAGGAATCGAACTCATAAACTATTACGTTTATAGTTAGACGATGCTATTAGGTTAAGATGGCACCATGGCCTTATTTATCTACCTATATTAAAAAAAAGACAGAAAGGTAAGTAAGCAGCAGAATTAGTCGCGTTTCGACGTGATTATCTTAAGTTTAGTTTTCATTTGAAAGTATATTGATTTTATATTTTATACATATAAATATATAACATATAAAATCAATAAATATGTACAGGATACATAATTTTCAAGGCTTGTCGATAAAACGGAGGCGTAAATACACTCATAAGCAGAACTCATTTTATCTACGTTAAAAAATATGTAAGAATTGAAATTTTAGGGTCTAATGCCTTTTCCTATATAGCAGTGTTGTTAGAACTCCATTCTCCACTTTCTACCAGATTTAAAGATATAACAGGTTGAATGACAACACTCAATCAATCAAGCTGCATTTCGGGTTTTTTATTAGAGCGGGAAAATATAAAGAAATTGAAATATTTTGTAGAGCGGAAATCGAACCCACAACCAATTGTAATTACAGTGTATTAAAATTTTAGAAGACTTTTATATGTAATTTTTATTTTTTAGCTTCACGCTGTATCCCGCACACAGCAGGGTAGGCAGAGGGAACCTAGTGTTAAGACACTCCGTTCCCCACCGAAATCGGAGGCATTGCTTGTTAAGTGGCGGAACTTAACGCTGCGCTTTACCTCGACACCAGAGCGAAGAAAATGGAAATATTAAATATTTCCACTCCTCGAGTGTATGTAATTTATATATAATAATATTATGTCCAGCCAGTTTTCAATCACGTCCTTATAGTTTCAGCACTTTTATAATATGCTAATGAAATTTCACAACCAGATAACCATCGGTCCTTAGAAATCTCTTTGAAAGTGCGACGGTTGGAGTTTCAATAAGGACTTTTCATTTGAAAGCCTTCTACTCCACTTTGTAAAGCTCTTAATGTGCTTTTGGTCAGTTTGAAATAAGACAAATAGATATTGATCAAGTAATTATGTTTTAGGGGATCGTGTTATTTATATTCAAAGTGTTAATAAAAGTTTTTAATTATTAGTTTTTTTATATATACTGGTAATAAGATTTCAGATCATCAGGTTTTCATTTAAATATCACCAATGCTGTGTTCACGAAGGTTAATTGTTTCTCTCACCTCATACGTAAATGACGTTTGCATCCTGTTCTTTTTAAGATAAACATTTTGAAGAATATCTTATGACAGATGGAGAAAGACCTTATAATTTATTTTACATATTGTAAATATCATTTGCACATATTAAATAATAATAGTTCTTAAAAATAAAAAAAATGTAGCTGTATTTGAACTCGCTCTACGAATGCTCTGTAACGGCTCGGACAAGTTTAATTTCAGCGTCTCATAAGCCAAATTGTGCTAAACATCTTATTAATTTTTTATTACGAGAAAAATATTTAATATTTTTTTAAAAGTACGTACTAAGTGTACTACGTCTAATGAATTAGTCTCATTACATTTAATTAAACAAACTTCTAAGAACTATAAAGATCATTATTCTGATAAGGCTATATTTTAATAAAATTGAGGTCATCATGGTCTAGTAGGACAGTATCTGACTGTAAATGCTAAGTTAATAGGTTCGATTACCACTCGGGGGAATTATAATCATTCTATTTTATATTAGCCAGGGGGTCAGTAGTGGCGCAGTGGCACAGGCTTTTGATTGTAAACGACTGGTTGTGGGTTCGATTCCCACTCGAGGAGTGGAAATATTTAATATTTCCATTTTCTTCGCTCTGGTGTCGTGGCAAAGCGCGGCGTTAAGTTCCGCCATTTAACACGCAACGCCTCCGGATTTGGTGGAAAGTAGGGAACGGAGTGTCTAACACTAGGTGGCCTCTGCCTACCCTGCTGTGTGCTGAATAAAGCGTGAAGCTGAAAAAAAACTATATTCATTTCTCTGTTCTAATTAGACAAAACGCTGTGTTCAACACTCGATATGTACGGTTGCTCAAAGTCTCGAATTTAGACAGAAAGTGGAGGTACGTCCTAAGTGTACTAGGTTCTCGATAAGAGCCTTATAAAGAAAGGCGAAAAAATATATTATTATTTTTAATTAAGGAATAAAGGAGGCAAACGAGCTGAAGGCCCACCTGGTGTTAAGTGGTTACCTTCGCCCATAGACATCCACAACATTCAAGTTATGGATGCGTTGCCAGCCTTGGGAATGTAGGACAGAAGGAGGTAGGAAGGATGGGAATGGTGGGAATAGGGAGAGCTGGCTTACATGCCATCGAACCGGAACACATTATATGATATTTGGCGGTTCGTCTTTGACACGATAGTGGTCGCGAGTCGAGTCGGAGAACGAATCTCCTACCACCAAACTACTGGGTTACCCGCCTTTTACGGGACGCTACCCAGCGGCGGGGGGGGATTGTATTCTTAACCCGTCCCCCCACGGGATAAATATATTATTATTTTTAATTAAGGTTAAATATTGAGAGATTATATTTTTATTGAAATTGATAAGACTTGCTTTTTATATAATATATGTATTGGAACTAAGTTAATAAAATTCCAAAGGCTTAGTTTACAATTTAACACTTTTGTGGCATACTCGTAGCAGGTTAAGCAAAAAGAATCTAGTAAAGATACTTTGTTCTCAACTTACTCAACGCCTCGCTTTATTTTACTAGTAATATTCAATCGGAATATAATATTCGATGCGATCCCAAAAATGTATGTTTAGAGGGGCAAAACATTTTGTTGTACAATTAGGTGCTATTCTGCCTATTATTTGAGTACTGCAACTGTCTAAGTGTAGTATTTAGAATGAAAAAACATTCCTTCAATTATTTCAAAAAAAAATGGAATTGAATCTGCTAACTTCAAGATTTACCAAAAAAAGAACATTAAGAAATATTATATAACGTAATATTTTTGCACAAACGTGTTTTAGAATTGCGTGTGAAAGCCTAAATTAAAAGTTGGCCGCTTAATGATAATTGTGTTCAACGAATTGTAAGGAAAGCAATTGCTTACAGCTTTTTATTGTTTCCTACTTTAATTATTTTCGGTTAGAAGAATTAGGGAATTAATTTTGCTAAATATTTTTGTAAATATTATTTGTTACTTCTTTGGAAGACTACTTATTAATAAAGGGGCAGCTTTAAGTTTTTTTTATATAGCGAATAGAATAGAGAACTTAGGTTCATATAAATTATATATTCTTTATTGCAACAAAAAAACAAATAGTAAGTACAAAATTAGAAATAAAATTAACATAAGATAGGTTTATCCCAAAGAGAGATTTCTTCTCGCCAACTTGTAGGTGGAACAACGTATAGAGGGAGATAAAAATGTGTAATATACGAATACATAGAAAAAAAATCTAAAAAAAATATGTAGAAATACATACATACTGAGATATACATATACATATTTGAATACATATTAAATATAAATGATAAATATACATACATAAACATAATCCATACTTATATTATAAATGCCAAAGTTTGTGTGTTTGCCTGTCATGCTTTCACGGCTAATCTACCGGTCCGATTTGGATGAAATTTAGAATGAAAGTAGTAAAAGTTACTAATTCTAACATAGGCTACTTATTTTTTCAAATATCCACCTCTAAAGGGTTGAAATAGGGGAAGAAAGTTTATATTGAAAAACTAAACCGCTTGACCGAATGCAACAAAATTTGGCATAAATATAGTTGATAATCTAAGCTTAAACATAGACTACTTTATTTTTCAAAAATGGCCCCGAGTGTTGCAATATAAGGAAACAGTTACGTAGATCACGCGGCGAAGCAGCGAGCGGTCCGCTAGTATGAATATATATGTACATCTTTCTCCGCTTTCTGGCCGAATTTAAAAGACTACATCTTGTGTACTGTGATAATTATTCAAAATAATCATTCCCACAACTGAATTGTACCCTGTGCCATTGTTTCACTATGCCTTCATATTAATAAATATGATTTTAATGATATTTCCTAGATATAGTTCATCTAAATACAGTTTTAGGTCCCGTGATCAAGATAACCATATTTCTTCAATATTTAGAAAGTCAATAATATCGTCATTTATTCTTAACCAGTATTTATGTAACTTTATTTTTATTTAAATTTTGCACTTTTCTCCGCATAGCAGAGTAGGCAGAGAAAATATAGTATCAATACACTCCGTACCCCACTTTCTTGGTGAACACAGAGTGTACAAATGAAAATAATTTAAATATGTTTTTTTTTACATGTAATAAAAAATCCTATATACATAATATAATAACTGGCCGTAAAAGAATTTAATATCAATAAACTTAATTGTTAATTTCAGGATCATTTCAGCTTCACGCTGTATCCCGCACACAGCAGGGTAGGCAGAGGGAACCTAGTGTTAAGACACTCCGTTCCCCACTTTCCGCCGAATTCGGAGGCATTGCGTGTTAAGTGGAGGAACTTAACGCCGCGCTTTACCTCGGCACCAGAGCGAAGAAAATGGAAATATTAAATATTTCCACTCCTCGAGTGGGAATCGAACCCACAACCAGTCGTTTACAGTCACACGCTTGTGCCACTGGGCCACGACTGGCCACATCATTTCAGCTTTATTTATATATTTTATTTTAATAAATATTTTCAAACACAGCCTCGTTCAGAAGAACATTCTACTTAACTCTCCATACTCACTGTTCACGAGTGAACGATCAAAGTATAACCGCTTGAACAAAGGTACGCTGGCGGTATGGAAACTGACCCGGTTAATACTAAAAATCTTAAAGCATGCAAAATTACATTTTTTATAACATATATTCATATTATTATTTAAGTGGTCGTGGTATAGTAGTGTAGCGGTTAGCTGTCAACGCAAGAACTGTAGGTTCAATTTTCATTGGAGGGAATATTTAAATTATTTTTATTTCTCCGTTCTGCTTTGATAAAGTGCGGCGTTCAGTTCCGCCATATGTTAGTTTCGAGTTCATGTGGAAAGTGGAGAACAGAATTGTTTAACGGAATAAGTGTTATGATGGAGGCAGGCAGAACCCTGTATTGAACCTATTGCTTTATAATCATAGGGGCCAGTGGGTTCGATTTCAACTCGACGAGTGGAAATATTTAATATTCAATTCCCATTTTCATCGCTCTGGTATCGAGGCAAAGCGCGGCGTTAAGTTCCGCCACTTAACATGCTATGCCTTCGGATTCATCAGAAAGTGGGGAACGGAGTGTCTTAACACTAGGTTTCCACCTACCCTACTATGTGCGGGATACAGCGTGAGACAAAAAAAAAAAAATACAATCATACTTAATCAAATAGCATACAAACAATGAAACTACATACAATATTAATATTATTTTTAGCTTTACGATATTTTCCGCAAAGCAAAGCAGTCCGAGAGAATTTAATGTTAAGACATCCCGATCTCCACTTTCCATCCAAATTTGCGGTTCAGTTCCTCGGGAAATCGAACCCAGAACCAACCATATCTATCAAACTGAACTACATATATCTAACAATACAAATTCAACACAAATTCCACCATTCACCACAAATTCAACCGATATTTCCTATAACTGGGTCATTTACTGGAGCACAGTGACGGCACCTCTGTCCGAGCGATTGACTACTTTGACCGTTCTAGTGTAAACAATGAAAACGGATGGATGAAAGACTCTTTCTAATATACTTGCATAGGTGGCGTTTTATGTTTGTTTATCACTATTGCTTGAGTACCATTTTCAATTTGGTCCAGTATATATTTTTGTTATTCAAAATTAATGAATTTTGTTAATGTTGATTATAGTTACTTAATTCTGCAATTTTAAAAGTATCACTGTCAGCAATAAATTTGTATATAACAATTACTTTAAAACAAAGAAGTCCTACTGAGTTTCTACCGGTTCAGCCGGTTCTTCTGAGATCTGAGGGATTAACTTTAGTGAACCGGTGGTAAACTAGTTGACGTTCAAAAAATGAACCATGTAACTTCTTATTTTGAATAAAATGATTTGGCTTTGACTTTTAGTTAATTACGCTTTTGAGTGAGTTATAACGTTGTGTATGTTCCTAAACAGACCAATATGTTACTTATACTGAAAGAAGTACCTTAGATTTCAGAATATGGCCAGGAAAGAAAGCAATTTATTTATTTTAAAGTATTTTTTTACATATACCATTAAAAAAAAAAAACTGACGCAGCAAACCCAACGAAACATATTTTTTCTAATCAATTTTTTACAGATATATTTATAAAATCATTAATTTAATAATAATCTTTAACACACAAACGCCTTTTCACAACTTCTTAAAATTGTGAAATAGATTCATTTTTTACTGTTTTTACCCGCGACGGAACGGCGACTGTATATGTGTTTGGGGTGAGAGGTTGTTTGTTTGTTTGTTTGTTTGTTTGTTTGTTTGTGTGTTTGTGCAAATTACTATGTCAATTATTTCCAAAACTATAAGTCCGATTTTGATACGGTTTTCTATGATAGGTTAAGATTCAATTGGCGTATGTTCTTAGATATGTCTTATTGCCTTAACTCACTAGGGGGCGCTGCAGTAAGCATTTTACGTGAAAACGAATGTTTTCAATTATCTCAAAAAATAATAGTCTGATTTCAATAGATTTTCAGTGATAGATTCAGGTTTAATTGGTGGATGTTCTTGGATATGTTTTATCGTGTCAAACCACCAGGGGGCGCTGCAGTAAGCATTTGTTTGTACTTTTTTTGTATTTATTTGTCTAAAACCGAAACTACTGCTCCGATTGAAAAGAGTTTTCATAAAAAGATTCATCTTTGTTTGATGCATATTTTAAGATTTTTCTTTTTTTGTTACGGGGAAAACTCACCAGGGGGCGCAGCAGTAAACATTTGTTTATGCAAATCAAAAACTACTAGTCTAATTTCGATGTAACTTTTAAGGGTAGGTTCAGGCTTAATTGGTGCGTCTTTTCATATATATGTTATAGTGACCACTCATCAGGGGGCGCCGTAGTAAGCATTTGTTTTTATTTTTTTGTGTAAAACCAAAAATTTTCTTGTATTTATTTGTCTAAAACCGAAATTACTTATCCGATTGGCTAGAGTTTTCAGAACTAGATTTAGCTTTGCTTTGTGCATATTTTAAGATTTTTGTTTTTTGGTTACGGTGAAAATTCACCAGGGGGCGCTGCAGTAAACATTTGTTTATGCAGAGCAAAAACTACTAGTCCGATTTAGATGAAACTTCCAATGATAGATTCAGGTTTAATTGGTGCATGTTTTCATATATGCGTTACGGTGACCACTCACCAGGGGGCGCTGCAGTAAGAACACTTGTTTGTGCGAAACTAAAACTACGAGTCCGATTTGAATGCAGTTTTCAATGATAGATTCAAGTTTACTTAGTGCATATTTCCATATATGTGTCATGTATGTTTACTTAGTGCATATTTTCATGTATGTGTCAACTCTCTAGGGGGCGCTGCAGTAAGTAGCTGCTTCTATTTTTTTGTGTAAAACCAAAACGACTAGTACGATTGGAAAGAGTTTTCAGTATTAGATTCTGCTTTGCTTATAGCATGTTTTTAAATTTATATTACAGTGACAAGTCACCAGAGGGCGCTGCAGTAATATATTGTTTGTGCAAAGATAAAATGACGAATTTGATTTGGATGCAGTGTCAATGATAAGTTCAAGTTTAATTAGTGCATGTTCTTGGATATGTTTTATCGTGTTAACTCACCAGGGGGCGCTGCAGTAAACATTTGTTTGTAATATTTAATGCAAAGCTACAACTACTAGTCCAATTGCGCAGAGTTTTTAGTATTAGAGTTACCTTTACTTGGTGTAAGTTTTTAGGTATTTTTTTACGTTATGACACGCCAGGGGGTGCTGCATTAAACATTTAATTATGCAAAGCTAAAACTACAAGTCCAATTTGGATGCAGTTATCAAAGATAGGATCAGGCTTAATTAGTGCGTATTCTCGTATATGTGTCATGGTGACACCTCACCAGGGGGCGCTGCAGTAAGCATTTGCTTTTATTTTTTGTGTGAAACCTATTTAGATGCAGTTTTCTGTGATAGGTTCTGGTTTAATTGCTGCGTGTTTTTATATGCCATATCACGAACTACCACGGGGCGCTCCAGTATAAATTAGTTTGTTCAAAATCAAAACTACTACTGGGTTTTGTGATTTTCACTGATTTGGTTAGACTTAAGTTTCGTGGAAATGTTACGGTGACAATCTGCCAGGCGCTGCAATAAGCTTTTGATAACCAGAAAGCATTGGGTTTATAATTTCTTTTGGATTTGCATGAAGATATAAAGTATTTCGATATTATGTAATAATATATAATGTGTATCTATTCACTTTAAAAAGTTTAAAATAAAAAGCAAAATTAAAAATTTTGAAAAAACCCACGACGGTTTAATTGTAATTGAAAAAGGATAAAATAACTGTAAATCCCCCGCCTAAAAGAATATATGTAACGAGATGATGGGGACGACTTCATCGGGGGCTGCCAGTTGCAATCCCTATTTTAAATATAGTAGCTAACAGTATAGATTTCGTTTTAAAGTTTTTAAAATACCAGTTATCAAAACTGTAAATTCATATTAATATTTTAATTTTTTGGGAACCTGTTTTAACAGCAAGAAAACCTATGAGAAGGTTTGTGCAAACTTAAAGTAATGACAGCCCCCGACGGAGTCGTCCCCATCATCTCGTTACATATATTCTTTTAGGCGAGGGATTTACAGTTATTTTATCCTTTTTCAATTACAATTAAACCGTCGTGGGTTTTTTCAAAATTTTTAATTTTGCTTTTTATCTGTAATAAAAAGTTAAGCGAAGTATTGATATACTAATATTAGATATAAAAAAGGCATTTTTTCATATAATCATCATTATCTTTGGTTCTTGCTGAAATCAAAACGCTGAGATTTATAGGACTCTAATGTTGGCTTTGTGACAGTACTTTATGACCGATATCTGCAAAAAGCTGCAGATCGAAAGCCGCAAAAAGAAACGCCTCCAGCTGGCTTTCTCTGCCAAGTGACCTCTTTTCCTTACTTTTGGCAACAACACTCGAAATAAATACGCCTAATTAACAAGCTTACGGTTTTGTCCCATTTTAGTTATATTTTAAATATATAGAAAAAAATGTAAAATTATTTTTAGTATAAAAATATTTTTTTTCAAAACTATAGACCTGGTTTAAAAAGTCTAATCGACTACAGGCCGTGTCCTGAAATTTGTAATCAAGACTATGAATGCGATATTAATTGCAAGTTTTGCTAGAGCAAATTTTATGTGTTTGTATTAGAGCCAAAAAATAATGACGCTCTGTATTACTAAAGTGCGTTGTACGGGACTAACAAAACTATTATGATACGTGGAGGATAATCTATAAAAAAATAGTATTAAAGAAGATAAAGCAGCTCCACGGCTTTTCCCGCATAGCGATCTAGTCAGCAAACCTAGTGTCAAAACACTCCTTTTCCTCCAGTTTTTGGCTGAAATCGAGGAGACATTTCGTGTAGAGTAGCGGAACTCAACGCTGCCTTTTGTCTTTGGTAGCAAAGCGAAGAAATAAAAATTAAATAGTAACTATTACTTTAATTTTGTTACCTTATAATTTTCATTAAATTTTTCCAAATTTGGTCGACTTTAGACCAAAAAACTTGCTCGTTACCACTCAAATACTTATCTTTAGTGAAAATCATAGTGTCCCAACATATACTCTGTATATGTGCCCATTCCATATAAGAATAAAAAAATGTATAAAATGATGGGGCCAGTCGTGGCGCAGTGGGACAAGCGTGTGACTGTAAGCTACTGGTTATGGGTTCGATTCCCAATCGGAGAGTGGTTCCCAATCGGATATTTCCATTTTCTTCGCTCTGGTGTCAAGTCGCTGTCGTGTCGCTCTTCGCTCTGGAACGGAGTGTCATAACATTAGGTTACCCTGCTGTGTGCGGGATAGAGCGTAAAGCTAAAAAAAGGATAAAATAATACTTTTTTCTCGAATTATTTGAACAAGTTACAATTAACAATCACTTAATGAATAAATGACTTCGAGATGTTGGTCTGAGGTTGAATCCGAACACATGTTAATAATCTTATTATTTCAATTCTTTTCACTTTTTGATTCGTACAAGCGTCAACTTCCGCTACAAATATGTTGTCCATTAAATAGCCAGTAAGTATAGAACACAGGATTTTAACACTACACTCCTTTAAGGAGATTTGTGGAAATAAAAAATATTCTTTTATATTCATATATTTAGTTTCTATATACATAAAAAATATTTAAACATAACAAATACTAATTAATAGGGGCCAGTCGTGGCGTAGTGGCACGAACGTGTGACTGTGAACGACTGCTTGTGGGTTCGATTCCCACTCGAGGAGTGGAAATATTTGATATTTCCATTTTCCTTCGTTCTCGTATATCTGGCTAAGCGCGGCGTTAAGTTCCGCCACTTAACACGCAATGCCTCCGAATTTGGCGGAAAGTGGGGAACGAAGTGTCTTAACACTAGGTTCCCTCTGCCTACCCTGCTGTGTGCGGGATAAAGCGTGAAGCTAAACTAATTAATAATGCTTATCGTTAAGTGTCGCCACTTAAAACTCGAATTTGAGAAAGAGAATCAAGAAATTCACTCGAGAAGTCGAGAGCAGAGTGTTTTAACACTAGGTTCTCCTTACCTCACTAAAGACTTGAAACGTAGAATTCACAATTTCAGTACACGTAAAAACTTTTAAACGTAACACTAGCTATTCTCCGAAAGCTGGCAAGTATCTCAACGTAAAATTGGTACATTTTTGCGCGAAGCATCTTAGTTCCTTTGTTTGTGAATTTGAATTTTATCTCGTTTAATGTTTAAGCTGCTTTAAGTTTTATATTCTACGTGCCTTGTTAACGGTATTAAAGTTTGCATTATAGTATACACTATACAATGTTTTCTAAATCACTAAGAATATTCATTCGCTGCTAGGTGTTATCAGGTTATAGCTAATATTTAAAACTTTTGTATACTTACTGTATAAAAAAGATTATTTTCTGGTTGGTTTTCTACTTTAATATATAGACTAAGTTATAGCCAACATTTATATTTTTTCCTGAAAGTCGCATGTTTTTCCGGAAATTGGCTTGTTATACTGTTCGTGTGAGAATTTTGGAAAGTTATCTCTTAGTTCCAGTAGTATGGATGTGGGTTGTCTATCAGTTACTCAGAAACAGTTCTTTATTTATATAAATTGTTAATTTAAACAGAGTTTTATTTATATAAATTGAAATATGTTGAGTTTGATGTGATGTCATAATTATGTCATTATTATCACTACGTCATATTTCTATAATCGAGGATATTGCTAGTATATATGTAACACGATTTTAAAACATTGTTAAAGTGTTATTCCACACTTAGGAAAATTGAAAAATACATTTAAAGAAAACGTATAAAAATTTGAACGCAGGATTCGAACCTGCGCCTCCTGAATACCGTTCAGGCGCTACTATCCGCTGCGTCGAAATTCTTATACGCTTTATAACAACTTATTTATGTTGTTAGCATCTCTGTAGAGAGATTTTTACAAATTTCTGCTACCCAAAGATTATTCTAAGAACAGTCTCAGGCTCAGTGGTGAGAGCGCCTGAACGGTATTCATGACGCGCGGGTTCGAATCCCGCTGCGATCAAATTTTTATACGTTTTCTTTAAATGTAACACGATATACATACATATATAAAACAGCGGTAGTATAGACTTATTAGTCCGCTGTAACATTTCGCAGAAATAAAAAAAAAATGTAATTGCCTTATAGGTAAATACAACGTCAAGCGAGACGCTCGATGCTCGTCTGTCAGATACATATATCATTTTTTCATTACAATTTGAACTGTAAACGCTTAATATAATCAATGCTGATTCCGTAGGAATCTGGGCACTGCTCTGTTCATGGTTCCTAATAATCATTTTCAAGAAACCTTGAAGCTAACATATCGTAGATATACACACACACACACACACACACACACACACACCCAGACGTTAACAAATTGTGCAAAATTACCAAATAAACCGTTTCCCTCCTACTTTAGGGGATAATGCGATGATTTTAGAATTGCAAAATCGTCAACCGACATTAGAGATAAAAGGAAATCTATCCGACTCGAATGAATTGTCAAAGCCTGTATTTGATCTGCCTTATCTGTTTGTTCTCGCCTATTAGGACACTTAATTTGCACTGTTTCGTGTTTCAATACTTTGAAGATGTTCCAAGTGGCCGAAATAGAGGTGTTTACTGTGAATGTATAATTTTGAAACGTTAATTGTATTGGGCGTAGGTTTGTCTAATTTCTATTGGTGAGGATCTTGATGGGAACTATAGTTAGTTAAATAGTTTATTTATTAGTTAGTTAGTTAGTTAGCCAATTATTTAATTAGTTAGTTAGAGAGTTATTGCATACTTTGTTATGATAAAGTAATATAATATTTAAGTTAAGTTAAATTTTAACTCAACTATGCTCAATTTAAACTCTAGTGCTGCTATTAAAGAAATTTACTATAAAATTATAATCGCATTTTACGATTCATTAGCCATTATGGTATAATGGAAACGTATTTGTCTGCACGCCATGGTTTGATGAACTAATCAGGAGGTTTTTTATAAAAAAAGAATACCCTTAGTCTATTGCAGCATTAGTCTTGGCCTCCATTATAGTTAGGCTAGGGGACTGGCTAACCACTAGTTAAAGAAATAACAAAACTTTTAAAAAGTAAGAAAAAGTGCTCATTATAGCTTAGCTAAATAAAAAAAATATTTTGATTTTGTTTTTGGGCTATAAGAAATTGGTGCCTTAACAAAAGTTCTCTAGCATGATGATTATGTTACTGAAGAGTCAGTATTAATGTAAGCGAAGTCATAGACAGCAATTAGTACAAAATATACACACACACACACATATACAAATTAGCACCAAAACGAAAAAAACAAACAAACATACAAAACCGTTCCGCACACAACATACGTATTTGCCATTTCTAACATTCAGTGAATTTTATTCGCCAATAATCGATTCCCCAGTTGATCCAATTTCAATTTTTCAACCTCACTGAATTACAGTTTCAAAACTGAGCGTGACAGAACTTTGTAGGCGCACTTTTTATTCAACGTCAGTTCTAGTTATCGAAGTTTTACCTTCCAATACGATGTGTATGTATATAGTTGTGAAAATATGGCAAGGAATTCTGTTATATGTATGAGAAATTGTTATTTTTTAATTAGGGTAAAGTTTTTTTAACCCTTTACGGTGCAAGAACGTTTTTTTTCCGTCATTTTTATATATTAGGTAGCAAATGATGTGTGTTTAACAAGAAAATTCATATAAAAAATCTTACAAAAGAAATATTATTATTTTTTAACTTCACGCTGTATCCCGCACACAGCAGGGTAGGCAGAGGGAACCTAGTGTTAAGACACTCCGTTCCCCACTTTACGAATTCGAAGGCTTGCGTGTTAAGTAGCGGAACGCCGCGCTTTACCTCGACACCAGAGCAACGAAAATGGAAATATAATTTCCACTCCTCGAGTGGGAATCGAATCCACAACCAGTCGTTTACAGTCACACGCTTGTGCCACTGGGCCTGGCCACAAAGAAATAACATTTATTTAAAGAAAATTGTTGCAGAAATGCAACATGGCATCAATAATTTTAAAATAGTGGGTTTGATTATTACTCGGAGAAACAATTATTTTTAAATTATCTCATTATCTGTTTTGGTAATTGGTAAATGGAATATTAAGGCTGTACGCAATTGTAACTTTACAGGCCTTAACTTGTTTTAACTGGGTTCTCTTTAACTTATTCTATATGCTCTTTAACGGGAGAGAACGTAAAGTTATAAAAAATTATAAGTTCCGCCGAATTTCGGAGACATTGTGGGTTAAGTGGGAATCGAACCCACCCAGTCGTCATACTTCTTGCCCATGCGTTACGACTGGCCTCTTTGATGGCTGTAAATATATTTAAGAAAACGGACAATAAAATACAACTTTCTTTTTTAAGTCTTCGTGAAATTGTAATTCAGAAGAGGCCCGAGACTTCAAGTTTAGCACTAAAATTTCACACTTCATATTGATATAAAATATTTTATAGACTGTTTAAAGTTGCAATTTTATATTTATGTCACGTAGTAGCTTGCAGCTAACCTAACGAATAGAAATATAAGAATAATGGATGTATTGTTAATATTGATAAATAAGCTTAATCTACAGATACTGGCTTTTTGAGTGTACGGCGTTGAGTTCCGCCTCTTAACATGTATTGTTTACAATTAAAGCTGAAAGGGGAGAACGGAGGGTTATAATAATAAATTTTTCTTTATTTCAGAACAGAACTAAAAAAAATACAATTTATATAAAATAATGTAATGAAGTATTTTTTTTTCATTTTTTTTCAGCTTCACGCTGTATCCCGCACACAGCAGGGTAGACAGAGGGAACCTAGTGTTAAGACACTCCGTTCCATACTTTCTACCGAATTCGGAGGCATTGCGTGTTAAGTGGCGGGACTTAACGCCGCGTTTTACCTCTGATACCAGAACGAAGAAATGAAAATATTAAATATTTCCACTTCTCGAGTAGGAATCGAACCCACAACCAGTCGCTTTACAGTCACATGTTCGTGCCACTGCGTCACGACTGGCTCCATATTATATTTTTATAATTAACTAGCGGCCCGCTCGCGGCTTTGCCGCGTAACTACATACATAGCTTGCGGTGTATTACAACCCTTTTTGAAAATAAAGTAGCCTTTATTTAACCTTGGATTATCAACCATATTTATGCCAATATTGTTTCTATTTTCATTCTAAATTTCATCCAAATCGGACCGGTAGATTAACCGTGAAAGCATGACAGACAAACACACAGACAAACGCACACTTATGATACTCATCGCTTTTTTGGCATTGTTATGATACTGAGTTATCTATGAGTTGATATGTAACAACAATTAAATTTATTGTCATTTCTCCGCTTACCTTAGACATAACGCGCGGTTGAGTTTTGCAATGCAACTTCCGCAAATGTACTACAAAGTGTCTTGGCACTAAGTTCTCTCTGACTATTTGGCTGTACAAGGAAAAGCGTAAGCTAAAAATATCGAATTGTTTTACCAATTTAATGTTAATTATGTACTAATTTTCATCTCTGAGGGCGGTTGAAGCCACACCTTTAACATAAAGTAACATTTGTAGTACGTGGAGTTGCGAGGTTATCTAATTATGCTTCGTGTAGTTTATTTAATAAAAGTTTCTCATCTCTTGCTCTTCTAAGAAGGCAATTAATATTCAGATCAGATAAGCCCTATAAATAACAGTGTTCATTAGTCCCCGTTGGAGTGGTTTAAGTGGAAAGTATGCTTATTGTACATGGGATGGTTGCTGTGGGTTTGTATTCCGAATAAGGGTAAGATGGTCTTAAATAAGATATTTTTAGAAAACGTATGAAAAAGAACGCAATGCCCCACTTATGTCGAAATTTTTATACATTTACTACAACATTTTTTTTGTTGTTAGCCTAATTTAATTGAATAAGTTGTAAAAAACATATAAGAGTCCTAGTAGTCAGAGTAGTAGACATAGTGGTCAGAGAAGTATAGCGGGGTCAGATAATACCTACTGCCTATCCTCCATATTCAATCCTTTGACGATTTTAAAGTGACGCAGAATTTTAATACCCTTTTAATTTTTTTTTATATAAAAAATATCTTTTTCAATTCCTAAGTGTGTGAATAACATTTGAAAATGTTAAAAAGACATTGTTTCACTTAATTATTTCACTTTTCCGATTTAGTTAGAAAGCTATAGTAAAATCTTCAGTCTTTGCAATTTATTACCTATTCAAATTAAAATATAACGGATTAATCTCGACTAGAGCAAGTTAGCCTATGATCATGGTCTACTATAAAATGGGTGTGGTGAAATTATGCAAGGAACAGAGTGAAGTTGAGAAAAAGAAATATAGGTGGTCTAAACAAGTATTTAGGGCGATAACTAGGCTTAGTAGTAACAATAAGCCCGTTACTGCTTATGACATATGTATATGTACTCGTATATATGTATGTATGTGTACAACGTGTACAACATTATTATATTTTTTTTGTAAACATGTTTAAAGTGTTATTCCACACTTAGGATAATTGAAAAATTATTATAATTGTTTTTTAGATAAAAACATATTCTCGTAACTTTGCAAGTACCAAGTAAAGAAAATATACGACCTACCTTAAAGACTAAGTCTACCATATTATGCTAGACCTAGTCTCTAAGTAATCTTTGGGTACCAATCCCCTAATCGCCAATATAATATACCTTTTCAAATTTCATATTTTACTAAGGGATCTACAGAACTTAAGAAATTGGAGTAAAGGAGAAGTCAAAGGGATGGAGTCTAGGGAAATTATTTTTAATTAAAGGCCCCGGCGGGATAAGGAAATAAAGCCGAACAAGCATAAGGTACTTTGTAATATCTGACAATGGAAATTGTTTTTGGAAAATTGGACAATCTATCGATATTGGAAACTTGTTATTTAATATTTTGAACATTAATGTAAAGGATAAATTTTTATATCAATTTTTGATTTGATTTGATGCAGAAATTATAAAAGCCATCGTAGTATGGACCGATGATGTTAGATTGTAATCACATTTATTTTGGGTGAATCCCACTTGGAGAAATCAATATATTTTAATTATTTTCATTTAGTTGCTTTGGTAAATCATATAGTGTCATTATTTTTATGGAAGTAGGCGGCAAACGAGCTGAAGAACGAGCTGATGGTAAGCAGTTACCTTCGCCCATGGACATCTACAGCAGCAGAAGAGTGGATCCGGTGCCGGCCTTGAGGATGGAGGAACCTGTAAACTCGACGCTTAAATAAGCCCATGTCATAGCGATGAATTTAAATTCCACTACTGCACATGTAAAGTACCAGATTTGGGGGAAAAAGTGGAAAGTGGAGAAAGAAGTGTCTCAACACTAGGTTCTCTCTATCCATCCAGCTAATCTAAGAATAGTTAGGTAAATGCGAATATACGTTAAATCCTTATAAGTTCGGCTGCTTTACTGTCATTTCGGCGTCTTCAGGTAAATCGGAAAAGGAGTGAGGAGGGCTTTGAACCTCGCTACGGAAGTTATGTTATGAAAGAGAGGGAAGTTATAAATTGTGTATTCAAGTAAAAGATTTCCTCGTTATATTCGCCTACTCTGAGTTTTCCTACCAACACGCAATCTCCCAAATTCGGGTGTAAAGTGAAGAATGAAGCGTTCGGACACAGGTGCTAGTTTCACTTCTACCCAGCCAGTCAGACTGCCTACTATAATTCTAGGGGAAAAAGAGTGACTTTGATGAAAAATCACTAAAAAAAGTCGGCATATTCCTAGCAATGTACATATAGAAAACTTAATTAAGATACAAATTGAAAAAGACATTTAGAAAACGTATAAAAATTTTGAGCCATTCGTTCTACTACCAGCTGCGTTGAAATTCTTATACGCTTTATTTCAACTTATTTTTGTTGTTAGTATTTCTCTCTAGAGCGATTTTTAGAAATTTCTGCTGCCCAAAGAATTCTACGAGCAATCGTTTGACAAGAGAGAATGCTATTTATTATTGAATTTTAAACATTTTTAAAGTGTTATTCGAAACGAATGAAAACTTATAAAAATCTTGAACGCAGCGGGATTCGAACCCACGACTCCTGAAGACCATCCAGGCGCTCTTACCAGTGAGCCATGTTTTCTACTACCAGTTGCGTCGAAATTCTTATACGTTTTATTACTTAAATTATTTTGTTCTTTTTGTTGTTAGATGTATTGAATGGCGGATCTCAACGCCGCACAGTGCCTTACAAAACAAAAATACATATAAATAAAAAAAACATATGCACAAGTATAAATAAACAAATATAAAATACACTACAAGTTTACGAACAAAAAAAAACGAATTAAAAAAAATACAGAATCAGAGAAATTGGATGGATTGGATGAAAAATATAATGTAAACAAAAAATCCTGACCAACGCAGTAAAATAACAGTTTCGTATGATTTATTTTTCAACAAACAGACTCGTATATATATAGAGTTAGTTAAAATATATTGGTCTCGTTAGCGTCTCCTCTGAGATACACCTGCAGCTTCGCTAGAATATTGTGAATTTGATGTCAATATTTTGAATTTCGGATTTGATATACAAATACAAATAATATAAGACTGTATAAATCATAGGACTGATCGGATAATACTAGGAACCTCTTTGCTCCGCATGATGGGAAGAGCTGAGCGAAGTACATATTTAATGTTATTACATGTTAAAAAAGTTTGAAAGCAAACACATAACACTTAACATTCTACAGCCTAAGTTTATGGGCACTTTTTGACCATTTAATTACCATTTATTCAAAAACTACCATTACAATGGTCACCAAAAAACTTCACAGCACACACGACACTGTGCTCGATATCCCTGCCAAATTTTAGAGGTCTACTACAAACAGCCCCGGAAGAGTTAAACCACAATGAAACACACTTTTAAGCAGTAAGTGCAATTATATAATGTTACATTTTTGTAACTTCATGTTTTACAACACAGTGCAGGCTAGAGAGTATCAAGTGTCATGACACTTATCGTCATGACTTAATGCTGCGCTTTGCCTCTATAATAGAGAGAAGAAAATGAAAATAATAAATACTTTCACTCCTCGAGTGGAAATCGAACCCACAACTAGAACTGGCCCATGGAGTATTTGATATTAATGAAATTATTATGAACCATACATGTACTAATAAAGTAGTAAAAGTATCTTAACTGAAGTTAATAGCTCTCTGCTTTCATTATATAAGAGAAACTATGTTACATCACTATTTAACACTAAATATAATTTTCAGATGCATTTTAACATGTCAGTCATTCTATCAAATAGCAAGTAGGTAAAGATTTAAAATTTTAGAACTAAAGGGACCAGAACAGCTGCAGTTGGCGCTTTGTAATTGATCCCTTAAATATGCAGGTAGAAGAGATGAGTTATGAATTCTCAATCAGAATTCAAGTTTGTAGATTATCTTGGAATGCAATATCAAACTTGCTTTTATTAGTTCTAGGTACGAGTATGTTACCAAGTTTCTGGTTAATAGTGATGTAACTATAGTTTCTTGTTGTATAGGCAAACTGAGTAGTGTTCAAATTTTCTTTGTAATATATAGTTGTTATTAGTGTCGTATGTTTGTTAATTGTTTTACTGTTTAAGTTCAGATAAAAATGACAAGTGAAAAAATAACTTTTGAAGTTTTGTTTGAAAATTAATATTCAAATAATACTTTTTTGTTCTCTATGTTTTTTTTTTCTTTTATTTGTTAGGGTTAGATTTTCTTAGTTTTCCTGCCGTTAAAGTTGTTGTTGTAGTTGCATTTGAAATATAATAAATATTACACTCCACACACATTTATGACGTGTTCGGTATATAATTTTGTATATAACCTTTTGTAGTATAGTAGTATAGTAATTTATGTTTCTTACTGCTTGCAGCGTCAAGCTTACCGAAAAGTAAAACAAGTAAGAAAAAAGCAAGAATGAGAGTTTCTAATGTACCGGTAGACGCTTTCTATATATTAGGACACAAATAAATAAACACTTTAAAGGTATACTCACTTTATTATAATATATTAATATACTTCTTTGTGGCCAATTTTTTAATTTTTAATCTTAAATTTTAAACATGGATCTTCGAGTTGAGCTCATTTTTGTATTTTAGTTTTTAATAATACACAATAGTACGTACTATTTGTTAGAGAGAAGACCTGAGACAGTGGAGGATTACGGATTGGTAAGTATATAAAATTCTAAAAAATATCCTCCATTTTCTTATATATTTTTATTGAATTTCCCATTACTTGAAATCAGGCTCAAACTAAATTATTACTTTAAAACCATCTCCAACCGCATGATTATTATTCCCATCACCAAAATTACTCAGTAAACTTACTTAGCAACAAACATATAGCAAGTACCTTCAGAGCACTAAAAGTAATATATCTAATTACGCCCTTACAGTATTTTAGTTGGAAAGATTGGGGGAAAGAATCCCCGATACCTTTTAAACGAAATTAGAGCGACAATCGATAGATCAGCGCTTCGGCCTCATTCCTCTTCTCTCGTGCCCATTAACTTAACCAAGTTACGATAACGTAACATTTTATAGAGTATCTTTTCCTACTTTCTGTATCTTGTAAAGTATGGAATACTTTGAGAAAATGTTCAGTTTTAGCTATTTTTAGACATTTTAAATAAGACTATTTACTGACTCGGTTACTGAAATAGTTTCAAATAATATTTATTATAATTTTAAATTTTAGAGTTTGGCGCCAGTCGTGGCGCAGTGGCACAAACGTGTGACTGTAAACGACTGGTTGTAGGTTCAATTCCTACCCGAGGAGTGGAAATATTTCATATTTCTATTTTCTTTCGGTCTGGTATCGAGGCAAAGCGCGGCGTTAAATTCCACCACTTAAGCTGCAATGCCTCCGAATTTGGCGGAAAGTGGAGAACGGAGTATCTTAACACTAGGTTCCCTCTGCCTACCCTGCTGTGTGCGGGATACAGCGTGAAACTATAAAGAAAAAGGGTTTATCTTGAAATTAAAATGAATGACATTTTTTCTGGTCTTCATTAATTACAAGCTTAGTTCTTTGTTTGAGATTTTTTACCAACAGCTGATCTATTCTAGAAAAGTAACTAATTAAAATAGTGTTACTATATTTTTTCATTCCTATACATACTCGTAACAAAGAGAAGTAATTAAGTATTTCATGTTAACAGAGTGACCATCGCGTTGCAGAGAGAAAAGCATGTACCTGGGACTTGCGACTCAAGTATAGGCTTTAGGGGCCTTATTAGCTATAGATATAAAATTATAAAAAAAAATTAAAAAAAAAATAAATAGCTTCACGCTATATCCCGCACACAGCAGGGTAGGCAGAGGGAACCTAGTGTTAAGACACTCCGTTCCCCACTTTCCGCCGAATTCGGAGGCTTGCGTGTTAAGTGGCGGAACTTAACGCCGCGCTTTACCTCGACACCAGAGCGAAGAAAATGGAAATATAATTTCCACTCCTCGAGTGGGAATCAAACCCACAACCAGTCGTTTACAGTTACACTCTTGTGCCACTGGGCCACGACTGGCCAAAATAATAATAACAATAATTTTATTTTTTATTTTACATGTTACATGTCAGAGGTTACTAAAATATATATCTAATCGAACCAGCTGCCATCTCATAATATATGTAAATCCAAAATCTACCTTACAAAAATTCAGAAATAAAATTTTACGAGAAATTGTAGGCACTTATCGTCCTTTTATCTTCATATTACTTCGTCGATTCTAATAAATAAAATTCTTTCTTCATACATTTATAGTTTATTGTAATTTGATATTCGTCGTCGGAAATAACTTTCCTTATAAAGTAATATCAATATGATCTAAGTAATCATATTTTTGTTTCTTAATATACGTGATATCTATATAATAAAGAATCTAGTGGCCTGACACTCCGTTCTTTGCCCGACATCCAGACATTGTGTATTGATTAGCGAAACTTAACGCTGAAAAAACCGTGAGAACTAGGAAGTTTTGAAAAGGCTGGATTATGCTCAAAGGATCTTCTCAATATTAGAAATTATATTTTTATATATCAAAAAGGCATACGAGTAGGAGGACCACTGTAAGTAAGCCTAATAGTAAGGGTTACCTTCACCCACAAACATCTAAAATATTAAAATGTGAATGGTAACAGGGAGATCAGGCTTACATGTCATTGAACCGTAACACATCATCAGATATTTGGCGGTTCGTTTCTGACATGATAGCGGTCACGAGCCAGTCGGAGAATGAGCAGCCGAAATTTGTATGCTTAATTCGGCCTCCTACGAATAAATACGGATATTAGAAGTGATCTTCCTTTAAAGCTACATATGTTATCTATACAGTTCTCTTACCATTCCAATATTGTTAATTCACAGCGTGTTTTCGATGTCTTAAATACGTTTTTGAAGGCGACATTAAGGCTAGGAGCTTCTTATCCATAGGATTAACGTCAAACAAAATGATCGAGATTTCTCTTAAGAATTCCTTTTGACCTTCCCTACTAAAGAATCTAATATCCTTTGTATCTCGATGATTTTGCGAAAAAAATAACGGGATATTTTTGTTTTTTTCTGGAATTTCACTTCAAAGTTATTACTTTTTATGAAAATACGTAACTACTTTGTATTGAATATGAATAAGTAATTTTAATATCAGCAATCTATTCTGCATTCCAATCTTTTGTAAGTTTAAAGGAAGCAAATATTATGAAATATATATTATATGATATATATTTTATAAATGATTTTTTTGTTTATCGAATTAAAAAGGATATTTAAGGATTTAATTGAGGCCGTTGTGGCGCAATTGAACAACTTATGACTGTCATTATAATGGTGATGGTTTTAGGTTTAATTCCCACTCGGGGAATGGATTAAAGTGGAGAACGAGAGTCCTGATACTATATTCTATCTGGCTACCCTGACATGTTAGGAAAAAAATAGAAGCTAAATAATATTAATTATATGAAAAAAAGGAACAAAAAAAATTATAACGACCATTACAAAAGTTTTGGACATATTCTCTTTCAACTTACACTACAAGATAGTCGACAAAACAAAGATATAAACATTCAAAATATTCGTATATCAGGTCCTGAATTAAAAATATTACTATAAACCTGAGAAGGAAACCAAGTCGTACGTATATTAAAGAACAATACGACAGACGGGACAGATCAAAGAGCCCGCCTTTGTTCAATAGATTGCCTATCAATTTTTAATACTCCATTTTCCAATGAATATTTTTAAACTGTTCTGCTTTACATATGCAAATTCAATTGTTCCGTGATATAAATGGTAATGTTGATACATAATTTGATACTTATTTCATTTATCAGGGTAGTCATAGTGAATCTAGTGTCAACATTCTCCGTTTTTCATTTTAGTTTCGAAATAGAACAATTGAATTTTCAGTGACATAACATACCGCCATGCTATATCTTAGGTACAAGGGAGAAACAATTAGAATATAATCATCACCAAAGTGGGAATCGAACCCACAACCAATCGTGTTAACAGTCAAAAGATGTCATACTGCGCTACGTTAGTGGCCTCAATATCTTTTACTACAGTATCATAATATACGAGATTAAAACTTGGTGACTTTCATTTTTTCCCAATTTAGTGACTTTAATAATATATTAGATGGCGTCTTCACTTCACGCTTTTGCAAATCATAGCTGCTCATATGCTTCTTTACTTCTCACCTGAAATTAAGGAACTCAGCGCCCCAATTTGATATTATTTGATACTAGCGGCCCGCTCGCGGCTTGGCCGCGTAACCTATATGGCTGTTTCGTTGTATTGGAACACACGGGGGGAAATTTTTAAAAATAAAGTAGCCAATGTTCAATCTTGGATTAACAACTATATTAATGCCAAAAATTCATTAGAATCGGTCAAGTGGATTAGATTTTTCATATAAACTTTCATCCCCTATGTCAACATTTTAAAGGTTGTTTTTTGAAAAAATAAGTAGCCTGTGTTAGACTCAGTCACTTTTACTACTTTCATTCTAAATTTCATCCAAATCGGACTGGTACATTAGCCGTGAAGGCATGACAGACAAACAGACTTTTTCATTTATAATATAAGTATGGATTTGATTGTGAAATATGTTAATGTCGTATATCAATTTTCGAGACTAAAAACTTCAAATAAATAATATTATTTTAATAAATTGAATGCAAGTAATAATATTGCATTCAATTACATTGATATTGAATATTAAAGGAGCCAAAGTCTGGAGACACTGAGAACAGTCCTTTTCAGAATGTTATCATAGCAGTCCTGTTTACTACATATATAATTAAAAAATAAATCTGTACATTTCGGTATGTAGGTATATATGGGTGGTTATTATATCTTTGTATATATTAATATTCAAAGATTTTTCTAAAAATGTTTTTTTTATTTAGCTTTACGCTATATCTCGTACACAGCAGGGATAGCACAGAGAACCTAGCCTTAAGACACTCCGTTCCCCACTTTCCGCCGAATTCGGAGGCATTGCGTGTTTAGTGGCGGAACTTAACGCCACACTTTGGCTCGACACTAAAGTGAAGAAAATGGAAATATTAAATATTTCCACTCCTCGAGTGGGAATCGAACCCACAACCAATCCAACCAGCTTTACAGGCACACTATGCGCCTCTACGCTACGACTGGCCCAGGTGGCCTAAAGATGTCCTCTTTAGAAATTATTCTTTTTACTAATATCAAATGAATACATACATGTACTCCACTGTGTACTCTATAAAATGACATATACGTTGCTATGTCAACGAATAAGTGTTTTACGCAATAACGGGGTCTCCAGTTGTGTTGAAGTTGAAATATTCACAATGAATCATTAATTATTTGTACGAAAATCACAATTGATTAATTGTTAATTGTAATGTAAAAAATAAACACACCCCGTCCCCCGCTTTCCGCCGAATTCGGAGGCATTGCGTGTTAAGTGGCGGAACTTAACGCCGCGCTTTGCCTCGATACCAGAGCGAAGAAAATGGAATTATTAATTATTTGAAATCCTCAAGTGGGTATCGAACCCACAACCAGTCGTTTACAGTCACACGCTTGTGCCACTGGGCCACGACTGGCCCCTACACTAATTATGTTTCAGCTAATTGTTATTTTTATGTGATTGTCTTACTAACAAATAATCAATTGTTAATTGCAATTGAATTTTGCCCAACTCTGGTCTCCAATAATTATAAAAACTCATCACAGATATCTATATCAATAAAGTATTGCTGTGTAAGTACAGAAAGTGATCAAAGTTCGAATTCAATTATACATTTTAATGAAATATTAATATACCTACCTAGTGAAAATAGGAACGATATTCTGTATTTCGTATCAATTTGGCGAGAACGCGATATTTATAATGTAAATAATATTTAAGCTAAATTAATTTCTTTTGCCAGAAAATATATATGGTTATAAGCTTCGCAACATCTTGCGCAGGGACTATGAATAATAATTCTAAAATTATTCTAACTTGCTTCTTATTACATAAGCTGGCTAGAGACAGTCTGGTCAAAATCGGTGCAGTCGTTGCAGAGTTTCGCCAGAACAAATAAACAAACAGGGGGCGAGTCGTGGCGCAGTGGCACAAGTGTGACTGGTTGTGGGTTCGATTCCCACACGAGGAGTGAAAATAATTAATATTTCCAGTTTCTTCGCTCTAGTGTCGACAAAATGCGCGGCGTTAAGTTCCACCACTTAACGCGCAACGCCTCCGAATTCGGCGGAAAGTGGGAAACGGAGTGCCTTAACACTGGGTTAACACTGCCTATCCTGCTTTGTGCGGGAATTTTTATATATGTGCCGTAAATTCACACAGACACGCCAATTTTATTTATTTGGATATATGAAATATATACTACTGTATTTATCAATTCATTATAATTTTCTTTGAAACCAGTTCTTTTAATAAACAATACTGTCAACTAATAACAACGTCGTATTGCGATGAAAAAGCTTTTACGGTGTATTCATATTTTATAGAACAGATAGATATATTTGAAACATCTTATTATTATAACAAATATTTAGATATCTATTGTATCTGTAGAAAGAAAGAAAGTATTGAGAAATAAAACTAATTAGCGCTTAACGTATCTTAAGTCATAATAACGAGAGAAAAATGATGAAGGGAATTATATAAAAAAAAAAACAAAATTAAAAATTTTGAAAAACCCCACGACGGTTTAATTGTAATTGAAAAAGGATAAAATAACTAGAAATCCCCCGCCTAAAAGAATATATGTAACGAGATGATGGGGACGACTTCGTCGGAGCTGCCATTACTTACAATTAAAATATTAATATGGGAAAAAATTAAAATATTAATAT
Source organism: Dryas iulia moderata (assembly GCA_019049465.1). NCBI lineage: Eukaryota > Metazoa > Arthropoda > Insecta > Lepidoptera > Nymphalidae > Dryas > Dryas iulia. The sequence goes on along the minus strand of CM032430.1, from coordinate 3,391,771 downwards.
GAATTTACAATTAATTGATAACTGGTACTCCTTTTAAAAACTTTTAGAACGAAATCTATACCGTTAGCTACTATATTTAAAATAGAGGTTGCAACTGGCAGCCCCCGACGAAGTTGTCCCCATCATCTCGTTACATATATTCTTTTAGGCGGGGGATTTCTAGTTATTTTATCCTTTTTCAATTACAATTAAACCGTCGTGGGGTTTTTCAAAATTTTTAATTTTGTTTTTTATTTTAAACTTTTTAAAGTGAAGATACACATTATATGTTATTACATAATTTCGAAATACTTTACATTAATCTTCATGCAAATCCAAAAAAAATTATAAACCCAATGCTTTCTGGTTATCAAATACTTATTGCAACGCCTGGCAGATTATCACCGTAACATTTTTAGGAAATTTAAGTCTAACCAAATCAGTGAAAATCACAAAACCCACTAATAGTTTTGATGTAGCGCCCCGTGGTAGTTGGTGATATGGCATATAAAAACATGCAGCAATTAAACCTGAACCTATCACAGAAAACTGCATCTAAATAGGTTTCACACAAAAAATACAAGCAAATGCTTACTGCAGCGCCCCCTGGTGAGGTGTCACCGTGATACATATACGAGAACACGCGCTAATTAAGCCTGATCCTATTTTTGATAACTGCATCCAAATCGGATTTATAGTTTTAACTTTGCATAATTAAATGTTTTACGTTAAGAACCTAAAAACTTACACCAAGTAAAGGTAAATCTAATACTAAAAACTCTGCCCAATCGGACAAGTAGTTGTGGTTTTGTTTTAAATATTACAAACAAATGTTACTGCAGCGCCCCCTGGTGAGTTAACAAGATAAAACATATCCAAGAACATGCACTAATTAAACTTGAGCTTATCACTGAAACTGCATCCAAATCGAATTCGTCATTTTAGCTTTGCACAAACAATATTTTACTGCAGCGCCCCCTGGTGACTTGTCACTGTAATATAAATTTAAAAACATGCTCTAAGCAAAGCGGAATCTAATACTGAAAACTCTTTCCAATCGTACTAGTCGTTTTGGTTTTACACAAAAAATAGAAGCAGCTACTTACTGCAGCGCCCCCTAGGGAGTTGACACATACATAAAAATATGCACTAAGTAAACATACATGATACATATATGAAAATAAGTAAACTTGAATCTATCATTGAAAACTGCATTCAAATCGGACTCGTAGTTTTAGTTTTGCACAAACAAATGTACTTACTGCAGCGCCCCCTGGTGAGTGGTCACCGTAACACATATATGAAAAGATGCACCAATCAAACCTGAACCTATCGTTGAAAGTTTCATCTAAATCGGACTAGTAGTTTTTACTCTGCATAAACAAATGTTTACTGCAGCGCCCCCTGGTGAATTTTCACCGTAACAAAAAAACAAAAATCTAAAAATATGCATTAAGCAAAGCTGAATCCAGTTCTGAAAACTCTATCCAATCGGATCAGTAATTTCGGTTTTAGACAAATAAATACAAGAAAAATTTTGGTTTTATACAAAAAAACTCAAACAAATGCTTACTACAGCGCCCCCTGATGAGTGGTCACCATAACACATATATTACAAGACGCACCAATTAAGCCTGAACCCATCCTTGAAAGTTTCATCTAAATTGGACTAGTAGTTTTTGCTCTGCATAAACAAATGTTTAGTGCAGCGCCCCCTGGTGAGTTTTCCCCGTAACAAAAAAAGAAAAATCTTAAAATATGCATCAAGCAAAGATGAATCTTTTTATGAAAACTCTTTTCAATCGGAGCAGTAGTTTCGGTTTTAGACAAATAAATACAAAAAAAGTACAAACAAATGCTTACTGCAGCGCCCCCTGGTGGTTTGACACGATAAAACATATCCAAGAACATCCACCAATTAAACCTGAATCTATCACTGAAAATCGTATCGAAATCAGACTATTATTTTTTGAGATAATTGAAAACATTCGTTTTCACGTAAAATGCTTACTGCAGCGCCCCCTGGTGAGTTAAGGCAATAAGACATATCTAGGAACATACGCCAATTGAACCTAAACCTATTATAGAAAACCGTATCAAAATTGGACTTATAGTTTTGGAAATAATTGACATAGTAATTTGCACAAACACACAAACAAACAAACAAACAAACAAACAAACAAACAACCTCTCACCCCAAACACATATACAGTCGCCGTTCCGTCGCGGGTAAAAAAAAACATTACTTTTATTCAAAATAGCTCAGTGGGACAGCTACTGACTCTAAAGCGATGGCTGTGGGTTTGATTTCCACTCGCGAAATGATTAAATTTAAATTTTCATTTCTTCGCTCTAGGATCTAAGACAAAGCGCAGCGTTGAGTTCTGCCACTTACCACACAATTTTATGATTTTGGACAAACAACGAGGACTGATTGTCTTGACATCTGAACGTGAAGCTGCTGTTTATTCAGTATCATTTAAATATTAAGGCTGATAAGGCTATTATGGCGGAGTGGAACAGCGTTTGACTGGAAACGAATGGTTATGGGTTCAAATCCTATACAGGGAAAAACTATATTTAAATTATTTTTGCTTACGTTGCGTCGTTCAACAAGCAACGTCTGAATTTCAGGTGGAAAGTAAAGAATAGAGTATCCTGATACTAAGTTATCTCTGACTACCATGTTATACTAGAGAAAGCGTAAAGCTGTAAAAATAAGTATATAAAACTTTGTTATTGATTGAGTGACAGATAGGACAGTCGAAACTTTTGCCAGTAGAAAGTTTAAGTTGACGCGTGATGTTCTGAAGCAGTGCAAGAGAGGATTCCCCAAGGGCCCGAAATAAAACGGCCGTTTAGAACAAAAATAAAAATAATATGACAACAATTATATAAAGTTCAACTTTATATATATAACTGTATAGCATATATGCTATATAGTTTATAATCATGATATTACATCGACAATTAACTACTAAGTTAGATGTCACAATTTCATTTTGTTTATTTTTAAATTTGTAAAAGATTAGAATAATGAATAGATTGTTGATTTTAAAATACAAGTGCAAAAATTTTTCAATAAAAAAAGTTAAGCTGACTCAAATAAACGCAATCTATGGTGACTCAGTTGGGTTGCACTAAGCCAAGTGTAAGCATTCGTTTAGTAATAAATATCCAGATGCACAATTTTTTCAGAGAAACAAAATCACGGTCAATAATATGTATTTAAAAATAGCAATAGCAAAAAGCAACAGCAGTGGCACAAGCGTGTGACTGTAAACGACTGGTTGTGGGTTCGATTCCCACTCGAGGAGTGGAAATATAATAATTTCCATTTTCTACGCTCGAGTGTCGAGGTAAAGCACGGCGTTAAGTTCCGCCACTTAACACGCAATGCCTCTTCGGTGGAAAGTGGGGAACGGAGTATCTCAATACTAGGTTCTCTCTGCCTACCCTGCTGTGTGCGGGATACAGCGTGAAGTTAAAAAAAAAAAAAATAGCATGTAACATGACTAAATGTTTAGTGGGTCGCATGAAGTTTTGAAGCTTGCCGCATGCGGATCGAGTGCCTCAGATTGTACACTCCAGTCGTAGATAGAATGCAAAATTTCAAGGAAATATTTATATTAGAAGCAGTTCCCAGATGTAGTCCATTACGTTCGTCTTACAGTACCTCAAAGTATCTGCACTTTAGAAGTGATTTATCATTTTCTTACATCTGCTAACTCCGCAAAATGCAGCGGGTGCACGAAAAAATATAAAAACGAAATAAACATTTACCTAAAATGGAATCATAAATTTAAAAGGGGAAAGTCTGTGTGTTTGTCTGTAACGCTTTCACGACTAATCTACCGGTCTGATTTGGATGAAATTTAGAATGAAAGTAGTAAAAGTGACTGGGTCTAACATAAGCAACTTATTTTTTCAAAAATCAACCTCTAAAGGCTTGAAATAGGGGATGAAAGTTTATATGAGAAATTTAAACCGCTTGTTCAATTGTAGTAAATTTTGGTATAAATATAGTTGATAATCTAAGCTTAAACATAAGCAAATTTATTTTTTAAAAATGCGCCACCGATCGTTGCAATATAATGAAATAGTTCACGCGGCGAAGCCGCGAGCGGGCCGCTGGTGGAATCATAAATTTAAAAATCATTAAAAACAGACACTTCCTCGCATAGCGGAGTAGTCAAAAAGTATCTAGTGTTATGACACTCCGTTCTCCGACTTCTACCGAAAACGTCCATCCGAGATGTTACGTCATGAATGCCGAATTTAACGTCGCTTTGTCTAGGTACCAGAGCGAAGAAATAAAATACAATAGACAATCATTCTATAAGCCATTATTGACTGTAAACGTGTGACTCTAAACGACTGGTTGTGGATTCGATTCCCACTCGTGGAGTGGAAATGCTTAATATTTTCATTTTCTTCGTTCTAGTGTCCGAGGCAAAGCGCAGTGTTAAATTCCGCCACTTAACACGAAATGCCCCCAAAAATTCAGCGGTGTGTGGGGAACAGAGTGTCTTAACACTAGCTTCCCTCTGTCTACTAAGGAAAAAAATCATTCAAGTGGAAATCGAACCCATAACTATCGGGCTTAAACCAGTAATCAGATAAAGACACACAATTTTTCCAAATTAAGATAAGGCTTATTTAAAGCGATGGAATAGATAACAGATGTAATTACCAATAAATAATTTGATTTTAAACGCCTTATCGGTCCCGAGTGTCGTCTTACCAACTTGTTGTTAATTTATATAACGAAATTGTAATTTGTTTTGTTCTTATCTCGCTAATGTCTGCAGTAACAAGGAGGAGAAAATTTTGGGTGTATTTCAATATTGGTAGAATGAGTAAATATTTGTCCAAGGGGACTTGAGCCCCTTTATTTAGACATACCATATAATTTATAATCACAATATTTGGGGCCAGTTGTGGCGCAGTGGCACAAATGTGTGACTGTAAACGACTGGTTGTGGGCTCGATTCCCACTCGAGGAGTGGAAATATTTAATATTTTCATTTTCTTAGCTCTGGTGTCGAGGGAAATCGCGGCGTAAAGTTCCGCCACTGAACACGCAATGCCTCTAAATTCGGCGGAAAGTGGGGAACGGAGTTTCTTAACACTAGGTTATCTCTGCCTACCGTGCTGTGTGCGGGACATAGCATGAAGCTAAAAAAAAGGAACAATATTTGATATCTTTAAATAAATTACATGTCATAATTTCACGACTTTTTTACTTTGTAAAAGCATAAATTGCTGAATAGACTTTTGTTTTTTTTATTTTTTACTTTGGATTTGACAGCTAATATGAAGTAGTTATGCATTTTCATCGAAAAAACAATCACTTTATAGTAAAATTGAAAAGAGTGTCGGTTATTTTTTTACTAAAGTATCATAGTCATCGAGATGCGAAAGATGTTAAATTTTTTAGCAGAAAAGATCGAAATACTTTATAATGACATACAAAAAAAAATATTTCCGTCATTAGACAAAACAATTTTCGCTGCAACTTCCGTTTTTCTTTACTTTAAAATCTTCCTAAGTTATAAAAAAAACATATAATAAAATTTATCACTATATTCGGAAATATTTAGAGGAAGAAATTGTATAAACTTAAAATCCTTTGAATTTAATGCAGGATGGATGGATATTACGTATAAAAATTGTAACTTTTAAATTTGAAAAACGTAACTGTTCAGTTTCTCGCCGGCTCTTCTCAGCAGAACCGGTGTTAGCTTTATGTTTATTCGACGATTCAAAAGTGCTCAAAAATTTTGAATTTAAATTTGTGAAATCTCGTTTACGTAACAATGTGAAGATGTTCTCTCTAATGCTCCCCTATACTCCATACGATTTTTACCTGTCTGTTGTCTGTCAAAATCACTTAGTGAATTGCGGAAGTTACATACATATGTATAACGGTATATGATATAACATTATATGATATATATGTGGCCAGTCGTGGCCCAATGGCATAAGCGTGTGGCTGTAAACGACTGGTTGTGGGTTCGATTCCCACTCGAGGAGTGGAAATTATATTTCCAGTTTCTTCGCTCTGGTGTCGAGGTAAAGCGCGGCGTTAAGTTCCACCACTTAACACGCAAGCCTCCGAATTCGGCAGAAAGTAGGGAACGGAGTGTCTCAACACTAGGTTCCCTCCGCCTACCCTGCTGTGTGCGGGATCAGCGTGAAGCTAAAAAAAAAAATGTTATATCATAATGCTGCGCTTACTACTTGTTACTAGACCGAAGAATCAATTAATTGAAGCAAAAAAATAAATATAATCCTTCCCCCGAGTCGAAAGCGAAGCAACAATCACCACGTTTACAGTCAGACGTGTTACTACTGCCCCACGATGGCCTCAACTACTTAGTCTTTGTATATAACATTATCTAGTTATTAACTAAATATGGCTTAAGGTACAGTTAAAATTACTGGGTTTAGACAGAAAGCTGAAGGTTTGCTTTAAATTTGGCTTTGATCCAATTCATTGGAGATTTCAAAGTAATTCTTCACATTAGCAGTATGAGCTAAGAGACGATTTCTCGAGATTCCTATAAGCAAAGCGAAAGCTCTGACCACGTGAACCAAGTTGTAAGTTGTAAGTAATATAAAAGCCAAATTCCCATATAAAACTGTGTAAAAGCGGATATGAATAAAAATATAAAAAAAATTGTCTCACATTCTTGAGTCTATAACTTTCTATAAATTTGTTATTAAACACAAAATACTACGTATTCGCCTATCTCTCAACCAGATCGAGTACCCATCGGGTACTCATAATTTCCCCCTTTTAGAAGCTTAAAAATACAAATCAGCTATACTTGTGTAGTTCACACGGGCGAAACCACGAGCAGGTTGCTAGTTTACTCATATATTCAAACAAAAGCCAAACATTTACTTATTCGACCCAAAAAACCCAATTCCATCCCAACCACGAGGTAATGGAACATAAAAACAATCATACTGTAACAAAATACGCTATAAATTCTCATATATCAGAGTTATGAGTAGAATATTTCTCTAATGAAGCGTTATAAGCACTCAGAAATTACCTAAGCGCTGGTACAATTATCCGGCGACCGCAAATTACGAGCCGATTGTAAGCAAGTCGTTGATTACAGTGCAAATAGTTTCGATGTTATTGTTCAGATAAGCTGCCTAGCCTAGTTCTCGTTAATGGTCTAAAATTTTGGGCAGGTAATGCTATTAATTATAGATTTATTATATACTAGCGGTCCGCTCGTGGCTTCGCCGCGTGAACTATTTCGTTATATTGCAACACTCGGGGGCACATTTTTAAAAAATAAAGTAGCCTTTGTTTAAGCTTGGACTATCAACTATATTGATGCCAAAATTCATTACAATTAGTCAAGCGGTTTAGATTTTTCATATAAACTTTCATCCCCTTATTTAAACCCTTTAGAGATTGATTTTTGACAAAATAAGTAGCCTATGTTAGACCCAGTCTCTTTTGCTACTTTCATTCTAAATTTAATCCAAATCGGACCAGTAGATTAGCCGTGAAAGCGTGAAAGACAAACACACAGACTTTCACATTTATAATATAAGTATGGATTTGTAATAGATTTGTTGGTGGTTTTGTTATTGACAGACAGTGGTTGAGTGTTCGATTCCTGCTGGAAAGTTTAAGTATATTTAATTTATTTAAAGTATGACTTACCCCTCTGGTTAGATGTATAGTGGTGTTGAGCTCCGCCACTCAACACAATATCTGAAATACAAGCGAAATAATGCAAAACTCTGAGAAAACTGTGACTAAACTAGGTCGGAAATGTGCCATATTTCACCATTTTTGGTGCGTATAATAGTCCAGGTTTTATCTTTTTTTTGTAGCTACACGCTTTTTCCTGCATAGCACAGTAGACAGTAAGAGCCTAGTGTCAAGACACTCCGTTATCTATTTCTCGTAATACAAGTACAAGTAAATTGCTGAACTAAAATCATTATATTCATAAGGAATCTAGTGTCAATATACTGCGTAACCCACTTTGCGCCTAAAAACCAAGACGTCACGTGCTAATTAGCGGAGCTGAACACCGCAGTATATCTCATTCACCAAAGCAAAGAAAGGAAAATAAAAAAAATCATAATCATTCTACCAAATAGAAATCGAACCTACGATCACTTACACTTACTAATATTGTCCCACCTTTACTATGATATTTCTAAGGGACATACATCAATCAAATTATCATAATATAACTTCTAATAAGACAAAACGACACTCCTAAACCATTACGTATACATATAATATGTATAGATCATTATAAGGTCAATATTGGTAACGTATTCATGAACAATCCAGTACAAACATGTCAGCTTCACGTTATTATTCTAGAATAGTTATGACATCTTCAACGCTATAATACACAAGTACAAATAAGCGTTCTAACTGAATTGAGACAGTTGATAAACGAGTATGTATGTAGATATTTGCTATTTATTGTAAATTTGCTTTGGGAAAGTGCTTTGGGGCCAGTCGTGGCGCAGTGGCACAAGCGTGTGACTGTAAACGACTGGTTGTGGGTTCGATTTCCACTCGATAAGTGGAAATATTTAATATTTCCATTTTCTTCGCTCTGATATCGAGGCAAAGCGCGGCGTTAAGTTCCGCCACTTAACACGCAATACCTCCGAATTCAGCAGAAAGTGGAGAACGGAGTGACTTAATACTAGGTTTCCTCCGCCTACCCTGCTGTGTGCGGGATACAGCGTGAAGCTAAAGAAGAAAGAAAAATAAATTAGTATAAGTAGGTAATATTGAATACCCTAAGACTATTCTACGAACAATTTTTCAACAACAAAAATAAGTTGGAATAAATACCAGGACGCAGCTGGTAGTGGATCTCATGGCAAGAGGCGCGGGTTCGATTTCCGCTGCGTTCATATTTTTATATGTTTTGTAAAAAAGCTTTTGTTATGATTAATATTTGTTTAACTGAGTAACGGGATATCTTTGTTCTCTGATTGCCCATCCTGCTGAGAGAGGAATACAGTGTGAAGCTAAAAAAAAAAGAAACTCAGTGTCAAGACACTCCGTCCTCCATTATATAGCTTGTACACAACAAGACCTTGGCCTCTAGTATTATATATATGTTAAAACAAAAAAAAAACATATACTTAGCCACTCATCGAATGAAAAATTAAACGTAAGTTCATTTTTACTATCGATTGGTAAATGAATGACCTACTTCATGTAATAGCCATATTTGTCACAACTAATGGTGTTATAAAACCTTATATTATTTTTAACTACAAATAGCCTCGTTTATCATGAAAATTGTGGCCAGTCGTGGCCCAGTGGCACAAGCGTGTGACTGTAAACGACTGGTTGTGGGTTCGATTCCCACTCGAGGAGTGGAAATATTTAATATTTCCATTTTCTTCGCTCTGGTGTCGAGGTAAAGCGCGGCGTTAAGTTCCGCCACTTAACACACAATACCTCCGAATTCGGCGGAAAGTGGGGAACGGAGTGTCTTAACACTAGGTTCCCTCTGCCTACCCTGCTGTGTGCGGGATATAGCGTGAAGCTATTATTATTATTATATATCATGAAAATTGAACTGTAGAACGCTTTACGTATAGAATATCAGAAAGGATTTTCTTTGATGAGAATGTTGTAAGCAGTGGAACAGTGACTGACTGTAAACGCGATGGTTGTATGTTCGATTCCCACTCTGGGGAGAGGTTAGGTACATTTAAATGTTTATTTCTTCGCTTTGGTACCTGAGGTAAAGCGCGGCGTTAAGTTCCACCACTCAACACGCAATGTCTCAATTCTCTTTTGCCCAAAATTAAAACATTACCTTTTGTTGTTCCTCGTAATAATAATAATTTAAATTGTTTCCATCGCCCTGCCATGTACCATTTCTGCTATACGTCATAATGGAGGGTTTTAGCCTGTTTTCTCTGCCTACTCCATACTATTTTATATGACAGAAATGTAAAGTAACATCATAATTTTTGCAGCTTCAGCATTCTTTTCCGTATAGCAGTATAGTAGAGAGATCTAAGTATCAAGACGCTCCGTCCGAAAATAATTTAAATATAATCATTCTAGTCGTGGCGTAGAGAGTTAGAGTGTGCCTGTAAAGCGACTTCCGCCACTTAATAGGCAATGCCTCGGAATTCGGCGGAAAGTGGGGAACGGAGTGTCTCAACACTAGGTTCCCTCTGCCTACCCTGCTGTGTGCGGGATGAACAGCGTGAAGCTAAAAAAAAATCATGCCTCAAGTGAGAATCGAACCCACAACCGAGTCTTCACACTGCGCCACGACAACCTCAAAAAATCGAATTTAATATTCAATAAAAAAACACTGAAGGTTACATTCGCGCTTCAAAGTATTTTGATTTTGAAATTGAATCCTCCGAACCATATCATCGTAAATGGTTCCAAGGAGATTTAGTTAAACTGGGAAAATTTACTGTCTCCAAGACTTCTTTATACTGAGGTCGTATTTTTCCAACATTTAACTTTGTTTAGTGTTTGTCTCTTATTATGTGAATGAAAGTGTATTTTCTATTTATATGAGTTTTACTTAATATAAAGGACGCTGTTTGTTTGTGTAGGGGTTGCTTTTATTTTTGTAGGCAATTTATGTTCGGAAATATGTAAAAATCTCAAAATACGTACATACATATTTATTACTAGCGGCCCGCTCACGGCTTCGCCGCGTGAACTATTTCTTTATGTTGAAACCCTTGGGGGTGCTTTTTTAAAACATAAAGTAGCCTATGTTTAAGCTTAGATTATCAACTATATCTAAGCCAAAATTCATTACAATTGGTCAAGCGGTTTAGATTTTTCATGTAAACTTTCATCCCTATTTCAACCCTTTAGAGGTTGATTTTGAAAAAATAAGTATTCGTAGCCAGTAATTTTTACTACTTTCATTCTAAATTTCATTCAAATCAGACCGGTACATTAGCCGTGAAAGCGTGACAGACAAACAGACAGACATTCACATTTATAATATAAGTATGGATATGTACAAATGTATATATGTACACAAATGTACATATATGTATATATACAAACACACGCGCGTATATAAATAAATAATATTTCACTTAATTAAAAATTTTCGTATTTTTGATGCTTTTTTATTTTATGAAAGTCCGCTTGCCAGTTGGCAAAGGGCTCCGTTAACTTTTTAACGTTTAACAGAAGTTATGTCATTACCAAATATATATATGAATTTTTTACGTACTTATTATCGTTTAGGAGAATAGTCCATGAAGAATGTAAGTGTCGAAACACTTTATTTTCCGATTTCCTCTCAAATCGAGACATTGTATGTACTCAATGCCTACCTTTTGGTTAGTAGAGCGAGGAAATGAAATAAATTTAAATGTAATCGTACAAATTATAATATACTAGCGGCCCGCTCGCGACTTCTCCGTGAACTACGTAACTGTTTCGTTATATTACAACCCTTCGGGGGTGGATTATTTAAAAAATAAACTAACCTATATTTAACCTTAGATTGTCAACTATATATATTGCAAAATTCATTACAATTGGTCAAGCGATTTGGATTTTTCATACAAACTTTAATCTCCTATTTCAACCTCTTAGAGATTGAGATTTTTGAAAAAATAAGTAGCCTTAGTTCGACCCTGGATTATTTACTACTTTCATTCTAAATTTCATCCAAATCGGACCATTAGATTAGCCGTAAAAGCGTGACAGACATATAGATAGACATTTATAATATTAGTATGGATGATTATATTTAAAATTTGTTTATAATTAAACTTTTCTTTAATAATTACAATAATTTAACTTTCTCTGAATGGTCCATAAGTATTACCTATACACGACATAGTCACGATTGCCTTGTCTAAATACTAATTAATTTATTTGCCTTTTAACTTTGTTAACATTTAACATAAATGCGTAGGCCATACGAGTTTCGTTTATTATAACTATTATTTTTTTAAGCTCCCCGCACACAGCAGGGTAGTCAGAGGGAACCTAGTGTTAAGACACACTCCGTTCCCCACTTTCCACCGAATTCGGAGGCTTGCGTGTTAAGTGGCGGAACTTAACGCCGCGCTTTACCTCGACACCAGAGCGAAGAAAATGGAAATATAATTTCCACTCCTCGAGTGGGAATCGAACCGACAACCAGTCGTTTACAGCCACACGCTTGTGCCACTGGGCCACGACTGGCCACTGGTTTATTATGACGATTGAGATAAATTTAACAATTTTATTAGTTTATAATTCTAAGTAGAAAATTTTATTATTTCGCGTAGAAAATGCTCGGATTAGTGTAAATATTATTTTATACAACTAACCTACGCTTAACCGGATTAAACAGATATAGTGTCGAATTTTACAGTAATGGTCACAGGTAGACTCACATTTCTACCTTATTAATGGGGTTGAAATAGTTTCAAAATATATTGCTGAATTCTGTTCAATAGCAAAAAGTCATAAGTCTTTAAAAGTTCTCGTTTTACTGTCATATTAAATTAGATTTAAAAGTATAGAATAGAGAAACAATATTATGGTCCATATAATCCACGTTAAACTTTAGCTTTAAGCTCAAATAAACTTACTTATTTACATACATATCTAATACTTCCTTAGAAAACTAAAACGTGAACTTTCAAAGTTTTATCTCTATACTAGCTGCGCCCCCGACTTCGTCCGCATGAAATTTTTAAAGTTATAAAATATGCATGATGCAACAGATACTGTAACTATTTTCTCTCTGTACTTGGAAGATATAGGAGAAAAAAATATTATTGAAGGCGTTTATCAATGTAATAAACCAATTATTTTTAAATATCTTTTATGTTTGTCTGTTTTTTGTATGATAAAGCTGCTGCTGGCTTTTTAAACGCCTTAATCGATTTAAATACATTTTCAACTATTGCATTTTGGTAACATTTTTTTTTTAGCTTCACGTTGTATCCCGCAAACAGCAGAGTAGGCAGAGGGAACCTTGTTCTTTGACACTCCGTTCCCGCCGAATATGGGAGGCATTGCGTGTTAATTGGCGGAGTAAACGACGCGCTTTGCCTCAGTACCAGAGCGAAGGAAATCGAAATATTAAATATTTCCACTCCTTGAGTAAGAATCGAACCCACAACCAATCGTTTACAGTCACCCGTATGTGCCACTGCTCCACGACTGGCTTCTTAATTTGGTAATATTCCCACAAAATTTACCGTTTCTTTCTATTATAACGGTTATACAGTGAAAGTACAGTCAAAATCGGTCCAGCCGTTCCAGAGACACATAGAAAGTAAGCAGATAAATATTGAAAAATATATGCTTTAAGCAAAAAGCAAAAAGCGGTTATTTTAATATTACAAACGGACACACCAATTTTATTTGTTTATTTAGATACAGTTAGTTTATAAAATAAACCTCTTAAGCCATCTTAATAGTGGAGAGAGTGTGCTGTTTTTGTCTAGGGCATTCAGTTGACCTAGAAAGTATAAAGTAGTACAAAACTGTCAACATTTGAATAGAACCGCGGCCGTGGAAAGCTCGCAGAACTAACTTTGTATCTTATAATAGTTATATGACTTAGAAACTAACTTTAATATATGTATGTGTGTTTTTAGCTGTTATTTTTTAGCTTTATCCTTTATTTTCAAATAACAAGGTAGGCTTCACGCTGTATCCCGAAAACAGCAGGGTAGGCAGAGGGAACCTAGTGTTAAGACACTCTGTTTCCCTCTTTCCGCCGAATTCGGAGGTTAAGCGACGGAATTTACCGCCGCACTTTGCCTCGACACCAGAGCGAAGGAAATCGAAATATTAAATATTTCCAGTCCTCGAGTGGGAATCGAATCCACAACTAGTCGTATTACAGTCACATTTTGTGCCACTGCGTCACGACTCCAAGGCCCCTGGCAAGGTAAGCAAAATAATCTAATATCAATATATTCCGTTTTCCACTTTCCGTCCGAATCTGTGACGTTGTTTGTTGAGTAGCGGAATTTATAGTGTGGAGAAATTTAAAAAAAACAATATAATAATTTCCCTTAGTGGCAATCGAACCGACCACCACCACCATCTTCACAGTCAGACGCGGTCATACCGTGATGACCTCAAATTATCAACATTATCATTATATTTGGGGCCAGTCGTGGCGCAGTGGCACAACCGTGTGACTGTAAACGACTGGTTGTGGGTTCGATTCCCACTCGAGGAGTGGACATATTTATTATTTCCATTTTCTTCGCTCTGGTGTCGAGGTAAAGCGCGGCGTTAAGTTCCGCCACTTAACACGCAATGCCTCCGAATTCGGCGGAAAGTGGGGAACGGAGTATCTTAATACTAGGTTCCCTCTGCCTACCCTGCTGTGTGCGGGATACAGCGTGAAGCTAAAAAAAAATATTATAAAACGGTTCTAATTAGAATCGTAATGGTAAGTTACGTATATATTTAAAAAAAATGAAAATTTCAAATGATTTCTCCCCAGTACGTTTCCTATATAGGTACTCATATGTATGGGCAACGAAGTCAACGCAAAAGAAGTCGGGAGCGGCAACTAGTATACTATAATACATAAACATCATAAATTAAAAAAATAAAATATATTTACATTTTATTACAGCTTATAAAGTGAAAACCCAAAATGTATACGACAAGGTATTAAATTCATTAAGAGCTGTGATGTTATGTGGTCAGATAGCTTAAAACAATGGGCTTACGCTAAAATACCGGGGATTTACCTTAAATTATTTAACTATTCAATATTATGTGTACATACATAGGTTTAACGTTCTTTTTTGTATGCCTTGTACCCAAAAACGATTATTCAAAGCCTAATTAGTCAGGGATAATCTAGTGGCAAAATACTCTGTTCTCCAATTTCAACCCGAAAATTGAGTCACTACGTGTTATGAAAAAATGAGTTAAGTGGCGCAATTTATAGTTCCACTTTTTCTCCAATACCAAAGCGGAGAAATAAAGTAACATATAATAAAATCTCTAAGTGGGAATCGAACCCAACACTATCACGTTTGCAGTCAGATGCTGTCACCTTGCGTTGTGGCAACGGCAGGAAGTAAGTAAGTCGATATATATATTAATATATCGAGGAAGTATATCCACGAGTTCTGTATATACTGGTACAAATGCAATAATAAAACTCCCGACTGCTACAGAATTCCGTCACTTAATACGCAATCTAGATTTTAAGCGAAACGTGGAATATGAAGAGTCTTGACATTAGGTTATCTCTAGCTACTTTGCTATACGGGCACAAACGTAATTTTTTTTAACTTTACGATGTATCCTGTACACATTGGGATAGGAAGAGAGAACCTAGTGTTAAGACACTCCGTTCCGCACTTTCCGCCGAATTTGTAGGCATTGCGTGTTAAGTGGCGGAACTTAACCCCGGCTCCTTGCCACTACACCAGAGCGAAGAAAATGGAATGAATACAAAATATTTCCACTCCACACCAGTCGCTTTATAGTCACATTTTTGTGCCACTGCGCCACGACTGGCCCCGAGTCGAAAATTGTTTTTTTATATACCTCCATATGTTAGTTAATAGATTCAAACTGTCTGTTTCAATTTAACACACTATACCGTGAGTTTAACGAGTGGTCGCCCGCAACTTCCGTTGCCGCGAAACTTTATGATCCTTGCCTTTCTATCTGCCATTCTATATTGTTTTCACTGCATTTCCCGCATAACATCACTCTTTTCCCGCATAACAGAATAGTCGGAGAGAGCCTAATATCAAGACATCATCGTCATTTTCTGTGCAAAATTAAAAAATTGCGTGTACATCGTTTGAATTATATTCATTTAGTTAATATTTTTCTTAGGTACCAGAATGAAAAAGCCATAAAAATATATCATCATTAATCAATCATTATCGAAAGTTTCAACCGATAGCATGCGAATGGAACCCTTAACCATCGTGTCTACAATCAGTCGCTGTCAAACTGCACCATTGCGTCCTATATTGTTTTCAAAGAAAAATGTAAAATGTTTTTAATTTTCTGTTCAAGGAATCTTATCAAAGTGATTTTTTACTCTCTAAATCTACTTGCATATCAATTTTATATGTTAATTAGTTCCGGCTATACGTTGACTGTAAGTAATGGATTTTACAATAGGTACATAGTTATCAATTAGACGAAAAAGGGAGAGCTACAGTCAAAGATAAAATAATCAAACTTTACTTATTCTATAAATAATAAAAATGTATAATAATACAATTTTCTTTTTTTAGCCTCATGGTGTATCCCGCACACAGCAGGATGGGCAGAGGGAACCTAGTGTTAAGACACTCCGTTCCGAATTCGGAAGAATTGCGTGTTAAGTGGCAGAACTCTGATACCAGAACGAAGGAAATGGAAATATTAAATATTTTCACTCCTCGAGTGGGCATCGAACCCACAACCAGTTATTTACAGTCATACGTTCGTGGCACTGCGCCACGACTGGACACGCCCCCAAACAAATCATACAAAACAAATCATATTAAAACAAGAGAAAAATATTATAAACATAAACAGAAAAAAATAACCATATAAAATTATTGTTAGTTAGATGAAATCATTATATTAGATATGTTTACAGTTGAAGTTTCAAATTACATTGAAAATATTATGTTTATTTTCATACACAAGTGGTGGATACTTAGAAAAGATTAATTGGAATATATTCTATACATACAAGAGCTTAATAAAGAATATAAAAAACAGCTTCGCGCTTATTCTCTTACAGTAAAGTAGTCAGATCCATATCTGAAGGAGTGTCTTGACACTACTCTCCATGAGAGTAGTGTCAAGACACTCCTTTTTCACTGTACGCTTGAAATCAAGGCACTGAGTGTTGAGTGGCGGAACTCAACGCCCTGCTTTGTCTTCTTAACATAGTGGTGACATTAAAATAATTAAACAATCATTGCCTCTAGTGGAAATCGAACCTGCAATCCACTGTGCCATTGAGCCACGATGGACTCAATTTATTAATTATTTATGATTTATAACTCTTAATAGGTTCTTGAGGCCAGTCGTGGCACAGGGACACATAAGTGTGACAGTTAACGCGACTGGTTGTGGGTTCGATTCCCACTCGAGGAGTGGAAATATTTGATATTTCAATTTTCTTCGCTCTGGTCTCGACTCCAAACGCGGCATTGAGTTCCGCTGCGCAATGTCTCCAAAACTAGGCGGAAAGGGAGTGTCTTAACACTAGGTTCCCTCTGCCTACCCTGCTGTGTGCGAGATATAGTGTGAAGCTATTAGGTACTATTTTCACTATCGTCTATATTTACTATCTTTTCCAACGCTTAATTAAAGTCAGTAAAGTCAACAAAGCCGTAATATAGTGCATAATACATGCACTAACATGAAACCGTTCGCAA
Organism: Dryas iulia moderata; assembly: GCA_019049465.1. Classification (NCBI taxonomy): domain Eukaryota; kingdom Metazoa; phylum Arthropoda; class Insecta; order Lepidoptera; family Nymphalidae; genus Dryas; species Dryas iulia. The sequence goes on along the minus strand of CM032430.1, from coordinate 3,374,401 downwards.
ATTCCTTTCAAAATGATCTCGGAAATTATGAGCTCTAGCAAAATTAGCTGCATTTTACACTTTCACACTTTTCCTCGTTTTTTTTATTTAATTTTATATATGGGGCTAGTCGTGGCGCAGAGGCACAGAGTGTGCCTGTAAAGGAGTGTGAACTCGAGGAATGTAAATGTTTCATATAGAAATATGATTTTCTTCGCTCTAGTGTAGAGGCAAAGCGCGGCGTTAAGTTCCGCCACTTAACACGCAATGCCTCCGAATTCGATGAAAATATCGGAACGAAGTATCTTGGCACTAGGTAATTTCTGCCTACCCCGATGTATACGGGATACAGCGTGAAGAAAAAAAATATTACACTATCACACCACAGACATATAGTGACTATCCCATTCGCACTCGAGGAGTAGAAATATTTAATATTTCCACCTTCTGCGCTCTGGTATCGAGGCAAAGCGTGGCGTTAAGATCCGCCATGTAACACGAAATGCTTCCAAAAATCCGCGGAAAATGAGGTACGGAGTGTCATAATACTAGGTTGTTTCTGCCTACCCTGCTGTGTGCGGAATACAGCGTGAAGCTAAAAAAGGTACTATTACAAAAACATAATACACAAGATTATACAATACACACAACAATAGAGAATGAGATTAAGCTAGTCAGAGAGAACCTAGTGTCTTTCACACTCCATTCTCCACCTTCCTCCTAAAATTAAGGAGAAATTTAACGCCGAGCTTTGTGTTAAGTACCAGAGTGGAAAAACATTAAAAAATATATATAATCATTCCGCCGAATGGGAACCAAATCCACAACCATCGCAATTACAGTCTTCCTTTATTAATATACCTAAATATATATAAAAAACACTACTACAAAAAACCCAATACACACTACTCTACCATACCAAAGTTATAAAATCGTCATTAGACAGACAGACAATATAGACACGCTCGTTCCACTACAAAAGCGGTCTCATAACAGCGCAGTTTAACCTCAATACGTATTGATGAGGCTGTAAGTGAGGGTATATCTGTGGATTTAAAATTTAATAATGCCCTCCACTGTGTTACTGTTTGTTAGGTATGAGTGGGACTGTCGAAATTTGTTTAGATTCTTCGTTGTTATGCATTTTGTAAGTAGTGATTTGTCACTAAGTTTACAATTTTTTTTTTATCCCGCTGCTTACGCCAGAACGCATGGCTCAGTGGTGAGAGAGCCTGGACGGTTCAAGAGGCGCGGGTTCGAATCCCGCTGCGTTCAAATATTTATACGTTTTCTTTAAATGACTTTTTTTCTTGTCTTCTGTCTTGAATTTAGGAAATAGGAGAACGGAGTGTTTTAAATTCACGTTCTCTTTGACTATTTTTCTAAGCTATCCTAATAAGCGTGAAGCTACTATAAATATATTATTTGTTCATGAAAGCTACCGCGTTTGGCTTTACCGTGTTTATTTGAATATGTACTCGTCACTTTAAATTATCTATTTTCAGACGTCATCTATAATTTAATTAAATTTCAAGTACCCTCCACTCAAAGTACGCTTTCGAGGGGAACGGAAATAATTTTCTTACTTTAGTAAAACAAAGGGAGGCGTTGTCACCCATTCAACAATTCACAAAATTGTTCGAAAAGTGAAGAACAGAGTCTTATAACTCTGGGTTTTCTGTCTTCATATATATTTATATATGTAAATAATACAGTAACGTGCACTATATAAATGAGTGGAAACAACGAAGTTACGATTACTACAACTCGGGTTATGCATGCTAAGAAGCAAAATTCAAGACCTCGCTTGGTCTTACCAAGGCAAAAACATGAAAATAAATATAATCGTTCCCTAACGTGGCAAAACGAACGTACAAGCCATTAATTGTACAGTCCGGTATCGCGGTCTGGTGATAGCGTCGTAGACCGAGAGAACAGAGCGCAAACACTTTGGTACCTGCATACTTATTTCACCTCTTACTGTCATAAACTTCTTCATACACGCCATCCTCACTCCGGGGGGTTCCTCATGCTATTAACATGACCTTCCTCCAGTATCATCAATGCTATATACTCGAAGATTATCTGGTTAGAAGTCTCCTTAGCTCTCTTACCGCTCATCTCTACATCGTACATCTTTCTTACCATCCTAGTGTTAGGATTTATTTATCCACACTTGTAAACAGTTATAGAATATTTAACAAGCATTTCAGTTTCTACGATATCGTGACCCACGTGTGGAATAAAGGTTAGATTATTATAAATTTATAGTATGGTACCCCCATATCCCTCAGTATCTATATAACATCGTGCGTTCAATTGTTAATATTTAAACAGACAATTTTCGTTCAAAGAATGGCGTGTAGTTTGATGGTTAAATAGATATTTAATATGATAGAAAGGGTATTATTTGTTATGTAATATTTATGTACATGTATATTTTTTAGTTGTCTATTCGTAGGTATTTTAAATTATATTTAGAATTGTAAATACAGGTGTTTTTTTTATTTCAGGTAGAAAAAACTTAGTGTCAAGACACTTAATTATACACTTTTCGCCTGAATCTGAGACATCAAGTGTTGCATGGTGGAACTCATATAACAAAAAACGCAGCGGCGTTTTATCTTACAAGAACGGAGGAATGAAATTAAATTGAATATTTCATTCTTACAAGTGGGAATCGAATACATAACCAACCATTCATGTTTTGAATCAGACTTTATGCCGCTGTGCCAGGATACTCATATACGAGTATACCAATACTATCTAGTATACCTACTAGTTTTGAGGTAAGGTAAGGTTCATTTTATGAAACCAAAAGATACACTTCATTAAGTACGCCATCGTAGTGCGGTGGCAAATACATGACTAGTTATTGTACACTAATACTTGTGGATCTTATACTTTTGTAAAGAATGATTATGATTAAATTATTATAACCCAATATGGCAAGAATAATATCGTCGTATTCTACCATTCAACACGCCATAACTTTGATTCATGAAAAAAATAGTGAATAATATCGACAGTAGTTTCTCTCTGACTCTTCTGTTACGTGGCAAAAGGGCTGATGCTGGGAAGAGAGTCACATTCCGCCAATTAACAAATAGTGTCACAATTGAGCGGAAAATGTTAGTGTAAGTCTATGTGTAAGAAATGCATAAAACTAAATTTAAAAAAAAATATACAATGAAAACACTAGTCAAAATTTTGTGAATCATATTTCTATAAGCACTTGTTAGTGAAGCGCTTCCAATTAAAATTATTGTGTGTTACTCCAATCCTTCATGTGCACAGTCGACACGGTGGCGGCTTAATTAAGCCAATTTTACTATCATTAATATGCATTGATTGAAGTTTCATTAATTTACAAAATTTTGATGGTTACAGGTTCAAAATCTGATAGAAGCTCCATCACCTGTTATATTATAATGTGTGTCTGCAATCACTGAGCATGCAATGTCTCGAATTTTGTAGGAAAGTAGAAAACGGAGTGTCTTGACACTAGGAATTCTCTGGCTATTATTAATCTGCATAACGGATGCAGAAAAAGCATACACCAGAGAAGGAACAAATTTGTATATCAAACTGGTTAATAATATAATGATAAGTGTTTGCTTATTCTCAAAATCTTTATATATTTTATCTCTACCACTGTTCTTTAAATTAAGGCGTAATAAGATATCCAATCTGAAATTAAGACTAGAAGCCATTTTATATGATCTAAAAATAAGTAATATATAAAATGAAGTTGGATCTTTTAAATGTATTATTGAAAATATAAACAAGTACAGTAATTTTTTTCCTATACCAGAATATCAAATGACGAGATCAATTTTCTCAGCATAGCAGAATATGCAATGAAAACTTAGTCTAGACACACATAATTTTCACTTTTTGCATTCAAACGTGACTTAATATAAACCTGTTCAGTGGCGGAACTCAACGCCGTGCGCTAACTTAACAAAACAGAGAAACGAAAATAATAATATACCTTATATACCTTTGGGGCCAATCGTGGCGCAGTGGCACAGACCTATGACTGTAAACGACTGGTTGTGGGTTCGATTCCCACTCGAGGAAATATTTATTATTTTTTTTTCGCTCTGGTGTCGAGGCAAAGCGCGGCGTTAAGTTCCGCCACTTAACACGCAATGCCTCCGAATTCGGCGGAAAGTGGGGAACGGAGTGTCTTAACACTAGGTTCCCTCTGCCTACCTTGCTTTGTTCGGGATCACAGTCTGAAGCTAAAAAAAAAAAAAAAAAAATATACCTTAAAACTATAATCGTCATATAAGCTCCTACAAAAATAAAATAGACGAATTCAGTTCTCGAGTCATTTTCTGTTGCGAAAAATGTACGCAACAATTATTTTTCTTCCATGATTTATACCGACGTTGCCACGTAGCACGCAATATTTCAATTTGGGCGGAAAGCGAGAAATGTTAACTTAATGTTTTTAATATTTATCACCCACAAGCTTTAGTGTGTGTAAGTGCTAGCTCGTATATGTTACTTTAAAATGATCATAAAATGTATATTTTTGTCTTTTTTGCCTATATTAGGGTAAAAGGAGAGAATGTAGTGTTAAGACACTCCGTTTTTAATATTTCAGATCGAATGCCAGACATTGTGTTTAGTGGCTGCAGTTATGGAATCGTAAATAAATAAACATAATTCATATAAAATCATTCTACTGAGTGAACACAAACAATCGTCTTTAGATATAAATGCATTTAATACGATTGCGTTTAATACAATTGCATGCATTTAATGCCAAAAATATATGAACAAAATATAACTTATCTTATCTTATAGCTTCACGCTGTATCCTGCACACAGGAGGGTAGGCAGAGGGAACCTAGTGTTAAGACACTCCGTTCCCCACTTTCCGCCAAATTCGGAGGCTTGCGTGTTATGTAGCGGAACTTAACGCCGCGCTTTGCCTCGACACCAGAACGAAGAACATGGAAATACTAAACATTTCCACTCCTCGAGTGGGCATCGAACCCACAAACAGTCACAATTTGTGCCTCTCCGCCACGACTGGCCTCATAAGTATTTTAATTCGCTTATTTTTATTAGTACTAGTATCAACATTTGTACTCTACTACATGTACTGGAATATACTGGGTGAATAGTAGTTACATAATAAACGTTAATTGACTTTCCTGAATACGCTTTACGGTTTATCATTTTAAAAGGATCGAAAAATGTTGTATGAGAGGTGTTTTAAAATCAGAATAAATTGGAGCAAAAAGTGAAATCTACGAAATAAATGAAAAACATGTGTAAAACAATCAAGAATGTGTTTTTAATTCAATATCTTCATGCTTTTCATAGTGTCAAGACTCCGTTCTCCACTTTTCGTCAGAAATGAATACATTGTATGTCAATTGGCGTAATTTAACACCGCTATAAGTTCCACTTCAGCGGGGAAATGAAAATTACTGAAATCTAATCTTTCCCCTGAGTGGAAGTCGAAGCCTCAACTAATCACGTTAACTTGCAGACGGTATCTCCACTGCACTACGAAGGAATATTTTTCAGACACAGCAGGGTAGGCAGAGGATACCTAATGTAAAAGCACTCCGTGTTCCACTTTCCGCTGAATTCTGGAGGCATTGCGTGTTAAGTGGCGGAGCTTAACGCCGGGCTTTACCTCCGACACCAATGGCCACGAGGTAAAGCACGGCGTTAGGCAGAAGGAAATGAAAATATTAAATATTTCTTACTGGTGGGCATCAAACCCCCAACCAAAAGTTATAAGAAAAAAATAAATAAGAAAAAAATAAATTTAAAAGGGTTAAAAGTGTGCTTATTCACAAAAAAACACTTTCAAATTAAATATAATTTATCAAGCAAATTATCATTTTCTAAATAGAATACAGAAAACACGAATTAACGTTAATAGAGCGAACACCATTACTAACATTCCTTCGGAATTGTAATCAGAATTTGTGAAATGTGAACTAATTTACGCAATAATACCAACGAGTCTAAACAAAATGATTTAAACGTTTTCCTTGAAAGCTAATTTCGGGTCGACCGCTGTAATTAGTTATCATAGCTTCGAATTCGTCATAGGTTGAATGAAAATGAAGCTGAAAATATCTTATAATTATTGAAATTAAATATTGTTTTTAAAATAGTTTCAGCCTTTTTTCTGCATAGTACGATCGTGAGAGAGAACTTAGACACTCTGATTTACTTTCCGCCCCATATCAAGAGAATGAGTGGTTTTTTTACTTTTTAACATTTTTAAAGTGTTAATCCACACTTAGGAAAATTGAAACAACCTTTTACAATGAGTGTTAAATATCTGAACCTAACCTCGCGCTTTGTAGATCCTTCGTGGAGATACTAAGGTCGGCAACGTCCCTCTAGCTCCTCTAGTGTTACACGGGGCCGTGGACGACGGTGTTCACCTAACATCAGGTGACCCGAACGCTCGTTTGCATTGTCCTTTTTATAAAAAAAATACCAAAGTAGAGAAATGAAAATAACTTAAATATAATCATTTCTCCGAGTACGAGTTGAAACCGTAACCATCGGGCTTACAGTCAGTTAGAATATCACACTATGCCATGACGGCCTTATATAGTTTCTATTTTTTGGAAAATTGTTTTTTTTTTTCATCTTCACGCTGTATCCCGCACCAGCAGGGTAGGCAGAGGGAACCTAGTGTTAAGACACTTCTTTCCCCACTTTCCGCCGAATTCGGAGGCATTGCGTGTCAATTGGCGGAACTTACCGCCGCGCTTTGCCTCGATACCAGAGCGAGGAAAATAGAAATATTAAATATTTCCACCCCTCGAGTGGGAATCGAACCCACAACCAGTCGTTTACTGACACACCAGCGCCAGCTTGGTCGAAACAACTCTGGAGAATGTATATATACAGCTTCACGCTTTTTTCCGTAGAATATAGGTAGGCAAAGCGAACCTATACAAGGTTCGCTCCGCAAGACACTTTAAATTGAGACATTGCGTGTTGAATATATTTAAAGTTATTTTGTTACTAATCATAACGTTTTTGCTGATGAAGACTTCAAACGTTATAAATTTGTATTGTGATCATTTTTTAAATAATTGTAAAGTTTGTAAGCACTAAGTATATAAAATTACTTATTCTAAGGAAGATTTGGCTTCATAGTGAATGGAGAAAGAACATTGCAATTATGTTGTTTTTTAATTAAATATTTCCACTCCTCGAGTGGGAATCGAACCCACAACCAGTCGTTTACAGTCACACGCTTGTGCCACTGGGCCACGACTGGCCACATACATATATTCATATGCTTATAAAACGTAATGTTCAATTAATAAAACAAAACAATCGAGACCTGCTTCGCTTTCTTAAATTCAGTCATCTAGCTACGTACAAGACAAAGCACTGAGTTTAGTTCCGCTTCGTTGTACAATATCTCGAATTCACGCAGAAAGTGGGTAGCTAACTTTGCACTAGCCTCTCTCTGCCCACCTTGCTACACAGAAACGACTATTTTTATTGTAATCTTTTGCGCACCTTACATTTTCCGCTAACTTAACTTTCAACTAACAGTTGTATAACAATTATTTTTCCTTTTTCATATAACTTTGAAGCAACTAACTATTCTTTAGTACAGATAAAACGATAAAAGTAACGGTTTCTCACGGCAAACTTTTTAATGCTTTGAAAATTTAGCAAACTCTGAGGCGGAAGTCTCACCAATATTCTTCGGAGGCTATGTAAAAGTTCAACGTAAAAATTATATATCAGCATCGTTTAGAACTTTTGTTTGAGATTAACAACGCGTGTTAACTTCAATGTTGTAGTTAACTATGTAGAAAGCTAAACTATTATTTTTACTTGTTTCTCGATTCTTATCTAGAAGAATGATTGTAAGTCAATTTTTTCTTTCTGGGGGTTTTCGGGTCGATTTCGGCTCGACTTCGGGTGGAAAGGAGAGGACAGAGTGTCTCGACACTAACTCTCTGATTACTCTGCTATGCGAGAAAAAGTTTAAAACTGCTTTTGTACTAAAAAAGAAAAATAAATCTATCATAAAGAAGCCGTCGTGGTGCAGTTAGACATCGTATTACTGTAAACGTGACAATTGTGGGTTCGATTCCCAATCGGGGGCATGATTATATATAATATTTTTTTATTTCGTTGTTCTGGTACTTAAGATAAAGCGTGGCGTTAAGTTGCGCTAAGTAGCATGTATGTAACCTCTCAATTTTGGACGAAAAGTGGAGTGTCTTGACATGGGAGTCTTGACGTTAACTTTTCCCTGACTACCCTGCTATACGTAAAAAAGCGTAAAGCTCAAAAAAAAAGAAACAAACAATAATTTAAACAAATTTCATATAATTTTAACACCACACAAATCTATTTTAAGATTTCCACACGCGCTGTAAATTTCAGCCGGTGATAAAAGTGTCAAATTCTATAGTTTTTAATATTTTTATTATATACATACATACATACATACATACATGTGGTTCGTAGACAACTCGCGGGAGTCTCAAACAATGTGTGTACGACTGACGTACTTCCATTAGTGAGATTTGATTCAAACCACAGGGGTGATATCTGATTATTGTAAAACATTACGCCTTGCTGCTTTTTTTGAAAATGAATTTTCACCTCGTCTCTGTCTGCGTACTATTAATGTTGTGGTAAAGCTTTTCCCTACTGTTTTATTGCTGGAATGAGTCAAAATTCTATACTTTGATATGTATGTTGTTTTTTTTAATAACTTCACGATTTTCCCGCTTTAGAGGGTAATTAGAAAGATCTTAAACTGAAAAAGACATTTAGAAAACGTATAAAAATTTGAACGCAGCGGGATCACTGCTCAGTGGTGATCCCGGTGGTGGGCACCACTGATCAGTGGTGGCGCCTAAACGGTATTCAGGAGGCGCCAGTTTGCGCCAAATCCTGCTGCGTTTAAATTGTTATACGTTTTCTAAATGTCTTTTTCAATTTTCCTAAGTGTGGAATAACGCTTTAAAAATGTTAAAAGAACTTAAACTGTCAAAATAATCCGTTCTCCACTCTCTGTGTGAATTCTAGAGATTGCGTGTTTGATATATTTCAATGCCATGTTTTGTTTTTTTAACCAGAGCAGAGAAATCAATATATTTAAATTATAATAATTCGATCAAGTGGAAATAAAAGAAGACATTTAGAAAGCAGTGCACCTGAAAGTGTGGAATAACACTTTAAAAATGTTAAAAGTGAAAATAAAATCGCATGTGTCGCCCCTATACATATGATACTTAATTATATTCCTTTAAATTTCACACATAACATCATGCCAATGATATAAAAATGTTATTTTGGTATATATACCGTGTATACCTAATATGCATTTAGTAAAAAATGATTATTTTAATATTACAAACAGACACTCAAATTATATTTATTTATGTACATTTTATTAAAGTTACCCTCACAATATATAAAATAATTTATAAAATTTATAATAAACAGAAAGATGTAAACTATTAATGTCCATACAACCTTACTCAAAGATGGCGGCGCGGCGCGGCAAATTCTTTAATTAATTTGTATTTTAAATTTTACATTTCTCATAGGAAGAATAATTTAAGCCTTTAATGCTTTTAATATTTTTTGCATTTTTATTTGATTATCAATAATTTTATAAAAAGTTCATGTTACCTTAATATTAATAATATTATAATATAAACTCACCAAGAAATTCTTCATAATATACAAATATGCACGTTATCAGCCATGAATATCACAAAACGATTATATTCCCGTTTCCTTGCATTTTAAATGTTAATTTTAACTTATATATATTAATTGTTAATTATATATATTCTTCCCCGTATTTAAATTTATTATTTGTAATTTAATATCAATAAATTTGTAAGTGACACTTTTTTTCAAGTCACGCTAAGCGCCATTACTTTTTTTTTAAATACATAGTACCTACACCATAACCTGCCAGTATCGCATTCAGCCAACATTTCATTTTAAAACATTTTTAATTAGTTGTTGTTTGTTTATTTAAAAATAATAAACAAAATAGTATATTTTAATATAAAACTATTTTTAACAGGATTAATCGTAAATATTATCGGTATTCGAAAATATATTTTTAGAAAATCCGATGTTTCGAACAATTTACAGTAGTCTGTGGTCACAGGTAGACTGAGGTGGCATTCGTCTGTCAGTTGATACATTACTATATCAAACTACCGCCAACGAATTCTAAGTTGCCTCGCGTAGTGCCCTGGATTCTTGCAATATGAACTGACTATATCTTGCCCTCTGGTGTGATGGTTTTGAGACTTGAAAGTTTTTTGGTAGAAGTAAGTAGAAGTCTTTAAATTGGTAGAAAGCTTCCAACCGCCTTTTCTAATGAAATATGGAATTAAATAGCCTCGGGGATAATTCTAGTTATATATCTGTTTTCCTTAGCGAGGATATGAGGCTTATCAAGCCTGATGTAATGGTTGAGTCTATCCTTTGCATACTCACACACAGTTGACTAGTACATATTAAATACTATTATTAAATTAAATTATTCCATAAAATATATTATAGTCCTATGTATATTTATGTGTAATATTTATCATCTAAGTCAGCTCCACGCTGGACAATTTCCGAGTTGAGTGGCGGAACTCAACGCCGCGCTTTATCTTAGGTACCGGAGCGAAGAAATAAAAAAAAATATAATTATTCCCCCGATTAGGATTCGGCCCACAGCCATCGCTTTTACAGTGAGACGCTGTTAAACTACAACGCCCTTAGTATTAAGTATACATATATAACGATAAATGTATATTTATATTGGTTTCTCAAACTTATATTTCGTCCCACCGTACCGTTGTCGTTTTTTGTAATATGTGTCTAAACCTTATCGTAATTAAAAATAATTCGGTATATATAAATTTCAACTTTTCATAGAAAGTAAAACTTAATGGTCAAAGCACTTAGAGGGTTCGAGTCTCTTTCCATTCGAATTGTTATCATATTGATCGTTGATCACCATCAATCACCACGCATTGTCTCGATTTCGAGCGAAAAGTGGAGGTCGGAGTGTCTTAACACTAAGTTCTCTCTAACTACCCCGCTATTTTAAAATTTTATGTCGATTTTCAACATATTACAGATTTTAACTTAAATTTTAGGTACATATATAACAAAATATGTATGTTGTACAAATATATGTGGGATCCTTTTCCTTTGGGTACACATCAATTAAAAAGGTTTACATACTTTTGGGATCGTTCAAGACTTTCTAATGAGAGAAAATATCGTAATTTCAAAACTCTAGATTCGTTTGTATCGTGAAGCAATGATACGCTTTCACGAACCACTCATTATAATTTCAAATCCAAGTGAATCCTTTGAGGGAGGCTTATTTCTTATTAATATTCTACAAAATATATTACGAATTTCAAGTAGAAATATTTAATTTTACTTACAGTTTTGGTGGAATGGATCTGTTTTAGCGAAACAGAGTGAATTTTGGCCATTCTTGTTATATTATTGCTATGAATATTATGTGTTCAACTATTCAATTAAATGTTAAAGACTATCTTGACGCAGTGGGGCGTCTGTAATCACGATTGGTTATGGGTTCGATTCCCGATCGATGGAATTATCGTAATTTAATTAATTTTATTTCTTTGCTCTGAAGATTAAGACAAAGCGCGGTGTTGAGCCCCGTCAGTCTACACGTAAAGTCTGGAATTCAAATGGAGAGAGATGAACAGAGCGTTCGATACTACATAGGTTTACATTTACATACCTAGGTTCTTTCAATCTTAAATTCTTGTGCTAGCTGTGCTAGAGTTCAAAATATTCCGTTTTCTACATTCTCCGAAATTAAGATATTGATTGTTCAATGGCGGAACTCAACGCCGCGCTATGTCTTCGTACCGGAGTGGTGTATATTGACGTATTATGAAATTTGTAAATAAATATAATAAGCTTATAGCAAAATAGTCTAGTAGTTAAATACCATGTTATGTGGAAAAGGCGCGAAGGTATTTTTTTTCTAATACACAGATTAAATATAACTTCCGTTTTTAGCTTCACGCAGTATGGGCAGAAAGAATTATTGATGTTCCCCGCACTTCTTCCGATTTCGAGATATTGCGTGATAAGTAGTGGAGCTTAACATCGCGCTTTGTTTCAACGTCTGTAGTAAAATAAAAGCAAATACTATATTTTGACTGCAAATATATACGATAATATTTTAATAATGTGAATATTGTATATTCATCATCTCAGCCTTTCGACGCCCACTGCTGGACATAGGCCTCCCCCAAGGATCTCCACGACGATCGGTCCTGCGCTTTCCGCATCCAGCGGCATCCGGCGACCTTGACCAGATCGTCGGTCCACCTGGTAGAAGGCCTGCCTACTTTGCGTCGTCCGGTACGTGGTCGCCACTCGAGAACCTTTCCGCCCCAACGGCCATCGGTTCTCCTTGCTATTTGCCCCGCCCACTGCCACTTCAGCTGGGCAATTCTTCGAGCAATGTCGGTAACTTTTGTTCTCCTACGGATGTCCTCATTTCTGATTCTATCACGTAGGGAAATACCAAGCATTGCTCTCTCCATTGCCCGCTGGGTGACCTTGAGCCTTCTTATGAGACACATAGTTAGCGGCCACGTCTCGCTCCCGTATGTCATCACTGGCAACACACACTGGTCAAAGACTTTCGTCTTGAGACACTGAGGTAATTTGAATGCGAAGATATACCGTAGCTTCCCGAACGCTGCCCATCCGAGCTGGATTCGACGAGAGACCTCTTTCTCGAAGTTGGACTTACCTAACTGGACTGTATGTCCCAGGTATACGTATTGGTCAACAACTTCGAAAATAGTGTTCCCAATGCTAATCGGAGCAGGTACAACATGGGCATTCGACATGATTTTCGTCTTATCCATGTTCATCCTAAGACCTGCTCTTTGAGAAACACTATTGAGATCTTCGAGCATTGTGTTCAGGTCTTCCAAGGTTTCAGCCAGTAGAACTACATCATCAGCAAAGCGAAGATGAGTAAGGTACTCGCCATTGATGTTGATGCCGTATCTTTTCCATTCCAGAAGCTTGAAAATATCCTCTAATGCCGCAGTGAAAAGCTTCGGAGAAATTACATCTCCCTGCCTTACACCTCGTTACAATTGGATAGGATTAGAGCTCTGATTTTGTATTCGGATCGACATAGTGGCGTAGTCGTATAGATACCTTAGCACTTTGATGAACCTGTAGTCTACTTGGCACCTTTGGAGAGACTGCAGCACAGCCCAGGTCTCGATCGAATCAAAGGCTTTTTCATAGTCCACGAACGCCAAGCAAAGTGGCAAATTATACTCTTCGGTCTTCTGTATAATTTGCCGCAGCGTATGGATGTGGTCTATGGTACTGTAGCCTTTTCGGAAACCAGCTTGTTCGGGAGGTTGAAAGTCGTCAAGCCTGCAGGTAAGACGATTCGTAATGACTCTCGAGAACAACTTATAAACATGGCTTAGAAGAGAGATTGGTCTGTAATTCTTCAAGAGCGTTTTATCACCCTTTTTGAAAAACAGAACAACCTCAGCTCCACTCCATGCTTTAGGCGTTTTGCCTTCGAGAATGACGGAGTTGAACAGCCTCTGGAGGACTTTAAGTACCGGCTTACCGCCCGCTCTCAGGAGTTCTGTAGTAATTCCGTCATTGCCCGCCGCCCTGTTGTTTTTAAGTTGCTCGAGAGCCATACTAATCTCACACAAGCTGACGTCCGGGAAATTTTCAGTATAGCGCCGGGTAAGCTTGGTTCTAGGGTCTTTAGCCAAACTTTGATCTGGTGACTTCGTGGAGTACAATTGTCCATAGAAACTCTCTATCTCTCTCAGGATTTCAGACACGGTTGAAATGACGCTACCGTCATCAGTCTTCAGCTTTGTCAGTTGGCTTTGCCCAATAGACAGATCTCGTGCGAAAACTTTAGAGCCTTGGTTCCGCTCAATTGCTTCTTTAATATAATTCATATTAAATAAGCGTAGGTCGCGAGTCAAAGACTTAGATATCTGCCTATTTAGCTGCCTGTACCGACTAGCATCCTCTGCGTTCAGTAGGGTCATTTCACGTCTCTGTTCCATAAGATGAAGTGTCTTATCGGAGAGTTTCTTTGGTTTGGTACGGTGGGTTTTAAGATACTTGTACCCAACCGTACGAAGAGTATCTACCACCTTGTCATTCAAATCGTCCACATCTACGCTGTTCTCAAGGGCTTCGAAGCGGTTTTGAAGTTCAAGTTGAAAGCTCTCGGGGTTTTGGATTTGTGCTGGTACTGGTCGGAGCGTAGACTTTATCATTCGAGATCGTTCTAGCTTAATGTTAATATTCAATGTGCCTCGTACTAATCGGTGATCACTGCCAGTTTTAACGGTGTTGATCACAGAGACATCATTGAATATTTGCTTTTTCGTCGACATGATAAAATCTATCTCGTTTCTGACTCTGCCATCCGGACTCATCCAGGTCCATTTCCGTTGTTGGGGTTTCCTGAAGAAAGAGTTCATCATATAGAGGCCCTCCCTTTCCATGAAATCCATCAACATGTGGCCTCTGGCATTTCGTTGCCAAAATCCTAATTGCCCCACTCTCAACTCATCGCCGCAACGTTTCCCCAACCTTTCGTTAAAGTCCCCCATCACAACTGTGTAGTGGGTTTTGTAGCAATGCATGGCTTTAGAAATATCCTCATACATAGCTTCCACTTCACCATCTGGGTACACCGAAGTCGGAGCGTATACCTGTATAACATTCAACAAATATCGTTTCGATATTCTGAGTACCAGGTACGCTACCCTGTTCGATACACTACCGACGGTAACCACGTTGTTAACAAGGGACTTGTGGACGATGTACCCGACGCCACCTATGGATTGTTGGTCGCCTTCCCGGTAGTATAGTAAGTTACCCGAATTGAGGATTATCGTGTCCTCCCCCTCTCTTCGGACCTCGGATAATCCAATAACATCCCAGTGTAACTTACTAATAGCTTCTTCCAACTCTACTATCTTCGCATCAGTCCTCAGTGTGCGCGTGTTGTAAGTTGCCAGGTCGAGTCGTCGTTGATGGTAGCCGGATCTTAACCGGGGATTCTTAGCACCCCTTGCCCTACCGTTACCGTAACCGCTACCGTAACTAGGAATAGCAGGGCTGCCGGGGACTAGGGGCCATTTTGGAGTGTGCCTATCCATTTGGGGGGGTTTGCCATAATCGCCACGCTTGGCAGGCGGGTTGGCGATCGCAGTAAGCCAAGATTTTAGAAGACACTGCTGCCCATCTTCTACTGGCTGTGTTCCCTTAGTCGCCTTTTACGACACCCACGGGACGATATGGGGTGGTGCTATTCTGTGCCGGCAACCACACACCAATTATATTTAGTTAATTATTAGGGTCTTAATAAAATTTTATTGATCGTAAAAACTGATATTCTGTTTTTATTATAATATATAACAGTTAACAAGAAATGAATATATTTTTCACACGCTTTTGTTTGCTTTACATGTATATATATATATGATTTCATATAAGACATTTGTCTGTTCGCTATTTAAAAAAAATATAATAAGCTTCACGCTGTAGGACAAGCAGAAGGAACCTAGTGTTAAGACACTCCGTTCCCGACTTTTTGCCGAATTCTGTAGGCATTGCGTGCTAAGTGGCGGAACTCATTGCTGCACTTTGCCTCCATACCCGAGTGAAGAAAATGGAAACATTAAACATTTCCACTCCTCTAGGGGCCTGTTGTAGGGCCCTTGCGCCACGACAATATAATACTGCGCCTCGACAAAATATAAATTTATGGTAAGTGGCGGAACTAAACGCTGAACTTTGTCAGTAACCTAAAATATTTTTAACGAAATTGGTCGAATAGGAATCGAACCTCCAACTGTTCATTTTAGTCGGAATCTTTTTAAGGAAGCCGAAACGCTATCATGTTTTTCAGCTTTACGAATACAACCATGTGTTGACTGTGTTTTGAATGGTGGTACTCAACGCTGCGCTTTGTCATACAGGAGGGGCGAAACGAGAATCAATTTAATACAATAATTTATGGCCAGTCGTGGCCCAGTGGCACAAGCGTGTGACTGTAAACGACTGGTTGTGGGTTCGATTCCCACTCGAGGAGGGAAAATTATATTTCCATTTTCTTCGATCTGGTTTCGAGGTAAAGCGCAGCGTTAAGTTCCGTCACTTAACACGCAAGCCTCCGAATTCGGCGGAAAGTGGGGAACGGAGTGTCTTAACACTAGGTTCCCTCTGCCTACCCTGCTGTGTGCGTGTGTGTGTATACAGCGTGAAGCTAAAAAAAGAACAATAATTTATCTACTAGATATTGAATTTACAATCATTGTGCTTGCAATCAAAAATGACCCCATTGCGCAACATTCCTCGCATCGTCCTCCTCCTCTCTTATAATAAAAATAAAATAAAAAGTTAGAAAAGCTCCTAAATTTTTATTACTTGAGATATTGACAAAGCACTCCATAAAAAAGACTCGTAACGCCATTATAACGGTGATTTTAAATTTTCACGCGTATTTTGACGTTATTTCCCATATGATTGCCGGCCAAAGATTACTTGGAAAGGAAAAGATAGGACCCTTAATATTTTATGAAGAGATATCGAACGAGACGATTGTGTTTGGCTCAAGTGTTTTCTTTTTGCTAAGTGGTTGTTTTTTAAAAGATTTTTTGTATGTATAATTTTAGAAATAAATTTATTTTATTTTTATATTGCTTTTTATTTTTTCTTTATATAAATAAGAATTATTATAAGTTTTTTATTAATTTGTAAGGTGTATATTTGCAATAAGTTGTAAGTTTCAACGTTATTTATTATAAAACTTAAAATATAGTATTTTCTCATGCTTCTAACTCAGGCAGAAAACAAAGAATAAAATGTAAGTGTATACAAAGCTAAAAAACCTAACCATAGCATAAGAATGTAAATAATGGTAATGACAATATAAGAATAGAAGAAAAGAAAGAAAAAGACAGAAAAATTGACGGTGGTGTTTCCAGAGGAAACTAGAAGACAGAGCGAGTCTTAACACCCTGGGCAAAAGTGAGAAGTTGCTAAAAATAACCGATTTTATTGTTTCAGATGATATTACATAAATAGAATTTATTATTAAGAAAATATAAGAACTTATTATAAGAACTTATTCTTAAGAATTAAGAAAATATGAGAACCAAACTAAACTTTCTAAAAAAATGACTTAATTGAAGAATTATTTAATACTAGCGGCCCGCTCGCGGCTTCGCCGCGTGAACTACATAACTGCTTCGTTATATTGCAACCCTCGGGAGTGCGTTTTTGAAAAATAAAGTAGCCTATGTTTAAGCTTAGATTATCAACCATATTTATGCCAAAATTCATTATAATCGGTCAAGCGGTTTAGATTTTTCATATAAACTTTCATCCCCTATTTCAACCCTTTAGCGGTTGATTTTTGAAAAAATAAGTAGCCTATGTTAGACCCAGTAACTTTTACTACTTTCATTCTAAATTTCATCCAAATCGGACCGGTAGATTAGCCGTGAAAGCATGACAGACAAACACACAGACTTTCGCATTTATAATATAAGTATGGATAAATACTAAAATTTTATAATCATTAAAACAAATAAAATCTATACAAATAAATAATTCCAGTTACTATCTCATAACTTGGAACGTTTGTTCACATCAAAAGCTTTATATCTCGAGCGATGTCCACTGATTGAGCTTAATAAATGGATATGGGAGATCAAAATATGGATTGATAGTCCGAGCTTATGAAGTTATGTCTGTTACCTTGTGAATAGTTGGGAAGCTCTTATATGAGGATTGCTTTGCGTTTAATTTCACCTTTTGTCTTTGATTCTTTGTGTGTAACTACTGGGTTATCGATGCTTTCGTTTCTGCTTACATATATGTTATTGTTTCTAGTAGTAACTAGTGGTTCTGTAAGTATGATGAATATGGATGTATCGTTAAGTTTTTAGTGCATAGTATATAGTCAAGATTGTTATTTATAAAAAAAGAAACGTAGCTTAGATATTTCTTAGTTTTTGAGGCATTAACTTTATTGAATCGGTGAGAAATATTAATTATTTTACTTGTTTGTTATTTGGAATAAAATTATATGATTTAATGGATTTCAATTTTAGTTGTCTTTGGGTCCAGAAGAAGAAGAAGACCCAAGAGATAAGATATGCAAACAGATGGACAGATGCTATCAGAAAAGAAATGAACGTACACCGCGTTTCCGGTCGCGATGCGTCATATCGAACGAACTGCAAGGAAACAAAGAACTACTAATGTACGGACAGAGAGAGAGAGAGAGATAGAGAGAAAGAGAGACAGAGAGAATATATCCTTGTTTCTTTGTCTTTTTTTAGCTTCATTTTGTATCCCGCACCCAGCAATGTAGGCAGAGGAAACCTAGTGTAAAGAACCCACAACCAGTCGCTTTACACACTCACACTTTGTGCCTCTGCGCCACGACTGGCCCCAATATATACTGGTTATATTTTTTTACTGCTTAATATATAAATCATTGGGAGTTTTTTCAAAATAGTATTAAAATTTGAAAGTTCACATTGATTTCTAAATCTCCGTTATACATAAAATAGGCTTTTTTACCTTATGTGTATCACGCACGTAGCAGGATAGGCAGAGGGAATCTAGTGTTAGCACTCAGTTCCCCACTTTCCGCCGAATTCGGAGGGCATTGCGTGTTAAGTGGCGGAAAATAACGCCGCGCTTTACCTCTGATGCCAGAGCGAAGAAAATGGAAATAATAAATATTTCCACTTTTCTAGGAATCGAACCCACAACCAGTCGGTTTACAGGCACACTTTGTGCCTTTGCGCCACGACTGGCCTTAAAATAGGCTTTAACGTACATATACGCATAAAATATCAGATTAGATGACAATAAAGTTTATATTGCTGTACGAAATAAACAAACAATGGTAAGGATTACCTTTATTTTGGATTACGAATAAAACCTTCCCTCGCGTTGTGTCAATAAAAATAAATTATTGTATATCTTATTTATTTAAAAAAGAGGACAGATTATTGTTAAAACGTAAATATGATTAGTTGTGGGTTCGATTCCCGCTCGAGGAGTGGAAATATTTAATATTTCCATTTTCTTCGCTGTAGTGTAAAGGCAAAAGCGCGGTGTTAAGTTCCGCCATTTAACACGCAATGCCTCCAGAATTCAAGGGTTCGTTTCTCTCTCGGGGGAAAAATTTATTTATATTATTTACATTTCTTCGCTCTGCTCCACAACACGAAGTACGGTATAGACTTCCGCCGCTATAAAGTGGATAGTGGAATGTTCAGACACTAGCTTCTCTCTAACTATGCTAGTAATCGCAAAAATAAATTATTTTTTAAATCAGATACCTAGATTTGCACCACGAAGGAATAGGAATTATTATATACTAGTATTATATATTTAGTGACAAGATTTTCTACTCTCTTCGCTTTTTTGGTCCGTTATAACAGAATTTCGAATAACATTTCTTAACAAAATTAGTTATACTTGCATGGTCTTTTTAAATTTACAAAAGATAAAAGATATTTTTCAATTTTTCTAAGTTTGTGAATAACAATTTAAAAATATTAAAAGTACTTACAAAATAATCTACTGCGATCTATGTAACCGTAGGAACAAAAAATCAGACACGAGAAAGGAAACCGCATAGGAATTTTAATGGTGCATAGCGCTGGGAAAAAAAAAGGATGATACTTATAGCGTTAATAGGGAAGACATTTAGCTTGCGCTTATTTTATTGTAAGAATCAAAAGATAAGATATTCATAGATAAGATACCAAAAGATGAGATAAATTCATACTTTACTAATTACCAATCCATACTTATATTATAAATGCGAATGTCTGTCTGTTTGTCTGTCACGCGTTCACGGCTTTTTTTTTATGGAATAAAGGAGGCAAACGAGCTGAAGGCCCACCTGGTGTTAAGTAGTTACCTTCGCCCATAGACATCCACAACATTCAAGTTATGAATGCGTTGCCAGCCTTGGGAATGTAGGACAGAAGGAGGGAGGAAGGATGGGAATGGTGAGAATAGGGAGAGCTGGCTTACATGCCATCGAACCGGAACACATCATAAGATATTTGGCGGTTCGTCTTTGACATGATAGTGGTCGCGAGCCAGTTGGAGAACGAATATCCTACCACCAAACTACTGGGTTACCCGCCTTTTACGGGACGCTACCCAACGGCGGGGGGGAATTGTATTCTTAACCCGTCCCCCCACGGCTAATCTACCGGTCCTATTTGGATGACATTTAGAATGAAAGTAGTAACAATTAGTCAAACATATATTACTTATTTATTCAAATATCAACCTCTAAAGGATTGAAATAGGAGATAAAAGTGTATATAAAAAATCTACATCGCTTGACCGATTGTAATGAATTTTGGAATAAATATAGTTGATAAGCCAAACTTAAACATATGCTACTTTATTTTTTAAAAATATACCCCCGAGGGTTTGAAATATAACGAAACAACTATGAAGTTAACGCGGCGAAGCCGCCAGCGGGCCACTAGTATTTTATAAATGTGAAAATTTGTTATTATGTCTGTTTGTCTGTAACGTTTTCACGACTGATCTATTGGCCTGTAAATTTTCCGATTTCCATGAATTTTATCACTAAAGTAGTTGATGACGGAAAGTCAAACTTAAGTTATATATTTTTTTCAAAACAAAAGAGGCTGAACAAGGCATGAGAATTGTAGTTGCCACGAGCAGATTGCTAGTAATTTCTGATTCGGGCAGTAAGTGAAGAATAGAGTGTATCACACAGTCTTACTTAAAAATGCGGGAAAAATTGTGAAGCTGAGTATCAAAAGATTAACTTAAGTTTCTTATTCTTGTTTTAAACAAAATATCAAATTAAATCTAATTTCATAATCCAAAAGAAAAACTTCAAAGAAAAAAAAATACTTGTTTCAAAATATATCGCCTCAAAGCGTTTTCACCAAATGTACTGTGTATTTTCTTATTTTTTTACGATATCATAAATTTCTTGGCCTCCGGAAGTTTACTTTCCGATCGCGAAGGTTGTTTTGTACAGGAAAATGATTTTTCACTAACAAAAGAGAAGGAATTATAATAGATTCGCTAGAGAGAGTCAAGATTGTCTATTATTTTAAGATTATCGTATGATATTAAGTGTGTTATGTGATTATTTTTTTTTATTATCGACAGTATTTGCCAATATTTCGTAATATTACGTAAAAAATCAGTAATATTGTGTAATGTGACTGTAAACGACTGGTTGTGGGTTCGATTCCCACTCGCGGAGTGGAAATATTTAATATTTCCATTTCCTTCGCTCTGGTATCAGAGGTACAAGCGCGGCGTTAAGTTCCGCCACTTAACACGCAATGCCTCCAAATTCAACGGAAAGTGGGGAACGGAGTGTCTTAATACTATTTAGTGTAGTGTCTTAATACTAGTGACTTAATAATAGTTCCCTCTGCCTACCCTGCTGAGTGCAGGATATAGCGTGAAGCTAAAAAAACAGTAATAATAGGGGCCGAATACGAAACAATTTTATTTGTTGCTCAGTTGGTACACGAGCAAAATACCATTCATTCATATTAATAATTAAAATATTAGGTTAACAATTATAAGATACTGATTTTAATCTGTATGATAAAAACAAAGGCTTAAAGCAATGTGATTAGAATCATTTATCACTAAATTAAGTGTGTACTTTAAACTGAAAATTGTGTAAGATTAAAGATTACCTTTAAATATACAGACAAGCAGGATAAAATAATAACATTGATTATTTGTATGTTCCTAAGGTAGGTACTACCGTGTAAGCTTACATATGTGATTCTCGTACATTATAACATAAGGTATATTGGAAGTTAAGAAAGTCCACTGAAGTTACTTTGACTTAAAACAAAACTTTTCTATACTTTTGATAATTAATAATTTATTTTTTTATAATTTTAATACTAAATTACAATTGAGGCAATCGTGGCGCAGTGGAACAGTGTTTGGCTGTAAAGGCAATCGGTTGTTGGTTCGATTACCTGTCGGGAAATTGATTATATTTAAATAATTTTCGCTTTGCTCTTGTTCCTGAGATACAGTGCAGTGTTGAATTCTGCCATTCAACAGAAATTGTGTCAATTTCAGGAAGAAAGTTAGTAACGAATAGGAGTGTCTTCACACTAGATTCTCTCTCTAGACCTAAAAATTGATAATTAAATAGCAACCATTTGAACCGAAACTCTTAAACAAAAAAACCCTTGCCAAATAATTCCTGACCTTTTTAAAGCACAATGTATGAAAGCCATCTGTTAAAATAATCTTTAATCCTGAATATTAATCGCAGGGACGATGTCACCGTCATCGATCTAAACGCAATGAGATACGACCTCCCAAAGTTATTAACGTCGGGTTAGCGATTATCACTGCGGTGTAAACTTTATCTTCTACGGTAGAATGTTTTATGGAATAGAAATTTAAGGGTTGAGTCCTTTTTTTTAATTTAGGCAGAAATTTACTAAGTACTTAGTTTTTCCCGTAACTCCGCTTGCTTGGACTTTATGGTCTTTCTTTTTAGCTTCACGCTGTATCCCGCACACAGCAAGTTAGGCAGAGGGAACCTAGTGTTAAGACACTCCGTTCCCCACTTTCCGCCGAATTCGGAGGCATTGCGTGTTAAGTGGCGGAACTTAACGCCGCGCTTTACCTCGACACCAGAGCGAAGAAAATGGAAATATTAAATATTTCCACTCCTCGAGTGGGAATCGAACCCACATCCAGTCGTTTACAGTCACACGCTTGTGCCACTGCGCCACGACTGGCCACAACGACTTTATGGTTGATTGTAAAATGTAAAATATCGTATATCCTCGTTTCCCTTAAAGCAGAGTAGCCAGAGAGAACTTAACGTCAAGACAATTCAATCTCCGCTTTCTGTAATGTTATTTGGCGGAACTCAACGCCGCGCAATAGTTTAAAAAAAAATCTAGAAATCTTCACTTAGTACTCTTTTACTCTTCCGAAGGAATGTACATGAAAACCATATCGATTTCAGGCATCTGTCTATACCCAATGGTTTCGTCTCCGTTACACTGTCAGTTAACCTGAAAGTTCTCACTGCATTACCGATATCGTCATTTCGTCACTTTATATTTGTGGCCAGTCGTGGCCCAGTGGCACAAGAGTGTGACTGTAAACGACTGGTTGTGGGTTCGATTCCCACTCGAGGAGTGGAAATTATATTTCCATTTTCTTCGCTCTGGTGTCGAGGTAAAGCGCGGCGTTAAGTTCCGCCACTTAACACGCAAGCCTCCGAATTCGGCGGAAAGTGGGGAACGGAGTGTCTTAACACTAGGTTCCCTCTGCCTACCCTGCTGTGTGCGGGATACAGCGTGAAGCTAAATAGCAATAAATATTATCGTCGTATATCGTCGTATGTCAAATATATTCAAAATTATGTTATATTATGTCTTATTGATACAGTATATCTCTAAAGAATTAATATGAAAAATTAGCTTTCTGCACTACTTCTACATAATTATGCTAAGTTTCATACTTCTCTATATGCTTAATTTTCGCAATAGGTCTACTTTTTTTTAGCTTCACTCTGTATCCCGCACATAGCAGGGTAGGCAGAGGGAACCTAGTGTTAAGACATTCCATTCCCCACTTTCCGTCGAATTCGGAGGCATTGCGTTCGTGTTCAGTGCTGGAACTTAAAACCGCGCTTTACCTCGACACCAGAGCGAGGAAAATGGAAATATTCTACTACTCAAGTGAGAATCGAACCCACAACCACTCGTTTTACAGGCACACTTTGTGCAACTGCGCCACGAGTAGTCCCTCGTCTACTTTTTTCACATATTAATATATGGTCTTAGCGTTACACTTTTTTCTATTCAGCCAGCCAGTGAGAAACTAGTGTCAAGGCACTCCTTTTTTCACTTTCCGCTCAATCCGAGACATAAATTAATTAATATAATTACATATTATTTAATATTATATTAATAACAATTAACCATAAAAAAAAGTTGAAGTCAGTCTACTCTAACCCTCCATATGTTCGCTAAGTTGTGTTAAGTTATGTGATTTATGAATTTGACCAAAATCTGGATTTGAACCTGCGAAAAACCATATATTAAATTGTGCACAAATACAAAAAACAATCCAGTCGTTTTTCCGTTTCGTTATGTTCTGTACAGAAATTGAAACAATACTCGGCTGAATTGCAAGAAGCTGTTATCTCGTTTTATTGCTTCGCTGCATAGTTTTGAGCGCTACCAGAAAACTCTTAACAAATTATATTCTTGGATATATTTGGTTACCAAATGTATGTATAAACTATTATACGAAATTTAATTTCATTCTTTACTAGTATTAATATATTGTGTCTTAATTAAACGAAAAAAAAGTTCATTTAAAAAAAAGAAGTCTCGCTGAGTTTCTTGCGCCGGTTCTTCTCAGGTCTGAGGCATTAACTTTAGTGAATCGGTGATAAACAATTCGAAGTTCAAAAAATAAAGCATGTAACTTTTTATTTTAAATAAAAATATTTGACTTTGACTTTAAATATTATATTCCCATATAGCAGAGTAGTCAAAAAGAATCTTTTAGTATTCCTGTTATAAAAAAATATCATAAATATCATTATTTTCATAGGACCATGTCAAAATATATGAGTGTATATGAGGGTAGTAGTAAGTTCGTTTCTTGCTCAAGGAAATATTTGTATATTTGAAAATATTTTTATTTATAGCTCTTGATAGAAAAATGCACCTTAATACAGCTATAGCCTCAAATAAACAATAAAACTAAATTATTTTAAAAGTTTCTTTTTTTATCTTCACTCTTTATCCCGCATATCACTCATACCTGAGCAAATAAATTATTATGGCCAGTCGTTGCCCAGTGGCACAAGCGTGTGACTGTAAAGGACTGGTTGTGGGTTCGATTCCCACTGGAGGAATGGAAATATTTAATATTTCTATTTTCTTCACTCTCCGAATTCAGTGGAAAGTGGGGAACGGGGTATCTTAATACTACGTTCCCTCTGCCTATCCTGCTGCGTGCGGGATACAGCGTGAAGCTGAAAAACAATTTATTACCATTCTTTCGAATGAAAATCGAACCTACAACCACCCACGATTACAGTCAGACGTTGTCCCACTACGCCACGATGGCCTGAAAGTAGGTTAGTTGTAAATATTAAGTTATGCTCCAATTTCTTGGTCATATGCCATTTCAACTGGAGTTCTAGTGAAACTATTGTTTCATTTTGTAAAGATACGAGTGAAGTTTGTACAATAATAGTATAAATGTTTCATATTGTATATTGATTCATATATAATGTTATTTGTAAATATTGATTAATCATTATTTGCTTGCTTTATTTTGAAATGGTTACATTCTAGTTTTATTCTAGTTTTGTGGTTTTCGAGGACATCGTGGTGTCGTACGTCGTCTAACTGTAAGCGCAGCTGGCTGTGGGTTCGATTCTCAGTCGGGGGAATGAATATATTTAGTAGTTATTTTTATTCGTTTGCTCTGATACCCTAAGGTTGAGTTCCGCCATTAAGAGGTGCAACGTCTCGTATTAAAGCGGAAAGCAGAGTGTTTTGAAACTTTGACTGGCAATGATTATTAAAAATAGTATAAATATAGGATTTTTTTAATGTATTATATGTCTTTTAATGTCTTTTAATTATACTTTTGAAAATATGTACATACAATTTGATTCTAATCTGTAGAATAGTTTACACCGTAGTAATAAAAATCTAAATATTTCCTGCCTGAAATCGAGATATAGCCTGCTAAATGGCGAAACTAAGCGCAGTCGTTTGTCTTAAGTACCAGAGTGGAGAATTTTTTTTTTAGCTTCACGCTGTTACCCGCACACAGCGTAGTAGGCAGAAGAAACCTAGTATCTAGACACTCTGTTCCCCACTTTCCGCCGAATTTGGAGGCATTGCGTGTTAAGTGCCGGAACTCAACGCCGCGCTTTACCTCTGATACCAGAGCGAAGGAAAAGGAAATATTAAATGTTTCCACTCCTTGAGTGAGAATCGAACCTACAACCAGTCACACGTTCATGCCACTGCGCCACGACTGGCCCCAAAAAAGCTGAGGAATTAAAAAAAATAAAATAAATATGACCACTTCAACATCGAACCCACAACCAAACGCTTTTACAGTTTACCTCAAACTCACTTTAGCATTTGTAATATTAAGAAATGTACAGCGACAGCCATAAACTTACCCAACAATGCTTATTGTGATAGTTAATCCAGATCTTTTTAAAAGATACCAACGATTTTAGCATAAAGTGTTTGATAAAGAGGATTTAAAGCTTAGCCTACTAGTGGTCGAGTAAGAATAGCGGTTATATATCTTTCAAATGATCTTGGAAACACTTTACTTAGTATGAAACACTGAAGTTTTGATATATTTAAGACCTAAATTATATTTTTAAGATAATAATATATAAAGATACTTCCTGTTTTACACACGGCTTCATCTGCGTGGGTAAAATGAATGACTTCTATACAATATCGCAACCCCTATGTCATCTTTTTAGGGGTAGGATGTATGTATTATGAAGGTAGGTAGTAATTTTAATCAATAATATAAATTTAAAAAAAATATGCTTGCAAATTTAAAGCTGACGGAATTTGATACTAACTTTCAATGCCTATTTAACCGCCTTAGGTGTTGAATTTTCAAAAATAGTAACCTAGTGAGCGCCTACTTCATAAAAATTGCTCACTACTTAAAAATCGTGCGTCTAAGTTCAGAAGTTCCGTCTCGGCGATAATGAATCGAAAGTCAGTCACTGAGTCCGGAGGGGCATTTTGATATGGAAGATTAAAATTTGGATATAAATATTTATGTCTTTGTTCCGGGTTGCTTTAGCCCTGTAGCGCAAGTACCGGTATATTTTTGCAGCGATATACTCTTCTCTAAAGTTCAAAATATCGCTGTCTAGTAAAATAATAGTGTCAACAGTATTAACTAACAATAAATAAATAATAATAACACATTTAAAGAATTTTCCTAAGTGTGGAATAACAAATTAAATAAATTTTTTTTTTTTTTATGGAATAAAGGAGGCAAACGAGCTGAAGGTCCACCTGGTGTTAAGTGGTTACCTTCGCCCATAGACATCCACAACATTAAAGTTATGGATGCGTTGCCAGCCTTGGGAATGTAGGACAGAAGGAGGGAGGAAGGATGGGAATGGTGGGAATAGGGAGAGCTGGCTTACATGCCATCGAACCGGAACACATCATAAGATATTTGGCGGTTTGTCTTTGACATGATAGTGGTCGCGAGCCAGTCGGAGAACGAATCTCCTACCACCAAACTACTGGGTTACCCGCCTTTTACGGGACGCTACCCAGCGGCGGGGGGGAATTGTATTCTTAACCCGTCCACCCACGGGAAAAAAAATTAATAATAAAAAGTAATAATAATTTAACTCTTACTAAGTCCTCAATTGGCTACTCCTCAATGATTTCTTAATGAAAAGGAATTGTTATAAGTATATTGTTGATGAAAAAATGTTATAAGCACTTGACTTGTTTTCATAGTAAAGAAGAAAATTGTGTACCATCTGTGGTTGAATAAAATTTTAGTTTTTAAGCTAGTTATATACCTATTTTATTCAGAAGCTATGCTATATGCTGTTCAGAAGGCGCCGGTTCCAATCCCGCTCCGTTCAATTTTTTTATTTTTATTTCTATTTATTTAGATTCACGCTGTTTCCCGCACACAGTAGGGTAGGCAGAGGGAACCTAGTATTAAGATACTCCGTTACCCATTTTTGTTCCCCAAATTTTTATGTTTTCTTTAAATGCCTTTTTCAATTTTCCTAAGTGTGGAATAACAAAAACTCAAAAATGTTTAAAATCAGTTATATACAGTTAAAGGACATTCTATGTGAGATGGCTTTATGCATAGGCTTTTTTCGTTGTGTAGTAAGATTGAATAGGCCTAAAGTTCTAATACCAACACGTTCTATTACCAGATTTTTTTATTAAATTTAAAACAACAAGCGACATTCAACACTGCGGTTCAACACAACTTTCATATCCTCCATCATACATTTGTGATGCTAATTCCCCATAACCCTACCAAATTACTTCCCACCCCACTTAATTAAACAACACACATTAAATTAATCCTAACAAAAATACATTAAACAAAAGCTCTATCGCAGGCCAATTTTTATGGTGAATGAAAGAAAAACCGAGCCGGCAAATGGGACGCGACGCCCGCGGATATTTGCTGCGTTGCTTGCCATTGTTTTAACTTTGAATGGCCGCTCTTTTTCTATGGAGAAAAAATCTCTACGACTACAAAGAGTTGTAACTGTTGTGTAGATATAGCTACGTCTGTATGTACGTGGAGTATGAAGTATATCGATAGTTCATAGTTTTTTCATTTCTGATCATTTTTGATTTCTTGTTTTTTTTTTGCTTGTGTGATTTGTTCCTTTTTTTTTAAAGTAATATTGGAGTAGGATGTTAATTGAGATTGTTTTAAGAAAAAATATATAGTTTTTATGTTGATTTTAATTAAGTTATATATGTATACTGTTTTTGGTTCAAAAAAAAATGGAAAACCTAGTAAGACTTTTGTGTCAAGCAAATAAACATGCTATTTATTGCATTCATAAATGGCAAAGAAGCTGGACTTGTCATATTTCACTGCCAAAAAATAATTATCAGCAAGTTACAATAACAACATCTACGTACCTATTATATACATACATATGTCATATACAAACTTTAAGTACTCTGAGCGGAAATTGAACCCAGGTCTACCACGAAATAGACACTAGATACTCCCTTATTTTAACTGATTCTTCTAACTAATAACAGTAAATGTATTGTATTTAGAAGAGCAGGTGTTAATGTACTGTGGAGGATATCTAAGCTAACAATAAGAGTATCTGCTAAGGGTTATAGTGACTATCGTAGTTTGCTTCTTTCCTTATAATTTCTATAAATAAAATTACTTTCAGTAAACGTAATAATTACTATATTATAAAATAATTACTATAGTTTTATATAAAGATTTATTTATTTTGATTATGTCTATACTATGAGCCAGTATTGGCGCAGTGGTACATACGTGTGACTGTAAACGACTGGTTGTGGGTTCGATTCCCACTCGAGCAGTGGAAATTATATTTCCATTTTCTTTGCTCTGGTGTCGAGGTAAAGCGCGGCGTTAAGTTCCGCCACTTAACACGCAAGCCTCCGAATTCGGCGGAAAGTGGGGAACGGAGTGTCTTAACACTAGGTTCCTTCTGCCTACGCTAAAGCCTCTTTGTCTGTTTGTGATGCTTTCATGACTAATCTACTAGCCAGATTGGCATTGAATTTAGAATAAAAATAGTTAAAAATCCAGGGAGAAACGTAAATTACTTTTAACTTTTTTCAAAAATCCATCTGAGATAGGATATGAAAGTTTGTAAGAAAATTGTTTTCGATATAATTTCTCACCTAATACCGATATAATTTCTCAACTTCATGATGCAAGGTTAAACATAGGTTAGTTATTTATTCAATAATCAACTCTTAAGGGACTGCAATAGGGGATACAAATGTGTGCGAAATATAAACCGCTTAAAATAAGCGAGAACGCAGTTTGTCGAAAATACTTAGTAGTTGTATAGTTTACGGGGGGCGAAGCCGCGATCTAGTCGGTGGTATATTATATACCAATAGCACTAAAATTACGTTAGTCAATTCTAATATGACTTTGTTTATATAAAAACTATATTAATAATTGAGGCCAGCCGTGGCATAGTGGCACAAAGTGTGACTATTAACGCGACTATTTGTGGAGACGATTCGTATTCGAGCAGTGAAAATATTTAATATTTCTATTTCTTCGCTCTAGTTTCAGTATATTGGCAGCAATGCCTCTAGAATTCTACGGAAAATGGAGAACGGAGTGTCTTAACACTAGGTTCTCTTGCCTATTGCTGTGTGCGGGATATATCGCTATAGCGATAAGCTAAAAAATACAAATGTATTTACAAAGTTATATTCAATGGCAGTACTAAATTCTAATCACTAGCATATAGAGCAGCCTAGGATGCTATTGGAAGGAATCTCTTCAAAATACATACCATTTCAAGCAAGACTGCGTCCTACATCCGGGGCTTGAACCAACAGTTAAGCGATAGCCTCTAGAGACTATAGTCGAGGCTTTCCGGTATTAAATCGTTAATATAGATATCAGAATATTGGGAGTAACAAATTGATAGTCTTTTAACTTTTGCGTAATATGCCTTATGTTTAATAGGAATGCAATTATAGTACTGAATTAAAAGTTATCCTGACACAGTGGATAGTAGAACGCATGGCTCAGTGATGAGAGCGCCTCGACGGTATCAGGAGACGCGGGTTCGAATCTCGCTGCATTCAAATTTTTATACGTTTTCTTTAAATGTCTTTTTCAATTTTCCTAAGTGTGGAATAACACTTTAAAAATGTTAAAAAGTATTTAATAAATAGCATTCTCTCTTGCCAAATGATTGTTCGTAGAATAATTTTTGGGTAGCAGAAATTTGTAAAAATCTCTCTACAGAGATGCTAACAACAAAAATAAGTTGTAATAAAGCGTATAAGAATTTCGACACAGTGAATAGTAGAACGCATGGCTCAGTGGTGAGATCGTCTAGACGGTATCAGGAGGCGCGGGTTCGAATCCCGCTGCGTTCAAATTTTTATACGTTTTCTTTAAATGTCTTTTTAAAACTCATACATTATTAAAATTTTTGCGTTTATTACATTCATTCAATCATTCTTTATATTCTTACATTCGTTATATTCATTACATTCTTTATATTCTTACATTCGTTATATTCATTACATTATTTATATTTAGTATCTCAATAAAAAAACACTATTATTTATATAAAATAACACGGAAAATGACCACTACAGTTTTTCCTTGTATCTTTTTTGATTGATCGAACCTCTATTCTATAGAAGGTTTATGGCGTCGAAGGCATTTTTAATAATGCCAGTGACTAAGCTTCGCGATATTTTTGTTCTTATGATTGATAGCGCTAATTCTGAAATGTTTCTTTGTAAATTATTCTGATTGTGAGTGACAAGATCGACTGTAATTTGTTTTTGTGAATGCCAAATTATTAGATTGAATTATTTTTTTCGGCTTTACGCCTTTTTCCGCAAAGCAATGTAGGCAGGTTTTTTTCTTTTTTTAACTTCACGCTGTATCCCGCACATAGCAGGGTAGGCAGAGGGAACCTAGTGTTAAGACACTCCGTTCCTCACTTCGTGCTGAATTCGGAGACGAAACGAAACTTAACACCGCACCACGACACCAGAGCAAAGGAAATGGAAATATTAAATATTTTCACTCCTCTAGTGGGAATCGAACCCACAACCAGTTGCTTTACAGTCACACTTTGTGCCTCTGCGCTACGACTGCCCAGAGAGGAAAAGAATATTTAGCGTGAAGATATTTCGTTTCGTTTCGTTTGTATGAAGTGCAATTAACACTAGGTTCCCTCTGCCTACCCTGCTGTGTGCGGGATACAGCGTGAAGCTATTTATTGAAGCAATTAAACGCCTTGGGTCTTGCTACAGTAACAAAATTAAAATAGTTCATTGTTGAAATATATACTTCCTCAAGAATGTGGGGTTATATACATTATGGATTTCACTTTTCCTAATAGAGTTGTAAATGTATCATTAACATACACAATAAGTGTAGCAGTTACATATAATAGAAATATTAAAAAAAAAATGCAAAATTTGAAATTGTATTCCTTCGAAATATCCAAGAAATATTGTTTCAAATCAGCACAGTAATAACTGAACCAATATATAACTAACAAAGAATAAATATTTTTTATATTAAAAAATATTTAAACAAAATTCGCTTTTAAACTTTAATATGATTATTTAGGTTATTTAAATTTATGTCCATACATACATACCTACAAACACATACATACACATACATATATCCAAATACCATTATCTGTACAAAACTGAACATCCAAAGGACTAGGTCAAGTATGTCAAGAATGTTCTTAATCAACGCTAGTAGTTCGACCGCATCCCGGAGTAAATAATTAACTACTACAGTTGAGAGATTTACAGCATCTGCAGCCGACGAAAGAGAATGTTGCTTAAGTATAAGTATGCTTATATACTTTTAAACATTTTTTAAAGTGTTATTCCACATTTAGGAAAATTGAAAAAGACATTTAGAAAACGTATAAAAATTTGAACGCACCGGGATTCGAACCCGCGCCTCTTGAATACCGTTCAGGCGCTCTCACCATATACGTTTTCTAAATGTCTTTTTCATGCTAATATACTATTATCAACTTGGAGCTTATAAAGGAAAAGTAGGAAGAACCTAGTGGCAAGACACTCCGTTCTCCATTTCCTGCCCGGTTTTGAGATATTACGTGTTTAGTGGCGGAAGTCAATGTCAAATGGTCTTGGCAGACCGAGGAATTGAACATAATTTAATTATATTTACATTTCTCTGAATGGCAATCGAACCTACTGTAAATATGTTTATAGTGAAGATATTATAAAAAAATAATATATATAAAAATATATTCAAAAAGGTGTTGATTCTTTTTTAGTAGATTCTCTAGGATTATGTTATATCTCTTGATATCTCTTTTTTTACAAAGTGACTTTTGTCATATGTACTAAAATACTGTCGTACACTTTCCATCCACTTTAGTCGAATTTTTAATGGATCAATTAACTCACATCTAACGAAAGTATATAGATACTAGCGGCCCGCTCGCGGCTTCGCCGCGTAAACTACATCGCTGTTGCGGTATATCGCAACCCTAGGGGGTGGATTTTTGAAAAATAAAGTAGCCCTTGGATTATTAATTATATTTATGTCAAATTTCATTGCAATCGGTCAAGCGGTGTAGATTTTTCATATAAACTTTCATCCCTTTAGAGGTAGATTTTTTTTTAAAAAAGTGGCCTATATTAGACCCAGTTATTGTTACTACTTTCATTATAAATTTCATCCAAATCGGACAAGTAGATTAGCCGTGAAAGCATGACAGACAAACACACAGACATTCCCATTTATATATATATAAATATATAAACTTGTGCAATAAACGAACGCACAACCATCATGATTGTACATAGTTTTGAATACATCATAAAGTAATAATTAAGCTAAAAATTAATAAGACCGTCGTGGCGCAGTGTGACACCATCTCACTGTACATACAATAGTTGCGAATTCGATTCCTTGTCGGGGGAATTATTTATATTTCTCTAGTCTGTTTACGAGATAAAGTGTGGCTTTAAGTTCCGCATTTCAGCACAAAATATCGGTCTGAGCTCACACGATATAAGAAAGTTGAAAACGGAATGTCGGAATATCTTGACACTAGACACTACTTCTCTCCGTCGACCCTAGCATCTCGACTCGACGCATAGCTATGCGTAAAGCTACAAAAAACAAAAGAAAAAGCTAAGTTATAAAACAACTTAACACAAAGATAAATTCATATAATTTCTAAGAAACTGTATTACAAGATGACATTCACGCTGAATAATAAAGATATCAACCTAGTTCGGATGATTAGCATTGTCTTAGAGAGTGGGCCGTATACTTGACGGGTGTATTTCCTATTGTTCTGTCGAGATCTGACCTTATTTTTATTTATTTGCTTTTGTATCAAGTGGCTCATTTATAACTACGACTAGACTAGTTTTAGCCCGTTACTTCGTTTGTATCCATACTTATATTATAAATGCGGAGGTCTGTCTGTTTGTCTGTCACGCTTTCACGGCTAATCTATATCGTAAGTAAGGGTCGAAATCAAGGATGAAAATTAATATGAAAAATCAAAACCGCTTGACCAATTGTAATGGATTTTGGCTTAAATATAGTTAATAAACTAAAGTTAAATATAGGCTACTTTATTTTTCAAAAATCTACCCTCTAGGCTTGCAATATAACGAAACAGTTATGCTGTTCACGCGGTGAAGTTGCAAGCGGACCGCTAGTGAATTATAAAAAGTAATATTTTTTTTGAAGTAAAATTGTTTTAGTCAGATTAATAAAGAATAATTTTGGTATCCGCATATACATTTTTAAAAAACCTAAAAGCATAGAACATCTCATGCGCTAATACGCGTTAAAACGCGAAATCAAGAAATCATTTTGCTTAAAATGTATTTTTGTCATTGTGAATTTCAAATAATCCTTTCTTAGTCCTCACCCAAGGAATATATATGCCAAATTTCAGGATTCTGCGCCAAATAGTTTTTATTGTAGATTGTCTGGTAGTGAAACTTGTTCAGTAACGGAAGAGTTTTTTTATAGCTTTGCTTTATAATGCTTGCCTCAAAAGGAAGTGACCCAATTGAAAGATTTTATAACTTCTAAGCTGACCTTAAACAACTTATTTTGTAGGACTTGATGATAACAAATTCCCACAAATTACATGTTTTTAAAATAAACATCGCTTCTGAAGGAAACGATGGCAGTTAAAACGTTACTTGAATAGTTATTCCTAAAATATAAATCTCAAAAGCCGCCATTTTAAAAATTAATAAAGTAAGTTTTGAAAAACAATATTTGAAGGGTTAATTAAAGTCCGTATGAAAGATCTAGTGTACTTCAAACGAGCGAAGCTGGGGACAAATCGTTAGTTTCTTAATATATATTTTTTAACAGCAATCTATTAAGCAATCTATTAATATTAAAATTATATCGTAGCTATAACTTTAGTAATACAAATTTAAAAATTAACATTCAAAACAACAAGATGTCCGACAGTCCTGAGAATTAAACCCTACATCATCAACAATAGAGGCAGGCTCATAACTTTCACGTACAAATGTCACAAACACTTGTTCTCGCAAAGTAGACTTAACTGAAATTTCAGTCCTCTCAGAAACTTGTTGGCTTCACTATGTGGCTTATGGAAAATATTATTAATAGTGTTTCTATAAAATTGTTATTTTATTGTCTTCGACCAAGAGGTCGGAATTTTATCGGGTTTGAACCAAAAACCAGTAACATTCTTATGTTACTGGTTTTTGGTTCAAACCCGATTTATAAAAATTATATCATTTATAAATTATTGTCCATAGAGTGATCTCTATGGAACGATGTCTCTTAACACTAGATTTCTTCTACTTACAGTAAGCGTGAAGCTAATAAAAAAATTTATTGTATCGGAAAGACTAAACGCGTCGTTGAGTTACGCCACTAAGCACAAAATATCATGAATTTGAGCAAACAATTACAGAATTCATTTCTAGAGATTTTTTTTTTTTTTTTTTTTTTTTTTTTTATGGAATAAATGAGGCAAACGAGCTGAAGGCCCACCTGGTGTTAAGTGGTTACCTTCGCCCATAGACATCCACAACATTCAAGTTATGGATGCGTTGCCAGCCTTGGGAATGTAGGACAGAAGGAGAGAGGAAGGATGGGAATGGTGGGAATAGGGAGAGCTGGCTTACATGCCATCGAACCGGAACACATCATAAGATATTTGGCGGTTCGTCTTTGACATGATAGTGGTCGCGAGCCAGTCGGAGAACGAACCTCCTACCACCAAGCTACTGGGTTACCCGCCTTTTACGGGACGCTACCCAGCGGCGGGGGGGAATTGTATTCTTAACCCGTCCCCCCACGGGAAAAAACTATGGCCTCTCTACCCTACTGTATGTATAAAAAGTGTAAACCTGTCTCTTTTTATTTTCATGTATTCATAAATTTTGCAGGGTCGCTTCTTTTTCCATATTACAATATTTTGTTTACATAAACCAACAAACGTAGCTTCAAGCTGTATATCAAACACCTGCTGTGTTTAGGCTGCTGGTAGGCAGAGGGAACTTAGTGTTATGACACTCCGTTCCCCATTTACTGCCGAATTTTGAGGCATTGCGTGTTAAGTGGCGTAACTTAATGCCACGCTTTGCCTCGCTACCAGAGCGAAGAAAATGGAAACATTAAATATTTCCACTCCCCATTGGGAATCGAACCCACAACTAGTCGTTTACAGTCACACGTTTGTACCACTGCGCCACAACTGGCCCCAATTATTTTTACTTTGTTATAAATGCAAAGAATAGAGTGATTCATAACTATTTATTTCTAAAATATTCTTAACTCTTGAAAAAGAAAATAAGTTCATATTACATGTTTAACCCACACGTCCTATAATACCGCCTAATCACCTGCGCAACGTAACACGATGCGATGCATATAATCGCCTTACTGTAATACTATACCTTCCATTGTTTTAAAACTACTGTATACTATTAAATAAATTTTTAAATAAATTTTCAAATGTACAAGTTAATCATGGTTGGGGCCAGTCGTGGCGCAGTGGCACGAACGTGTGACTGTAAACGACTGGTTGTGGATTCGATTCCCACTCGAGGAGTGGAAATATTTAATATTTCCATTTCCTTCGCTCTGGTATCAGAGGCAAAGCGCGGCGCTAAATTCCGCCACTTAACATGCAATGCCTCCGAATTCGGCGGAAAATGGGGACACTCCGTTATCTTAACACTAGGTTCCCTTTGTCTTTCCTAATGTTTGATTTTTTATGGATTTTTTATTATATTATATTGTAATTAATTATAATTTAGATAGGTACTATTGTACTTCAGTGGGACTGCCAATCGGTATACTCGTTGTAAGTTGTAAGTTTCAAACTCATTTTAACAAATAATTGCGTTTCTATTCTATTACTTTTCTATTTATACTACGCCAAAGCACGGTGTTTAGTTCCGGAACTTAATACGCAATGTCTCAAAATTAAAACAAAATTTGGTATTAACATTTAGCTCCAATTTAAAAAAGCAAGCGAATACCATAAATTGGGAAAAATCGTACATAACAAAGTTTTCGGCCTATCTAATACTAACAATAAAAAATCATTATATTAATTTACAAAATATAATTAAAAACGAATAATTTATAACGTCATCTTTAAAATCTTAAAATAACGAAGTATACTTAACCTACCTCTCTTACCAAAAAAAATAAAAGACATCCAAGTGGATTATTCAAATAATTTAAAACTGTCAGTTTAAGCGCTTAATGATCCAATTTGCAACATTTAGCCGTGGAATATCCCTACAGGCTGTGGCCAGTAATAAAGCGTTATGTGATGAGCGGTAGAGGATTACATATAAGC
The DNA here is from genome assembly GCA_019049465.1 of Dryas iulia moderata. Classification (NCBI taxonomy): domain Eukaryota; kingdom Metazoa; phylum Arthropoda; class Insecta; order Lepidoptera; family Nymphalidae; genus Dryas; species Dryas iulia. The sequence continues at coordinate 3,337,164 of CM032430.1, read as the reverse complement.
ATCATCAATGTTTAAGCTAGCGGCGATTGAAACAGGCTGGTTTAATGCACTATATCTGTTGGTCGCTGTTGATATCGAATGCCAAGGGAATACCTTATTATTAAGTTTGGTAGTAGATTTGTATAAAAAATATGGAGTTTTTATTTTTTTTTTAAATGTTATATTCGCAAAAAAGTTTTTTTACTTTTAAACATTTTTAAAGTGTTATTCCACACTTAGGAAAATTGAAAAAGACATTTAAAGAAAACGTATAAAAATTTGAACGCAGCGGGATTCGAACCCGCGCCTCCTGAATACCGTTCAGGCGCTCTCACCACTGAGCCATGCGTTCTACTACACGCTGCGTCGAAGTATATACAGTTGGAACAGCGGTTAACTGTAAACGTGATTGGTTGTGGGTTTGATCTCAGAAGAAAATAAATGCATATTTTTATTTATGCCATATTGTTAAGTTACACCAATCAGCATTCACTGTCTCAATTTGCAGATTGCAGAAATTGGAGAACGGAATGTTTTGACTCTAGGATCTCTCTCCAGCCTATAAACATTTTCGGAATACATTTACACATGAAAACGAACAATATAGAAAAAAAAAACATCAATTAAATGATTAAGAATAATAATTTCACAATAACTTTGTCTTAAAATGGTCTAAAAAGCCTACATTATACAGGTATACTATACCTAAAGGGTTACATTCTATCACGTCGTAGCGGTTACGTATGGTGAGGAGGGTTTTTGCAGGGATAACAATTAGTAATACTATTGAAGGTTTACCCTTACTCGGTTGTAAGGTAGGAAATTATTGCATATTACTGTGAAAAGGCAGTGAATTCCACTTAGGTATATACTTAGTACATATCTTTATATTACCCACAGAATAAAAATTGATCTAATTCATATATTAGCAATATATTATTTATTTATTTGTGGAAAATCTTAGATTAAGTCTCTCTTCTTTTTTAGTTTTTAGTAAAATCAGACTAAACATAACAAAAGGTTAAAAAAACGAATAAGTTTTAAATAATTCAATGTGTTTATATTTTTCAGTATATAATATCAAGGTAATAAGAGACAAACAGACACAGAGAAATACAGATAAATTGTTAATATTATTTTCCGTATATATACATTTATATTACATTTTACAAAACGGTTATTGTAATAATTTTCATTAAATTGTATAGATTCTCTTATAAATCAGAAAAACGTATAAAAATATTATTTTTATATATTCAATCCAACATAGTTGTTTCTTAGTAAATAACTTGAAATATATAAATAGAATATACCTGTACAAAGCTTTTCTTACAGTATCCTCAGAAGGAACAACAAAAGCTCTAACAACTGAATCAAGAATTCCCAGTTTCAGTGTATGAATAGGTATACTATAAAGTACTTGGACGTATTATCTGTTACACAAAGGTTTTATATTGCCTTTTCGTATTTTATTTACAGTCGTATGTTGAAATTATACATTTTTTTTAGCTTCACGCTGTATCCCTTGCGGGGTAGTCAGAGAGAACGGAGCGTCCTCCCAGTATCATCGATACTGTGTTTTCGAAGGTCAACTGAGGTTTCCCCCTGCCTCGCTTACCACTCACCTTTGCTTCATAAATCTTTCTTACCATTCTTCCATCACTCATCCTCTCGACGTGCCCAAACCACCTGAGCACGCCCTTCTTCATTCTTACTATGTACATATATATTCTACATATATCATATACATCGATCATCATGACACATTGGTAAGATTCTAATTGTTAACGTGTTGTAGATTCGAATCCCATTCGATATTCATAATCAATTAGATTATATTTTTTTTTTTTTACCACACTCGTTCTTCTGGTAATACGTTGGGTAGCGTTAGGTTCCATTACTTAGCACGCTCTTTCCTTAGGTAAGTCAAAACGCAGCGTTGAGTTACGTCATTTGACACGCAATATTTCAAATTCGAGCGATACGCACAGAAAAAAATTACATTGATTTTATTAACAACAATTTTATAAATAACAAAAATAAAAACACAAACCATAATAAAAAAAATTAAAATAATCTACTAATTCCCAACCAACATTCCTTTCTTATAATATAATTTCTTATTCTTTTACAACAAAAACTCCGTACTTATATAGTAAAAGTGCAATCTTGCTCAAATTGCATTTTCCATAGCCCCGTTGCAAGGATTATCTCAAGTGCCGCCGGTGGCTACGTAGCAAAATTCATTTGTTTTTTCTTCTTACTAGAAAGCAGAAATACCAGCCTGTTTGTAGCTTACCGAGCCACGCTTTTTGAATTTTTACGTAAAAATGAATTTAATATGGGCTTAAATGGTGGAATTTTTTAAGTGAGCCTTATTACGGTCGTATTAGCATTTCAAACGGCCGTCCTCGTGTGTGGGAAGTTGCTTTGGTGCAAATAATGCATAATATTAATAATAATCGTGGTGAAATTTTCTTTTGGTTGTCGTTTTTTTTGGATTAGAGTGTTGAGTGTAAAGACATACGAGTACGTGTTGTTAGGGAGCGCCAATATTGTTCTTTTGTATGAAAAAAATATTAATTTTTTATTTACTAACTTAAGTTTGTATTGGCGATGCAGAGACTATTTCCTAGTGTAGGCAGTTCCAGTAGAAAAAAATGTAATGTCAAAACACTTACTTCTCTATTTTCCACCTAATTCTGAGATATTATACATTGGCGTGTTACGTGGTAGAACTCAACGCCGCGTTTTGTATCATTCCATGGTGAATAAATGTAATTAATTTAATATAAGCATTTAGACGACTGAAAATCGAACCCACAACCACTGCGTTTACCACCGTATACTATTACACAACCACATGACGGCTGATACAATAAATAATATAACTCAAACTACATAAAACTATGTCCCAACAGATATAACTGAACAAATTATAAAGATACTTTTAACATTTTAAAGTGTTATTCACACTCGTAGAAAATCAAAAAAGGCATTTTTAGAAAACGTATTAAAATTATAAAGATTTCCCCCCCTTTTTGTAGGAATTTCTCAAAATGCCATACTGGTTTCTCATTAGTACTAGTAGTTTTCGCTGTCATTCAGTCACTTAGTAATGCAAGAACTAAAATGAATATTGTATAAGCGTAATGGACAATAAAGCTAAACATATTTGATCTTTTATAACAATAATAATATTAATTTATTTGGTTTGGATATAATAGGTTTAATGTCTCTCATTCAATTAAAACGTAATATATATTTTTATATCGTATGCGTATCGTACATAAAAAGCTATAGTGACTTCAGTCTCCCAGTTTTTTGGGCACATAGAATAAGTATGGAGGAAAAAAAAAATATATAGCAAAAATAACGCAGATTCACAGAGAATCTAAGGTCAATAGAGAATAGAGTGTCCGTTCTCCACTAAAAACAATATTCAAAAAATCGAAATTCGAAACTCAACGCCGCGTTTTGTCTTCTTAGCGGAGCGGAGCAATGAAAAATATTTAAATATATTTATTTTCTGCAAAGAAAGTCAAACCCGTAACCAATCGCATTTACAGATGCCGTCCTCCTATGTCATGATAAAATAAATATAATAAATAAAAATAGCCTAATTACTATAATATACCAAAGACAACAAAGAGCCTTTGCAAAAAATCGTTTTTCTTTTTTTTTTAGCTTCACGCTGTATCCCTCACACAGCAGGGTAAGAGATGGAACCTATTGTAAAGGCACTCCGTTCCCCACTTTCCGCGGAAGCGTTGCGTGTTAAGGGGCGGAACTTAACGCCACGCTTTGCGTCGACATCAGAGTGAAGAAAATGGAAATAATAAATATTTCGAGTGGGGATCGAACCCACAACCAGTCGCTTTACAGTTACACTTTGTGCCTCTACCCCACGACTGTGGTCTAATTATATCATTTAAAAAAAATAGTCCCAAAACATACATAATAAAAAAAAATGTTTCAAACTTCTTTATTAAGATATACGAGTGTAAACCTACTCACTATACAGCCACAGTCTACTTGATTAGGCTAAGATAAGTGCAAAAACGTGTAATTTCCCATTTAATTTGTAAAAGCCAGTGGTTTTAAATGTTTATTTTGAAATGAGCTACGTTTTTAAAAATAAACTTCACTTATTACAGTACGTAGGTATATAAATAGAGTAATACTCTTAGTTACATTTTTGTGAAGAAACCGGTATGTATATAAGGAATGCTTTGAATAGTTTTTTTTTTCTTTTAGGCAGAAAGTGGAGTACGGAATGTTTCGTCACTAGGTTCTCACAATGTTATACGGGAAAAGTTATAAAAAACTAAATTATTAGCTTCACGCTTTATCCATTGCGGTGAAGTCAGAAAGAGCTAACCGCTACGGTCCGTGTATACTTCTTTCTTCTCGTCGTTGTCGTCATCAATCCTATAGTAAGCACGTTCTACCTTAATGACTTTTTTAGCTTTACATACCTCCAGTATATAACACAGTAGAAACGAAGAGCTAGTGTCAAGACACTTCATTCTCTGTTTTTCACACAATTTTGATATATTACTGTTAAGCGGCGGAAGTAAACGCTGCGATTTTTCTTATTAGAACGAGAAACTGTAAGTAATTTATTTATAATCATCACTGAGGTCATCATGGCTCAGTGGGGCGGCATCTGACTATGAACGCGGGAGGGATTGTGGGTTCGATTTCCACTCGGTGGAATGATTATCTTTAAGTTAGTTCATTCTTCCGTTCTCGTACCTAAGAAAAAAACACGACGTTGAGTTTTGTCACTCTTGCGTCAGGTGTTCCTTTACTGTCCCTGATATGCGACTAAAAACGTGAAGCTGCTTTATTATTCTTTTATATAGCAACTAGCGGCCCGCTCACGGCTTCGCCGCGTGAACTATGTCGTTATATTGCAACCCTCGGGGGCGCATTTTGAAAAAATTAAGTAGTCTATGTTTAAGCATAGATTATCAACTAAATATATGCCAAAATTCATTACAATCGGGCTAGCGGTTTAGATTTTTCATATAAACTTTCATCCCCTATTTCAACCCTTTAGAGGTTGATATTTGAAAAAATAAGTAGCCTATATTAGACCGAGTCACTTTTACTACTTTCATTCCAAATTTCATCCAAATCGGACCGGTAGATTAGCCGTGAAAGCGTGACAGACAAACACACAGACTTTCGCATTTATAATATAAGTATGGATACTCCCGACCCCCAATGCAGTATCTACTATAATCGTGTGTATTATGATACGACATATGTCGTGGTCATATCGTAGAAACGACGACTTCATGATATCGTTGACAATATCATGAAATGGTTGCAGTTCATGAAATGACCAACTGAATTTGACGATATCATTGATTCGTCAACGTTTAACGATTTCGTCATCGACGTTTGGTCATATCGTAAAATAAGGTGTCCCTATAATATATTTAATATAAATTTAGAATATGTCCGTAAAATGATCTCATTATACATAATGACGACGTTTTTAGACAAAAACACTTTTAATCTCCTGAGAATCGATTTATTATAAAAAGCTTAACCTAACCTAACCTAAAAAATATTTTACAGAATTAGATTTATTTTGTGTGAAGATACTTAAAATCAAATCAAACGATATGACCACGACATATATATTCCCACTGAGCCACGATACCTTTTTCCTTAATTATAATTAGAAAATGAAAAACAACCCAACGAAAATACATTTCAACACAGAAGGCGAAACTTTATACACATTCACTTACAATATGTTTACATTTCTATATTATTTTGTCTTGTATAATACGACCCCCATTAGTCAGATTAATTTGGAACCCTTACAACGTTACACGCTTTAAAGAATGGCTGCCTCATTTACCTCATTATATAAGAAAGATGTAGGCCGTTTTCAACATTGATAATAAATATAGCTATAATACTTGTTTTATATGTAATTAAATTATGTACAACAAATTATGTAAAAAATACAACAGATGTAGACATCTGTTCTATTTTTTTTATTATTAATAGATGGGGGCAAACGAGCAGAAGGAATTGACGGTAGATAAACTTCGCCGATGGACAGTATTAGAGGCGTTGTGGATGCCATGTCGCTTTTGAGGGTGAAGGAGGAAAAGGATAAGGTGTAGGAAGAGCTGTATAGGAAGAGCTGGCTTAAATGTCATCGAACTCGAACACATCATCAGATCATATTTGAAGCTTTGTTCTTGACAGGACAATCTAACTAAACTAGTCAAAAAACGAATCCCACCAAGTTACTACGACTAGCCACATTTTACCGGATGCTACCGAACAGCGGAGGAGAATTGTATTCTTAGCCCGTATCCCTACAGATGCTAATAATAAAAAAGTAGAAATAAAATATTCACGTTGCCATAGCTACATTTCATTACATTTTTTTAATATATTTTTTGAGACCATTCCGGTATAGTGAAATAACGTCTGACTGTTAACCAAAAAGAGAGATTTAGATTAGATTTTTCATATAAACTTTCATCCCCTATTTCAAGCCTTTAGAGGACGAGTTTTGAAAAAAAATGTAGCCTATGTTAGACCCAGTCACTTTTACTACTTTCATTCTAAATTTTATCCAAATCTCACCGGTAGATTAGCCGTGAAAGCGTGACAGACAAACACACAGACCGACATTCGTATTTATAATATAAGTATGGATGTTTGTTTAGTACTAAGAGCGATGTTCGATAATTGAGCGGCACTGATTCAGCCTTTATGGTTTCGGCCGGGAAGCGGAGAATGGAGTTTATTCGTGTTTTTTCATTAGATTCTTTTAGGTAGGTATAAAAATAAATGCCTACCTCGCTATGCGTGAAAAACTTAAAGCTGAATTATATTCTTTTTTCTTTATTGTATATTTAGCTATCATGACGTAGAAGGGCAAGTAAATTGAATATTAAATTTATATATTTGCACATTAATCACACATATCTCTAGAGATAGGTAAAAGAATTTAGTTCTAGAATACTTTTTAGGCATATCTCTAAAATGAACGGTACGTGGGGAATGGTAAACATGCGAAGGTACACAAAAGCAGCATTCTTTTAAGAGATATAGTAGTATTGCAATATTTTGTTACATTCCTTTCAAACTTTTTTCGCAAAACAAGGTCAGAGATTTTTTTCATGCTGTATTTCGCATACGGCAGGGTAGGCAGAGGGAACCTACTTTTATGACACTCCGTTCCCCATTTTCCGCCGAATTTTGGAGGCATTGAGAGTTAAGTGGCGGACTTTAACGCAGCGCTTTGCCTCGGCACCAGAGCCAAGAATGAAAATATTAAATATTTCCACTCCACGAGTGGAAATTGAACCCACAACCAGTCGTTTATAGTCACACGTTTGTTTCCGCTTTTCGCTTGTATTTGCGGCATTGTGTGTTGGGTGGCGGAACTAAACGCCGCTCTTTGTCTCGTTAACCAGAGCAGAGAAATGAAAATAAATAAATCATTATCAATGCACCGAGCGGGAATCGAATCCACAACCAATTGTGACTACAGTCTGATGCTCCCACTACGCCACAATAGCTCCAATATTGGTAGATAAATAATTAGATTGATATATGTTTACAAGTCTAGCTAACAAAAGCGTATTGATTTAGGTATAGATAACGTTCAAAGGTAAATATGTACTTCAATATTTTCCAAATATCTTGAACACCAAATGGATCATTTATTTAATGTTTCACGATAAATACAATATTGTTAATAGATTATAGACTTTTGGTTATAGGCATTAGAACGACTTCTAACTATAAACGCGATACTTATTAATGTCTAAACTATTTTTTTCTACTCTAGCAAGACAAAACGCGACATTAAGTTTCAACACTAAACACGTCTAGACTAGAATTTAGACGTAAAGTGGCGAAGAATATTTAGACACTACGTTCTCTCTATTTACCCTACCTTCAATAATCGTGAACCAACCTGAATTAGGACTTGAATAACGAGGTTATAATCAACACTAATGATGCATCAACAGCAATTGAATATCAATAGCATAATCGACCAAATCAAACATATCGCATGCTAAGGATATATGAGGACCATTAGTTATGGTGTTACCGCATTACCTCTAACGATCTGAATGGAAACACTTGTCAACAATTGTGTAAGCATTTAGTTTAGTTATATTTCTGATTGTCACTGTTATATTATTTAAAAATTTCTCTATTTTTTCTAACTCGATCCATTTTTACCTATAATAAGGTAGCTTCACGCTGTATCCCGCGCACAGCAGGGTAGGCAAAGGGAACCTAGTGTTAAGACACTCCGTTCCCCACTTTCCGCCGAATTCGGAAGCATTGCGTGTTAAGTGGCGGGACTTAACGCCGCGCTTTGCCTCTGATACCAGAGCGAAGGAAATAGAAATATTAAAAATTTCCATCATTCATCGAGTGGTAATCGAACCCATAACCAGTCGTTTACAGTCACACGCTTGTGCCACTGGGCTACGACTGGCCGCAATAATTATGCTAGCAATAATTATTATGCCTAGTATAATCTATATGCCTTATATATTTTAATTACTTACAACTTAATACCTTTTCTTGCATGGCATAGCGTATTCAGAGAGAGTCTAGTGTTAAGATAGTCCTTTTTCACTTTCCGATTCAAATAGAGACATTGCGTGTTGAGGGGCAAAAATATACCTCGCATTTAGTACTAAAATAAAGCTCTGCTACTTAAATAGCAAGGAGAAATAAAAATTCTTTAAATATAAGTCATTGCCCTAAATGGGAGTCGAATCTACAACCAATCGATTTATTATCAGTCGCTGTGTCATGATAGCCTCAAATGCATAAGATATAGATATATATATATATATATATATATATATATATATATATATATATATATATATATATATATATATATATATATGTATATATATTTATTAGCTTCATGCTGTATCCCGCACACAGCGGGGTAGGCAGAGGGAATCTAGCGTTAAGACACTCCGTTCTCCACTTTCCGCCGAATTCGGACGCTTTGCGTGTCAAGCGGCGGAACTTAACGCCGCGTTTCACCTCGACACCAGAGCGAAGAAAATGGAAATATTAAATATTTCCACTCCTCGAGTGGGAATCGAACTCACAACCAGTCGTTTACAGTCACACGCTTGTGCCACTGGGCCACGACTGGCCACAGATTTTTCTATACCTACAAGATATATATAGAAAAATATTAAATAATCTAAAGCTTACAGTCCACTAAGTTCTATTAAATGTAGTTTCTAACATAACTGACATTCTACAGCCATATTCGATCTTTAACGTGCGGTCATCAATTTATTTCCAAAGATTTATTCGAGAGGATTTTATTGTAGCCAAGTGATTCTGAACTCCTGGTTTATTGATAGTGATAAGGAGATTGAGTGCGAGGGTCACGTATCAGTGTAAAGTGTTCGAGTTGCCGCCAGATCGGCTTTGTTGATTATGCTATTTTATATTTAGTACTAAAATATGCAAAATATGGCACGTAAATATAATAATTTTATGCTATCCTTGGGTTTGGTAAGTGACTTGTTAAATATAGGAAAACGTATAAATATTTGGACGAAGCGGGATTTGAACCTGCGCCTTTTTAACGCTTAGGCCTCTGACCGCTGAGCCACACGTTCTTAACTACGTAGAAATTCTTATATGCTTGTTAAAATGTAGTTTCATTGCTAGCATGTCAAAAAGAGATTTTGTAAATTTCCGCAACACAACATGTTTTTACTTCTTTTTACACCTTTTCCTGCATAGAACGGTAGTCAGAAAAAGTGTAGTGTCAAGACACTCTATTCTTCACTTTCCGTCAAAGAAATGTAAATAATTTAAACACAATCTTTTCCTCGAGTGAGAATCAAACCTACTACCAAATGTATCTGCAATCGCGCAATAAATAATATAACATTTACAATAAAATTACTATAACAAAATAATAATATACAATAATAGCTTTACTATTAACAATCGAACAATCTAATTAATTGAGAGAAACAATTCTAAGATTACCAAATTGATTATTTTAAAGCAAAAAGTTGTATCAGCGGCGCACCGTACCGCACCACGAGAATCCTATCAAACGTTAATTAAAACTACTCCGCTGCGGTAAAAATGCACTCGGGAATGAAAACTTATTCGTTGAAATACTATTTTGAAATTAGCAAAATTTGTTTTGTTGGCTCATCCATGTTTCAAATTATTATTATTATTTTTTTTAATAGCTTCACGCTATATCCCGCACACAGCAGGCAGAGGGAACCTAGTGTTAAGACACTCCGTCCCCACTTTCCGCCGAATTCGGAGGCATTGTGTGTTAAGTGGCGGAACTTAACGCGGCGCTTTACCGAGGTAAAGCGCCGCGTTAAGTTAGACCAGAGCGAAGAAAATGGAAATATTAAATATTTCCACTCCTCGAGTGGGAATCGAACCCACAACCAGTGTCTTAACACTAGGTTCCCCCTGCCTACCCTGCTATATGCGGGATACAGTGTGAAGCTAAAAAGTGTATTTTTTAAATTTTTAAAGTGTTGTTCGTGGACATAATAAATTAGAAAAATGTTTCGAATGACGAATAAAAATTTGAAAGTAGCAGGATTCGAACGCGCGCCTTTTGGATACCATCGAAGTACTGCGAAGCTACTGCGACAGCTAAGTCATGTGTTCTATATCCGACTGCGTCGAAATTCTTATGCACGTATTAGAACTTATTTTTATTGCTATAAACTTCGTTTGCTTGTATTTAATGTCCCTTCCGATCAAAGTCCCTGATGGGTATTTTCGTTTAAATCTCTGAACAACTTTCGTAAAGGCGCAATTCTATTGTATTTTCAAAAACAATTGTAGATAAATATAGTTTAAATCCAGACTAAGCTTAAAAGCTATACAATAAAAAATATTTCATTTAAATCCATGCAGTCAGTCATCCACAAACCTTCTATTTTGCTGTTTTATTATACATTTTTTTTAGCTTCACGCTCTATCCCGTACACACCAGGTTAGGCAGAGGGAACCTAGTGTTAAGACACTCCGTTCTCCACTTTTCGTCGAATTCGAAGGCACTGCGTGTAGTAAGTGCGTAAGTGGCGGAACTTAACGCTGCGCTTTGCCTCGATATACTAGAGCGAAGAAAATGGAAATATCAAATATTTCCACTGCTCGTGTGGGAATCGAACCCACAACCAGTCGTTTATCGTCATACGCTTGTGCCACTGCGCCACGAGGCCCCAAAACAAAATATTATTTTATATAAATTTATTACTACTTTCTCTTCATTTAATCTATGAGGTAAGAAAGCCTCCCTTTAGCAGGGACATACGACTGTTGAAAAATTAAGTTGGGAATCGAATCCTGTTTAATATTTAGAATTCAGTCATATAAAAGGGCAAGATATTTACTTTATTTTTTTTAAAAAAATACTAGTAACAAAACCATGTTACTAATGGATGGTAGTATATTAGTAAAAAAAATATTCTGATTCTTTAATACAAACTGTGTTTGTCTTTCGTAATAAAACCTGAATAGAAAGAAGAAAACAGAGTGACTATTATCTACCTACAAATGAATACAAAAAGTTACACGTTAATCGCAGATACTCATTTTGTAAATTTTAGAAAATGATTGAAGGCCAGTCGTGGCGCAGTGGCACAAGCGTGTGACTGTAAACGACTGCTTGTGGGTTCGATTCCCACTCGAGGAGTGGAATTTTTTAATATTACCATTTTCCACGCTCTGGTGCCGAGGTAAAGCGCGGCGTTGAGTTCCGCCACTTAACACGCAATGCCTCCGAATTCGGCGGAAAATGGGGAACGGAGTGTCTTAACACTAGATTGCCTCTTCCTACCCTGCTGTGTGCGGGATACAGCGTGAAGCTAAAAAAAGAACATTTAAAAACCTTTCAAAATACATTGCACTATGCTAGAAACATTGACTCCAACAGTAATTCCAAGGCAAAATTACTAATAAACAATATTCTTAGGTGCAAGTATAAACTGACACGACGTGGGGACCGATTTTCATTATCGCAAAAAGTGTTTTGGGCACGTTCCGAGCATTTTCATACAATCGTCAACAGCCAACGCTCATTTTAGTAAGCATAAATAAACATAGTAATAAAATGTGTTATTTTGGTAAATAAGTAAGTAACTCTTAGCTTTCCTTGCTTTGTTATACTACTACTATACTTCTACTAGGTATATTCTATGACAAAGCGTTTTATAGTAAAGATTCCTTAGTATTTTTCCTTACTTGTATAAATAGTTGACATATCTAGTAATAATAAAAAAGAATAGTTTTCTGATAAAGAATAGTTTTCTGATATATTTTCAGTAATAAACAGAGAAAACCTAGTGCTAACACACTCCGTACCACATGTTCCACTGAAATCCGGATTCATTGCGTGTTAAGTGGCGGAACTTAACGCCACGCTTTGCCTCGACAAAACAAACAAACAAGTGAAGAAAATGGAAATAATAAATATTTTCACTCCTTAAGTGGGAATCAAACCCACAACCAGTCGCGTTACAGTCACACTTTGTACCCCTGCGCCACGAATGGCCTCTAGCAAGGAAATGACTTGTATTAACTAACAGTAGCGTAGTTGGGAAGTACATTATATACTGTCTTAATTCTCAGATTTATTATTAACGCTTAGGTATTCGCTTTTAGCTATAGGATGACAACGGAGATAAAAAGGTTAATTTAAAGTAAAAATAAGTTTTTTTTTGCTTTACGTTTTATTTCCAAGAAAGACGTAGCGTCAAACGGTCCCTGCGTACTTCTTTCGCCTCGTCATCTTTCATCAAGTTCTTCATATACGACCTCTAAGGGGTCCTCATACTTAAAAAAGTTTATTATTTTTTCTTTTAAAAATTCTAGCCCACATATAACTTTACTCTTCAAGACATGTTTTTTAATATATTTGTTTCATTTACACTAAAACAAACACCAGGAATCAGATATACCTAATCGAATACAAATAACAATATAAGTGGAACGCATAAACTCAGAATCAGTACCCAGTCATAAAATACTTCTCCCTAAATAACTCCTCAGCATATAAATAGGCTTTGCATTAGTTTTAACGCCGTCTGCTTCGATCCTTAACAAAGGATAATGATCGTAATTGAATTACCAAAGTCGAATTGCCTAAGTGATCTGTTCTCAATTATGTTGGTATATATGTGTTGTCTGGTCTAGTTTTATATATATACTAGCGACCCGCTCGCGGCTTCGCCACGTGAACTGCCATTTTCATCCTCTATTGCTCTTTGGGATTGTTTTTTTTTATAAAAGGGGGTAGTCTATATTTGACCTTGCGTCTCTAATTATGTTCTTGAGAAAATCATCGATACATCTAGTACAATGACTATACTATTTGATAACATATAGCGATAACTGTTATAGTAAGAAAACGTACGAAATCTGCTATAATAGTATATCTATATGATAGCAGATTTCGTACATATATACCATCTGGTATATATGTACGAAATCTGTAGATTACCCGTGAAAACATAAAAGATATAGATATAGATTTTTGCATTTTTATAATAATAATATTAATGAGTACGGATATATTTAATACAATGTCAACTATATAATAACAGATGGCGCTACCCGTTCCAGAAAACGTAGTTACATCTGCTGTCATATAGATTATATAAAGTTTTATAGACCGGTCAAATGTATCTTTATTAAATGTTATGCTTATTTTATTTTATAATTATTTTAATTAGTGATATTGAAACAAATTTGGCTTCACTCGTGAACTATCGACATAATTTGAATGTTTTTTTTTAATTTATTTTTCTGCGGGAGTTGTATTGAATACCAGGATGAAAACTATCCCATATGTTGCTCTAACCTCTTAGCTAACTCCATACAAAAATTCATTAATTTCTACCCGGTAGATATCAGTATACAAATAATTTACTTATATCGGCTTTTTATTTTTTCCAAAAAAACTACATGGAAAACCGGGATAAAAACTATCCTATATGTACCTTTGGACTATAAGCTATCACCATACTAAAATTCATCCATTTCTATCCAGTAGTTTTTGCGTGATTGACGAACAAATTAACAGACAGACAGACAGACAAAAATTCTACTGAGTGGATTTTTGGCCTCTGTTATCGATATATTAACGCATCCCATTAAAATTTTTCAGAAATTTTTAATGTACAGAATTGACTTTTCTACTCTTTTATTATATATATAGATATAGATATATATAGTTTAAGTGTGAATATATTTATTTAGCTTCACGCTGTATCCCGCACACAGCAGGGTAGGCAGAGGGAACCTAGTGTTAAAACACGCCGTTCCCCAATTTCCACCGAATTTTGAGGCATTGCGTGTTAAGCGATGGAGCTTAACATCGAGCTTTGCCTCGATACTAGAGGGAGGAAAGAAAAAATATTAAATATTTCCATACCTCGAGTGGGAATTGAACCCATAACCAGTCGCATTGACAGTCATATATTGTACCCACAAGCCACGACTGGCCTGAAGTGTTAATATTAATGACGTAATATTTTTTTTGTGAAAAAGATGTATAAATGCATATGATAACTGTAATACAAATGGTATACTGCAAAAAATACAGATATATTTTTCACGGTGTTAAGTTCCGCCACTCAACACTTAATGAATGTCTCAATTTCGTTTCGGGTTCCATTTGACTGGGTAGTCAAACAGTCAATAACATGGTTGTTATGTGGAAAACGGCGGGAACTTGCACTGACATCTTTTTTAATAAAGGTTGATATATAAATACTTCCATAAAAAGGAGTTTCACGCTATTCCCCGCATATGAAGATGGTCAGAAAGAATCTAGTGCAGAGATATTTAGTTTTTTATTTCAATTCTGCTGAATTCGAGATATTGCGTGTTAGATGGCGGAAGTAAAGGCCCCAATTTTGGTAACACAAAGGCAGTGATGAGTTCCGCCATTCAGGGAAAATAACTTGGGAATGTATAAGAATACGTCCCACTATGCAACAAACAATGAAAATTATTAAAATATATTATTTCTTCCAAATGAAAATTGAATGTGGGAACCAAACCCACAATCACTTGGGGCTTACTGTCACAATTTGTGCCTCTGCGCCACGACTGGCTCCAGATAATATTAATTATTATTAATCAACATAATTTCCTTTAACTAAAAAATAAAGAAATAAATATATTCAACATAATATATGGTAAGGTAAAAATATTGTATAATGTAGCTATAAAAATGTGGACGCGTTGGATCTAGGTTAGGTTAAAAGGTAGCCCTTAGCTATGCAGGCCGGAGATAAAGACGTTCTTTTAAACAAAAAAAAGTTTAATATTTTTTTTTAATTTTGGTGAACTTCAAATTTTAGCTTATTTGGAATTTTTTACTTCAAGCGTATTTTTTCGTTAATATTTTTGATTTAAATAAAATTGTAAACTATATATTTTCATATTTACAATGTCATTTCAAACAGTTTCACGTTTTTAAATATTTTTAAAGTGTACTCGTACAATCACACAATCTCTCTACAGAATCTCTCCACAATATAAGAATTTCGGTGCAGCTGGTAGTAGAACGCATGGCTTAGTGGTGAGAGCGCCTGGACGGTATTCAGGAGGCGCGGGTTCGAGACCCGCTGCGTTCAAATTTTTATATGTTTTATAAATGTCTTTTTCAGTTTCACGTTTATTACCGCATAATTAGTAAGACACTCCGTTGTTCACTTTCCGTCCGAATTCAAGACATTATGTGTTGAGTGGCGGATCTCAACGCCGCGCTTCTTCTTACTAGTTATTCTTCTTAACGAATCAAACTTAATTTAAATAAAAATAATTTAATTTAAATACACGTGGCACAGTGTATAACATCTGACTATATACGCAGTGATTATGACTTTGACTCGGGGGAAAGATCGACAACTCAGTTGACAAGACAAGGCGCGGCGTTTAGTTACGTCACTGTTGAATATCTCAAATAAGATAGAAAGTGCATGAGAAAGTGTCTTCTTTTGACACCAAATTTTTTCTACATGAACTGCTATGCATAAAAAGCTTAACCTGAAAAATATTGAATAGAATAAATCTTTTCAGCAGTTGTTTTTTCCAACTCTTTCATTATTTTACTAGTTTTAATTTATAATCTTATAAGTTGTTTACTTTAATACTACACTTCATTACTTTTTTAATTTAGATATGAATCAAAGTTAGTTTATTGTAGTAGAAATTTTAATGAATAACCTCTTAACGTCATTCATATTTCACTTAAATAGTTTTATTTTATATTAAAAATTATCACAATCTTAATATTATTTGAATTCACTTTTAATTAAATATTTATTTAGTTTGGTATTTTTATTCATATTTCTTCTGCTTCACGCTTTTTCCAGTACAGTAGGGTATTCTAGAAAGAACATAGTGTTAAGACTCTCCGTTATTCATTTTCTGCCTGAAATCGGAATTCACTTACACAATTAGGAAGATTTATGGTAACAGAGCGGAGAAATGATAATGTTTTAAATATAAAATATTCTTTTTGGAATAAAAATATTTTGAAGCCAGTCGCAGCGCAGTGGCAAGAACGTGTGACTAAACGACTGGTTGTGGGTTCGATTCCTACTCGGGGAGTGGAAATATTTGATATTTCCATTTTCTTCGCTCTGGTATCAGAGGCAAAGCGCGGCGTTAAATTCCTCTACTCTTAATACACTATGCCTCCGAATTTAGCGGAAAGTGGGGAACGGAATGTCTTAACACTAGGTTCCCTCTGCCTACCCTGCTGTGTGCGGGATACAGCGTAAAGCTACACCAAAAATTAAAAAAAACGTTTTAATCAGATTAATCGTGCACATTTTCTTTAATTCCACATTTCGAACCCTACCTTTAAAGTGTAATGGATAACTATACTATACTGAATATAAGAAACATATGGATATTTTAAATATATTTTCGAATACCAAGAATATAAGCGACTTTTTCAGTTAAAATACTTTCATTCCATTTGGAATCGAATCTACAATTAATCACGTTTATAGTTAGACGCTGTCCTGACATGTTGCAGTGGGAACCACGATGGCGTTAACACAAGTATTTCTTATGCTTTAAGTAATTTGGCATTATCTTGCCGCAGTTCTTGTATTGAATGCAATGTTTGTACTCGTATATTTAGATTTCATTTTTTCTCTATTTTCTGAATAATTTAATTTTAAATGTATTTCAAGTCTTCATAATATTCCAAAAGCGCAGTGGCACAGATGTGTGACTTTAAACGATTGGTTGTGGGTTCGATTCCCACTCGAAGGGCGGAAATATTTAATATTTCCATTCCGCGTTAAACTCCGCCACTTACACGTAATGCCTCCAAAAATCGGCGGAAAATGGGGAACGGAGTGTCATAACATTAGGTTCCCTCTGCCTGTCCTGCGGTGTGCGGAATACAGCGTGAAGCTAAAAAAAAAGTAAGGTAAAAAGTAACAGTGCAGTAGAACATCATCTGACTGTTAACGAGATTGGTTATAAGTTCGAATTTTACACGAATGATTAAATTTAAATTGCTGTTGCTCTAATAAAGCTAAGCGTGGCGTTGAATTCCGCCACTTAACTTGCAATATTTTGAAATTTTGGGCAAAAAGTGGAAAACAGAGTGTCTGTCAAGCTTCTCTCCAATATATCAATCAGTTGATATAATAGACAGGTATCTAAAATAAAGCGTGTGTAAAGATTTTTTAGAGCGTAGCTTTACTAACTCGGTCACGTAGGCCACTAACTGGACAAGGGCCTCACGTAACACACAGTCAGCTGTTAGCTTAGGATACGTTTTAGGGTTAGCAAATTTGACATTTCCTTTGACTTGTGTACTATTTCTACGGATGGATAGATTGTTGGATTTTAATTGTATATGTTTTTTTTTAATGAAAAAATTGAAAATCTGATTTGTCGCCGTTTTTGATTATATCCATGTCTATGATTATGGCTCAAGATATATATGTATACAGATATACACTATACCATCACCTCTCTTTTTGAAAGAGCGCGACATAGAGTTCTACCAGATAATACTTAAAGTTTCTTCGAAATAATAAAAGCATTCTCTCATGCAAAATGATTGTTTGTAGAAATAATCTTCGGGTAAAAAGAAATTTGTAAAAATTTACGGAATTGTTAACAAGAAACATAAGTTGTAAAAAGCATAATAGAATTTTAAACTAAACAGAAAGAGATGTGGAACGTTTCGCGTACCGGTTAAAGCTCTTATACTGTTGCCACGAACGCGGGTTCGAGTCTCGTTATGTTCAAAAATTTTCTACGTTATTTTTTAATGACACTAACATCTCCCCGCTTTTTCTCTCCACCGAAAACTATACGAGAAAATTAAAGAAAAGCTAAAATAACAGTATAGCGGTTACAAGGCAAACTGTAAACTAAGGGGGGTAGAAATTTAGCACAACTTTCCTAGGTTAAGGCTTTACATGTACACCTAGTTCGTTAGACAGACTTCTACTAAACTACTCTAAACAAGGAAATTTATGCAAACAAAGTTAGTTTATGTGCTATAAAATGTGGCTTGACTAAATACTGCCATAGAACCAGAATTTCTATTGTAATATAAAATTTTGGAGTAATAATAAAAATAAATATAATTCATTATAAGAATATAAAAGATAGTGCTAAGACACTACGTTCTTCGTCGTGATGTGGAAATGATTTCTTGTAATGATACACATCAGATTCCTAAAATTTTAATCAATTAATATTCAAGAAGTTGAATTAATATGTAGAGAGATAACTTAAATCTGAAAAAAAAATGACTGATTAACGCGTGAGGAGTGGCAGAGTTCAAGGCCATATTTATTTTTACCACAGCGATAAATAAAAATCATTTATGTATATAGTTATTCTTTTCTATTGACGATTTTTAAATAAATTAATTACTAAAAATAATGTGGCCAGTCGTGGCCCAGTGACACAAGTGTGTGACTGTAAACGACTGATTGTGGGTTTAATTCTACTCGAGGAGTGGAAATTATATTTCCATTTTCTTCGCTCTTTACAGTCACACGTTTGTGCCACTGGGCCACGACTGGACCAAACTTATGGTACTAAACAAGTAATGTAATTAATCAAATTTTAAAAAATATAGTTGTAATATATACGTGTTATTACAAATGTGTTTACAACCATACATTGTTCCACTGCACCACAATAAATACTTATAAAAATAAACATTATTCGTATTCTACATACCCAAAATACGAAACGAATACCCCTGGTATTCGTATGTTAAATAATAATAATTATAACTAAGCTACGGCGTTAAGTTCCGCCACTTAATACGGCATATTTCTCCAAATTCGTCGGTAAGTGGGGAATGGAGTGTCTTAACAGTAGGTTCTCTCTGCTTACCCTGCTGTGTCCGCCATACATTAAAAGAAAATAACTAAGCTATACACTTTTTATTTCAATATCTTAATTTCGAGCGGAAAATAGAGTAAATCGTCTTGACACAAGGCTCTCTCTGACTACCCTGACTCTCTCTCTCTCCTGACTCTCTCTCTCTCCTGCCTAAAAACTGCCACTTCAACCACTTCAGTTATTCTATACTACTACTACACATTCTTTATCAATCATGAAGTACTATAACCAATGACAAATCAATAGACGAATACACGTTTGTACCTCTAATAAAGTGAGGGCTGAATATCTTATTCGTAGTTTTATTTCGTTTGGCTGTTCCGTTCCGTTCCATTCCATCTCTTGAGCCGTATTTGCGAAATCACTTTCTAACGAGTTGTGTCATCTGCACATAATTTCAATGTTATCTTGAATTCTGACTTAACGAGACGTTTGGTGTGAAGTCTACTTTAGTAGTATATAAAGTCTACTTTAGTAGTATACTTTACTACTATACTAGTAAAATCTTGTGACTATGCCTGTTTGGATACAAAATGTGACTACATATTATGACTCGTTATTTTTTAGTCTGTGTTTTGTAAAATTTACTTTTAGTGTCCCTCTGTACACACTTACGTAAAATCTCCTTCTCTCTCCTTTGTTTATATTTTTTTATAAATTTGAATGCAGTTAGTTTCGAGCCCGCATCTCGCGGAAGACGGCCAAATGCTCTAAGCATTACGTCCAGAGTCCATTATTCCCGTAGGAATTTGACACATTCTTAAATTTCTTAAGGAACATATATGGTAAATGTCAGCTTCTTTAGCCCATTAGTCTTGTTTGTGCATTATCTGTTTGTCACTTAACAGCATAATAATCACCAGAAGAATATATACATATAGATAATATAACAAGACAAATCTAGTGACCAGTCACTCTCTATATTAAAAGATTGCGTGTTTAACAGTAAAATCTAATGCTCGGTTTTGTCGTAACCATAATCACACACACAAACACACCTATAAGGTTAGCGCAAATGGTATGGAGTAATTTCGTCACAGGTCGACAAATGGGCGTCTGTTGCTTGGGGCATACAATTTTGGTAGCCATACTTTAAGTATATTTAAGACGGTCTATTTAGGCACGTTTTAAATATGATTTTTGATTTCTTACTTGTTTATATTTGTATATTATTATTCATTATTATTTGGGGCCAGTCATGGCGCAGTGGCACTAGCGTGTGACTGTAACGACTGGTTGTGGGTTCGATTCCCACTCGAGGAGTGAAAATATTAAATATTTCCATTTTCTTCGCTCTGGTGCCGAGGCAAAGCACGGCGTTAACTTCCTTAAACTTTAGAACAATTTTTATTTTCGTAAGGTGTTGGATGTCACAAGTCAATTTGAGTTGTGGGCGCTCCTAACGGAATTCCTACTGGGGATAACTTTTTATAGCTTCCACACAACCAGTCGTTTACAGTCACACGCTTGTGCCACTGCACCACGACTGGCCCCTACTGGCCTGGTAAATTTTATATTTATTGTATATTTATAAATAAATTTTATATTTATCTCCGCATTGATAACTAAGACAAAACATAGATTAAATTCTATTAACGAAGAACGGAGTGTATTAAGAGTTTCTTCTCTCCGCCCACCTAACGATACGAAACAAGGAGTGACACTGCAAATAGAGCAAAAAAATAGAAATGTTGCCATACACATAATAATAATAATTTAGCTAAAACTAGGTTAGTTATATGCGTCATTTTAATTAAGCACAACAGCTTTATAACGGGGTTGTAATTTTAAGCACACTGTTAGCAGCGAGTATCGTGTTTACATACGATTATAGGCCGTGACGCTTGTTATTTAAATCATATGTTTCATTTGTTAATATATTAGTGTATGTATATTATTAATGCAATCGTGGCGCAGTGGCACTAGCGTGTGACTGTAAACGACTGGTTGTGGGTTCGATTCGCACTCGAGGAGTGGAAAAAGAGCCAAAGCGCGGCGTTAAGTTCCGCCATTAACACGCAATGCCTCCAAAAATTGGCGGAAAATGGGGAACGTAGTGCCATAACACTTGGTTCCGTCCGTCTAACCTGATGTGTGCGGGATATAGCGTGAACCTAAGAAATAGAAACAAAAATTAACGTAAACAGTAAGGTTATTGCAGTGCAGTGGGGCTATATACAGAGTTTTCCTGGTTTTATATTTAAATTATTTTTATTTTTCCGCTCTTAAAACAAACGCGCCTTTGAGTTTCGTTGTTGAGTTGAGAAAGTAGAGAGCAAAGTATCACGAAAGTCCATATAAGAAAAAGCGTGAAGTTACAAATAAAATATTTATATTAAGTCATATGTGTGTATATTAGTAGGGGCCAGTCGTGGCGCAGTGGCACAAGAGTGTGACTGTAAACGGCTGGTTGTGGGTTCGATTCCCACTCGAGGAGTGGAAGTTAATATTTCCATTTTCTTCGCTCTGCTGTCGAGGCAAAGCGCGGCGTTAATATCCGCCACCTAACACGCAATGCCCCCAAATTTGGCGGAAAGTGGGGAACGGAGTGTCTTAACAGTAGGTTCCCTCTGCCTACCCTGCTGTGTGCGGGATACAGCGTGAAGATAAAAAAAATAGTCCCCTGAATAGGAATTAAACCCATAATCTTTTCGTTAGACGCCGCGCTTGGTCTTTTAATCATGCCTACCAGAGAGAATCGAAATCACAAATATCGCGTAACACACAGGTCAAAAGAAAAATACCTCAACCGGAAATCGAACTTGCACCCTATAACAGAACAAAACCACACCAAACAACTTAGTAGTCTCTTCACAATTTATATTCTTTAAAAAAGCCGTCTCTCCAATGAAATGGAAGAAGCTGCGTAGCAGAAAAGATCAAAGGGCCCTATATAGATTAGGTAACCGACGCTCTGTCACGTTCGAAATGAAGCTAGGCGCTATTGAACGGTTTTTTATTCGTAATACATCTGAGTGGATTTCAAACAATATTATAAGCACTTTTTATAAAGAAAATCGTATATAGATTTATTATTAGACACTTTTTACTTTACTGTAAAAGAAGTGTGGAAAATTCTTTAGAAATACGTTGTATTTTGTTTTTTACCTTCACGCTGTATCTGCGGGATACAGATAGGCAAAAAGAACCTAGTGCTAAGACACTCCGTTCCCCACTTTCCGCCGAATATGGAAGCATTGTGTGTTAAGTGGCGAAGTTTAACGCTGCGCTTTGCCTCGGTACCAGAGCGAAGAAATAGAATTAATAGGTATTTCCACTCCTCGAGTTGAACCGAACCCAGAACCAGTCGTACTACGGGCACACTTTGTGCCACTACTGGCCCCATTTTTTTACCACAGTTGTAATTTGTTATGTTCTATTTAATATAGTTTGTGTCTAAAATTTGATTTAGTTATGACAAATTTGATTACAGCGTTATGTCACATCATCTTAAGGTGTATAGTACATTGAATTAAGCACATTTAATTGAGTCTGAGCTATTAAAAATATTTTATTATTATTAATATTATTTTTATAGTTTATTGTATTTTGTTGAAAAAGAGTTTTCATCACGGACTAAGTCCGGTTTAATTCCTTACCTCCACCCTGAGACCCTCAGGGAAAAATAGGTTCGGATTTCTTTTAAGAAACGAAAACTGAGTCTCCTAAAACTTTACTTAAAATTGTAACTGTATGTATAGCGGCTTGTTTTTGAATTATGTGTATATTTATGTTGGCGTCCAGTTTATTTACGTATCTATGTATGCTCTTAGCGATAATCCCAGTGGCTCCTATAACTACAGGTATTACTTCTGTAGGCATTTTCCAAAGTCTTGTAATTTCTGTTTTTAACAAATGGTATTTACTTAGTTTTTCTATTTCCTTAGCACCTATGTTGTAATCCGATGGTATTGTTATATCTATCAAATATATTTTATTTTCTACTTTATTTATATATATTATATCCGGTCTATTGTGATTTACGGTTACGTCAGTTTGGACCGGTATCTCCCACATAAGTTTAGCTGCTTCATTTTCTTTTACTTCTGGCTGTATTAAGTCATACTTCCACCACAGGGGTGAAATATCAAATTCATGTTTCTTAAGAAGTGCCCAGTATATATATTTTACTATATTATTATGTCTTTTGGTATAGTAAGAGCCAGCTAGCTTTTCACATCCAGAGACAATGTGATGTACGGTCTCATCCTTAGCCAAGCACAGCCGACACTTACCATCTACTGTTTTTTTTATAATGTCTCTTTCAAATTGTTTTGTCATTACTGCTTGATCTTGCAGGGCAAATATGGATGATTCTAATTTTGGGGATACCGGTTGCTTTTTGAGCCACTTAAAAGAAAATTCCCTATCTATGTTTTCTCTTTCTAAAACTGCTTTATAAAATTGTCCATGCAAAGGCTTCGCCTTCCACTTACTTATTTCTTTTTTCGTTATACTATTCTTTATTTCTTTATCTGTGTAATTACCTTCCGCATGAAGCCCTATGTATGTCAAATTTTTCTTTCCTTGTTTGTAGATCGAATATTTATCTTTATACTTATCATTATTTATTATTGCTTTTATTATGTAATCTTTTTGGCCTTCTAAATACTTCTGATACTTAATTATTTGTGTCCTATGTAGTATTTCTATATTTGTAAGCCCTCTTCCTCCTTCTTCTATTGCTAAGTATAGTCTCCCTACATCTGCTTTTTGTCGTTGTGCTTCGTTCATAGCTAATATTTTTCTAGTTTTAGTATCTATTTTACTTAAGTCTTTAGTTGTATAGTTTATAACACCAAATGAATAGAGGAGAACAGGCACTGCATAAGTATTAATTGCTTTTATTAAGTTTCTAGAATTTAAATGAGAGTTTGTAATGCATTTTATTCTTCTATTGTATTCTTTTTGTAGCTGTTGCCTAATTTCACTATGATCTATGGTTCCATCTTCATTAATTCCTAAATATTTGTACTTTTGACCTACTTTTAAATGTTCAAATTCCTCCCCACTTAGCAGTACATGTCCGTCCTCTCCACTAAATTCATTTCTTCTTCCCGATTTTAAATGTAGTATATTACACTTATTTAAGCCAAATTGCATCCCAATATCTTGTGTGAGTATTTCAGTGCTATGTAGTAATATTTTTAGATTGTTTTTATTATTTGCATACAATTTTAAATCGTCCATATATAGCAAATGATTAATAATGGTGCCATCGTCTAATTTGTAGCCTTTTGTTACATATTTATTTAATATCTGTGAAAGTGGATTAATCCCTATACAAAATAATAGAGGGGATAATGAGTCACCTTGAAATATACCGCGCCTAATAAAAATAGAATCAGTAGTTACGTAGTCATTTGCGCCTCTGGCCGTCATGATTACATTCCACATAGACATAACCATTTCTAAGAATTCTATAATGATGTGTGGGCATTTATATAATTTTAAAATTTTAATCAACCATTCATGAGAAATGCTATCGAACGCTTTTCTGTAATCCACCCATCCCATACTTAAATTTTTCTGACATTTATGTGAGTCTTCCAAAATTAATTTATTGATCATCAGGTGGTCTTTACATCCCCTGACGTGACGTCTACATCCTCTTTGTTCTGGCTCTATAATGTTATTATTATCACAATGAATGTAAAGTTCGTTGGCTATAATAGAAGTCAAAAGTTTGTACATAGTAGGCAGACAAGCTATTGGTCTCCAGTTTTGTGGTTCTTGAGTATGGTCAGTTTTTGGGATAAGAATTACGTGTCCTGTTGTAAACCATTCCTCTATACTTTCTGTTCTATTCAAAATTCTATTGTATACATTAGTTATTGGTTCATGTAGGTTTGTTAAGTTTTTTAAATAATAATTTTGTATTTTATCTATTCCTGGCGTTTTTCAATTCGACAATTTTTTTAAGGCTATTTTTAATTTATTGATATCTATACTCTGAAAATTACATTGATTTATATTTTTGCTTCTTGATTCTAGTTCTGTAAGCCATGTGGCATTTTTGTTATATGGTATAGGATTTGAAAGTAAATTAGACCAAAATGTTTCTATTGAATCTTTCGTGGGAATTTCTTTTGGTATATGTTGTTTACCATTTAGGGATCGATAAAATTTATGCTGATTTTCCTGAAACATTTTGTTTTGTTCCTTTCTGTTGTTCATGTCTTCATATCTTTTAATTCTTCCTGCCAAAGCTTTAGTTTTTTGTTTTAGGTTTTCTATTGTATTTTCAAGTTCTTGATTATTACTTATTTTATATTTATAATAGAGATTTTCTTTAATTCTTTGCATGCGTCTACTATTAGTTCCTCTTTTTATTTCTATAAACTGGCCTAATTCTTTTCTAAATCCTTCAATTTTGCTTTTTATCCTACGTTTCCAAGGGGGATGTTGCTTTGGTTTTAATTTAGTTGGAGTATTATATGGATTTTGCCTGTTATTTAAAATCAGTGTTTTAGCTGATAATTTAAATATTTTATTATTATTAATATTTGCAATATGTTGAAAGTGTTAACGCAGTGGAACATTGTCCTACTGTAAACGTGATTGGTCGTGGGTTCGATTCCCACTCAGGGGACTAATTGTTAATAACTATTAATAATTTTTTATTTCTCCGCGCTGGTAAGGTAAAAACTGCGTTGAGTATAAAGACGGCTGTCAACACGCGATATAAGCAAAATCTTGAATACCAAAAGAAAATAGAGAACGGAGTGTCTTGTCACTACGTTCTCTTTACCTATTCTGCTATTCAAAAAAATAAACCTAAAAAATGTACTATTCATACAGCATGACCTAAAAACATTTAACAATATTCATAGACAGATAGGTTAAATTCAAAATATTCATATCGAGCAATTCTACTAGGTATTGTAGTGGCAACCATCAATCAAACGTAATGTAAAACGCCCACAAAGCGTTACGTGGAATAATAAAGTCATGAATTCTACTGTTTCATATTTTGTTGTTTTGTAAGATATTATGATAAGTAAAAGGTTTTAGGAAACGTGTAAATAATTCAACGTAGCGAGATTCGAATCTGCGCCTCTTGGACACTGTCCAAGTGTTCTGACCGCTAAGCCATATGTTCTACCTCTGAGTACATATAAATTCTTATACGATTAGCTTCACGGTGTATCCCGCACACAGCAGGGTAGGCAGAGGGAACCTAGTGTTAAAACACTCCGTTCCCCACTTTCCGCCGAATTCGGAGACTTGCGTGTTAAGTGGCGGAACTTAACGCCGCGCTTTACCTCGACACCAGAGCGAAGAAAATGGTAATATAATTTCCACTCCTCGAGTGGGAATCGAACCCACAACCAGTCGTTTACAGTCACACGCTTGTGCCACTGGGCCACGACAGGCCACGATCTTCGAATCTTATAAGATTAATACAACTTATTTTTGCTGTTAGCATGTACTTTAAGATATATTAATTAACCAACCATTAATTACTGCAAAATAACGTACTTAATATTTCTGCCTTAAAAAAGAGTGACGCTAAAAAACACAAGAAAGCAGAGAGAATCTAGTGTCAAGACCCTCCATTCTCCACTTTCAGCCTAAATCCTTAATATTGTTTAGTGGCTGAACTTAACACCGACTTTGTTCGTCATAATCATAAAACCATACATAAATTAGTCTAATGCAAACACCTTATTCCCTTAATTCCGTAGCAGCTGATGTTTTTGCACGGCGACATCCATTAGCACTATGAAAATTTCATCCCTCAATCTTATTAAAATTAGCAATTCAAATGCCGACAATTTTTATATTTCTTTTGAATTTAAAATTGTCTGATTCGCTTCGCTTTGATTATAAAATATGAATACAGAAATTCGCCTTTTTTGTCTTGAATTACTTAACAATTTGTTAATTTATGTGAAAATTTTGCAATTTTGCTATTGTAATGTGCTGGTAGTTGAAGATTCGAATCAAAGTCATTTTATATTAGAATCTAGAAAATTAAATTAATATAATATGAAATATTTTATTTATAATTTTTTTATTATTGTTAACATATTCTTTATAACTTTTTAAAGTCATATATTTTTTTTAACATTTTCAGTATATAAAATTGGGCTTATAAGACTTACTGTTTTTTAAGAGACTCTATTAGGATATACATATACATATCATTTTGTAACCAGTCACTGTCACTTAATTATTATAGATAACTTAAATTAATTATATTAATATATGTAGTTTGTTTATACAACTAAAACTTCGAAGGTTTGTTTTTTATTTTTATTTCTGGCTGTGGTACCTAAAACAAAGCGCGGCATTGAGTTCCGCCACTCAACATAAAATATCTCGATTTTAGGCGAAAAGTTAAGAACGGAGCGTCTTAGCATTAAATTCTTACTGACTAGACTATAGCAGTCTAGTCAGTAAGAATTGAAACAGCAAGAAAAAGCTTAAAGCTATTATTTTTCGAAAAATTTGAACGCATGCGTTTGCACGGCAGAAGCACGGCTTAGCGGTCCAAGTGATCTCACTTGGACGGTTCCCAAGAGGCGTGGATTCGATCCCGCTGCGATAAAATTTATACGTTTATACGTTTTCTTAAGTGTGTGAATAACACTTGTATAAATATATTAAAGGCGTGAAGTTGCTTTCAAAAATAACAAACTACGAATACATTGGCTTAATCATCATTTAATCGGTCCGTTTACGAGGTTTCCTTGCAAAATCTTGAGACAGGCTACAAGGAACGATAAATAAATGAGGTTCTTCAACCAGCTTTGTTTATTACTATTGCGGTCCAAGTCAGTTGTGGATGACTCTTAGGGGGAAAATTGGCTGGATCTACGCAGTATAATTAAGAACCTAGTGGATTTATATACAAAGTGCGACAAGGGGGCCGTTATTCAGAAATAGTACGGCAATATTCATACTTCATTTCTAGAACGACCTTTGCAGCGATGTGGCCACGCCATGTCGGTAACGCTGTTTGAAATACACGAAAATATATTGATATGCTAGTAGGTACAAATAAATTTTGTCGATTATAAATGTTTCTTTGTTTGTATAAAAGTTTTGCAGATCTGGTATTATGTCGAAAGTCCGTCGCTGAAAGGCATTAAATACGCATAGACAAGAATCAGATAATTGAAAATTAAATAATTTACATATAAACCTGCGTCTAAGATACCTAACCTATAATCGTCTCGTATCGACAATTAGGTACATACCAACTAATGTTATAATAATAAATCGACTAACTGAAGATAACTACTCGTACTTTCATTGGGTCCAGTTGTGGTGCAGTGGCACAAGCGTGTGACTGTAAACGACTGGTTGTGGGTTCGACCACTTAAGACGCAATACCTTTTAATTTGCCGGAAAGTGGGGAACGGAGTGTCTTAACACTAAGTTCATGTTCACTAGGCACACAGGGATACAGTGTGAAGCTATAAAAAAAAACCAGAGTGTCTTTACACTATATTCTCTCTATTTATTCCGCAAAAAAAGATGCATTAAGACAAATGGCAAACAATATGGTGCAATATAATCGAATCTGATTTCCAGTGGACACTTCTTGTCCATTGTTCGAGTTATTATCGCACGGATACAACGATAAAAGCTTCCGCTAATAGAACAACGGTTATATGGAGTACAATTCGTTGTGTTTTCGGTTAACAAAGAAAATATTTAAAAATAATAATTTTAATTCCATATATTTTTATTGTAATAATTTTTGAAGCTTTTTGCTTGTAAATTTTATTATGATATATTTATTTGTATAAAATATGTATTTTTAATTAGGCTATCGTGGCGCAGTAGAGCGTCTGACTGTATAAGAGATTGGACCTAAGTTCAATTCCCACTCAGTGGAATGATTATATTTGAATTATTTAATATGTTCATTTTCTTCGCTCTGGTGTCGAGGGACAGCGCGGCGTTAAGTTCCGCCACTTAACACGTAACGCCTTCAGAATTACATGGTCATAAAACGAAATTCCCTCTGTCTATCTTGCTGTGTGTGGGATACAGTGGAGCTTTTAATTACTCCCCTCTGATAATAGAAAGCGGCGTCTAGTACTGCCACTTACGCCTAACGAATCCCGAGAAAAAAGTATCTCGAAACTAGGTTCTCCCTAAAGTTTGAACACAAATCTTATTTGTAATGCTTATAATATCGTTTAGCGTTTTTCACCATTCTCCAATTTTAAAAAGGAATTCAAGCATTGCCTATAATATCTTGGATGTCATAGTGATGAAGTTGGATAATGTTTGACTGTAAACGTGATTACTTGTAGGTTTTTTTTTGAGCTTCACCCTGTATCCCGCACACAGCAGGGTAGGCAGAGGGAACCTAGTGTTAAGACACTCTGTTCCCCACTTTTCGCCGAATTCGGAGGCATTGCGTGTTAAGTGGCGGAACTTAACGCCGCGCTTTGCCTCGATACCAGACTGAAGAAGATGGAAATAATAAATATTTCCACTCCTCGAGTGGGAATCGAACCCACAACCAGTCGTTTACAGTCACACGTTTGTGCCGTTTAAGTTATTTTCATTCCCCGCTCTGGTATAACAAAGGGCAGTGTTAAGTTCCGCCACAGCGTCGAGTTCAGATCGAATTGTCTTGACACTAGGTACCCTGTGATTATTGCCGTGCAGG
Source organism: Dryas iulia moderata (assembly GCA_019049465.1). Taxonomy (NCBI): domain Eukaryota; kingdom Metazoa; phylum Arthropoda; class Insecta; order Lepidoptera; family Nymphalidae; genus Dryas; species Dryas iulia. Next base: position 3,307,109 of record CM032430.1, on the reverse strand, counting down.
TAAAAAGGTTTGGAACCAACAGGTATATTCAAATATATATTTATAAAAAACAAACAAATTTATCAATAAACTTCATTAAAATTACCATAATATAATGGACTGCTTCATTAACTAGTCTATTACATATTAGTCTAATAAATTTACATTTTGCTTTGTAAAGGTTTAATCAATCATTTTGAACTACCAGCTGCATATATGTGTTACAAATTAGATAGTAAACTTGTTAAAGTATTATAACATTTTATTGTACTTGAATTTGAAATATTAGCTTAACGCTTTAACCACGTATCAGAGTAGGCAGAGAGAACTTAGTGTGGAGATACATCGTTTTTAGTTTCCGCCCCAATTTGAGATATTTTGTTAAATGAAAAATCTCGGTGGGGAACGGAGTGTCTTAACACTAGGTTCCTACTGCCTACCCTTCTGTGTGCGGGATACAGCGTGAAGCTAAAAAAAAAAAATATTTATCATAAGTATAACTCGCACTTAACACGCAATCGCGGGGAACGGAGTGTCTTAACACTAGGTTCCCTCTGCCTGCTGTGTGCGGGATACGACGTGAAGCTAAAAAAATGAAAAATCTCAACACCGCGCTTTGTCTTATTTACCAGAGTAAAAATATGAAAGTAATTAAATTATAATTATTTCAACCAGTGGGAATCGAACTCCCCAACAATCATGTTTATAATCAGTCGCCGGTAATACTGGATGGGGTTAAACAAAAAAAAATATAAAGAAAACTTTTGTCAAGTTAGCAATAAAATAATTACAGGTTTTCAAATTCAATTGGCTAAAACGCTTTGCACGCTTTTAATAGATGTAAATATTTCCGTAGGTTCAATGTGATTTACTGATCAGATTAACTGATGCGATTATAAGAAAAATACATTTTGAGGTGGTTTTAAAGGTATTTTTAATATATTTAAAAAATATGACCTATAAGCATAGTAAAGCTGTTAATATTTAACTATGACACACAAACACAATTTATCTGAACAGGAACAGAATCTACTACTTTATAAAATTAATCAGAGAATAATGTACTGACATTTATTTTTATTTAAAATAAAATAAAATAATGTGGCCAGTCGTGGCCCAGTGGCACAAGCGTGTGACTGTAAACGACTGGTTGTGGGTTCGATTCCCACTCGAGGAGTGGAAATATTTAATATTTCCATTTTTTTCGCTCTGGTGTCGAGGTAAAGTGCGGCGTTAAGTTCCGCCACTTAACACGCAATACCTCCGAATTCGGCGGAAAGTGGGGAACGGAATATCTTTATACTAGGTTTCCTCTGCCTACCCTGTTGTGTGCGGGATACAGCGTGAAGCTAAAAAAAAAATTTAAAAAAAAATAAAATAAAATACTCCACATCTTTCCTTCGCATAAAGTGAATTAATATTCATTACATCTGAAAGCGTGATTAAGAATTAATAAATTGGTTCAGTACTTAATAACTTAAAGCAGCGTCGCTGTTTTTTCCCACATAGCAGGGTAGGAAGAGAGAATTTAAAGCCAAGACACTCCGTTCTCTATTTTCCACCTGAATCTGTGTTATTGCTGAGCGGCGGAACTTAACGCCGCGTTGTTCAAAATTATTAAATAAAAAAAAAACAATATATTCATTCTTCTGAGTGAGTATCAGAATCACAATCGCATTTTCAATCGAACGTTGTCTACGATGGCCTGTTTTTCAGCATTATAAGAGCAGAAGTAACTATCTCTGTTATAATATTTTACAAGTATTTAGATGTATATTAAATATGGGTAAAGTGTCTATGACTAATGTCTCGCATAGAAAGCTCTATTTCTTAGTGTTAATTACATTGTGATAATGTACTATCTATATGCACATATGAGTGACTGTTGAGATTCTCGTCGACTGTTCTTAACAAAACTTCCTTCAGTTCCAGTAATAGCTTGTGGACTAACTTTATTTACATTTAATGTTAATTGTCAAAATCAATGCAATCAATCGAAAGTATTTGAAAAAAAAATAAATAAGAAATATCTAGATATTTTTGATATTTTAAATCACACTTTCATATTTTTTCAGCTTAACAGTTTTTGCCGTATGGAATAGTCAGAGAAGACCCAATGTTAAGAAACTATACTCGTTCACTTAAAATCGAGACATGATGTGCAAAGTGACGAAACTCAACGCCGCACTTTGTCTTAGGCTTACCAGAGCGAGGAAATTAAATATTTTTCATATTTTAAGCTAAAGACTAATAAAATAATTTGAATAATTTTCGACATATTATGGTTTTTTTGCTTTTATAATTCATTTTTAATTTTTATTATATTTTACATTACGCGGAACCCTAAAAAGAATAGCATCAATAGTTACTCTATGTGCATCATTTACTAAAGTCCTGTCAAACAACACTGTGTTTGTGGTTTTAAGATAAAAAGTGTAGTTATTATTAATTATGTAATTTGGAACGACATTATACAATGGATAACAGGATATTTATATGTAAGTTTCGTTTTATAATTACCATTTCTGTTTCCGGTGAAGAGTTATGAACGGAGTATTCAGACTCTAGGTTCTTTCTGACTACCTGGCTAAGGAGAAAAGAAAGTACAGCCGTTACTTTTTATGTATTTTTTATATTTCTGTGGGTTTCTCAGATATTATTTTATTTATCATGTCGAAGATGAACCGCCAAACATCTGATGATGTGTTCCGGTTCGATGGCATGTAAGCCAGCTTTCCATATTCCCACTATTCCCAACCTTCCTCCCTCCTTCTGTCCTACATCCCTGAGGCTGGCAACGCATCCATAACTCTAATATTGTGGATGTCTATGGGCGAACCACTTAACACCAGGTGGGCCTTCTGCTCGTTTGCCTCCTTTGTTCCATAAAAAAATTATAATAAGATTTCTGGCGATAATTTATATTTATAATCATCATCAAATCACAGAAAAGTGGAGAACGATGTGTCATGACATTAAGGTCTCGCTGTCGTGAATAAAGTGTAAGATAAAGTGTGAAGCAAGAAAAACAAAACAAAAAATATATAAGTATTTATACTTGTACACTATGTGTATATGTTTATTGTATTAATAACTATACAGATATTACTACAAATATCTAGGTCTCTCTTGGCCGATTCTCTAAAAAATACGAAAGTTATGTAAAAATCTGTAACTATGTACATACATTTTAGGTTTAATTTGTTATTTACTGTACTTAGAAAAACGATATCTTATTTTTTTGTACAAAGTATTTTTGAACTTATTATGTAGTACGGGTTTATTGTAATTATTTCTCTTATTATGTTTTTATGTATTATACTTATCAATTTTCTTGTAATTTTTTTATTATGTTTCAGTACTGACAGCGCTTTCATCAACTTTGACGAGCGTTTCTTCAGTAAACGAATGTACCTTAGAAAACAGAATATCAGGATGCGTCTATACAGTCGTTTGCGACACATACGCCGGTCGGGCATATTCTCCAGATTGCAACTATGAACCTTATGTGAAATTCGTTATAAAAGGATCAAATGCTCAAAACTTAACGACAGCTTTCTTCGGACCAACAAATTTTGATAGCCGGGTACAAGAAATTAAAGCTTACCACAATAACTGGTCGACTTTAAGCGATGGCAGTTTCAGATACTATCAGAAGACAAAAATTTTAGATTTATCTAACAATAATATTAAAATTATAAGTAATAATGCTTTTCAAAATTTAATTTTCGTTGAGAATTTAAATTTATCTAGAAATCATATATACGAACTCAATGTTAATTCTTTCGTCGCTTCTGATAGTAAGGAATCTAAAATTAAAACTTTGGATTTGTCATATAATGAAATACAAAATTTAACTATTGGGTCATTTAATGTTCTAAATAATTTAAAAGAATTGCATCTGGAGCATAATCATATTATGACGTTACCACAAGATATATTTAAGAATCTACAAAATCTAACCATATTGCATTTACAAAATAATATGTTGACAAATCTTAGTGAGAGTTTGATTCACCTAAAATCTTTAAATTATTTGGACTTATCATATAATGGTCTTACAGTAATGTCAGGAATTGATTTAAATCGTCTTACATCCTTAGTGCATGTAAATATATCTAACAATATAATAGAAAGTCTAGAATCAAACTGTTTCAATCAAGCATTTAATTTAGAAGTCGTAGATCTCAAAAATAATAAAATAAAATCATTAATAGAGAGCATAATGTTTATAAATAACGTAAAATTACGATATTTGAACTTAGAACAAAATTGTATAACTAAAATACAAGACGATGCGTTTAAGCATAATGCTCTTGAGTATGTAAATTTAGAAAGAAATAATATTACAGGAGAAATTAATAATAAAACATTGACTGGATTACAAAAAATAAAAAACTTCACTATCAGTAATCAAACAATAACAATAATTAGAGACGGTGCGTTTTCTCACATGACTGCTTTGTCAATGTTAAATATGAGTCGCAATTTTATATCAGTTGTTGAAAACTCTAGTTTTGGTATACAAAGTAACCTAAATGTACTTGATTTCTCGTTTAACAAGATTTATAAAATTAATTTTTTATCCAACTCACTAACAAACTTAACAGTATTAAATTTAAATAATAACTTAATCTCTGTAATAAATACAAATATATTTATGAATCAAACACAATTAATAAAGTTAGATATATCTATGAATAAAATTAAAGTAATTGAACAGAATTCTTTGCCGTTACAAAATCTTCAATTTCTCAATATAACGAGCAATCCTCTTACAGGTGTTATAAATGCTAATACACTAAGCCCAGCACCATATTTACGTTACTTAGATCTAAATAATTTAAATATAAGCAAAATAGAAGACATGGCGTTTGTACATTTGCCAGTATTAGCACGAATGAATCTTTCCGGAAATGCAATAGAGCAAGTAGGACTTAATAATTTCATAGATACTAATAACATGTATTCATTAGATATTTCTCATAATAAATTAAAAAATATTGAAATTAATAGTTCTCTAGAAAAATTGAAGGCTCTTTATGTAAATAACAATCTTTTGGAAAGTCTTCCAAAACTTAACATGTCTGGTGTTATATATTTAGATTTATCTTCGAACAAAATATCAAATGTCTCAGGAAATATTTTTACAGATATGACTGGTCTCAGAGCATTGTTTATTTCACAGAATAGATTGAAATCTTTTAACAATAATTTTACAAATAAGCTTTCAGAGTTGACGGACTTGCACTTGTCAGGCAACGAAATTTCTGATATAAATTTGAGCTATTTCAAAGAATTAATTAACTTAGATATTAGCAACAATAAAATAAATAAAATCGATAGTTCATTTTTGCAAGGTATGGATCTGTTACAATTCATAGATATAAGTAAAAACAATATATCAGAACTGTTACCAGGTACGTTTCAAAATATAAAAATTTTAAAATTTCTTAACATATCTTCAAATAGTTTGACAAACTTAAGGTATGGTAGCCTCAAAGGCTTACACAGAACGGAAGTCATTGATATATCAAAGAATAAAATACGAACATTGGATGTTGATATTTTTCACGAGTGTGTAGAATTAAAAAAGTTAATATTAGATTTTAATTATATAAAAGTACTGGATATTGATAGATTACTCAACGTAGCACCTAAATTAAGTTCTATAAGTATAGGTGGCAATCCATTGTCATGTAAGGAAATAGTTCGTAATATAGGTAAAATAAATCTAACTTTAGCATTTCATGCAGTAGAAATTACTTCCACAGACAAAATTTACCACGAAGATAACGTTTATGGTATAAAATGTGGGGATAATAACAGTTCAGCAAATGAAGTGGATGAGGTCAAATCAGGAGTTATTGAACCATCAGACCATTCACTTTCTATAGTCATTATTATTTTTCTTGTAGCAATATTAATTATTTTTATTATTAGCTTAGTTTATTTTTATATTGGTCACGTTTCTAGTAGATTTCACACAGATGACTCCAGGTTACATATACGTCGTTCTTTAGAACTCTCTGGGTCAGAATTTCAAAGCGACTTAATTAGTTATAATTGAAATGTTACATTTTGTTAATAAAATAAAGTTGTGAATTATATTTTCTTTTCTTTTTACAACCTTTTATTGTTTCTAAGTAAAATTATAATTATTGTTAGACAAATAACGTATAATATATTTATATTATAGAACATATATATTTTTTTAAATTATAAAACACTTGTATTTACGTCGTCTTTGTTTGGAATTATTAATATTTTTATAATAATATTTTTTTTTTATTTTTCATCTTTACACTGTATCCCGCACACAGCAGGGTAAACAGAGGGAACCTAGTGTTAAGACACTCCGTTCCCCACTTTCCGCCGAATTCGGAGGCTTGCGTATTAAGTGACGGAACTTAACGCCGCGCTTTACCTCGGCACCAGAGCGAAGAAAATGGAAATATAATTTCCACTCCTCGAGTGGGAATCGAACCCACAACCAGTCGTTTACAGTCACACGCTTGTGCCACTGGGCCACGACTGGCCACTTTATTATAATAGGACTTTTATAAATTGTTTGTCTATTCGGATATTCCATTAAATAAAATCTTATCTAAAGTTTCTTTATATTTATCAACCAACAAAGCACATGTCAAAAAAATTATTAAAAGATTGTAAATAATATTAAATTATTTATAGCAAATATTGAGGTCAGATCTCAACTTTTATATGCCTTTGTAATTTTAGCCTTAATTTGAATTGAAAGTTAATTTGGTAGACTAGTCTCAGGTTGTTTGAGAACTTAAGTTACTTAGCTTAATTTGAAAATAAATATAAATATAAAGAAACTAAAGCTTTGACAGGTATTATTTGAAGCTTTATTTGAAGTAAATCGTTAATCTACAAAATAATTATTATTAGAATGAAATTCATTGTCTTTATCTTTCATCTTTGTAGTCCGACCTCAGGCAGAAAACAGACTTAGCAAACGTCACTCAGCTCTTTTTCTTAGAAATATTGCGTATTGGAGAGAGTTCGGCGGTCGTCGTGGCATAGTGGGATAGTGTCTGACTGTAACGCGATGGTTGTAGGTTCGATTCCTACTTGGGGGAACGATTAGATTAAATTTTCATTTTTTTCGCTCTGGTATCAAAGAGAAAGGGTAGCGTTGAGATCCGCCACCTAACATGTGTTGTCACTGGGTTCTCTCTGACTACCACGCTATGCGTGCAAAAAGCTTGAAAATAAGAACTACTATTTGAAAAAAAATAGAGATCCATCTACATTATACTAAAATGTATAAAAATGTGAAGACATAAGTTAAGAAAAAAATTAAAAACAAAAACAAACTGACTAATAAAATATGTATCACAATTATAAATTAATGCAAATTAAAGTGTTGGGTGTTTTTCCGGAAATATGCTGACAAAAGAATTAATAAAAAGATTTGGCACAGTTAATGCTGGTGGCCAGTCGTGGCCCAGTGGCACAAGCGTGTGACTGTAAACGACTGATTGTGGGTCCAATTCCCACTCGAGGAGTAGAAATATTTAATATTTCCATTTTTTTCGCTCTGGTGCCGAGGTAATGCGCGGCGTTAAGTTCCGCCACTTAACACGCAATGCCTCCAAATTCGGCAGAAAGTGGGGAACGGAGTGTCTTAACACTAGGTTCCCTCTGCCTGCACCCGGCTGTGTGCGGGATACAGCGTGAATGAAGTTAATGTTGAGAATGCAATGAATGCAATGATCCCTACTTTTCGTTCATACCTGGAATGATTGAGAAAGTACGCTAATATAACAAAACAACAACTGAAAGTTCACAAATTATCAAACAATTCTTCTATTATATTTTTAGAATCTGTTTAATCTAACAGTTATGAAAATTACTGAACTGACTTAAATTTTTTAGTCTAACTGTCTTATTTTAGAGAATATTTTAAGCCAATCTGTGTTCTAGAAATAAGCTTTTCAAATTATATTACGTGGTTATAAAAACTAGCTACGTTATTTTCAAATTATATTTGGTAAGACAAATGTGACTTTTGAATTTGATGACTTTGTTAGGATAAAAATTATGTTTGGTAAACTATAAAAGGGAAGTTAGACATTTGGAAGGAGTATTTTAATGAAAGATCTAAATTAAAAGGAATATGGTACAGAGTTATTCAAAATGAGCTTCCTCATATTCCGTGGTTTAGTGAGAAGGAACTGACACGTGAACAAATTGTTATGGGCCTTAGGTTGCGTTCTGGCATGTACTCCAAAGTGTGAATTATGTGGAGTGGATGATGATGTTCACCATTTCTTGGTGGAATGTGTCCGAAATGCCGAGGCTCGTCAGAAGTTAGTCCGTTGTTGTAATTTGAATGTCATGGATGTTGGTGTTTTTCATAGTTTATTGTCTGAGCCTGCTTCTGTAGCGGCTAAAATGCTGTATAGATTTAAGTATAAATAGTATTCTTAGAATTAAGTTAAAATTGTTATGTTTGTGTGTTTTAATTTTGGTTTAGGGAACGATGGGGCTGACATTTTTGTATATTACTTAAAAAGTCCCTAAATAAAAACAGATTAAAAAAAAAAAGTAATATATAAAAAGTATATATAAAAATGAAAAATATATAATTTTAAGATAATAAATTTATTAATAATGTTAAGCGTATTCCTTTTAGATTTTGTATTTAAATTATTTTTTGGAACCACTGCAGAATAATTATATATCATCGCAAATCATTTCACTTAGTTTACCCAATGTAGCCAATCAGATTCTAACCTAAAACTATTGTTAAGAAATAATAAATAACAAATATTAACTACAGCAAAGATGTTGGTAAGAGAGGCAAGTTGGTGAGGAAGGCCACGTAAAAAGCATGAGGAGGGCGTGTATGAAGAGGTTGATGACAGTAGACGAGGCGAAAGAAGTATGCAGGGACCGTAGCGTTTGGCACTCCGATCTTTCTTTCCCTTGCAGGGTGACTACCCTGCAAGGGAAAGAAAGAAATTCATCGTAAAATTAAAAGAAGAAATTCATCGTAAAATTAAAAGAAAAAGAAATAAATATAGCAAAAGTTAATAATTTTATTGTTTATTTAACCTTTTTTTTCAAAATTACGCTTTTTAAGCTTAGCACCTGACTATCGGTTAAAGACAAGTATCTAGTTGTATACTGAAATCCAAACACTTGACGAAACTCAACGCTGGGCTTTTTTTCGCTGATTTTGTCACTAAAACACAGAAGTATTTTTTTTTTTTGGAATAAAAGAGGCAAACGAGCTGAAGGCCCACCTGGTGTTAAGTGGTTACCTTCGCCCATAGACATCTATAACATTAAAGTTATGGATGCGTTGCCAGCCTTGGGAATGTAGGACAGAAGGAGGGAGGAAGGATGGGAATTGTGGGAATAGGGAGAGCTGGCTTACATGCCATCGAACCGGAACACATCATAAGATATTTGGCGGTTCGTCTTTGACATGATAGTGGTCGCGAGCCAGTCGGAGAACGAATCTCCTACCACCAAACTACTGGGTTACCCGCCTTTTACGGGACGCTACCCAGCGGCGGGGGGGAATTGTATTCTTAACCCGTCCCCCCACGGGGTGAAATATAATAATTGACTCGAATGGAAATCGAACCCATAACCATCGCGTCCAGTCAGACTCTGTCATGATGGTTAGGAACTATTATTAGATCGTGGATTAACTATTTAAAACTACAATTCTTTTCATATTATTCACACTTAAATATTCATACATTTGGTTAGCGTGATTGCTTAAATTTGTAGTCGCAATTTACTCAGCGAATTGTAAGTGAACGTGTCAACATAACTGGGTAAATGTTTTGGGAGGTAATATGAATGTATGTTTGTTTTTATTTTGCAGCTTCATGCTTTTTGACGAATAGTGGGGTAATAAGAGAGATATAGTGTCAAGACACTCCACTCCGTCTTCCATTTTCCGCCCCGAATTGAGACATTTTGCCTGTAGATTGTGAAGGATTTTATTAGTACTTAGAGAATTAAAATCAAAATACGTATACCTAAAGCTGTTATTATAAAGTTAGCCTTTATAACTAAACATACTTGTGAGGTAGGCAAATAATGTTAAATTAAAAAATACTATTATACTTTATACAGGCGCTTTGAACAAATTGGTGTAACTCAATATCGCGTTTTGTTCTATATTTCAGAGCAAAACAAATGAAAATTTAAATATAATCATTCGTCGAGTGGGAATCGAGCCCATAACTAACACTTTTACAGTCAGACGCTGCCCCGCTACATCACGACTGCCTTATGTATGTATATATATTTTTTTATCTTCACGCTGTAACCCGCACACAGCAAGGTAGGCGGAGGGAACCTACCTTACCTCGGCGCCAGAGCAAAGAAAATGGAAATATTAAATATTTCCACCCCTCGTGTGGGAATCGAACCCACAACCAGTCGTTTACAGTCACACGCTTGTGCCACTGGGCCACGGCCACTGGCCACATATATTTATATATGTATGTATGTATTTATGTACGTGTAGTCCATAAAAAATGTCACGCACAAAGAAAATGTGATAAACTTGGATCTAACTCTAACTGTTCTAGCGTTCCACATAAGTTTTTTGTATATTTATTCATATGAAATATCGCAAGTAATATATTATTTTGATATACATTTCAGATTTCGTCGGTGACCTTAGAAGGCAAGGGTGGAAAGGTAAGCCTTAGTATAAATAGTGTATCAAGTTACAATTCTTATTCGGCTTGTTTATTCTTGGAGTTTAGTATTTGATTTATTTTCTTTTAGATGTATGATATGTTAGATTTAGGTAATCTAGGATGATAAATATGATGGTAGAATTTGGAGTAGAAATGTTGAGTAATGGATCACAAAGTTCTGGTTCAAAGTTTATCACCGAACTATACTTTTTTTTTTTAGCTTCACGCTGTATCCCGCACACAGCAGGGTAGGCAGAGGGAACTTAGTGTTAAGACACTCCGTTCCCCACTTTTCGCCGAATTCGGAGGCTTGCTTGTTAATTGGCTTTACGAATTATACTTAAATTTATAATTATATTTAAAATAATTTACAATTTTAAATTATAAGTTTTTTTTATTTATGAATCGATAGAAATAAAATAAAAACCAAATGTTAATCGTTTAAGGAGCTTACCAAAACACAATAGACAAAATTCTATTTAAATCGGTTAAGCCATTGTTGAGACTAACGTCCACAAACGTACTGACAAACAGACACCCAGACATATCTGTATTTTTGTTGTGTTTTATGGTATTTTCTCTTCTTTTTATTGAGCTTCACATTATATCCCACACACAGCAGGGTAGGCAGAGAGAATCTAATGTTATCCCCGTTCTCCATTTTCCGAATTCTTGACGTCTTACATGTTATGCAGCGGAACCTAACCACTAGACATCAAAGCGAAAGAAATGAAATGTTAAATATGTCAATTCGGGTGGAAATCAAACCCACAACCTGTCGTATTTACATTTACACTGCCCCTTCGCCAAGACTGGCTTATTTCTACATTGGAAAATACCTTCCATAATATTTTTTTCATACATCTGTCATGTAAGACGGCGATTAGTTACATTTTTATTATATGAATACGCTGAATAAATTAGAACGAAATTTAGCATATAAACTGTTAATTAGCTAGTTTATTCCACCTAGCAAACGACTTTTTTCATTCTAGTAAATGACTTCCAAAGTTATGTTAACATATATACATGTTACGTTATTCCTAATTATAAATAATATCAAAAACGTGTATCAACATACATAAGTTGTCTATAATTGTCATATAATTATTTTATAACTAGCGTCCCACTCGAGTTTCACCTGCGTGAACTGCGTAAATAAAAAATAAATTACAATCGATTAAAATAATAAAGCACTAAATGTTGAGGGAAGTTTGCCAAAATACAATAGTCAAAACTGCATTTAAATTGGTTAAGGCGTTGAAGAAGACATTTAGAACATTTCTTTTTCAATTTTCCTAAGTGTGGAATAACACTTTAAAAATGTTTAAAAGTGGTTAAGTCGTTTCTGAGATTACCGTGCACCAATGCATAGACCAACAGAAAAAATATGAAAATCTGGATTTTATTACATTTATTATATTATTAATAATATTATTTTTATATATATTTTCCATTTACACACAGCGGTTAGTTATATTTTAGTTATATGTATATATTACTAGAACATCTTTTAACGTGAGGGTAGTCGTGGCGAGAGGCCCAAAGTGTGTCTGTGAAGCGACAGGTCGTGGGTACGATTCCTACACGGGGAGTGAAAATATTTAATATTTCCATTTTCTTCGCCCTGGTGTCGAGGCAAAGCGCGGCGTTAAATTCCTCCATTTAACTCACAATGCCTCCTGAACTCGTTGGAAATTGGAGAAAGGAGTGTCTTAACACTAGGTTCCCTCTGCCTACCCTACTCTGTGTGGTATACAGCGTGAAGCTAAAAAAATCATTTAACGTTTTATCAAGCTTAACTTGTTAAGCAATATATCAGATTCGTTTCATTGGATCACCATAGTCTTTTACGTAATTCATGATATTCATATGTATGTATGTATGTATGTACATCGTGAATATATTAAATTATAACCGATTAAGTACATATGTAAATGTAATTATGATATACTTCCGTGTATAAAAATATGAAGGCAGAACGTTAGTAGTTGAAGAACAAAAAATGGAATGGTATTTTAAATGTAACTTCGAATGGTTTAAATAATTAAAAAAAAATTGGGGCCAATCTTGGCCCAGAGACACAAACTGTGACTGTAAAGCGACTGGTTGTAGGTTCGATTTCCACTAGAGGAGTGGAATGACTCGGGATAAAAAAATTAGCCATGCCATAAAAGGGTGCTCTCTATAAATTTGATATCGAGGTCTGTAAGTGTGTTTGTCTGTCTTTCTGTGGCGTAGTAGCCCATATGACAAAGTTGCTAGGATGGAGCGATTTTGATGCGCTACTTTATTAAAAAGTCACTCTCCTTCCTGTTAGAAGAGTGTCAGCTCTTTTTCAGAATGGATGTTTTTTTTGACATATTATTAAATAATATTATTTAGGTATAATTACGCGTAGAGGGATTTTTAATATATATTCTTGTTAATATATGGGTTAATATTGTAGTAATTTTAATAATGTAATCACCTTAATATCTGTTTTTAAATTATTTTTACAGTTATTGAAGTCCGTACGTGGCGCAGAGGCACAAAGTGTTACTGTAAACGCCGCATTCAATTCACACTCTAGGAATTGGACTATTTAATATTTCTTTGCTTTAGTGTCGAAGCAATGCGCGGCGTTAAGTTCCGCTCCTTAATACACAATACTTCCAGAATTCGGTGGAAAATAGGTAAAGGAGTGTCTTAACGCTTATATGTGTGTGTAATAAATATTACAGTTATAACAAAATGTGAGACAATATCTAATAAATTTAACTGTCAAACTACAGCTTAACTAGCCAAAGCCTTTATCCAGTAACCAAAAAATCAAAAATTAAAATATCCAAGTTAAAAAAAAATTAAAAAGCTGAATATTTATTTGAAATCACTCAAAACAACTCGTGTAATTCCATACTAAAAGGTAAAAAGCGCGTTTCATTTCATTACTATCAATACATCGTTTGTTCAGGCGGGCAGATAACGAGTGAATGTTTAATTTGCGTAAAACGAAACGCCGCCGATATGCTACAAACAAACGTACTACAGTAAACAAATACATACGTTACTGTCCAAATTATTTTATTGGACGTTCCATTTGACGTAGCGTTTAATTTTTAACGAGACGTTAATATATAAACGGTTGGAATCGCACACTGAGAATATTATTTGTTTGTTGCTGTTTAAAAATTTATTATTTTTTATTTATTATATAATAATGTTATATTGTAAAGACTTGATTAATTGATATTATACTTAGTATCATTTTGAGGTTCTAGTGGCGGAGTGGGACAACGTCTGACTGTAAACGATTTTGGTTATGGGTTCTATTTGCACTCAGGAGACGGATTTTATTAAAATTATTTTCATTTTTTCTTTGGTACCTTAGACAAAGCTCGGTTTTGGAACCAGCAGTGGCAAAGGGTGGAGTTTTTGAGTTAAGCCGACGTAAAAAACATATAAAAAACGTAAATCCTGGGCCAAAAAAATAATCAACTTGTATCAATTGAAACAGATCTTTGTAGTGTTATGTAAACACTTCACTGGCTAGTGCCTATTTCAGACGCAAATTGAAAAACCGAATATCTCGACACTATGTTCTATACAACTACCCTATTATATTAAAAAAAAGTATAAACTCATAAAGAAAATAGTCCTAACACATAAACATACCTAGAAAAAAAAATCAAGTCAAAACACAAGTAATACTCGTAATTTTGAGGCCAGCTATAAATTGCCTCGCCGTTGCGTGCTCGTGAAATACAGGCTGTAGTCAAAAAAGACAAGTTATTGATCAAACGTCGCTCCGTACTAATGTTAGTTTTACGTAAAACTATAATAAAATATACCTATTCGGATTTTGCTCTACGGAAATGTCTACTTTTGGTATTTTTATGAGGTCTTAGTAGCAAAGTGGGTTAGTGGCTATAATCGCGATTGGTTGTGGGTTTGGTTCCCACTCGAAGTTATTGTCATGTTCATTTTAGTAAACTGGAGTTCTGTCACTTAACAGGTGATCTTGAACTTGGGCGAAAAGTGGAGGACGGAGTGTCTTTACACTAAGTTCTCTTTTCATCAGGTTATGTTTCGAAAGGAATGGAAAGTGAAGAACGGAACGTTTTGACTACTACATTACTACATTGCATTGCCGGGATGAGCTTTAACTAAACTATTCTAAAAGTAGTTGGAAAGTTTGTCATTAAATACGATTCTAATAACATATTTGAGTACATTAACATGTATGAAGAATATATATTTGTATTGAACAAAACACTTACAATTTACTATACTATATTTTAAGATTGGAATTATAATATTTTGTATAAGCGCGGCGTTGAGTTCCGCCACTCTTAACCGGTAATGTCTTGATTTCTAGCGGAAAGTAAAGACAAAAAAGTATCTTGAGATTAATTTGTCTCTTGTGGCCAGTCGTGGCCCAGTGGCACAAGCGTGTGACTGTAAATGAGTGGTTGGGGGTTCGATTTCCACTCGAGGAGTGGATATTATATTTGCATTTTCTTCGCTCTGGTGTCGAGGTAAAGCGCGGCGTTAAGTTCCGCAACTAAACACACAAGCCTCCGAATTTGGCGGAAAGTGGGGAACGGAGTATCGTAACACTAGGTTCCCTCTGCCTACCCTGCTGTGTGCGGGATACAGCGTGAACATTATCTCTTACTACCCCGCTAGAGGGGAGGAAGCTGGCTGCTGCTTTTTTTAAAGATCTGTATAGAAAAAGGTGAAGGACAAATTATTTGACATTCACTGTTTTCAGTAAAAGCAATTATAAATGTTGAAATATAAATTAAAAAAGAAATCGTATTCAGATTTTAAAATACAAAGTAATCATTTAGTTCCACGCTCCACGTTAAGTGGTTTAATACTTTCATATATTATTTTCATCGTAGCATGTCTTTAAATGTATTATTCTTCCTACAAAACTTAAAGCTGACAGCCATTGCATACTTCCACTTACGCGGATTAATCCATACTTATATTATAAATGCGAATGTCTGTGTGTTTGTCTGTCACGCTTTCACGGCTAATCTACTGGTCCGATTTGGATGAAATTTAGAATGTAAGTAGTTAAAATGACTGGTTCTAACATAGGCTACTTAGTTTTTCAAAAATCAATCTCTAAAGGGTTGAAATAGGGGATGAAAGTTTATATGAAAAATCTACACTGCTTGACCGACTGTAACGAATTTAAAATAAGTTGATTATTTGGGTGGTTAGGTTAAGTTATTTTAAAAATTTTATTTTTTTATTTACTCATCTAATGATATATAGAAAGAATATTTTGAGATTATAAAAAAAATGTTTTTAACAATATGCTCTATTGTTTAAACGATATATGTGTAAATAAAATCATAAATTTATATAAATATGAAGCTTAAAAAAATATTTGCCTGATATCCATTCTATCCAGTAGCAAGAAGAACAGAAAAGTAAATCTCTAGAAGAAGAAGAAAAGACATTTTTACCAAATTAAGACATTTTTAACTAACATATCTGTGTTCAAATTACAAAGAGTTTTTCTGTCAGTTAAATATGACATCACAGTTAAGTCCAATGTTATCTATCTCGGTATCAAATGTCCATTATCATTTGAAACTGATTATTTTGTATCGGTACTGAATTAATAATAATATATATTTATTATTTCTTTGTTCTTAACTTAATTAGTCAGTTAAGTTTTTCAAAATTAAAAAAAAATGATTAATCGGTTGGCTAAGTTAAGATACTTTTAATTGTTTAATTTCATTGTTTTTGGTTGGTTCATCTAAAAGAACGTATTGTTAGAAAACATATTTTGAAGTATAAAATCTTTGCTGTTGACAATCTAGTATAAACTATATATTATTGTATCATTAATGCATATCTGTAGAAAGAATAATAAATTGGGAACGGAGTGTCTTAACACTAGGTACTCTCTGCCTACCCTGCTGTGTGCGGGATACAGCGTGAAGCTGAAAAAAAATAAGAATAATAAATTATATACTTTATATTAAATTACATAGAAGTTTAATCTTCTCTTCTCTCTATTTTACTGTTTTTCTTACTACTGACTATTCTCTTTTTCTTGTAGAACTTTTAAAATATATACCAAATTAGATATTTTTAGCGTCACTAACATATTTGTGTTCAAATTACAAAGAGTTTTTCTGTCAGTTAAATAAGACATCACAGTTAAGCCCAGCGTTATCTAGTGTTCTCGGTATCAAATGTCCATTATCATTTGAAACTGCTACGCTCGAAGCTTCGCTGAATATCGATTAGAGCTCGGGACAAGTTTGAGAGCTCCCTGTAATAGGGAATAGACTTTTAAAACTGAATACATTACAGTTTTCATGAAAAAGTATTAAAGTATCAAATTTTGGTAGATTTTTTAAAAATATAATTAAAATATTTAATATTGCGGCTACTGTGGTATGATGACAGGGGATATATAAGTGGAAACACGATCAGTTGTGAATGCGATTTCCATTTGGTAGATTGATCACAATTTAATTATTTTTATTTCAACCATTTCAACCAACCATATCAATTACTGGCGCTGATTCAATATAAATTGGATTAGATTTAGGCGAAAAACGGAGTGTTTTGACACTAGGTTGTCTTTACCTACCCGGTTATTTATAAAGAAAGCATGAAAAAACAGATAGTGGTTAAAAAACTAAAGCTTGTCGCAAAATAAGTAAAGATGTTATTACAAAATTATTTTATTATAAAGATGTGTTATTACATGTTATTAAGTAAGTTATTACATATAGCAGTTTCACGATGTATCCAACACAGCACTCCGATCTCCTCTCTCCGCCGGAATTCGACATACTACGTGATGAGTGCTGGAACTCAACGCCACGCCTATATTCGTCTAGATAATAAGCGGAGAAATGAAAATCGTTTAAATATAGTCATTCCCTCCGAATTAGAATCCACAACTAGAATCTTAATCGTCGCTGAATCATATTGCACCATACGTTTTCTATATATTTTTAATATACTTATACAAGGTATCGAAATTTATTTATGTAACAGATTTTTGTTTTCTCCCACAGCAGGGTAGTCAGAGAGAATCTAGTGTCAAGATTCTCCGTTTTCCACTTTACACCTGAATACAAGACATTATATTATGAGTTAAGTGGCGAAACTCAACATTATATTTTATCTTGTCACTTAAACATTTACATACCTATTTAAGATTTTATAGTATAGTTAATTTAACAGAAAAATAAAGTTATTACTAAAAGCTTTCTTTCTCTAAAACACCTTATTTTGAGTCACGAAATTTTACTCCAAACTCAGTAAAACTACTTAGTAATATTATATAAATTTTATCTGTTCGTGCTTCAAATCTATAACTCTTTTAAAAAGCTCTTGTAAGTTCTTTCGCCTGAACCCAATACTAATATTTACTGCAATTTAAACACTGAAAGTTCAAAGTGTTTCAACACCGTAGGCCGTCTTACACTTTATTTGATAAATGTTCTTGATTGAAGATATTTTAAAGGAATATTATTGTAGAATAAAGTAGATACAATAAAATAATATTAGTTTTAAGCTATACATATATGACATTTTAGGAGCTTACTTTTAGTTTTGAGTTCGATATCCGTGTGGGGAAATGATTTTATCTTATCTTATCTTATAGCTTCACGCTATATCCCGCACACAGCAGTTAAGTACATGTTATTAAGTAAGTTATTACATATAGCAGTTTCACGATGTATCCAACACAGCACTCCGATCTCCTCTCTCCGCCGGAATTCGACATACTACGTGATGAGTGCTGGAACTCAACGCCACGCCTATATTCGTCTAGATAATAAGCGGAGAAATGAAAATTATTTAAATATAGTCATTCCCTCCGAATTAGAATCCACAACTAGAATTTTAATCGTCGCTGAATCATATTGCACCATACGTGTTCTACAAGGTATCGAAATTTATTTATGTAACAGATTTTTGTTTTCTCCCACAGCAGGGTAGTCAGAGAGAATCTAGTGTCAAGATTCTCCGTTTTCCACTTTACATCTGAATACAAGACATTATGAGTTGTGGCCCAGTGGCAGAAGCGTGTGACTGTAAACGACTGGTTGTGGGTTCGATTCTCACTCGAGAAGTGGAAATTATATTTCCATTTTCTTCGCTCTGGTGTCGAGGTAAAGCGCGGCGTTAAGTTCCGCCACTTAACACGCAAGCCTCCGAATTCGGCGGAAAGTGGGGAACGGAGTGTCTTAACACTAGGTTCCCTCTGTCTACCCTGGTGTGTGCGGGATACAGTGAAGCTAAAAAAAAAAAATGAGTTAAGTGGCAGAACTCAACGTTATATTTTATATTGTCACTTAAACATTTACATACCTACTTGAGATTTTATAGCGTAGTTTATTAGTGTATTATGTTATTTTATAAAGAAATAAAGTTATTACTAACTACTTTCTTTCTCTAAAACACCTTATTTTGAGTCACGAAATTTTACTCCAAACTCAGTAAAACTACTTAGTAATATTATATAAATTTTATCTGTTCGTGCTTCAAATCTATAACTCTTTTAAAAAGCTCTTGTAAGTTCTTTCGCCTGAACCCAATACTAATATTTACTGCAATTTAAACACTGAAAGTTCAAAGTGTTTCAACACCGTAGGCCGTCTTACACTTTATTTGATAAATGTTCTTGATTGAAGATATTTTAAAGGAATATTTTTGTAGAATAAAATAGATACAATGTAATAACATTATTTTTAAGGTATACATTATATTTAAGGAGCTTACAAAGACCGTCGAGGCGCAATTCGAAAGAGTCTGGAATGTAAACGCGATGGTTTTGAGTTCGATATCCGTGTAGGGAAATGATTTTATCTTATCTTATCTTATAGCTTCACGTTGTATCCCGCACACAGCAGGGTAGGCAGAGGGAACCTAGTGTTGAGATACTCCGTTCCCTACTTTTTTACTCCGCCAAATTCGGAGGCATTGCGTGTTGAGTGGGGGGACTTAACACCGCGCTTTTACTTCTGATACCAGAGGGAAGGAAATGGGAATATTAAATATTTCCACTCCTCGAGTGGGAATCGAACCCTCAACAAGTCGTTGACTTTCACTTGCACAAGTTCGTGCCACTGCGCCATGACTGGATATGTTTTTTTGGATGGGAAGGGGAAATGATGATATAAGTTTTTTAGTTTTTTTTCCTCTAGTATATAAGAAAAAGTGAGACGTTGTGAAGTTGCACCACTTAACGCTTAATGACTCGATTTAGGGCGAATAGTGGAAAGTTTATATATATTATTTAAAATGAAACGTTGTAATAAGTTTCATATATAAAATAATAACCTAATATTTGTTTATTGAAAAGTAAAATTTAACAATAAAAATATTATAAGCCTACTTTTCAAAAAATATTTAACTAATATTATTTTAGTTGAATAATAGTTAAGTAATTTATAATATTATTTAATAATATAAGTGGCCAGTCGTGGCCCAGTGGCACAAGCGTGTGACTGTAAACGACTGGTTGTGGGTTCGATTCCCACTCGAGGAGTGGAAATTATATTTCCATTTTCTTCGCTCTGGTGTCGAGGTAAAGCGCGGCGTTAAGTTCCGCCACTTAACACGCAAGCCTCCGAATTCGGCGGAAAGTGGGGAACGGAGTGTCTTAACACTAGGTTCCCTCTGCCTACCCTGCTGTGTGCAGGATATAGCGTGAAGCTATTTATTTAATTATTTAATAATATAAATTGAAATCATTAAAAGTTGCATAATATTGGTTCTCACTACGTTAAAAAATCATGAAAACTGACTAACTAAATATGAAATATATTTTCTCGAACCCACAACCAATCGTTTACATTAAACACTTTACCACTGAGCCACAATATACACCATAATTTCCAATACGCCATACAAAACGGCCTACTTTGAAACATCAAAACATTTCACTTTCACTTCATAAATCAATCTTTAAACAAGAACAAGAAACTTGATACTATTGTTGAAAATTATCTTAAAATACACCCCTAATAAAGGCAATAAAGATAAGGTGAGTGATGGTTTCATTTGGCTCGAGATGAAATTAATCAATGAATATTTTATTTCAAATATATTTTTGGTTCATTTGTTGTATGTTCGAGGCGTAATAATTGCGTTGCCATAGCAACGATTGGTTATAAAAATGTTTGAAAAACGCGTGTGTGTAATACAATTTTGTTTATTTAATAAATTTTTGTTTATTGGGCCAGTCGTGGCGCAGTGGCACAAGCGTGTGACTGTAGACGACTGGTTGTGGGTTCGATTCCCACTCGAGGAGTGGAAATATTTAATATTTCCAATTTCTTTGCTCTGGGTCGAGACAAAGCGCGGCGTTAAGTTCCGCCACTTAACACGCAATGCCTCCGAATTTGGTCGGAAGTGGGGAACGGAGTGTCTTAACACTAGGTTCCCTCTGCTTACCCTGCTTTGTGCGGGATACAACGTGAACGTAAAAAAAATGTTTATTTAATGTAACTTGCTGAATTCATAAAATCTTTATCTTTTTTAACATTTTAAAGTTTTATAAACACACTTAGGAAATTGAAAAAGACATTAAGGAAACGTATAGTTTTTTTATAAAATCTTTGTCCGCAAAATGTTTATATGGTAACGATTTTTTTTTCACATTTTAATATACATACGTCTAGATTTTTGATGGAAAGTGGAAAACGGGGTGCCTTAACACTAGATTTTTCCTAACCATACGTTTTATAGCATTTGATAATTTTAGAAGCTTTCGATGACTGAAATGATACGAATTTCTTACTTTGGAATCGAATTTAACTGCAAAAAAATACTATATACTCCCATTATACGAAATAGCAGAATTTTTTATCGTGTCCATTTTATTTCTACGAATATGATATATAAAAGCGATCTTACAAACGTCTTAAAATATTAAACTAAAATGAAATTAGTAACGTTTTTTCAAATAGCAAATTAGGTAGTCCTAGTGTTGAGACACTACTTTCTCCACATATTTATATCACTATAACATCAATTACCAAAGCTAATAGACGTCTCTGAGTACAACTGTTAGTCAATTACGAATGCTACTCCGAATAACGCTTTTCCTTCACTATCATACCACGACAGCTCGATATTTCCAGACGACGACGTGAAGACAGGCAACAGATCGACGGTTTTACGTGATTTCTGATTTACTATGCTTTGACAGTTCTAAGGACAGTTCCAATTGTGAGACAGCTTCACGCTTTTACCCGCAAATTAGAGTAGTCAAAGAGAACTTAGTATCTGGGACTGTTTTTTTTCCATTATCCAACCGAAATTAAGATTTTGTTTTCTTATAAGAGGAGAACAATGAAAATAACTTAATTATAATCATTTCGTTGGGTGGGAACTGATTCACGACATATCTGATATCCACATATGTATATTATATTGTATAAAATCATCACTTAACACGCAAGCCTCCGAATTCGACAGAAAGCGGGGAACGGAGTGTCTTAACACTACGTTCCCTCTGCCTATCCTGCTGTGTGCGGAAAACAGCGTGAACCTAAAAAAAATAAAGCAAAAGTTTAGACAATGTTTCTATTCATTTTAATAGAATCATTATTACTTCAATCAATTGAAGTACAAATTTAATTGTTACCAATTCAATTTGCCACACGAGCATTACATTAAGTGGTTCCCAATAAACTCAAGGTAACCAAACGATTTCAATACACGAACTCAGTATTTTACATTAATTCACAGTTCCACAGTTCCACAGTTCTTTGCAATACGTCTCGGCACCGCACCACAAACCGCTGGTCCGTTGCTAATGAAACCAATCCCCTTACCTTTGCCAACTTCGCTCACCTAACTTACATTTTGTTTCCACGTAAAATTCCAATAATGGGCCCCCCAAGTCCCGGCGTAATTCCCGAGATTTCAGCATTCACCATTTTAGATTACAAACTTTAACAAAATTAATTTACAAGGCCCCAATTATGGAGGTAAGGGAATCTTAGTTGTTTTTGCTAATTGAATTTTGATGCGGTGTCAGTTGCAGACGAATTAATTTGGAATATCTGACATTCTCGCAGATATCATGTTGTTTAATACTTGCGCTAGCTACGCTCAAAGCCTACTGTTTAACTCCTTTGTGTTTTCACAAGCTAATGACAAGCGTTTAAATGGAATTCATTCGTTTTGTTACTGAAAAGTAGATCTGCTTTAAATAAGATTGTTTTTTTTTTGTTTTAAATATATTTATTGGCATAAGAAGTATGCAATAACATAATAATTAAAATTAAATTATTAATTAAAAAATAAGATTGTTAATGCTTTTTGCTGTAACTACTAGTATGCTGTAGTGTATATAGTTTAATAATACCAGGAAAATATTTGCTACTATTATCCTTTCTGTTAATTAAAAAATGGGCAAAATATTTCCATCAACTGCTTTGAATCAAAATTCATCACGTTCATCTTCAAAAATTTATTGTTAAAGTATGGAATTCTATTTCGTGTTGTTACGTATAGGAGGAAATATGAGGAATTACACAACTGTTACACCGCACAGTAAAAACTTCTAAAGCTATCAAAATAGAATTTAACTTCATGTTAAATCCTGTATAGCGTATGAACATATGCTTTTTGAATTTTAGCTTCACAGTTTAGTCCTAGGTAGGCAGAGACAATTGGCCTCCAGGCATTGCTCTCCAGGGGATCCTCACGCCTACCTGAATTTACTACAGTATCTTTAATACTGCCTGTATTTTTGTTTTCGAAGGTCAACCAAGGTTTTATCCTAGCTCTCTTACCACATAAGAACATATTAAGAAATTCAACTCCAAATTTTTTAATACTACAGTGCAAAATTTAACAAAATACCTTCTACCAAATATACCAATGCACCATACGTCGTCAATAGGAATCGTATTTTTTACTAACTAGTATATACGCTAGCTTTCACAGTTTGCCTTCAAAATACTACAGAAAGTTGTTCCGACTTCCTTTGGCAGCGTGCCCGCGCTGTATAGTTACAATCGTGTTACAAATGTTATTTATATATCTTACGTATTTGTGGTTAGCTTTATGCCTTGACTTAATCAATTCTAGCTTTCCTTTTATTTTGAAAATGGTTTATATAGGTTTTAGGGATTTATTTCCTTATATAGTAGTCAAGGCAGAGAGTACTCAGTGCTAAGACTCTCTGAGATAACATGAGATGAGTAAAATTAAACGCTGACTTTGTAGTCTCTAAGCGAGGAAATGTAAATAATTTAATTTTTGTTTTATTGAGGCCGTTGTGACACAGTGGGACAACATTTGTCTATAAATGCAATGGTTATGAGTTCGATTACCATTGGGGGAAATATTATATATTATTTTTTAGGAATTTGAAGGTTTGTTTTGCGGAAAATAGAGAACGGAGTGTTTGCTAAATTGACTCTGTGAAGTAACAATTTTGTCCAAGTTGGAATCGAACCAATAACCATCGTGTTAACAATCAACACTGTTCTACTGTGTCATGTTAATAGCACTCCTAAGTCACATAAACTAAAACTATTGAATATTTCACACCAAATAAACAACTCTCAAGAGATAATATTCCAATTACTTACAATATAATTAATTTAACAAATTAAATTTCTGATCCACCGCCTTCTCTACCACGATAATTAAAGAATCGTTTTTATCGTATTGCTTTCTAATTAACTTTTTGGTTAGTGATTTCAGGCTTTTTATTTGAGCAAATTTCGTTCTTATTTTTTAACTTTTTCCTTGTTTAAAACTTTAGACGCTTCTTTTCACATAAGAAGGTATTTAAAGAGAGTTTAGTGTCAAGACACTCCGTTCTGTACTTTTTGTCTATAATCGAGACTCGTGGAGTGGACACAGTTGAAACTTAATAACTTAACGCCGCCTTAAAATAATTCATATATATTATTCTTTATACTGGTATTCGAATCCACAACCAATCGTGTTTACCGCCAAGCCGTCAAAATATATATATTTTTTATCGAATTCGAATCCCTTTACATAGTATAAAGCAAAGTCGCTTCCCGCGTCTGTCTGTCTGTATATACGCTTAGATCTTTAAAACTACGCAACGGATTTTGATGATGTTTCTTTTAATACATAGAATAATTCAAAAGGAAGATTTATATGCATAATAAAAGCGTAAAGTAGACGAGAAACACTGATAATTTTCGAGGTTTCTATTGTGATGTCATCGTGCCTATAGTGAATTAGTTGTGTAGTTCACGCAAGCGAAGCCGCGAGCGGACCACTAGTTTTAAATAAAAATGTTTTTTTTTAGCTTCACGCTGTATCTCGCACACAGCAGGGTAGGCAGAGGGAACCTAGTGTCAAGACACTCCGTTCCCCACTTTCCGCCGAATTCGGAGGCTTGCGTGTTAAGTGGCGGAACTTAACGCCGCGCTTTACCTCGACACCAGAGCGAAGAAAATGGAAATATAATTTCCACTCCTCGAGTGGGAATCGAACCCACAACCAGTCACACGCTTGTGCCACTGAGCCACGACTGGCCACTAATTTTAAAACTCAATATAAAATCCCAAATTGTTATACTCGATTAAACAACAAAAATATAACTGCGCTATGCAAATAAAAATAGCCATTACGCGGAAGCCTTACTACCAATATGGCAAAATTCAAGTGAATGAACAATGCAGAAACGATTTATATAAACGCAAAATTTGTACTGTAATTGGTTGCACGTAAATAAAGTGTTAAAATGAAAACGTTGTAAAATTTTATTGCTCGGTAGACTGTTTTCAGTTTTCAGGCTAGCTTTATTCGTTATTAATATTAATAAAAATAAAAAAAAAACTAAATTAATGTCACTTATGAAGTGTGTTTATTAATAAAAAAAATTTTATTAGCCGGTCGTAGCCCAATGGCACAAACGTGTGACTGTAAACGACTGGTTATGGGTTCGATCCCACTCGAGGAGTGGAAATATTTAATATTTCCATTTTCTTCGCTCTGGTGTCGAGGTAAAGCGCGGCGTTAAGTTCCGCCACTTAACACGCAATGCCTCTGAATTCGGCGGAAAGTGGGGAACGGAGTGTCTTAACACTAGGTTCCCTCTGTCTACCCTGCTGTGTGCGGGATACAGCGTGAAGCTAAAAAAAAGGAAAAAAAGTTATTGAATACAACTTTTTTTCTTACTTTGACACTATGAGCTTATTGTTTGTATCTGATCGTAATTTGGAGAAATGATTATATAGTAAGTATAATTTGTGTAATACAGAGTGTGGCGTGAGAGTTCCGCTACTCAACACGAACGTCTTGATTTTGGGCGGCAAGCCGATATCGATCTTAGCACAAAATCTTGCCTAATTACCTAACTTTGTGAAAAAAACCTTAAAGTGCAAAGTTTTCATGTTTTTTGTTCATTTAGAGATACTACTTTTTATTACTATTTTTTTAAAGATTCATATTATTTATAAGATACAGTGATAAATGTTAAATGTCACTTAAAAATTTACAAGTCCCCTTCATGAGAAAGAATACTATGTTCTTTCTCTTCTCCACTTTCAACCTATTGGAAAAAAAAATGGATTTTAGATACCAAAAGCTATAAAAGTTTATTTCAACCTAAAAAATTGTTTAAATACATATCTACCTACATCTGAATATATAATATAACACAGAAATATTTTACATAAATTCCATATATTTACATATAACACGTCAAAAGATAGCAATACGACATTAATAGGACAGTAGAGACCCACTAAGTCGGTCCCGTCGGCACGTTGCGTACGGAACCTTAATTAAATATACTATATGAATTATGTACATATATGTATATATGTATTATATAATACAAAATATAACTCAGTTAGTGTGAACTGTAAAATGTAAGAAAAATATTTGAAGCAAAGGCGAGTGGTAAGAGAGGCAGGGGGAGACCTCGGTTGATCTTCGAGAACACAATATCGATGATACTGGAGGAAGGTCACGTAAGCAGGATATGGACCTTCCGTAGGAAGTGGTTGATGACAGTGGAAGAGGCGAAATAAGTATGCAGGGATCGTAGTATTTGACGCTCCGTTCTCTCTGACTACCACACTAAACCAAAATGTAAAATCTTGTCTTTTCTAATTTTAATAGGAATATTGAAAAATCCTTCCTTCCTTCCCCTAGTACTTAGCTAGAACTCTATTTGCCTTCTACGGTAAGTTGCTTCAGTTATTGCGTGCGTTGTCTATACGTCATCATTAATTAGTTAATGAGATATCGTAAGGACATCGTGGTGTAAACGCTTTTGGTTTTGTTTTGATCTGGGGATCAAATCCAAAAAATCATTCCTCCGATTGGGTTCAGAGAAATGATTATAATTAAATAAATTTTATTTCCTCGCCATAGTAAGATAAAATTGATTGCACGGCATTGATTCAAGCGCAATGTCTCGATTTTGGGCGTAAAGTGGAAAACGGATTGGCTAAATACTACGTTCTCTCTGACTGAAAAAAAGAGAAAAAAGTGAAAAAATTAGCTGCCTTATTTATTGACAAAATCTTCATCCCTCAACGATTATTGATTTGAAACTTCTCAGAAAAAATGTTCAATGTTCATTTCTTTTCCTTCACCACTTTTTTTTTTTTTTTTTAAGATTTATGATGTACAGCACGTAATGTCATCAATATGGATGTAAAGGTAGTAAAATTACAATGATACATCATTAAGTTTTCTCTGCCTAATCCAAGAATAAATAAAACCCGCAATAATTTAAAAACGAACTATTTTATTTATAAATGCAAAAATCATAGCAAAACTTTTTAATACGATAAATAAACTTCCACATAGATACATATCTTATACTTTCTAATCTACAACTTCTAGCCGCCTAAGGTATCCGTCAAAGTTTCGATGTTTAATTAAAGTTGGTAACGCTTTTTAAATTCTTCGAGATAAGCCAAGATTTCCATTCCTGAGGGAATGTAAGGCGAAAAGTTTTAAATAACTCCCATGATCTGTCTTCATCGTGAATGAATATTAGACGAATATATCGCTTTGAAACGTGATAGATTCTGCTGAAATTTTGTTAAATTTGACAGACAGCTTAAGGGCATTTGAACTTGTGGATAATGGGTAATAAGAACTTCTGTTTATTATTACTTGACGTTTTTCCTCGTGTAGTTGTCAAAGAGAACCTAGTGTCAAGATACTCCGTTCTCCACTTTCTGTCCGGATTTACAAACGTTGCGTGTTTTAAGTGACAAAACTGAACGCCACGGTGTCTTATAGAATGAAAAAATAAAAAATATTTATTATATTATATATTTATTATATATTATATATGATGATTCCCCAAGCTGGAATGGAACCTGCTATCAAAATCGTTAAAACAGTCAGAACCTGTCCTACTGAGCCATATACACTGAAGTATAAAAAATATAGTCTATATCATGAATAAAACTAATAAATTACGAGCAAATGATCAATAAAAGCTATTATTAGAGTATATAGTAAGCGTTTTTATTCAACTTCACGCTACGCCCATAGCAGATTAAGTATAGACAAACTAGTATCATGACACTCTCTTCTCCGCTTTCCGTCTGAGCTCGAAATGTTGTGTTGATTGGCGGAATTAAACGCCGTGATTTGTCTTACAAATCAACCTCCGCCGAAATATAAATAAAGATATACAGCAAGGCAGATATTAAAGCTCGAAAAAAGAAGAACAAGCGGTATACAATTCTTATTTTTTCTTGTAGCTTCACGCTGTATCCCGCATACAGCAGGGTAGGCAGGGGAATCTAGTATTAAGACACTCCGTTCCCCACTTTCTGCCGAATTCGGAGGCACTGCGTATTAAGTGGTGAAACTTAACGCCGCGCTTTGTCTCGATACCAGAGCGAAGAAAATGGAAATATTAAATATTTCCACTCCTGGAGTGGGAATCGAACCCGCAACCAGTCGTTTACAATCACACGCTTGTGCCACTGCACCACTACTGGCCAGTAAATAAATCAAAGATTAAAAACTGCAATATCATGTTTGGTCACTATAACAGATTCGCGTCAAGTGATCTCTAGGCTGAGGCGTTTCGACCGTAAGCCGAGAGTTAACGAAAATCGTAATGTAACATACAAAAGTCTCTCGAGAATCGTAAAAAATGAATAAAATTTTATGTCTTAAATCGATTTTTGAGAATGTCATTCTGCAATATCTGATATTAAAGTAACGGTTAAATCACATGATTACTAGTGTGTTTTTGAGTGGTAAGTATATGGACACAGTTAAGTCGTTTTATGCTGGCTATAACGACTCTAGTATTTTGTGTCTGTGTGTGTGCGTGCGTGTGTGTGCGTTTGTGTGTGTACTAATTGTAGTGCATCCTTTGTACTAGTTCTGGTGCGGTTGCACTAAAATAACTAATTTATGCGTCGATAAGTGCAATAAGTCTACTTTTACTGATACTGGAGTAACGAGTGTAAGAGCACAAGTACTGGCGCGGCCTAAAGTGTTTTGAGAGGACGTGTACTAATACTAGTGCGTCTATGTCTTATTTCCGATTGATTGGTTTTTTTGCTGAATGCAAATTATTGTATGCATACGTATAGGCTTTCTTTTTTCTTTTTTTTATTCATAATAGGCTCACGTTTGAACACATCAAGCCTGATGTTAAGCGTTGATGTGGTCTACGATGTTACACGCTTGCCTAGAAGGTTTTTTAAGTAAGTAGAACATTTTAAATATTTTTACCTTTACAGGGCTTTTAAATGCATATCATAACATTAGATTCTGCTACCCAACATATATAATGCCTGCATATAAAATGATCTATTTATCATTTTATTATGTTAGTTAGTTAGTTATGATTTCAACAGAATTAATAATAATAAATTTAATATTTTTGGTACTTAAAAATACATTTTTAGAAAACACAAAAAACCGAAAACAAAAGATGTTATTAGAAAAAAATATTTGACACTTTGAGAAACAATATATCGGTGGATATCATTCTAAGTACAATCATGACGCACATCTGAGTGTGCACAGTTTTACGAGTATCCTCATAACTTTCGCCATAAACAATAAATCGGCAAAGGACACATAAACTTTCATATATATATATAACACGTGGCACACTTGACTAGATTTTTTATTTTCATATAGCAAAAGAGAATTTAGAGTTCTGACTCTCTCTCTGGTCTCTCTTTGCGCTAATTTTTCAAATTACGTGTTAAAAAAACCGGCTTCTCGCTTTTTCCCGCATAGCAGAGAAGACAGAGAGAATCTAGTGTCAAAACACTCCATCGTCCAGGTTCCGTCCAAAATCGAGACATTAAGCGTTGAGTGGCGGAACTCAACGCTGCGTTTTGTCTGTGGTATCAGAGCGAAGTAATGAAAATTTAAATATAATCATTCCTTCTAGTGGGAATCGAACCCACAATCATTGCGTTTATTGTCAGACACTGCCTCACTGCGCTACGACGGCCTGGAAACAGCTATGAAAATTGATAAAGATTTATTGAATTATTTATTTTGATAAACTATTTCCCATTATAAAATAGAAATTGTATTCAAAATCAAAATATATAACTAAATATTATAACATCTTTAGAACTTAAGTTCTTGGAAATAATAATATTTGATGGACGGAGTTTACATTTACCTAAAGTTTTAAATGTAAAGTTATCATTTGATTAAGTTGCAAATTAAATATTGTTTTAAAAGATTGTTTATTTGGCTTAGTTATAAAACCTTATTATACCGTTATTTGGTAAAAAAAAGGATTTCTTTAGGATTAAGCAAATTTATGTGGAAACCTTTGAGACCGTATTGGCTCAGTGGGTTTGCATTTGACTACAAATGTGTTGGTTATGGATTCAATTCCCATTCGGGGGAACGTTTATATTTAAAATATTTTCATTTCACTGCTCTGATCAGGTAAACCTCGATGTTGAGTGCCATCACCCAACACGCCAGGGGTTGAAGTCTATGGGAAGTGGGACACAGAATGTCATGATACTTTTATTCTCTCCCTGCTACGTGAAAACCCTGAAGCTGCAAAAATATTTTCTAGGTTTTCTATTTGCTGCAGCACAAATAGGAAAAAAGGTACAACTGAGACACTTGTGCTACTTTCACAAATTGCTAAAAACACGAAAAAGTAACATTTTCTTGTTCTATATTTCATCCGTCAAAGTTTATATATAATATAAAATATCGATATATATATAATTTACGATACTTTTACTTAGTGGCTGATACGTTTTCCGATATTTCTTAAACTTATTTCGTACGTAAAGAGCGCTATTAAGGATTCCATCAGCGTCGACACCAGGAAAGTCCGTGGAAGGCGTTGGCAGAATTGAATTTAGATGACTCAATGGACTCGGCTAAGTAGATGAATGTACACTTTAAAAGTTTGCGGTATAATTTAAGTTTTTTAGTGAATTAAGTTAATGCATTTTGAAACTTTATAGTAGTTTTGAGAACTAACTAAATTAATTGGTTTATGGATTGGTTGAATTGTCTTTGAAAGTATATGTTAATTGGTATTAAATAGATTTGTTGAGGCAATTAGTACGTGGGGATTTTTTTTAGGCGTTTTCTCGTTATATTAGATAAAATACCTACGATTATTGTAATTAAGTTTAATTACAAATTTTACTTTCAATTTTAAATTCAATTATTCTACGCGTGATTATTGTTTAATAATCACGCGTAGAATAATTGAATTTAAAATTGAAAGCGTTGTATATTGCTAATGATCTACATATTTTAGCTTCGGATCTTTTACATATTGAATCTTATTAAATATTCGTTTATTTTATTATTCACTTAATATATCTCTTATCTGCACTATTACAAGACAGTAAAAGAGATAGTTTGTACGCGCACATCTTTCTATGTACTGGACTAAACCGATTTGAATAACATTTTTATTATTGTGTAGCTTCTAACTTAGGCACGACATATGCTAAGATATGTACTACTATATACTACTGACATATAATAACAAAAGCTTTCCCTCGACACAAGAGCAAAGAAAATGAAATATTAAATATTTCAATTCCTCGAGTGACAATCGAATCCACAATCAGTCGCGTTTACAGTCACACTTTATGCCCACAAGCCACGACTGGCCTGTTTAAAATATATCCTGGTGAGAAGAGTCAATGTGTAATAATAATCAATTTCACTAGTTATTTCTCATATATCAGTAGACAACAAAAAAGGCAATAGTATTGTATTATTATTTTTTACTTCACGCTGTATCCCGCACACAGCAGGGTTGGCAGAGGGAACCTAGTGTTAAGACACTCCGTTCACCACTTTCCGCTGAACTTTGGACGTATTGCGTGTTAAGTGGTGGAATTTAACGCCGCGCTTTGCCTCGGTACCAGAGCGAAGAAAATGAAAATATGCAATATTTCTACTCCTCAAGAGGGAATCGAACCTACAACCAGTCGTTGAAAGTCACACGTCTGTGCCACTACGCCACGAGTGGCCCCTTATATTGTATTTATTTTCCATATTAAGCTCAATATCTTAAATGAAACTTAAAACTTATGTTTTCATTAAGTTTATAAGTTTCTAGTGTAAGATTATCTCGTAAATATAATTTAATACAAACCTTTAAACAAAGGCTGGTATTTTATTAACAAACAGCACTATAATGAAAGTTTAACAAGAAAATTTAAGTCTAGACTGGATCTGTTGAGAAACTAACAAGATGTCTTAGGTCTAGGTTTTCAATGTTAGAGGTTTTAATTTCGTTTAAAACTTTGACTGTTGAAGGTACTGACACGTTATAATAATAAATGATAATTGAAATAAGAAACCCTATAGTTTTAGAAAATAAATACTTTACCGCGTTTTAAATCTTTTTTGGAAAACGAATGATAATAATTTCGAAAAAACGAAAATGTTAACTATAAGCTTCTAATAAGCTATATACGAAAAAAACACCACGACTTTTCACTACATGTGGGGCAGTCAGTGACCTCAGTGTCAAGTCACTCCGCTTTCCTCTGGAAACATCG
This sequence comes from Dryas iulia moderata, assembly GCA_019049465.1. Classification (NCBI taxonomy): domain Eukaryota; kingdom Metazoa; phylum Arthropoda; class Insecta; order Lepidoptera; family Nymphalidae; genus Dryas; species Dryas iulia. The sequence continues at coordinate 3,274,435 of CM032430.1, read as the reverse complement.
CGTGTTAAGTAGCCTGTCTAAAATTCTTGCTTTATCTTAGGTACCAAAGTGGACAAATAAACATTATAATTTAAGCATACTTTTTTTAGCCTCACGCTGTACCCCGCACATAGCAGGGTACGCCGTGAGAACCTAATGTTAAGACACTCCGTTCCCCATTTTCCGCTGAATTCGGAGCCGAATTGCGTGTTAAGTGGCGAAACTTAACGCCGCGCTTTACCTAGACACCAGAGCGAAGAAAATAGAAATATTAAATATTTCCACTCTTCGAGTGGGAATCGAACCCACAACCAGTCGTTTACAATCAAACGACTTGCCTCATTTAAACATAATCATTTCCCCAAATGGCAATCGAACTGAAAACCATCATTTTTACTGTGCAACCAACTAAAAAATATACTAACAAATATATATTTATATAAAAAGAAAAAACTCGGGCAAATCTAACACAATTTATTCTAAGGCCCGAGTTCTTATAACTTTGTCGTGGAAGTTTGTCCACTGTCCTTTTGATCTCGCAACGTTTGCTACGTATACTTTCCTTGTATTTTTTTTGTGATGTATCACTTTTTAGATATATTAAGTTTTTAGGGTTTCCCGGGGAGCTTTATTGGTTGTTTTTTTGTTCATTAGTATGGATTTCGGTTGAATAATTTTATAGGAAGGGGTTTGGTACTTTTGGCCTAATTCTGATGTTCTTAGGTAAGAATGATGATTTTCTATTCAATAAACAATTGTATATCCATAAGATATACATATGTCTTATATGAGGCCTATCGTGGCGCAATAAACGCAACTGGTTGTGGTTTCGATTTCCACTCGAGAAATGGAAATATTTATTATTTCCAATTTTCTTCGCTCTGGTGTCGAGGCAAAGTTTTTGTCTTAGCAAAATCAACTACCAATGTAATCTTTCTATAGTTTGTTAGGCTTCACGCAGTATCCCGCACACAGCAGTGGGGAACCTAGTGTTAAGACCCTCCGTTCCCCATTTTCCGCCGAATTCGAACGCATTGCGTGTTAAGTGGCGGAACTTAGCGCCGCGCTTTGCCTCTGATACTGGAGCGAAGGAAAAGAAAATATTAAATATTTCCAACCCTCGAGTGGGTGTCGAATCTACAGCCAATGGTTTACAGTCACGCGTTCGTACCACTGCGCCACAGCTAGCCCTGATAATCTTTCTAAACAAGTGAAATATGAAATACAGAGTGATATTTCACTTAATTCTTCCTACTTATACATAAATGTGTGAACATAAAAATGATTTTCTAACTTCGTAAAGAAACTTTTACAATCAGCACAGTAGCTAGTGTACTGGAAGGTCATCCGTCTCCAACATATAAGAAAAATAACTAGTCTTACAAAAACTTTGGCAAAATATATATTATTTGTTATTCTGGGTCAGATAAATATATTAATTAAAATACATATTGTCATATATTTTGTATTAACAAGCATGTAAGTTATTTTGTTTGTTAAATCGTGGGTTGTGGGTTCAATCTCAGTTCGAGGCAAATATTTGTATGATGAGTAACTTTCACGTAAAAACTACTGAATGGATTTTGATTAAACTTGGCAATAATATAGCTTATACATGAGAATAAAACATAGGCTAAATTTATAAAGATATTTTGTGAATTGTCCAAAATATCAATTAAGGAGGCTTCTTTGATTATAACTACTTTCCGCGCAGACGAAGTCGCGGGCACCGTTAGCAATTCAATAAGTATATGTACTTGGTTTACAATATGGACCTTTGTGGCACAGTGCCAGCATCCAAGTCTATATACGATTGTTGTAAATTTGACTCCTATTCAGAGGTACGAATATATAGTAATTAAATTATTTTAATTCAGAGGTATAAGAATATAGTAATGCCGAACGTACAATGTCTCACTGGAAGAAATGAGGTATCTTAACAATATATTTAACTTCTTATTTTCCAATATTTCGAGACATTGCGGTCAGAGTGGCGGAACTCAACGCCGCACTCAGTCTTCGATAACAGAGCGGGGAAATAAAATATAAATATAATGATTCCTCTAAGGGGAAATTAAACTCACTACCAATCGTGTTTACAGTCAAGCCTACTGTACCACGATGGCCTCAAAATAAACATAATATCTCAAATAATGTTTTTCATTTATCTAATATAAAAGTATTTGAGTTTTCAAAGCAAAGAGAAAACAGAAATAACTGTTATAATCATTATATAAATAAATATTGTATAATATTTCATCAATTACGTGTTCAAATTCAATATCAAAGAAAATTTATAATAAGTACTAAAATAAAAATACGTACGTTTAAAAAGCTAAATTCTTTTGAAGTCCATAGTGAGGAGTCTTGTTAACTTCTTTGTAGTCTTTGACAGGCTATTTATATGTTTACCTGAAACAAGTCAATTAAAATTTAGTTAGTAATATTATATTAGCTCTAAATATAGGATTGTTATCCCCCTTCGTCGCTGTGCAGCGTCCCGTAAAAGACGGGTCACCCAGTAGCTTGGTGGTAGGAAATTTGTTATGCAACTGGCTCGCGACCACTATCATGTCAAAGATGAAGCGCCAAACATCTGATGATGTGTTCTGGTTCGATGGCAGTCAGTATGCCAGTAATCCAGCTCTCCCTATACCCACTATCCTTCCGGGCGGAAGGATGGGGATCCTTTCCTACTTTCCCCTTAATGTCGGCAACGCATCCACAACTTTTCTAATGTTGTGGATGTCCATAGGCGAAAGTAACCACCATCAGGTGGTCCTTCTGCTCGTTTGCCCCCCTTTCATCAATAAAAAAAGTGTTGCTTTGACGTAAATTATGTCTTTTCAAGTAAAATCAATAAAAAGTATAGTTATTTATAATAACTAAAAAAGGCAGCTTTTTGCCGCATACCAGGGTAGGCAGAACCTAATGTCAAGACCGATCTCCATTTTCAACTGAAATCGTAACATTTCGTATAAAGTGGTGGAAATATACGAAACTTTCAAAAATAGAGAAATTAAAAAAAAAATCAATAAAAATATTCCTTCAATTGAAAATCAAACCTACGAAGAATCGTTTACAGTGAAATACCTTCCAACTGCGTCACAAGGGTCTCTGAGCAAATATTTTGATATTATATTATACTCTGAAAGTCACAAAAACTGCTTACATAACACAAAATCGATGTCGCCACAACAAAAGACCCTTAAACACATAATTTGACAGGCGTGAATGAAAATATTGTGAACAACACTATTCGACCTTTTCGTTTCAAGACCGAATATTATGTAGGTATATGAGAATTTTGAAAAGTATATTATAGAAATGATGAATTTTACACTTTTCAATTTTTGCAGAGAGATTGTAGTGAAATGAATGCCATTTCTCAGTGCTCAGTGGTGAGAGCGCCAGAACGGTATTCAGGAGGCGCGGGTTCGAATCCCGCTGCGGTCAAATTTTTATACGTTTTCTTGACAGGCTATTTATATGTTTATCTGAAACAGGTCAATTAAAATTTAGTTAGTAATATTATATTAGGTCTAAATATAGGATTACTATCCCCCTTTGTCGCTGGGTAGCGTTCCGTAAAAGGCGGGTCACCCAGTAGCTTGGTGGTAGGAGATTTGTTAAGCAACTGGCTGGCGACTACTATCATGTCAAAGATGAACCGAAAAACATTTAATGATGTTTTCTTTAATTGTCTTTTTCAATTTTCCTAAGTGTGGAATAACACTTTTAAAATGTTTAAAAGAGATTGTAGTGATGAATTACTTAATATAACATTTTTTGCCTGTGCTTAGATATTAATATGCTCATTACGGGGAATAGCTTTTTTTTAGTTTTACAAGTATTCAAGTCTAATATTTCGTAGACTAAATTAAAAAACCGCTTGCTAAATTATTGTATACAATTATATAACAGTGTCTATTAAGTGTAAGTATATAAAACTGTTAATGAGAGAAAGTGCGGTAATATAGCGTGGAAAGAGCAGAATGGAGAGTTATGACTCTACGTTTTTTCTGCCTATAGTAGGATTATGCATATGCGAAAAAAAGGTTAAATCTGAAAAAATAGGTAAGCTTATCGTAAATTGGCAATTGGAATATATAATTTATTTTCCGCTCTGAGTAAGACAAAGTGTGACGTTGACTTCCATTCATAACTACGTCTCGAATATAACGCTTCAGAAAAGCAGAGAGTGGAGTGTATTAACACTAAATTCTTTCTACCTACCCATCTACAGAAAACACGTAAAAAAAGTAAAAAAAAATACATTTTAATACCTCAAAAATCACGATAAATGCCGATCATTTATTCTTCCAACAGGCTTAGCTGCGTTTTCATCCACACGAATATAATAAATGACATTCTGTAAAGACCTTAACAGATCGAAAAGTTAATCTGGTGAGACTGAAAACTCGTGTAGCATATTTTTCATGTAAATCGCCTGGGCCTTTGAGTCAACTGTCAAAGCTGTCACTCAATTTGATTGATTACATACTTATCTCAGAAATTGGGCGCTATAGTATTTATTATATATTTCAAAACACTTTGAGATGAAAGAATATGTAGGTGGAGTGTATAATATTGAATTTAAATAAGCCAGTCAATTTTGTATTGAATTAAAATTGGTAAGGTACCGTACATTTCCGTACAGTACAGATGTAATTAAAAAAAATAGTAAACTTCAGCTTCAGGTGGCGCAGTAGGATAGTACAAGACTGTAAACGCGATGGTCATAGGTTAAATTCCCACTAGGGGAAATGATTATATTTAAAATTACATTTCTTCTCTCTGGTACGAAAAACTGAGTGAATTTTGCCACTCAACATGCAACGCCTGATTTCAGTTGAAAAGTGGATGACCAATTGTCTTGACACTTGGTAAAATTAATGTTTCGATGGCTAAATTAACAGTTCGCTTAACAAATTAAATTTATAGTTTTAAATTTGGTCTACGTATATTAAAATACTGCAAACGGCCTCACTGAAGCGTAAAACAGGCATTGCCATGGCAACAAGCTATAACGCTTTATACAAAAGTGTATGTCAAAAACATCAACGTATTTAATTGGCGCACAATATGATAAACATCCTTTATATAATCGATTATATCAAAAATAAAAATATTTTTTGATATTTTTATTAAACAAAAATATATTTTAAGCAAAAGCAAACCGATTTTTTTTTTGTTTAAATACTTAAACATTTTTTTTTAGCTTCACGCTGTATCCCGCACACAGCAGGGTAGGCAGAGGGAACCTAGTGTTAAGACACTCCGTTCCCCACTTTCCGCCGAATTCGGAGGCTTACGTGTTAAGCGGCGGAACTTAACGCCGCGTTTTACCTCGACACCAGAGCGAAGAAAATGGAAATATAATTTCCACTCCTCGAGTGGGAATCGATCCCACAACCAGTCGTTTACAGTCACACGCTTGTGCCACTGGGCCACGACTGGCCACTATACAAAAATACAGTTACATACATAATAATTGTCATTTCAGTCACGTTTTAGTATATAGCACGAATAATAACTGAATAACTCTAACACTACAGTGTTAAGAGTTTTTTAAACGATTTCCTATTTTTTCGGCGGCAATTGTGGCCCAATTGAGTGTAACGCAATTAGTTTTGATTCAAATTTCGCTCTAGGGAATGCTTGTATGTAAAAATCTATGTATCGTGATAACCTATTTTTATGCTTCACGCTGTATCTCGCATACGGTAGGGTAGGCGGAAGGAACCAAGTGTTATGACACTCCATTCCCCATTTTCCAAATTTTGCAGGCGTTGTCATTTACAGTGACACGCTTATGCCACTGCGCCATGACTGGCTCCTCAGTATTTTCTATAATAAAAAAACCAGCTCCACGCTTTATCTACACATAATGTCTCGATATCGAGAGGATAGTGGAGGATAGAGTGTTTTGTCACTAGTTTCTCTCTTACTAACATGCTATGTAGGAAATAACGTACAAAAAAATATTATAAAAGTTTCCCCGTTACCATTATTATAAAACTTCAAACATTTTTTTAAAAGTCACTTAGTTAAAAAAGATGTTTAGAAAACGTATAAAATTTTGAAAATGCGTGGCATGGCTTAGATGGTCCAGAGCGCCTGAACGATCTTAAGGAGGCGCGGGTTCGAATCCCGCTGCGTTCAAAAAAATTTATACGTTTTCTAAATGTCTTTTTCAATTTTCCTAGGTGTGGAATAACACTTTAAAAATGTTAAAACTCAACTCAACTAAATGGTAAAACTAACTGACTCAGTTACTTTTTTTAAATATATGACGAGTCGTTTATATGTATATAATGTTTATAGGTATTTTTTTATCAATATTACGACCCTTTTATGAGCACTTTTTCGTAAGTCCGTATCAGCTCGGCGTTCCGGATTATTAGGCAATGTCTTTTTAAGTAAAATTAGAAAAAAGCTTCGCCTTACAAGCGCGTTTCACGTACAAAATTGCTTTATGACATAAGGGATATTATGACCTTTAAATATCATTGACTTTTCTTGAAGTTAAAGTTTTCTTATTTTAGTTTCACGTTGTTTCCCGCACACAGGGTTGGCAGAGGAAACCAAGTATTAAGACACTCTGTTCTCCACTTTCTACCGAATTCTGGAATCAATGTGTGTTTAGTGGCGGAACTTTACGCCTTTTTAAAATTAATCTTTATTTTGGTCAATCGTGGCCCAGGGGCACAGAGCGTAACTGTAACTACGTTAGGTTGTGGCTTCAAATCTCACTCGAAGAATGGATATTTAATATTTCCATTTTCTTCGCTCTGATATCGAGGCAAAGGGCGGCGTTAATTTCCGCCACTTAACACGCAGTGACTCCAAAATGGGGAACGGTGTGTCATAACACTAAGCTTCCTCTGCTTACCTTGCTGTGTGCGGGACACAGCGTGAAGCTAAAAAAATACCTAAGTGAATCTTTAAAGTAAATTTAAAGATTAGTTGAAAATGGAATGCCATACAATATTAACTCTAAACAGCTCCACTCTAAAGAGGAATTTTCTATTATTTTTCAACTGTACTTTTTTTTATAAAGCAGGGTATGCAAAGATTAGCTGTATAATGTAAAGAGAGTGCGAAACTCAACGCCGCGTTTTGTCTTGTGACTAATGCGGAAAAATGTTAATAATTTAAACATAATTTTTCCCCTACATGGGAATCGTATCCACAGCCATCGTACATACAATCAAACGCTGTCATATTAAAAACAACAAAACAACATATTTATATGCTAAATTGTTATATATAGGGGGCCAGTCGTGGCGCAGTGGCACGAACGTATGACTGTAAACGACTGGTTGTGGGTTCGATTCTCACTCGAGGAAAGGAAATATTTAATATATCCATTTTCTTCGCTCGATCGCTGGTATAAGAGGCAAAGCGCAATGCTTCCGAATTCGGCGGAAAGTGGGGAACGGAGTGTCTTATCACTAGGTTCCCTTTGCCTACCCTTCTGTGTGCGGGATACAGCGTGATGCTAAAAAAAACTGCTATATTTAAAAATACATAGCTTTTACATCACATGAAAACTAATTCCATTATAAAACAATTTATTTAAACTATTACACATTAACATAAAGCAAAATCATTGTTTAATTTATTAATTTCACCAAATTTTCTTTTTATAATTCTAATAGATACGTGACCTTACTTTTGATTTCAGAAAATTCGTTATCTTTTTCTTTTATTTGTGAGTTTTTTTCTTATATTCATAATAATAATTTACAGTCTACATAGTGCGTATTTGATAAACTTATCTCAAACATAATTTGAAAACATTATTTGATATAGTATCTTAGTAAATTTAACCTATTCAGGACTTAAATTGGAAGCTTGTTCGTGTAATAAAGCGTTGTCCGTTCGCTTGAGTACAATAGGTTAGCTTAAAATTTGTATAGAGAAACAATATCCATAGACGTGAGGAATATAATAACTCTGACTACTTAGCTTCTTATATCTTTCCGATATACAGTAAACAGAAAGATACTTAGTTATCTAATTTCTGTTTTTTCTGATTTTCTGATAATTTTCCCACATTCAACTGGTAGAAGTGAATGACTACTAGCTTTCCACTGAATTCGGAAGCATTGCGTGTTAAGTGGCGAAACTTAACGCCGCGCTTTATCTCTGATACCAGAGCGAAGGAAATGGAAACTTTAAATATTTCCACTACTCGAGTGGGAATTGAACCCACAACCAGTCGTTTACAGTCACACGTTTGTGCCACTGTGCCACGACATACGAAATTAAATATAATTCTTCACCCGTGTGGCGGCAAGCCCGAATCAAATCGCGATTACAGTCAAAAGTCGTCCCAATTCGCTACAATTAAAAAAGTATATATTCTCTTTGCTATACGCGGCATTAAGTTTCCTGTAAATGTAACACGAAATCTCTTGATATCATGCGAAAAACGGAGAACGAAGTGTCTCAACACTGAGTCCTGACTACTCCGTTACTAAAAACGAGTTTCAATTTCCATTAACAAAAAGAAAAAGTCAAAGTTGTGGCCAGTCGTGTGGCACAGGCGTGTGACTGTAAACGACTGATTGTGGGTCCGATTCCCACTCGAGGAGTGGAAATATTTAATATTTCTATTTTCTTCGCTCTGGTGTCGAGGTAAAGCGCGGCGTTAAGTTCCGCCACTTAACACGCAATACCTCCGAATTGGGTGGAAAGTGGGGAACGGAGTGTCTTAACACTAGGTTCCCTCTGCATACCCTGCTGTGTGCGGGACATAGCGTGAAGTTACAAAAAAAAAAAAAGGAAAAACCCAATTACAAATCACACAAAACGTTATTTTCAACGAATTCTTCAGACCTATTAAATCAGACTCTGCGTACGACACAAGCAAATTGCTTGAGTTTATTCCTCCAGTGGACATGGCAATTTGGGTCGACACGTTAACCGTGACCCTTTTGTTTGCTAGAAACAGCTATAAAAGGTGCAGTATACATGAAATCTGTACCTATTTTCGTTATTACTGATAGTTTTCTTGTTTAAGTGTTAATGTGTGTGAATAAATTAATGTTATCTTGTTAGGTTTTCGGTTTTTGCGTATAGTAATTGAGTGTCGAGACACTCCGTGTTCTACTTATCGCAATTTATCGCGATATTTAAATAGTTTTAAATCGCGAAATCCAAGGCCGCCGTGGTATTCTTGTTCTGTAAGATATTTTTCAGTATTATATTCAGATGCAGCAGTTATATTATTTTATCTTTTTCAGAACGTTAAAGTTTTTAAGACTAGATCGTGTAATTTTAAAATTAAATAAATTAAATAGCTTCACGCTATATCCCGCACACAGCAGGGTAGACAGAGGGAACCTAGTGTTAAGACACTCCGTTACCCACTTTCCGCCGAATTCGGAGGCTTGCGTGTTAAGTGGCGGAACTTAACGCCGCGCTTTACCTCGACACCAGAGCGAAGAAAATGGAAATATAATTTCCACTCCTCGAGTGGGAATCGAACCCACAACCAGTCGTTTACAGTCACACGCTTGTGCTACTGGGCCACGACTGGCCACAAATGTCATGTAATTTTAGTTGTATATTATTATAAATTATTCACGTCACGTCACTGTGTCTGTAATAATAATATTTTAAATTCAGAAATAATACCTAAAAACACAGAAAACAACTGGGAATAGGAGGCGAACTTATTACACCTTAAAGTATATATAGACAGTAGTAAAGGGAAGGAAATAGGATAGAGGTATGAAGTATGCAGGGTGCATAATTATATAACAGTCTTTTTGCTTCACATGTTCTCTCGCATAGAAGCGTAATCAAAGAAAACCTTATGTCAAGACACTCCTCCGTCTAGTCATTGTGTTCTGTGTGACGGAATTCCATCCATCGTTTGGTATCAGGTACAACGGCAAAAAAATGAAAATTTTAATATAATCACTCATAGCATGAATCAGATTTTCAACCATTATTTTTACAATCAATCACAATTATTATTTTAAAATGTGAAAGAAAAAGGTTGAACTCTCAATCACAAAGATTACGCATGTGGACGAATATCAAAATTAGCATACTTAAAGTTTATACGTGAAAGTGCAAAATACTAATATTCTCCATTATAATCTATTACAAATACAATAAATTAATAAAATAAATATTCCGTATACAACAATACGTTTTACATAAATTATAATGCAAATACAATAAAACGTTGCTATGACAACACGTATTTTTTGCGTCAACAAAAAAAACTAGTGCTTAAAAATAGGGCACCATCATTCCCAGTCGAAAAACACTAAAGAAATAACCTAAAGTAATTCTATTCAACAGCATCTAAAATACTTTATTATAGCGGCCATAATTGATTAGTCCCTCAGCTCAGTTCGGCTTTCATGTTCGTGAAAAAAGTAAGATTTCTTATCTGTGCCTTCAAATTGGACCCAGAATCATAATATAATAATTCTTTGGGTCCCTTTTTACAAATGCTTGGCACGAGTAAAAAATTAGGACGATATCAGTGGTGTGAAATCGTTTTTGAGCATTGCTTTTGTTAACGAATCAGGCGAGACGTGGATTTCCTCTACCTGCGTAGTAAATCTGGAAAAATCTTGCCACTGGCTTATTATATTATGTGTTAGCTATGCCCGCGACTTCGTCTGTATGGAATTCAAGAAAAAGTTATAATTCTAAAATAAGTAGCTTTACATTTTGAAATGAAAGTATTTTTAACCGGATTAATCGCGTATATTTTTGGTATTCGAAAATACATTTTTAGAAATCCGTCGAACACAAAACCATCACATCAGAGGGCATGATACAGTCAGCTCATTCTGCAAGAATACAAGGGCAGTATGCGAGGCAACTAAGAAATCGTTGGCGGTAGTTTGATATAATAATGTATCAACTGACAGACAAATGTCTCAGTCTACCTATGAGCACGGACTACTGTAAAGTGTTCGAAACGTCGGGTTTCTAAAAATGAATTTTCAAATACCAAAAAAATATACGCGATTAATCCGGTTAAAAATAGTTTCATTTCAAAATGTGTAGTAATCGCGAAAACAAAAGATCATATTAAGTAGCTTTAGTTATTCCCTATTCTTTCAGCTACACAGAAAGTATAACCCCGTCAAAATCGTTATAGATATTCCACAGATTAGCCTGAACAAACAGATAGACAAAAACATTTTATTTATGAAGTATGTTGGCTTAAATTTCATAAACATAAAAGAATATTATATTTACTATAACAAAAAATAATATTAAATAAGGTAACACGGAAAGGCAAAACTCTAGGCTCCGGCATCAAACACTATAGCGGAAGTCTACACCGGAAGACGAGGGGGATACGTGAAAATGAAATCAAACAAATATATACTACACAAAGTGTAGGTATTTTTTGTCAAATGCTTAGAAAATGTGAGTCTCATGCCTTTACCCGCATGGCAGGAAAGTGTAAACGAAGTTAGTGTCCAGATTCTCCATTCTCCACTTTCTTCTCGAAATTGAGACACAGCGCGCAGAATTCATTGGCGCTTTGTGCTTAGGTGACACCTAAGTGAAGAAATGAAACTCATTTAAAATTATCACGTGAGTGGGGATCGAACCAATATACCATCGGACAGTACTTTTTTTTTTCGCTGGGAAATGCTTTTACGCAGACCAACCGTTCACAAGACAGGCAGAACTGCCCTGCGAACGGATGATACTGTGGGACTCACCAATGAGCCCGATACTACCCACTAAAACCCAGCGGAAACCCTCTCCACCATCAGCAGACGTGGCAGGCTCGTTTGCGCGTTCTTCTACGACGCCTCGGTGGACGGCTCGCCTAGTGCAGGCCACCGTCGCCTTCAGGGTGCTCCGGGGTTTTTTCCAGAGCACCCGCAACCTCGATGACTTGCAGGAGGATCGGTGTGATCCTCCTGCAAGTCATCGAGGCTGCGGGTACCATCGGACAGTACTGCCTTAACTTAACCTCACTCATTTTTGCAGCCAACGTGGCGCAGTGGAACAATGAGACTGTAATTGCGTTGTGGCTTTGATCTTCAACCGGTAAAATGGTTTTGATTGTAAGATTTGATGATAATTAGATTATTTTTAGTTCTTCACTGTATAGTGAATAAGACAAAGCGAAGCGTTCAGTCACTCAATACGTTATATCCTGACTTAAGGAGGAAAGTGGAAAACGGAGTGTTATAAAACCTGTACTGTCTGATTATTCTGCTATGGGGGAAAAGCGTGAAGATGATATTTAAAAAAAAAACATTTAATCAGTCTTGCGAGACATAGTACCGAGTTCGATTTTCCCACGCAACACGCTCCTAGAGAGACATAATGTCTCTAAACTGATGGGACCGAAAGTAAATAATAATCTACCACCAACTTCTCTCCTCTTATCCACAAAAATATTTAAAACAAAAGAATTTCTAAAATTTAAAATAAAACGTAGAATTTTTTATATTTTTCCCTTAATTTACGCGAAACCAAGATTAAAGTGCGGAAGGCGTTTTCACAGAAATAACGGTAAAAGAGCTTTGTGAATAGATACCGTGTCCCGGAATCCCGTTGCTCCCCGCTTTTTGCTATTCTGTCTCAGTGTAACGTAAAACTTAAAATAATGCAATACTAAGATAGTAAGAACAAAGGAGATTTAAAGAGTTAATTGCTTAAAAGATTTCGCTGTTTTGCACATTGTTCAGTATTATGAAGACGATTGCATTTTGTGTATACCTACGAGATTTTTTTTCAATTCATTTTTATAGCAAAGTAGATAGATATTGATAGATAGATAAAGATATATATAGATAGATAAAGACATAGATATTGATAGATAGATAAAGATATATATAGATAGATAAAGACATAGATAGTCTAGTGTTAGGAAAATTCGTTCTCTTTCTTTGTACTAGAGCGGAGAAATGGAAATATTTTAAATATAATTAATCTATGAATGAATGGCAATCGAACCCACAGCCAATAACTACAGTTTCTGTCCTATTCCAACATAATAGATTCAAACAAATATGTGGAGTAAAATATAATTACTATACTATACATATATCACCTATATATATATTGTCATTGCGGTTGGTAAATACCGTAAATCTAGAATTTTTACCATTTTCGGTTTTATTTTATATATTTGTGTGGATCTTATTGACTTATTTAAATTGTGTAAGCAGTAATATAAGCGAATTAACGCTTAAAATTCGTAGACATAAAGTTTTAATAGCATCTTTTATTGTTACGCGGACGCAAGCACTTTACAGGTTTTAAGCTTTAATTTTAAGTTATTCTTAATGTTTACATTTTTAAAGTTCCCTTACGAAATAGAAACTTATTTTTTTGAAATCGTTCAATTGGAACTCATGGTTAGCGGTCATAGCTCTTGGATAGTTAGATAAGCGCGGGTTCAAATCCTTATAAAAAAAGGTTACTAAACAACTATTGTGCTTACTGAGAGTAAAAAAGTCACCAGTCACGATGTCCTGTTGAAATAACAAACATTGAACTATGTAGACAATAATATGCAAACTGAATATTCATTTTACAATTCAAAAAACATACCTGGCAAAACGTTTAGATACATACGTAGCCAGCTTCTGATTTTTTTATTTCTTTACTTTTATTTAATACATCTGTAGTAAATAGAAAGAAGCTTCAAGCTTTTTCCCTCATAGCGGGAAAGCCAGAAAGGAGCTAGTATCAAGACGCTCCGTCCTCCACTTTCCACGAAATCGAAACATTGTTTGCTACTATATGGCGGAACTCAACGCTGCGCTATGTAAGACATACATGGTACCAGATTATTATTATTATTTTTTAGCTTCACGCTGTATCCCGCACACAGCAGGGTAGGCAGAGGGAACCTAGTGTTAAGACATTCCGTTCCCCAATTTCCGCGTAATTATGTATATATATAAATATATATATATATATATATATATATATATATATATATATATATATATATATATATATATATATATATATATATATATATATATATATATATATATATATATATATATATATATATATATATATATATATATATATATATATATATATATATATATATATATATATATACTAAATTATAAGTAAAAGTTATCTAATTTATTGTAAATTATGACTCCGATTTAAAAAAAAACTGTAGGCTTGTAATGATATATGCATACATTACATAAATATTCTTAAGTATTTAATGTAGTGTTAAAAAAAATGTAATTGTATAAAACACTATTTTATTTATTATCTTAAAACAAATAAAAAATAATTAATATATTTACAAAATACAAAACTGGCTGAATAAGTTACTGGCAGGTGAAGTTAATGAAATTAAAAAAAAGAAAACAAGAAAGGTATTTGGCGGCAGCGTACCTATAAAAACAAGAACTCGCGTAAAACTATTTATATTAAATTAAAAAGAATCTAAATTTAATATGGAAAAGTGTATGTTTAATTAATAAATTTAACATTTTAAATGTAAACTAACTGTAATTGTTTCAGTGGCATTCATGTTTGGTTATGTGCAAATTTGTAAATTATGAAGATGTTCTTGGTAAGATCTTATTACATTATTAATTTTAAAGTAATATAAATTGTGGCCAGTCGTGGCCCAGTGGCACAAGCGTGTGACTGTAAACGACTGGTTGTGGGTTCGATTCCCACTCGAGGAGTGGAAGTGGTTAAGGGTTGACATTATAAAAAAAAATGGCTACGTTTCACCAGTCTTCCACTATTTTCATTCCAAACTCCATCCAAACTGGGCCAGTAGATGAACCGTGAAAGAGTAACAGACAGACAAACAAACTTTCACATTTACATTATTAGTATAAATACATAACCATATGTAATTTAAAGCTTCCAGGTGGGTATCAGACGTAGATGTAATACAGAACTACAATGCCTTGCATATTAAACGCAGATATACGATCTTATTACAAATTTGAAATGCAAATAACTCTACAATATTCCAAGTTCAGGCTTCTAGGTTGCTTTATTTCGGGAAGCTTATTATTATGCAACTATCAAATGCTAAATTTCAAATGTAGTTGGACTGTAATATTTAATAGGAACCAGATGTCACTGTTTATTTAATACTAGTTTTTCGACCTACTTTGTTTTTTAGTTATTTTATATTTAGTATTTCTATTTAGTATTCCTATTGATTAAGGTGTGTTGGTATAAAATAAAAGACTTTTCAATATATTTAAGGGTGTTATGCCATCTCAGTGTTTTCAAGAATAATCATTAGTGTCAAGTTTAACTGTACGCATCGGTTGCATTATGAAATTCCACTTTTGTTTTCCAAAATTATTCAACGTTTGGTTGAATAATTTTGTCCGTTGACAAAGACAAGGTGCGGCACTGAGTTCCGCCACTGACATTTATGCAAAACACACAATGTCATTCAGATAAAAAGTGTAGAACGAAATATCTTGAGACTACGTTCACTCTGACTACCCTTCTACGCGGCAAATATTCGTAAAGCTGGTTATACGTTTGGACTTTAGTCCAATATAATGTATATTAATATCTAATCCATACTTATAAATGCGAATGTCTGTCTGCTTGTCTGTCACGCTTTCACGGCTACCGGTCCAATTTAGATGAAACTTAGAATGAAAGTAGTAAAAAATAATGTTATAATTAGAAAGATTCCTTATATGAAGGAAAATGTATATAAAATAATGGAACCTATAACTATAATACGTTATATGTTATCTCATACATCACATACATTATACAGTTTGAAAGGCACATTTAATTTACATCAAAACAAGTCATTGACAAGCTTCACGCTGTATCCCGCACACAGCAACCCTGCTGTGGGAACCTATTGTTAAAACACTACGTTCCCCACTTTCAGCCGAATACGGAGGAGGCAACTTAACGCCGCGTTTTGCCTCGGCACCATAGCGAAGAAAATGGAAATATTAAATATTCCCACTTCTCGAGTGGGAGTCGAACCCAAAACCAATCGCGTCACAGTCGCACTTTGTACCTCTGCGCCACGACTGGCCTCAACACATAGAATACACATAACACATATGAAGCAATTATTTATTTATTATTACTAGTATACACATCCGTTGGCGCATAAGATACGCGTTGCCTCAGCAAAATATAAATAAAAATTACTTTAGCATATGTAAAACGTAATATGCATAATATTAATTTTAATAATTTATTGTTTTCTAATACATTGCTATAAAAAATTAGACTTCCTGCACGCTTATATAGACTTTGGTAGTGATAGTAGAAGCTTCACGCTTTATCCTTTGCGGGGTAGTCAGAGAAAAGGGAGCGCTAAACGCTACGGTCTCTCCATACTTGTTCCGCCTCGTCCACTGTCATCAACCTATTCATAAACGCCCTCCTGGGGGTCCTCATGCTTTTTACATAACCTTCCTCTTTTATCATCGATACTGTGTTCTCAAAGGTCAACGGAGGTCTACCCCTGCCTCTCTTACCACATACCTTTACATCATATATATTTTTTTCTATATATATCTTTCTTTTCCATCACTCGCCAAAATCACATGATCTACGTTGCGTATTAATTTCACGTTTTATTATAATGATATTGCACAACATTACATTTATTTTATTAAATCATATAATAATGATATCTATGTATATATGTATGTACTCAGATATTATTAAGATTAGTTTTCTCTATAAAATGATTTGCGATAACGTAACCAAAATAAATATTTTTGACTTAATAATTGTACAAATATGAACAGTACATTAAAAAATGTTAATTTAAAGTGATTTAATTTTAAACTGTAAGTAATTTACCAGAAGCCAGTCGTGGCGCAGTGGCATGAACGTGTGTCTTTTAACGATTGGTTGTAGGTTTGATTCGCTCTGGTATCAGAGGCAAAACGCGGCGTTAAGTTCAGCCACTTAACACGCAGTGCCTGCCCTGCTGTGTGCGGGATACAACTTGAAGCTAAAAAAACTGTCTTCCTGTTTTGTTTAAATAACTGTGTCTTTTGCTATTTTAAACAAATATTTCCTATGTATTTTAAATACAGGTTTAATTTTTCAATACATTCAGTTTTATAATCATACGAAACACATCGCCGTTGCTCGAGCAATACCATTAATGAGCAGCTAATAAATATAAATATAACAGCAAAAAGTATAAAATTGAAACTTTATGACTACAAATTGAAAGCGTCGATTCGTCGACTTAATGTTTATACTATTTGTATAATAATAAATTCTTTATTAAAACAAGTTTGTTACATAAACCTACTAGTGATTGGAACCTCCTTTTAAGCTTTTTGTATTAATCAATAACAACCCTCATCCAACCAAAACAATGCCGCTAAAGACTACTCGTATTACCAAATTGTTAAGTTTTACTCCCTCCTATTTACAGAATAAATTTACAAAAATGTAAATACGCAATATTTACTTAATCACTCTTCCACTACATATCATATGAAAAAACCATATAATCAAATATATCCGGAAAATTAATTTCATTTTGTACGTATTCTTGACGTCACAATCGACAAATCGCACGATTATTCTTTTGCCTGACTGTAGATTGAAAGTACTCTAGAGATATTTTTTGCGAAACATCAAAGGGTTTCAAGGACCCCTAAATTGGCTGTACCTTTGTGGGCCGTGTAATTACTCTGTCACTGATAAAAAAAAAATTGTACAATCTCCTTTTGTAGGTCGAATTTGAAGCGCTTTGAACGTGTTTCAACCGGAACGTCTTTCCTTTTTTTCTTTTAACCGCAATCAATTTTTCTTTTACGAGAAGTTGTTTTATATTAGTAGTGTTTGTTTGTTTATATAGTTATAGTTTATATTAATTAATTATAAGCACATTTGAAAAATTTGTGGCCAGCCGTGGCCCAGTGGCACAAGCGTGTGACTGTAAACGACTGGTTGTGGATTCGATTCCCACTCGAGGAGTGGAAATTATATTTCCATTTTCTTCGCTCTGGTGTCGAGGTAAAGCGCGGCGTTAAGTTCCGCCACTTAACCCGCAAACCTCCGAATTCGGCTGAAAGTAGGGAACGGAGTGTCTTAACACTAGGTTCCCTCTGCCTACCCTGCTGTGTGCGAGATACAGTGTGAAGCTAAAAAAAAAATTTGATAAAAAAATTGAATAACTAAAAAAATTAAATAATTAAATTATTATATTCCTTTTTTTAAAAATTTAATAATTAATATCATTATTTACGAACACAGCGTTGTAGTTGATAAGGAGTTGGCTATGGTAACGTTGTTGTAAAGTATCTGATTGTAACCGTGACTTGGTTGTGGGTTCGATTTCATCTAGGCAACATTTGCTTCTCATTACTTTGCTCTTTAGAACGGGTAGAACATAGAACATAGAACGTGACGTTAAGTTCTACCACTCAACACGCAGTGTCTCAAAATCAGGCGTAAAGTTGAGAACAGAGTATTTTGAGGTTAGACGCCCCGTCTTGCGGGAAAATAAATCGGGAAAAAATATTATAGTTATTACAATTTATATTCAAGAAAAGGTCAATATTATCAAGACAAAAAGCAGTTCAATGACCTCCATCTCCATTCTCCATACAAATTGTACATAAAAGCTCATAACATACTATATTTTATATCTCAATTTCCCCTTTAACGCTAGAATGGGTTCCAAATCGCGATATCTATCTTAGTCCTCACTGGTTAATGATACGTGGCTATATATGGGTATGTTTGTTAGGGACTTACTAGATATAGAGAGGTTTGGTTCATTATGATGAAAAAATAAACATATTACTTTTTATAGAAAAACCTGTTATATATGGGGAAATGTATGGTATTTTAGACTGCCAACCGCAATACCTAATGATCCAATTTAATAGATTTTCTCCTATATTTGTTTTCATAAAAAAGAAGCTTAACATTTTTTTCTTTATAGAACTGTAGTTAGGGAAAGATTACTGTATACAACAGAAATGGTCTGGACAGTGTCTGAGAGTTCCAACCTATATGTTGAGATTAAAGCCCTCCCTTAAAATGCACATTAACACTCACCTCCACTGTCTGAGCTAATCTCTCTATTAAACAAAATTTGAAAATATTCAAAAACTTAGAATCTGCCTCAAAAATATATGCCAAAAAGTACAATAAGATGTCATAGTATTGTGGCCAGTCGTGGCCCAGTGGCACAAGTGTGTGACTGTAAACGACTGGTTGTGGGTTCGATTCCCACTCGAGGAGTGGAAATCCATACTTATATTATAAATGCGAAAGTCTGTGTGTTTGTCTGTCATGCTTTCACGGCTAATCTACCGGTTCGATTTGGATGAAATTTAGAATGAAAGTAGTAAAAGTTACTGTGTCTAACATAGGCTACTTATTTTTTCAAAAATCAACCTCTAAAGGGTTGAAATAGGGGATAAAAGTTTATATGAAAAATCTAAACCACTTGACCAATTGTAATGAATTTTGGCATAAATATAGTTGATAATCTAAGCTTAAACATAGACTATTTTATTTTTTAAAAATGAGCCCCCGAGGGTTGCAATATAACGAAATAGATCACGCGGCGAAGCCGCCAGCGGGCCGCTAGTTATTAATATTTCCATTTCTTCGCTTTGGTCCGAGGTAAAGCGCGGCGTTAAGTTCCGCCACTTAACACGCAATGCCTCCGAATTCGGCGGAAAGTGGGGAACGGAGTGTCTTAACACTAGGTTCCCTCTGCCTACCATGCTGTGTGCGGGATACAGATAGACAGACAGACAGATAATATTAAAAAATATATCGACATTAAAACTTAAAATATATACAAGAAGTGGCACTCAGCTCAGATATATTATTAGAGCGTACAGTATAGTAATTATACTAAGTGATGGAAGAGCAATTAACTTTAGTAGGCATCGTGTTACAGAATACTTCGATGTCACTGCTATTAATTGGTTTAAAAGTTCATAAACAAACGCATTTCATTTCATACTGTAATCATTTTTCATTATGATATATTTTTGTGTTTTTTTTTGCATTTTGTGGGAGTTCTGCGTCCAATTACGTGATATATTACGGTTTGAGTGGTGGAACTCTTCGTTTTATTCTTTTATTTACGCGAAAAGTGGAGATTTGTTATAATAAAATGATTTTTTGTAGTTATCTACAGACTTGTCTTTTTTTATAAAGCGTAAATATATTATGTACGAAATTTTCACTACTTAGAAACGAAGATGAATTTGTAGATCGTCAGGTTCCATCCGCTGCAACATTATAAATTTAATATTAAAAGAAATATAAAAAAGACATTAGTAAAATAAAATCCGTAAAAGACCTTAGCATCACCTTGAACCAAAACTTAACTGGATTGTCCTGTCTGGATAAATTATCAGGTAAGTGAAGTGAGTAGAAGATGTACGTCTAACGAATACGTCACTGAGGTCTCTTAACTTACTGAGGTCTTATACCTGCTTCTTGCTTCTTTCTTCTTTTAACCGTAACAAAAGTAACAGACTTAAATATCTTAGGTAAATACAATTTACCATTTAAATAAGTAGCACTCCATTCCTGTGCGGTTTTGGAGCACCATCCTTCCACATGTTATACAACTATGGACTGGCCTAACAGCAGTACCACTAGCGTTTTCAGGTCAACACGACATGGCTACCTCCAAATGACGAGTCTATACCCACTTTAAAAACAATGAATGCTTCTTTGCCTTGTCCATACTATAAAAAATAACAAAAAAACTTTTCTTATTTTGATCTAAGACAGAAACCATTAAATAAGCTCAAGTTTCGCAAAATTTATGTAAACAATTCATATTTGGTGCACGAAAATTAAATAAATGAATAAAATTCCCCTCACTTAGGAAACGATGGGGTATTTGTAGAGCACGCTGGTCTAACCCACTGCAATTTACGACGCAGACCGTTCTTACCGTACCATTAATCCAGGTCACAAGCACATTTGTCTCCACATTAACTCGAAAGATAAATTTTTACTTAATACATTTGCATATTTTTATATTTTATCGTTTTAGCCGAGTTGGGGAGATAATTTATGGTGATTTTTTATATAATATTCATTTTTTACTAATTTTATATTCTTGTGGCCAGTCGTAGCCCAGTGGCACAAAAGTGTGACTGTAAACGACTGGTTGTGGGTTCGATTCCCACTCGAGGAGTGGAAATTATATTCCTATTTTCTTCGCTCTGGTGTCGAGTAAAGCGCGGCGTTAAGTTCCGCCACTTAACACGCAAGCCTCCGAATTCGGCGGAAAGTGGGGAACGGAGTGTCTTAACACTAGGTTCCCTCTGCCTACCCTGCTGTGTGCGGGATATAGCGTGAAGCTATTTATTTTTTATATTCTTTCAAATATATTTCAATCTTATTTTTTCACATACAAATTTAGAATGTAGGTTCTAGTCATGTTGCAATTTATTTTAACGCGTTCTTCTTTAGGTAAGCAGAACCTAGAGACAAGACACTCCATTCTTCGCTTACTTTCCAAATTCGGAGGTCTTCGAATAGTGGACGTTAACACCACGCTTTACTTCAGGACGGAAATGAAAATAATTAAATATAGACATTTCACCACGAGGGAATCGAGCTACAACAACCAATCATGATCACAGTCAAATGCTATGACAAGGCTACTGAAAAAAACATTTCAAAAAATATAAGTTAACTTTACCGCTTTATAATAAAAAGCATTATTAGTACACTGTATACGTTTATAATATAAAAAAGGCTATAATAATAAATACTATTTGAAAATAATAAATTCTTTCCCTTTCGTAAATATATTTAACTGTTCATTTACAATAACAACTCAATTAGTATCGAATAAACGCACAAAATATTATGATAACAAATCGTTAATAAATATGTATATCTAATTAATTACTCGTATGAATCACGAAGTCAAAATACAATTTACAACAATGAATAACAAAATTAAATGATATTTTTACAGCTTTTTCACGCACAGACAGATACAACTGAGTATTTATTTTATCTAGATATTTCTCTCTTTCTGCCCGGATTCGAGACAGCTTGTTGCGTGGCGATACTCAACGCCGCGCTTTGTCGAATAATGTCTAAATGTATAATAATTTTAACATTTTAAGGTCTTTTCACACACTTATAAACTACCTCGAACGCATTGTTTAGAGGTCAAAAAGCTCGGACGATTTTCAAGAGGCGCAGGTTTTTATACGGTTTCTAATTTTTTTTTATAGCTTCCCGCACACCAGGGTGGGCAGAGGGAACCTAGTGTTAAGACACTCCGTGCCCTACTTTCCATTCTAAAAATATACTTCGAAAATTACTATTTTTCGTGTAGATATCGAACATACAACCACCTCGCTTACAGTCAGATCGCTGCCACTTCTTCACTAGGCTCTTAATGATTTTCTAACTTAATAAAGCCCGATACGTGTTTGCTATCCAGTGGAGTGACTAATTCCACCACTCACTTGGAAATCGCTTTAATCTAACCTGAGTGTACTTAAACGCCTCATCGAAATACAAAGTCTTTTCTAGCTTGTTTATTATTAGTTCACAATATTCATAGAGGAAGTTGGACAGTATGTGACTGTAAACGATTGGTTGTGGGTTCGATTCCCATTTGGAAGGATGACTGTATTTAAATTATTTTCGTTTCCCCGCTCTGTCATCTAAGAGTGGTGTTGAGTTTCGCTATTGTATTTTTTTTTTATGGAATAAAGGAGGCAAACGAGCTGAAGGCCCACCTGGTGTTAAGTGGTTACCTTCGCCCATAGACATCCACAACATTAAAGTTATGGATGCGTTGCCAGCCTTGGGAATGTAGGACAGAAGATCCCTCCTTCTGTGAAGGATGGAAGGATAAGAATAGTGGGAATAGGGAGTGCTGGCTTACATGCCATCGAACCGGAACACATCATAAGATATTTGGCAGTTCGTCTTTGATATGATAGTGGTCGCGAGCCAGTCGGAGAACGAATCTCCTACCACCGAACTACTGGGTTATCCGCCTTTTACGGGACGCTACCCAGCGGCGGGGGGGAATTGTATTCTTAACCCGTCCCCCCACGGGAAAAATATAATTTACAACAATAAATAATACTTAACATATATTGTCTCTATTACGGGTGGAAAGTAGAGAACAGAATGCCTTAAATTAGGCTTTTTCGGATTATTCTATGGGGGAAAAACTAGAAAACTGTAAAACGTTCCGTAGAAATTACTGAAAAAAATTCTGTCTTAGTGATTCCCTCTTGGAAAGTGTAAGTAGATACCTTAACCTACTGTGCTAAATTTCAGCTTTCTACGCCCAGTTATTTCGGTGGATTCTTGTCTGCTAGTCATTAATATAAGGCCAAAATCAAATACTACAGTTAGAGATATAGAGAATTTATAATATGTAATTTTCTCCGTATTTATTTACACTCTAAACCTTATTTTCTTTTAAAACGTTAAGCGATATAGAAACAATAAATCAAAATTTCCACATTTTGAAACCATCTTTATAAAGATTCATATGAATTATAGCATACCTAATGCAAATTGATAGCCGCTATCGTTGTTCCCCGCCCGAATAAAATTAACATAAGCGTATGACTTTAATACCGTATCTTATAGGGCTTTTTTGATACTTAAAATGATTAATTGCAAATTTTTTTCTTGCTAAAATATTAATGTTGCCTTTAATTTTATAAATTTAGTATGGAATTAGTAATTTGAATGTGACGTAATTACAATATGCCTAACAGTAAGTACTTAAATAGTGTAACGCTTTTTACAGCGGGTTATCTGAGAAAACCTAGTGTTAAGACACTCTGTTCTACACTTTGTTACTAGAGTTAGGTAATGGAAGTAATCATTCCTAAGACTAGGGACCGCTTAGTGTCGCGATACTCTTTTTTTTATCCGAAAAATGAAGTTGATTGGCGAAACTCAAGGCCACCGCACCTTAATCTCAGTGTGGGAAATTAAAAATAATTAAAATTTAACATCATACCCTAAGACAGAATCGATCTGAAAACCATCTTATTTACTATTAGAATCTCTCCCACTGTGCTAACGGCCTAATATAATTTCTTTATCTCTCATATAGCCTAATCACACAGAACCAAACTAAACAACGAATTTACACGCAAAATTTAACGTTTACTCAGAAAATTTTACTTCCACGTTATCAGTAGTTATTTGCAATATTACGTAGCTAAATAACTGTTTCGTCAATTTTATCTAAAGTTAATAGGGTAGCCAGTTAACGAGATCTCTCGTTTTAGTTGTTAATGGCCCAATTAGTTAACGACTCGCGTGTCTTTATACGCTGGTTGTGCCAAGGTTATAAGATAAATTATAATTCATATAACAAAGCACGTCTTATGATATAACGAAGTTCAGTACTAGATAACCACTCGGTTAGGTTACAATGAGGTTTAAAGTTAACTTTATAAGTTTAGTTTAACTGTTTCTTTTAACTGAATCAAGGTAGCTATGA
Source organism: Dryas iulia moderata (assembly GCA_019049465.1). NCBI lineage: Eukaryota > Metazoa > Arthropoda > Insecta > Lepidoptera > Nymphalidae > Dryas > Dryas iulia. Next base: position 3,249,996 of record CM032430.1, on the reverse strand, counting down.
GTGAAGTGAATTTACAAGCGTTGGCTGAAACTGGTATGTTTTTGAACTATTTACTTATATTATTAATATTTTTAAATATTTTTGATATGGGACCAGTCGTGGCGCAGTGGCATGAACGTGTGACTGTAAACGACTGGTTGTGGGTGTTTGTATTTGTCTATGACATCGTAGCTCTCAAACCTTGCGATGGTTACTAGCTTTTTGGCAGTAATCGGTCCAGTAGTTTTATAAAGTGAATTTTTAAGTAAACTTTATTTTACAAATACAAAAATACACGCAATAGATTTTTAAAAATAATTCAATTTAAAATGATATAAGAATATTGATATAACAAGTTTAGTTTACTGAATTCATTCCCTTTTTTTTTACCTTCACGCTGTATCCCTTGCGGGGTAGTCAGAGAGAACGGAGCGCCAAATGCTATGGTCCCTGCATATTTCTTTCGCCTCATCCACTGTCATCAACCTCTTCACACACGCCCTCCGGGGGGAGGGTCATCATGCTTTTTACATGACCGTCCTCCAGAATCGTCAATACTGTGTTTGCTAAGGTTAACCGAGGTCTCCCCCTGCCTCTCTTACCACTTATTCATTCACTAGGATTCATTATCCACTTTTATAAAGCATATCAATGATATAGCTGTATAATTGTACATGTATAATTTTGTATATAAATATTTCTCAGTACAACTCATTAAATGCGCACAGTATATAAAAAATAACATGGTCAAATAACAGAGTGGTCACTGTCTCCCTAAACGACCCTTAGATTCCTGACTAAGGATTACTGTAAAGTCGTGATGAAGTATCCATATAACAGAATTCCCCTCAGCTTATGTATTGTAAATTATTTCTCTAAGAAACCTACAGTACAAAGTATGACTGCAAAGCGACTGGTTGTGGGTTCGATTGCCACTCGAGGAGTAGAAGTAATTGATATTTTCATTTTTTTTTAATCTGGCATCGAGATAAAGCGCGGTGTTAAGTTAATGCTTCTAGAATTAGGCGGAAAATGGGAAACGGAGTGCGTTAACATTAGATTCCATCTACCTACACTCTTGTGTGCGGAATAAAGAATGAAGCCAAAAAAATAATTCTTTATTTTAAATATATTTTATTTGCGCGGCTTACCTTTACAAAAATATACACTATATTTTTTTAAAAAAAAGGGTAAAATAATCAAAAATATATTTTCGAATACCAAAAATATTGCATAAAATCAGATTAGAATAGTTTCATTTCAAAAACTACTCGCTTTTATATAGGATTCAAGCCCAAAACCCTTGTATCCAATAAACTCATGACAACACCACAACTGTGAATAAAACTATGCACGAAATAAATATAAATTTATAAAACTCGAAGAAAAGTGATTTTAATTACTTTAATTAACAAGTTTCCCCATCGCGAGTGCTCTTTACATGAATACATTTAAATACTAATCACCGTTCCCTTTGATTTATTATTAAATTTTCAATCAGTTTAATAAAGTTACTTTAAAAGCTGTATTTTCTTGGCTACACGCCTTTTTTCCTGTAGAGAAGAGTAGTCAGAGACAAGCTAGTGTTCAGACACTCCGTTTCTCGCATTTCCAGGCAAATTTGACACTTTGCGTGTTGACTGGTGGACCTCAATGCCAGGTTTTGTTTTGTTTGAAATGAAAATAAATAATAATTGGAAATGAATGGGATCTCAGAACCCGTAATTAATCGAAATTACAGTTAGACACTCTCCCACGATTTTTTTTGCATGATAAAGAAAGTCGAGTGATAAAAATTTTATGTAAAACATGACTAAGTTAAAATTAACTAAGTCACGTTTTGATTTACAGCTTCCTAAATCGATTTTGTAATTTCAAAATACACTTCAATTACTTATTACTTAATTTCGCTGAAAATTAAAAACAGAGTAGGTACAGTAGTAGTAGTTTTAACACAAAGTTCTTATCAGCGGGAGATAACAATATAATAATAAATAAACCAAATGTATTCTAAGTCTGACGTAATGCGGAACCTACCTGTAAATATTTTTACAACATCACGCATTGTTCCGCATAGCAGGGTATGAAGAGAAAAACGTAATGACATTATGTTCTTCAGTTTCAGTCTGAAATCTAGATATTGTTTGTTGAATGGCGTAACTCAACATTGCGCTTTATAATATCATTTATAATAACAGAGAATTTAATTAAAATATAATTATTTATCGAAGGGAGAATCGAATCCACAGCCGTGTCGGTTACAGTGAGACTTAGTAAATATATAAAAAAAATCCCTTATCAGGGTAGTCACTGACAAGCCAGTGTTAAGACATTCCACCCTTCGTTTTCCATGGCAAATCGAGACATTGTGTGTTTAATAGTGGAACTCAATATTGCGCTTTGGCATACCAAAATAGAGAAATTTAAAAATCTCTCTCTGAGTAAGAATCAAACCCAGAACAGTCAGAGGCTGTAAATATCCTATTAATATTATAAACGTAAAAAAAATATTGACGCTTGTTACTCTTTCACGTAATAACTACTGAATGGATTTTAATGAAACTTTTTAACAATATTCCACGTGGACGAAGTCGCGGGCACGGCTAGTACATAAATAATTGCTCAACAATGAAACTGTGGATTTCCTTCGGACACTTATTGATTCACAGACTGACCTACTTTAACTTGTTTATGTCACTTCAGTCGGATTAGTATTTAGAGGTTTACTAGATCGAGTTAAGGGCTAGTTGAAACTTGGGTCGGTTGGTTAAACTTAACTCAAGTGGTATTTAAAACTTAATTTAATACTTTTTTATAGTTAATTATAATTATATATTAATGATAATTAATGCAAACGAACTTTAACATATTCTGTCTACTTTCATCTTTGAATCCTTGATTTTGACTAACAAACTACTCACTCAATACAAAGAAACGTCTCATTTTTTTTCTTTTTTTATGCTTTTTCCTACATATCAAAGTAGGCAGAGAGAGCCTAGTGTGAAAACACTTGGTTATCTGTATTATGCCTGAATTCAACATATTGCATTAAATGGTAGAATAAATAAAAGAAATAAAAGTCGAACTTTAAGCAGAAAAGTGAATATAATTTAAATATACTCCTAGCATAATTTATAAAAAAAAAAATATTCCCTCGAGTGAGAAATGAACCAACAACCAATCACAATTACAATTAGAGACTGCCCCACTGCGCCAATGGTCTACTATAAAAATTGTGAAGCAAAAATAGTACATGGCTAGTGTGTCTTTCTTTTTTTTAATGTTTTAATTTATATCACTATGGACATAAGTTTTGTACCTTTTTTTAAATATATATTTTTTATATAAATTCCTTTTTTCCTTCATAATACTAGAGCTTAAAACTAAGTATATCTACACAAAAAAACAAAAATATTGAAAAAAAATACAAGAGAGGTGTGAAGAGACGCTCGGATGGAATTGTAATGAAATTTTATATTTTTTAAGTCATAATAATATTTATTTTATTATTAATTATTAATTTTATTATTAATTAACGTTTATTCAATTAATTAAATAATAATTAATTAAGAGACAGAGAAACATGCGCACGCCGTACGGCTTACAATAGATTACTATAGCAAAGAGTGTCGTAACAACTTTTCGTGAGAATTTTTTACATCTAGCCCCCTTTCACAATGCGCTATAAGGTACTTCGTTCCAATATAAGCATCAATAAAAGCATCTATATTCTACCAGAAACGTTTAATCTCAATTCAAAATATTCAAAAGCCAAAATGACTTTCCTTTTAACATTCCTTTGTTTGTTCCAATCTATTATCACTGGAATCGATTTCAAATTTTTAATTACTACGTCTGAGAGTTTCTGAGATATGAGTTTTAGTATAATAGCCTGTTGAAGGATCATTCGACGTTATTAGAAAAGGCCCTTGAGTCTACAATGTTAGATTATACCTAATTTTAATCACAATTTTGAACATATTTGCTCAATTATTGGGAACTGCTTATTAGGGAGGAGGTCACAGACTAGCAAATTTTTTTAAGTTCACCCTATATCCCTCATACTGCAACGTAGGCTGAGGGAATCTAGTGTTAAGACACTCCATTTCTCATTTTTCTGCCGAATTCTAGAGCCATTGCGTGTTAAGTGGTGAAACTTAATTACTCATTTGGTTCGATACCAGAGCGAAGAACGACGGTTCGATTCCCACTGGAGGAGTGGAAATATTGAATATTTCCATTTTCCTTCGCTCTGGTATCATTCTCCGAATTCGGCGGAAAGTGGGGAGCGGAGTGTCTTTACACTAGGTTCCCTCTGCCTACCCTGTTGTGTACAGGATACATAAACTATAACAAGTAATATTAAAAAACTAATATTAGGGAAAAAGGGTACCAAGTGTTCGACCAAGTATTTGTAATTTTATATGTTTAAATAATAAAATACTATTTATACTTGATAATAAAAATAAACTACCTCAACCAGTAATAGAACTCGCTACTCCATATAAATTTAATACGTTACCAAACGGGATAAGTGTAACTTTATACAAACAAAAACGATTAAAAACATTTAAGCGTTTAAGTTAACGAAGCGTTCACGTCGCTTGTTTTATAAAGCTCAGTTATTTAATGCGTGTTTCGAATCGTTCATTGTATGCTAAAAGTTTATTTTTCGTTTCAAGCTTTTCCTCCAATAGTAGAATAGTCAGAGAGAACTTAGTGTCAAGACACTCCGTTTTTGACTCCGTTGAGTGGTGGAAATTAATTCTGCACTTTATTTTTCGGAGCAAAGAAATAATGAAATGTTTTTAAACATTTTTAAAGTGTTATTCGCATTAATAGCCATAGCGACGCATGGTTCAGCGGTGAGAGCGCCTGAACGGTATTCAGGAGGCGCGGGTTCTAATCCCGCTGCGTTCAAATTTTTATACGTTTTCTAAATGTATTTTTCAATAATTAAATGTAATCTCTCAAGTGGGAATCGAACCCATAATTAATCCCATTTATTACAGTAACTGTCTCAGCGCCATGATATCCTTAAGCTAACATTTTTAAGCTTGTTTTTACTTTTGCTATTTTTTCACATGAAATTAAAAGTTTTATGTTTAAAATATACTTAAAAATACGTAGACTGAATGTTTATTTAAAGTTTGCTTAAATAAAAGTTGTTTTTGAGTGAACTTGTGTATAATTATTCAAAGATATGATAAAAACGTACAGTTTTAAATTATGTCTAATTTATAATGTATCTTAAATAAATAATGAACAAAGAAGAGAATTCAACTTAAACAGGAGTTATCATAAGATTTTTATAAATATAAGAAGAAAATAAAATACTTCGAGCAAGAATCGAACCCAAACCTATAACACAATCAATTAAGAGATACAATGCACTCTATATACCTATGCGTGGAATTCACTCAACCGGGCGGAAAGCGGGGAACGGAATGCCTTAACACTAGGTTCCTCTTGCCTACCCTGCTGTGTGCGGGATACACCGTGAAGCTAAAAAAACTAAACTGTTTGACTAATCTCGATAAATTTTGTCAAGAATTCAGTTTATAATAGTCAAACATAGGTGACAAGTAGATACTTTTTAAAACCAATCCCTAATTATTAATTATTTCTTCGCTCCGAAAAAATAAAGTGCAGAATTAATTTCCACCACTCAACGGAGTCAAAAACGGAGTGTCTTGACTCTAAGTTCTCTCTGACTATTCTACTATTTAAAGAAAAGCTTGAAACGAAAAATAAATGATTCCAAACACGCATTAATTAATTGAGCTTTATATTGAAGGTGAAAATTTGTATGAAAAATTAATCTACTTAACTTAACCAAGACCGAGGAGGTGTCACTAACAAATCTCTATCTCTATATATAATAAAAGAGTAGAAAAGTCAATTCTGTACATGAAAAATTTCAGAAAAATTTTAATTGGGTGCGTTAATATATCGATAACAGAGGCCAAAAATCCACTCAGTAGAATTTTTGTCTGTCTGTCTGTCTGTCTGTCTGTTAATTTGTTCGTCAATCACGCAAAAACTGCTGGATAGAAATGTATGAATTTTGGTATGGTGATAGCTTATAGTCCAAAGGTACATATAGGATAGTTTTTATCCCGGTTTTCCATGTAGTTTTTTTGGAAAAAATAAAAAACCGATATAAGTAAATTATTTGTATACTGATATCTACCGGGTAGAAATTAATGAATTTTTGTATGGAGTTAGCTAAGAGGTTAGAGCAACATATGGGATAGTTTTTATCCTGGTATTCAATACAACTCCCGCAGAAAATAAAATTAAAAAAAAAACATTCAAATTATGTCGATAGTTCACGAGTGAAGCTAAATTTGTTTCAATATCACTAATTAAAATAATTATAAAATAAAATAAGCATAACATTTATTTGGAAGGAGAAAGACAGGAATAGGGTAGAATGGAGGGGTATTCTGGACCAGGCCAAGGCCCACCCGCGGCTGTAGTGCCTTTGATGATGATAACATTTATTAAAGATACATTTGACCGGTCTATAAAACTTTATATAATCTATATGACAGCAGATGTAACTACGTTTTCTGGAACGGGTAGCGCCATCTGTTATTATATAGTTGACATTGTATTAGATATATCCGTACTCATTAATATTATTATTATAAAAATGCAAAAATCTATATCTATATCTTTTATGTTTTCACGGGTAATCTACAGATTTCGTACATATATACCAGATGGTATATATGTACGAAATCTGTTATCATATAGATATACTATGATAGCAGATTTCGTACGTTTTCTTACTATAACAGTTATCGCTATATATTATCAAATAGTATAGACATTGTGCTAGATGTATCGATGATTTTCTCAAGAACATAATTAGTGACGCAAGGTCAAATATAGACCACCCCCCTTTTATAAAAAAAAACAATCCCAAAGAGGCAATAGAGGATGAAAGTGATAGTTCACGTGGCGAAGCCGCGAGCGGGCCGCTAGTATTATATAAAATGTATACATAACTCCGTATTATATACATACACATTTTACATCTTAGAATCACAAAATCAATATTGATTTAAATACAGTTAGTTTGTTAGTAATAATACGAGAGCATAATGGTAATAAATTAACAAATATTTGTAAAGATATCATAGTATTTGGCTACTGTAGTTGTTTATCTTATCAATTCATTACAAACATTCTTTGTACTGCCATATATGCAGTGGTTTGCGATAAAAAGCGGCTGAAAGACACGTGTGAGAATGATTTTAACGAGATATTTATTTTATTTAAAGCATGCGTATAGCCAGTTCAGTTCAGTTCAGTTGGGGGCCAGTCGTGGCGCAGTGGCGCAAATTGTGACTGTAAAGTGACTGGTTGTGGGTTCGATTCCCAATCGAGGAGTGGAAATATTTATTATTTCCATTTTCTTTGTCAAAAAGAAGAAACCTCATATTTTTTAAAACTGCGTTAGAAATACATTAAACTCTTAAGATGATATTGTACATACTACCACGTGCTTGACACTTTTGTATAAAGTGACATGCAGACTTTTTTCTCTTTTTTTTTTAGCTTCACCTTATATTCCGCACATAGCAGGGAAGGCAGTGGGAATCTAGTGTTAAGACACTCCGTTCTCCACTTTTCGTCAATTTATAACAGGCATCAACACATTGCTAAGGAGACTCCTTGTACATTTAATCTTATATTCTTTCCAAAAATATGCATACTCAGAACATCATCTAATAGAAAATACATTTAATAATAATTAACATTATAATATTACTTAACGTCACAATTTCAAAAGGAATATCACCCAAATTAACCTAAAATAAAAACTTTGAACTCCTTGAAGAAAAAGTACTAAAATTTTATATTCACAAAAGAAACGTGAAAGTCATTAAATATGCTATTACAAACTAAATACTATTTTTCGTAATAAAACCCAGAAAATTACTTTATAATTGTAAAATTCTAACTATCAAATTATATTGGTTAGTGGAGGGTACTTCGCGTTTCATTTAAGTTTCGCTGCGGCTATGAAACCGCAAGGACTCTCAAAAATCTCGTTCTAAATGAATAATTTGAACGAAAATTCATTATTTATGTATATTTATTATAAATTCTCTAGCTTGTATTTATTTAAAGAACGCTATCGTGGTATAGTTGAGACATGCTTAATAAAATACAGTACTTGGGACCTATTTAGGACAAATTATATATTAGAAGATCTGTTGATGCGTAAAAGGTGTGTTACCTTGGCAACGCGTTTGTCACTTTAAAAAAGTGTCTGTGTGTATTTTTTTTTAATAATCTTGTACATTTCGATATGAATCGACTGCTATTGCTATCCTTCTCTTGCTTTTAATTTTCAGTGTTTAAATTAAGGATTTACATCGATTGAAAAGTTTTCTATATTTAAAGTATAAGTTTTTAAACAGAACTATTTCCCAAATCAAAATTATTTATGACAGATAAACGAAAATTCTTAATTTTATAATTTCAATAATTATTTTTATATAATATTAGAAGAAATACCAAGTTATACATATTTTAGAAAATACATATTAAAAAAAACAATGTATAAGAAATAGGTGACCTTATCGCTAAAAACAATCTTATCCCATAGGAAACGAAAGCTAAAAGCTCGATAGGATGTGAAAAGTATAACATTGTAAGTAATAAAAGAAAAATAATATTGGATGATATTAATAATATACAATAATATATAATTATATTTGTAATATATCTATTTTTTTTATAAATGTAAAATACATTTGGAAAACGAATAAAAATGGATATTATATCATCATATTTCTTTTTCTTTTTTTTATCTTCACGCTGTATCTTTTGCGGGGTAGTGAGAGAGAATCATATCATAATAATCTTTACTTAGTTCTTATAAAACTACATTTACACTTTTTACATTTTCAAAGTGTTATTGACACACTTCGGAATTTAAAAAATACATTTAGAAAATCTTATTCAATAAAATTATATTAATTAATATCGTTCAATACTATGAGTATCTTTTATTAATTATATTGTTAAATCGATCACATCGATGTTTAGCAAGAAATATCGATTATCCCTTGTTAACCATTGACTTCAAAATGTCATTTATTATTTATGACTTTTAAAATGTCAATTGTCATTAAAAAAGCTCGCATTGTAAGTAAAAAAAGGAATATGTAGGTTACAAAAGACCTTAAGCAAAGTGGGGATTTAGGCCACAGAGATAGGTAAATGATCATAGCTTAAATAATATTCCCCAAAGTGGGAATCAAAACAAGTACCATCGCATTAATATACAGAATCTGTCCCACTGTACCACAATGGGTTTATTATATATTTTTCTAGGCATGAATATATTGGTCCTAACCAAAATGAGGTAACCATATATTGTACCTTCGCAACATTTCTTTTGATCCCACAATTTGATTTTCCTTTTTTGTTATAGTGACAGAAGTCATATTTCTAAAACCCTTATCAAGTTTACTGTCAATGTTTTTGAATATTTCCGATGATTGAATTATTATAATACGGAACAAGAATGACGTTTACACTTATTATAATTTACATATATTTTTTTCTATTTCGCAGGTCTTCTGCGTTTTTCAAATTTTTTGACTACGTATTTGTCTATCGTTATTTGACTATTTCAGAAATATCAGTTAATTCCTTTGCTTGATAACAAAAAGCTTCATCATGGGTTTTCCTGCAGGATAATAGCGTAGAATTGGAAATAAATAAAACCCCTCTAAATTTTTCATTCCCTCGATTGTGTATGTAACCCACAATAACCTCAAATAACTATTTAATGAATAATAAATAACATGTTATTTATTTTTTTTTTTTTTAGCTTCACGCTGTATCCCACACACAGCAGGGTAGGCAGAGGGAACCTAGTGTTAAGACACTCCGTTCCCCACTTTCGCCGAATTAGGAGGCATTGCGTGTTAAGTGGCGGAACTTAACGCCGCTCTTTACCTCGACACCAGAGCGAAGAAAATGGAAATATTAAATATTTCCACTCCTCGAGTGGGAATCGTACCCATAACACGCTTGTACCACTGGGCCATAATTTCTTGTTATTTAACAAATTCTAAATGTTGTTTCAGGCAACGATGACATTAAAAGCAAATCTAAATCTGCAATGGAGGATGTCAATCTCGCGCTTAAAGCATGTGGTTTTGGCCTATTCCACATCCAATTACTGTGCTCAGCCTTTGTAGCCTTAGTTTCTGGTATGGTCATGACGAATTCCACTTCGTATATACTACCAGTCGCTGAATGTGATCTAGACATGAATCTCCTGCAAAAAGGACTGCTTAATGCCGCGCCTTATTTTGGTAAGTTTTTATTTTTGTTTTCACGCACAACTATTAAAGGCACAAAGAAGCCTTTTTTTTAAGATTTTAGACATTCCGTTCTACACTTAACATTCAATCTTAATATATCACACGAAATCTAATGTAACGTTATGTTTTATAAGCTGTAAAATAACGATTATTCATTTTTCCATAAGTGGGAATCGACCTTACAACTATGGCTTTTTCAATTTTTCTGTCCCCCTATCCCATAATAGTATTAAGTTAACTCCAGATTTCAAAGAATGCAATATAATTTTAAAATAATATACTTTAATAGCTTCTTAGTCTTAAGATTACTGTATTTATGCACTTTTATATGTATTTATGTACTTACAGTATGTAATAAGTACGATAAACTTATCCTTGTGTTAAGACAATTCACAATATGCGTTGCTTAGTAGATCTTTTGGCTTCTGAAAAATATTAATATAAACTTTTTTTGCGCTATATTATTAAATTGTAATATTTAATTTATTTCAGGAATGACATTATTTTCTATAGTAGGTGGATTTCTATCTGATACATTTGGGCGCAAAATTTTTATAATAACAGGGTACGGTGGTTTGTTCGTATTTACAATATTAGCCGGAGCCAGTCAAACATATTCTGTTCTTGTTACAGCGAAGTTCTTGGAAGGAACATTGTAAGTACAAGTTATATTAATAAGAAAATAATTTAATAAGTCCTGTGTATTAATGTGTCCCAAATTTTCACACATTTTAAGAACTTTTTATTTTTTAGACACCATTTAAATCGTCATAGAAACTTTTTTAAATTAAAATAATTCACGCTTATATCAAAGAGCAGGGTAATCAGAGACAAGCAAGTGTCAAAACACTACGTTCTCCGCTTGATTAAAAGACGATAGAAATTATCTATATATGAAGTAGCAGATCTCAACACCGCGCCTTGTCTTATTCATAGAGCGGAGGAATGAAAATATTCAAACATAATCATTATCATGAGTAGAAATCGAATCCACGACCGACGCGTATACAGAGATTTTTCTATTTACATCTTACAACAAGTGGTGGCCAGTCGTGGCGCAATGGCACAAACGTGTGACTGTGAACGACTGGTTGTGGGTTCGATTACCACTCGAGGAGTAGAAATATTTAATATTTCCATTTTTTTCGCTCTGGTGCCGAGTAAAGCGCGGCGTTAAGTTCCGCCACTTAACACTTAACACGCAATGCCTCCAAATTCGGCGGAAAGTGGGGAACGGAGTGTCTTAACACTAGGTTCCCTCTGCCTACCCTGCTGTGTGCGGGATACAGCGTGAAGCTATAAAAAAAAACAATATTAATTTTTAATCTCAAAAGAACTACCTTTTATTTGGATACACTAAAAGTTAGATATAAATATAAAGTCTATTTGGTTATTACTCTTAGTTCCTATTCTTGTAGCTACAACTCTGTCCAAACTTTGCCTAATAAAAGTTTGGTATACATCAGATTCAAACATTTGATATGCCTATTTTAGGAACAAATAAAAATAATATTTTCATATTTATTTAGATTTACAGAGTAGGTACTATTCCTATCTAGTATGATAAAATACAGCGTTGTGTTATAAGTAATGTCTCAAATTGAGGTCTGAAGCAGAGAATATGCCTTGATATTAGATTTTCTCTGCTCGCTGTCTTGGAAAAAGTGTGAAGGTCAAAACATATTTTATATACTTAGTGCAGCTTACATCACGTTTTGCATTTACTAAAAAAATAGACTTCAGGTGCTTTTGCACGTATAAGAACAAACAAATTTTACAAAATATAATAAATTAAATGCCACATTTAATTTATTACTATGTAAAACAAAGCGGCTTCATTTTGTATTAAATATAGAAAAGAAATGAAAAATTAAATGTAATCATTCCCCCTAGTGCACTGGTTCCCAACCAGTGGTCCGATAAACTGGTCTGCGAACGATTTTTAAATTAGCGGGTACACAGCGCTACCCAAACTTATACTCACTTATAACTCATTGAACTACAAAATGACAGAAACTGCAAGGATTACGTACATAGTGGTCCTTGCTAGCAAGAATAATTTAAAAGTGGTCCTTGATCGAAAAAAGGTTGGGAACCCCTGTCCTAGTGGACATCAAACCCACAACCACATTTCAGTCAGACACTGCCCTACTACACCACGACGGTTTCTCTGTATATTTGCGTAATTATACTAAGTTTTATAAATCGTTGTATAACCGTGGCGCAAAACTTTGAACCAAGCAGAAGCTCAACAACTTCAATTATAACATTATATTATTATTAATTGAAGTTTTCATCTTCAAAATCTGCTTTACTCAGCGTACTGCTGAATATTATGTTTGTAGAATAACTAATATATATGTACATACTGATGTATGATATTAATTACTACATAATATAAAATATATTGGGGCAGACTCACTGTAACCGTAGTGGTTGTGGGTTCGATTTCCTCTTAAAGGAAAAAGTATATACTATTTTGGTTTTTTCGCTCTGGTACCCAAGACAAAGGGTGGCGTTAATTTCAGTAAGTTAAAGGAAAGTGGATCGTGAAGCTGCTCATAAAATGAGTCTACAATCTGTTAAAATCTTGTGTCTAAAAAATAATTTATTAATATCTAAAACGAATTTTGAAGACATGTTATTCGTATTTCAAATTTATTGTCAAAATACAACGATCTGTGCTTTGGACCCTAATTTTAAATATTATGTGATGAGTAACGTTACTTAACGCCACGTTTTGTCTTACCAGAGCGAAGAAGTAGAAAAAAATAATATAATGATCTCCCCGAACGGGAACCAAACCCGTTATGAATTTGGACGTTACAGTCAGTCACGTAACGTCATCACGGTTACAAGCAGATGCTAGGCCACGACGCCCATAATATTATAATACTTTTCTTTTTTTTTTATAGCTTCACGCTGTATCCCGCACACAGCAGGGTAGGCAGAGGGAACCTAGTGTCAAGACACTCCGTTCCCCACTTTCCGCCTAATTCGGAGACATTGCATGTTAAGTGGCGGAACTAAACGCCGCTTTGCCTCGACACCAGAGCGAAGAAAATGGCAATATATTTTCCACTCCTCGAGTGGGAATCGAACTCACAACCAGTCGTTTACAGTCACACGCTTGTGCCACTGGGCCACGACTGGAAATATTAATATAATACTTATAATTTCTAATATATTATATATACAATTTCAGATTTTCAGTTTCATTCACACCAGTTATAACACTAACATCGGAATTCTGCCACAACGGGATAAGAGATAGAATAATGCTCCTACAGTCATCGTTTGCGTCTTTATCGCAAGTGGTGGTAGCTTTGACGTCATGGTTAATTCTACCTAAATACTGGAAACATACACTTTTCGATGGTTATATAGGTAATTTTGTATGGTTTTTTATTTGTTTTCTGTATTTATTTGTTTTCTGTGTATAAGTGTTATGAATCCCAAATAATCGTGTTAATATATGTATACGATGTCATCGTGGCACAGTGGGCAGCGTCTGAATGCTAACGGAATGGTTGTCGGTTCGATTGCCACTCGATAGAATAATTATAGTTAAATTAATTTAATTTGTCTGCTCTCCTGGTGATAAAAAGCGTGGTTGATTTCTGCCAAATAAAACGTAATGTCTCGAATTCGGATGAATTCCAAAAAATAACATTTTTATATATATTAGGTATAACTTATTTATATATATTATTGTGGCCAGTGGCCTAGTAGCGTGTGACTTTAAAGCGACGGGTTGTGGGTTCGATTCCCACTCGAGGAGTGGAAATATTTAATATTTCTATTTTCTTCGCTCTGGTGTCGTGGCAAAGCGCGGCGTTAAGTTTCACCACTTAAAACGCAATGCCGGAGGCATTCGGCGAAAAGTGGGGAATGGAATTAACTTAACTCTAGATTCTCTCTGCCTACCCTGCTGTGTGCGGAATACAGCGTGAAGCTAAAAAAAAAAGAAAAAAATATAACATATAATAATATTAAATGAGGGGAATATTTTCTTTACATTTTTAAAAAAAATATACGGACGAAAGAGCTTGAATCCATGTCGGATTCACGACTTAAAGTTGATATAAAAAGGAATACAGAAAGTCAATATTTTCTCTAATAATGTAACAATGTATAAGAAACACAATCAAGCTTTAAAAAAATAATATAGACTATTATATCCTCCACATCTATTTTATGTATATAAGGTGACATACACGTTTCGTCTCGCCTTTATTTCGCGACGTGTTTATATTAATAAAATACGAGATCCTATAATTATACGGTAGTACCAAACAAAAGTTAGAATATTTAGTTCTTTATAAAAATATAATAAGAGTTAATATATTTTAACTCACTAACAGAGGCTGTCAGTTACACATTTTTCTATAATAAAGCAATGAAAAAATAAAAAGTGTATGAAATATTTTTTACAGGTTTATTTATTTTTTTTCCTACATATTAGGATAGAAAATAGAAGTTAGTATAGAAACATTCCATTTCTCACTTTCTGCCTTATAAGGCAATCTCACCTCAACATATATATTGAGAGGCGGTACTTAACGCCGCACTTTGTCTTAGGTCTGGTACAAAAAATAATGTAAATATAATGATTCCCTCATTGGTAATCGAACCCATAACTATGTTAACAATCAGATGCTGCCCCTAATCTCTATATATAATAAAAGAGTAGAAAAGTCAATTCTGTACATGAAAAATTTCAGAAAAATTTTAATTGGGTGCGTTAATATATCGATAATAGAGGCCAAAAATCCACTCAGTAGAATTTTTGTCTGTCTGTCTGTCTGTCTGTCTGTTAATTTGTTCGTCAATCACGCAAAAACTACTGGATAGAAATGGATGAATTTTGGTATGGTGATAGCTTATAGTCCAAAGGTACATATAGGATAGTTTTTATCCCGGTATTCTATGTAGTTTTTTTGGAAAAAATAAAAAACCGATATAAGTAAATTATTTGTATACTGATATCTACCAGGTAGAATTTAATGAATTTTGGAGTTAGCTAAGAGGTTAGAGCAACATATGGGATAGTTTTCATCCTGGTATTCAATACAACTCCCGCAGAAAAATAAAATAAAAAAAAACATTCAAATTATGTCGATAGTTCACGAGTGAAGCTAAATTTGTTTCAATATCACTAATTAAAATAATTATAAAATAAAATAAGCATAACATTTAATAAAGATACATTTGACCGGTCTATAAAACTTTATATAATCTATATGACAGCAGATGTCACTACGTTTTCTGGAACGGGTAGCGCCATCTGTTATTATATAGTTGACATTGTATTAGATATATCCGTACTCATTAATATTATTATTATAAAAATGCAATAATCTATATCTATATCTTTTATGTTTTCACGGGTAATCTACAGATTTCGTACATATATACCAGATGGTATATATGTACAAAATCTGCTATCATATAGATATACTATGATAGCAGATTTCGTACGTTTTCTTACTATAACAGTTATCGCTATATGTTATCAAATAGTATAGACATTGTACTAGATGTATCGATGATTTTCTCAAGAACATAATTAGTGACGGGAGTGAAGGTCAAATATAGACTACCCCATTATATAAAAAAAAAAACAATCCCAAAGTTCACGTGGCGAAGCCGCGAGCGGGTCGCTAATAAGAAATAATATCTAATAGTAATATATATTTATAAATTATTTATAATATACTTTGTTATTTATTATTATAATTTTAAATTTCAGTATTCAACACATGGAACTACTATCTATTCATAATGTCGATGTGGTCGCTGCTAGCAAGTTTCCTATACATATTCCTGCCAGAGAGTCCCAAGTACTACGTAACCCAACAACGCTACGACGAAGCGAGGGATATATTTATTTCTATTTACAAAAAGAACACAGGAAAGCCGGCTGAGACGTTCCCAGTAAGTGGTCATTTTTATAATGTTTTATTTTTTAATATATTTTCGGTCTTTTTAAGTAGAGAGTGTGTCAAATTTTGTTCTATGTCTTCGAAAATTGACCCTTTTGTGGGGTAGCTGGAAACTATACTAGTTATTTGGTTTTTCGTTTCTTTTTTCTTTTGTTACATTTTTCTATTATATTTTATTACATTTAATTTAAATTATATTATATGTTAATTTTATAATTATACATTGTTTATTTGAAATATTTCAAGGAATTGGTGGCCTTTTTTTTTCGTCACTCAATTAACACTCAACATCTCGATTTCCGATGGAAAGTTTAGTACGATAGTTAGACGCTAAAGTCTCTCTGACTATCATACTATGAAAAAGAAACATAATACAGTAAAAAATGCTTAATAATAAGCTGATTTCGAACCTATTGCGTTCAATATTAATTGAACTATTCAAGTGTTTTATTTACAACGACGTTTCTCTATCTTACAAATTTCATTAAAATCAAACAATAACTTTAAGAGATAACGTCATATATTCTTACACTAAAATTATTCTACTAAGTCAAAATTATGGTGAAGCACTAAATTATCATTTTGCATTTTTATGGTTCAAGCGTGCCAAACTGACGCCAGTGGTTGGGCAAATTCATTTCAGTCACATAACAATTATACGAGCATAATCAAAGGTGGTATTGGAATCAGGCCAAGCCAAATACGTTACTCTATTACGAAATGCAGTCTGTAAGGAAAGGAATATTCTTTTAAAGCATCTTCTGCTTTAAATGGCATAGAGAGAACGTAGTGTTCGGTTATTCCGTTCTCTATTTTTGAAGTTGCATGAGTTTGTTTTTAAATTAACAGTTTTTATAAAAGTTTATGAAAATAAAACATTTTTATACACTTTTAAACGCAATAGCATTCGAACCCCCATTTATTTTTTTAAAAATGTTTTTTTTTATTTCCTTAGTGAACGACTCTTTAAAATGTTAAAAGTAAAAATTTATTTTACACAATTGTATATCATATACCTACTTGTTGTGTGTGTTGTGACCAGTCGTGGCCCAGTGGCACAAGCGTGTGACTGTAAACGACTGGTTGTGGGTTCGATTCCCACACGAGGAGTGGAAATTATATTTCCACTTTCTTCGCTCCGGTGTCGAGGTAAAGCGCGGAGTTTAGTTCCGCCACTTAACACGTAAGCTTCCGAATTCGGCGGAAAGTAGGAAACGGAGTGTCTTAACACTAGGCACTTCCCTCTGCCTACCCTGCTGTGTGCGAGATTCAGCGTGAAGCTAAAAAATAAAAAAAATAATTGTACATCATACACTTGTTGTGTGTTATTTTAATCAATTAATGTATTTCTAATTAATTATTATAAAAAATATATTGACTTTCTATACTTCTTCTCCATATGAACTTCTTTTTTTTTATTTTTTTAGCTTCACGCTGTATCCCGCACACAGAAGGGTAGGCAGAGGGAACCTAGTGTTAAGACACTCCGTTCCCCACTTTCCGTCGAATTCAGAGGCTCGCGTGTTAAGTGGCGGAACTTAACGTCGCATGAACTTTTATCATACCTAATTTTATACTGCTACGCATCATTTTCCTAAAAAGTGGTCAATTTTTTTTATTTTATGTACACACAATATATACATATATTATATATATATATATATATATATATATATATATATATATATATATATTATATATATATCTCTCTATATCTATCTATAATATATATTATATCTATATCTATATCTCCTATCTCATCTCTATCTCTATCATCTCTCTCTCTCTGTCTCTCTCTCTCTCTCTCTCTCTATCTCTCTCTCTCTCTCTCTCTCTCTCTCTACTCTCTCTCTATCCTCTCTCTCTCTCTCTCTCTCTCTCTTTCTTCGCGTGGGCTTCAACCTACAACTTTAATCACGTACCAATTTTAATTACATGGATAATGTACTGGTATAATCAAAGGTACTATTGGAAGGCAGCCAAACCAAACATTTAACACTCTTTATACGTGAAGTGCATTCTATAATGTATATAATTTATACTGCAATTTCCCCATTGTGGCACAGTTGGCTTCTGAATATACCTTTGGGAGGTTCGATTCCTATTACTGTTTGTTACATTAAAAGTTTTTGTACTTACAGTCGATTTATACAAAGCGATGTTTTATAGCTTCACGCTGTATCCCGCACATAGCAGGATAGGCAGAGGAAACCTAGTGTTAAGACACTCCGTTCCCTACTTTCCGCCGAATTCGGAGGCATTGTGTGTTAAGTGGTGGAACTTAACGCCGCGCTTTGCCTCTAATACCAGAGCGAAGGAAAAGAAAATAGAAAATATTATCACTCCTCGAGTGGGAATCGAGCCCACAACCAGTCGTTTACAGTCACACGTTCGTGCCCTCGACGACTGCCCTCAAGGTTTTATAGATTTTGCCATATTTTAAAAACATACTTGAAAAATTATGTAAGTTTTTAGGTTTAGATATTTCATAAAAAGTTGTATTGTAAATAATCAGTTTAAAGTTTCTTCTAACATAATATGATAGTCAATAAAAAGCTAATGTTAAGACACTCCGTTCTCCACTTACCAACCGAAATCAAGATATTGTGTGCTGAGTTACGAAACACAACGCAGAATTTAATCTAACCACAAAGAGAAATTGAAAATAATTTGAATATAATTATTCTTACACTTATTCGCGTTTACAGTAAGACACTGTCTCACTGCGTTACGATGGCTCAATTCGTATAATATAAGGGCTCTTAATAATTTTAGTTAAGTATAATTACTAAATGAGCAAAAAATAAAAAAATAGTTAAAAATAGTTAAACATTACTTTTAATTCTTGCTATATTTCAAACAATGATTAAGAACACGTATATTGTAAACTAGCGGCTCGCTCCCGGCTTCGCCGCGTGATCTACTTGGCTATTACGGTATACTGCAACCCTCGGTGGTGGTTTTTTGAGAAATAAAATAGCCTATGTTTAAGTTTGGATTATCAACTATTTATATGCCAAAATTTATTACAATCGGTCAAGCGGTGTAAATTTTTCATATAAACTTTCATCCTCTATTTCAACCTTTTAGAGTTTGATTTTTGAAAAACTAAGTAGCCTATGTTAGACCCAGTCATTTTTACTACTTTCATTCTAAGTTTCATCCAAATCGGACCAGTAGATTATAGCCGTGAAAGCGTGACAGACAAACACATAGACATTCTCATTTATAATATAAGTATGGATATGCGATACAACATTTTCCACTGCAACATGGATATTGTATAGTTTAATAAAATATCCGCTTCTTTTATATAAAACAACGCTTTATAGGTTTATATTGTTTATAAGTTTGCATTTTTTCCTCGTATTTGAATTATTCATAGGAATAATAGCGCGAATAATATTTAAGAGGTAAAGTAACATTCACATCAATCAAATATTGATGGGTGTGCATTTTGGAGTTGGCATGACTATTATTCAAGATTTAACAGAATTAGCTAAGCTATGTAGATTAAACTTACACAAGAAATTATATAATTTATTTTAGACAAAGATTATGATAAAAGTGACTTAACAATTCAAAATTTAGCAAAGCAATTCATTGCCTATAATTTAATTCTCTATTTTTCTAGTTTCGAAATAAAAAAAAAAATAATACATGAGTTATAAATTACAACTAGAAAGTAGCACGATTCCAAATATGTCCATTATACAGTCCATAGTAGTGGACAAAGTTTGAATTTAAACGCAATTAGTTATGGGTTCAATTCTCACGCGTGGGAAGGATTATATATTATTTTCATTCCTTTACCCAGGTACCTAATACATAGCGCGGAGTTAAGTTCCGTGACTCAATACGCGATGTATCGCAATATATAAAAAAGCGTGAAGCTGCAATACCCCTTTCTAATTTACAAACGCGATTTCAACAAATCCAAAACGTAAAGATTCATTTCGAAAACAAATGAATTTATTAAAATTTTAAAGGCATTACCATTTTCTTTGGGGGCATCACAAAAAATACCCTCTCAGTGCCCCATTCTAGAAGCTCGAGACATTGTTTTCACTGTTAAAAGCCTTATTAAATATTCATTTCTGTATGTTCCATCGCTGTCAACCTCGAGGCAGTTCTTGGTAATAGTCCTGAGATTTTATAAAGAATTTCTACTGAATTTCATATTACTGTGCTACTGAGCTGGTAAAATATGAAATGTGTTAAGATATTTCGTGATTTTGTGAGACGAATGGAATTAGGTAGGGGATAAGTTGTTAAAAGCTAAAAAAAAATAAATAAATAGCTTCACGCTATATCCCGCACACAGCAGGGTAGGCAGAGGGAACCTAGTGTTAAGACACTCCGTTCCCCACTTTCCGCCGAATTCGGAGGCTTGCTTGTTAAGTGGCGGAACTTAACGCCACGCTTTACCTAGACACCAGAGCGAAGAAAATGGGAATATAATTTCCACTCCTCGAGTGGGAATCGAACCCACAACCAGTCGTGTACAGTCATACTCTTGTGCCACTGGGCCACGACTGGGCCACGACTGGCCACTCAAGCTTGTTATAAGCTTTTTCTCGTATAGCAGGTTAAGAAAAAATCTAGTGTTAAGACACTTCGTTTTCCATTTTCCGCTTGTAATCCTGACATTGCGCGTTGACTGGTAGAACTTAACCTTCCTTAGCACGTAAATGAAAATTATATTTGTATAGTCATTTCGCCGAGTGCGAATCGAACACGCAACCATCGCGTTTATAATTAGACACTAAGGTGAAGTAGTATATACTTTTATTTAATTAATTACAAAATTTTAGATTTTATTATAATACTATTTGTTTTCTTCCTTAGCTTTATATTTGTTTCGCACCCGCAAACTATGAGAATGTAGGCTACACTTTGTTGTTCACTTTTCGAAATCAAGACATTGCGTGTTTAGTGACGTAACTCAACGCCGCATTTTGTCTTACCAGAGTGAAAAAAGAAAAAAGCAATATAAATATAATCAAACTAATTGTCTTGTCAATCTAAATAGCCATAATATAGTCAATACCTGCCAATTACTAATATACATGGACTCGTAACAAACAAAATCCTTTAAATCACTTCATAATTTACACAAGTGGCCAGTTGTGGCCCAGTGGCACAAGCGTGTGACTGTAAACGACTGGTTGTGGGTTCGATTCCCACTCGAGGAGTGGAAATATTTAATATTTCCATTTTCTTCGCTCTGGTATCGAGGTAAAGCGCTGCGTTAAGTTCCGCCACTTAACACGCAATGCCTCCGAATTCGGCGGAAAGTGGGGAATGGAGTGTCTTAACACTAGGTTCCCTCTGCCTACCCTGCTGTGTGCGGGATGTAGCGTAAAGCTATTTTTTATAATTTACACAAAATTCACATTTTTTTTTAATAAAATACGGTTTATTACATTTTCCAAAGCACCTAAGTCTATGAAAGCAGCAAATTCATTTACATATAAATTAATGATCAGGAAGTATATAAATAGCCAAAGTAAAGTATTACATAGAACGTTTACGACAGATGCCCGACACCCCTTAAAAGCATGATAATGTTGTTTACTTTTAATTTTATTAAGGCCATTGTAGCGCGGTGGAACAGCGTCTGATTAAAATGCGAAGGTTATAGGTTCGATATCCACTTGGTGTAATGATGGTAATTAATTTATTTTAATTTCTCTGCTTTAGTGAACGAGACAAGGGCGTTGAGTTTCACTATGCAGCCCACAATTTTTCAAAATCGTGCGGAAAGCGGAGAACGGAGTGTTAAACGCTAGGTTCTGACTGTAAATGCAATAGTTATTTATTTAAATCCTACTTGGTAGAATGATAAAGAGATATTAAAAAAACGCATACATAACAGCAACACATGTATAAAAAATTTTGATATAACCCGATAAGAACTAGTATAGCGTAATAGAATATTGCGCTTGGAAGGTTTTCAAAAAACGCAGGTTCGAATCCCACTACGTTCAAATTTTTATACATTTCCAATAGTTTTCTTTCCTTAATTATTAATGGAACAACGCGCTATCTCAAATTCAGCAGAAAAATAGAGAATGAATTGTTTTGATACTATATATTTTTTTTTTAGCTTTACGCTGTATCCCGCACACAGCAGGGTAGGCAGAGGGAACCTAGTGTTAAGACACTTCTTTCCCCACTTTCTGCCGAATTTAGAGGCATTGCGTGTTATGTGGCGGAACTTAAAGCCGCGCTTTACCTCGACACCAGAGCGAAGAAAATGGAAATATTAAAGAATTTCCACTCCTCGAGTGGGAATCGAACCCACAACCAGTCGTTTACAGTCACACGCTTGTGCCACTGGGCCACGACTGGCCACAATATACTATATTCTCTCTATCTAATTTTCATAAAAAAACCTGATTTCTCTCTCGAATCTAATATAAAACATATTTTACGAGACACCAGACATCCCTTAAAAGCATCAAACGATAATTTTGTTTACATTTAATTTTATTTTATTAGCGACCCCCGAAGTAATTTTTGTTCGCGTGAAAGGAAGTAATCAGGGCGCGTGTCACACCGTTACTATGAATTAATTTAACAATATATTAGCTTTTAATCATACCTCTTATCAATGATAAACATCCCCTTTTAACTGAGTTGATTATTTCAAGTCGTTTACTTTGTTATTAACTATTATTATGTATTGCTTTTATCGAAATTAGTTTTATTGGTCGGTTGTATTATTTTTTTTTTCAAAACTTCGTGTATAAAAAATATTTAGGAAAAGAATGTTTATATGCCATATATTATATAATTGCAAGTTGTAACGAGGTCATTATGGTGTAGTGGGATTGATTGTGGGTTTGATTCCCACTTGGGGAAATGATTATATTTAAATTATTTTTATTTTTTTACTCTAGTTATAAGACATACAATGTCTCGAATTTTGTTGCACATTTTATATATATTACACACTGGGTTCTTTCTAACCTTGATAAGCAGCATACCTAAAGCTGTAAAAATGTTTTTCTTTCCATAGGGTCATATTCTCTTCACACTATTCACTATTTTATGAACTGGGCACTTATTTGAGGAGTATGTCTTGTAAGATTTGAAAAAAAGGAATAAAGTGTACTAGTTTAATGAAATTTATATCTATGAAAATTATATTTGAGCTTGTGCCTCTTAAATTACGCTCTCTAGCCGACAGCTTTAACTTTGTAATGTTTAATATATTGCTAACTAATGTTTACTACAAAGTTGTGACGGGAGTATGATTCACGGTAGGCGTGTTACCAGATTGTGACTTCCTCATACTATCAGTTAGTTTGGATAAACAATGTTTACATTAAAGCTATCCACCTACATTAAATCTTATATCTTTAAACGAGCAATTCTTGTATGTTCCACTAAGGATTTTCATGAAATTTAGTATTTAGGTTTCGAGGGAGAAAATTCGATCTAACTAGGTTTCATATTTATAAAATGTATTTTTCTTTGTATTTTCGGGCGATTATTAAATCTAAAATATAATAAAATGCTAGCAACAAAAATAAGTTGTAATAAAGTGTGTGGTATCGTTTACATTTCTTTTTGTTTTAATGTGTTTTTTTCATTATACTTCATTATTTTTTATTATATTTCTTATTCATTACATCATTTTAGCTTCACGCTGAAACCCGCATACAGCAGGGTAGACAGAGGGAACCTAGTGTTAAGACGCTCCGTTCCCCACTTTCCGCTATATTCGAAGGCATTGCGTGTTAAGTGGCGGAACTTAACGCCGCGCTTATCATTTTATTTGTACCATAATTATACCATCAAATAACGGTTTACCAAAAAGAAATACCGAGCGGAGGTTTAGGGTTCTGGAGACATTGCGCTGTGCATGTGCATGTGGCGGAACTTAACGCCGCACTTTGCCTTGACACCAGAGCAAAGAAAATAGAAATATGAAAATACTTGAAATTCACTACAAAAATTTAAGCTTAACTGAATTTGAAGCCGTCTCTTTTTTTAATATAACTAATTATTTTACTCGCCTAAGCTATTCACTTATGTTTTAAATGTTACTTTATTTCCTTGATCAATAACATATATACAACAAATACATGAGTTAACTTAAGGAAAACGATTGTCTATATAATAAAGATAAAGCCAAAGTAACCGTTACATGGCTGTCAGAAAATTTTCCACTTATTTATTTCAATGCGAGACGTCATACGAATAAATCTTTTCCCTCTGTACATACGAAATCCATTTATAATTTAAGAAACGATGTCTCATGTCACTGATCGTTGTAACGATATTGCAAAGTAAATTGTTGTTATTTTTTTTTTATTTCATTATGCGTTTTGTTCTGACGGCGGCTTACGGTTGATACTACGAAGGTTTTACTGTGTGATTATTGTTGTAGTAGTGTTTTTTTTTTTCAGATTTCATGCTTTTCCCACATAATAAGGTCGTAGAGAGTGTTATGATATTCCGTTTTCCGATGTCTTTGTTCTCCAGAGTAAAAAAAAGAAACTCTATGCTATAATTAATACCATTTCTCCGATTGGGATTCTAATCCACAACAGACACTGTCCAGTTGCAAAAGATCTTACGCTATGATTTATTTCATCTCTTTCTTATTATTTTTCCGAATAGGTAGAGAGAGCCTAGCCTAAGGAAACTGTTATGTACAATTATTATATACATATAATTTGAAGGCATTTTTGTCTAAATATAAATGAAGTAAGATAACTATTTACCACATGCCTTGGTAAAGCTATACCATGGCACACTCACCAGGGGAATAATTATATTTTAGTGGCACAAAGTAACGTGGTCACTTAACACTCAATGTCTAAGATTCAGGCGGAAGGTGGAAAGCGAAATGCCTGAACACTTCATTCTCTCTATTTATCTAAAGCCAAGCCAAGCCAAAGAACTTTCTTTTACATCAAAATATTTATTTTAATTTTTATTTGTTTACTCAATTATTATAGGCATGCCAGTCGTGGCGCAGTGGCACAAAGTGCGACTGTTAAGCGACTGGTTGTGTGTTCGATTCCCACTCGAGGGGTGAAAATATTTAATATTTCCATTTTCTTCTTCTTTTTCTCCAAAATTCGGCGGAAAGTGAGGAACGGAGTGTCTTAATACTAGGTTCCCTCTGCCTACCCTGCTGTGTGCAGCAGGATACAGCGTGAAGCTATAAAAAAATTATATTGTTTATTCAAATAGGCTATTATTACAAGCACTTTCGAATCGTCAGTTAACATCGAAATGTCAGTATTGGCCCTGCCACTGCTAACTGCGAACTGTCAACTATGCATGATAAATTTATTTTTTAAATTTGTGCTATGATGTGTTGTGACAGCGGCTTACCTTTGATGCTCGGAAAAATAAAGTTATTTGTTTGTTTATATATGTTTGTGTACAGGGATCATAGCGTTTGGCTCTCCGTTCTCTTTGAGTTCTTCGCTAGAGATATAACGTGAAGTTAAAAAAAAATTGTATGTATGTTGAGTAATGCTACTAATAACGTAGCAATCGAACCAACAAACATCGCGTTATACACTTATACACTATATTGATACAATCTTTTAGCATCACACTTTATCCCTGGCAGTGTCATCAGACGTAACGGAGCGCCAGACACTACGGCCTTTGAACACTTTCGGCTTGTCTATTTTCATCAATCTCTTCATACATGCCTGGGCCATCTGGCCATCTTCATGCTTTTTTACGGGAATTTTCTAATATTATCGATATGTACTATGTTTAGTACTACTTCTATCCCCTACTTCTCTTATCGCGTACATCGGAGAACGAAGAGTTCTAAGTCCTAACTCTTGTTTCTTTTTCTCTGACCACTTTGCTTAACGGGGAAATATGATGCTGATCTTTTTCCCTAAGAAAAGCGTTTTTATTTTGTAATTTTTGACTGGTAAATATATAACACAAAATAATACATATTTCTTTGCGCATAGTCCAAAAAAAATTATAATTCAGATTATTGATCTCAAGATTAACTAAAAAGGCTTTTATCTAGACATAATAGATGACAGCTGATGTGCTTTATATTAGCTTCACGATTCGTGAACCTAAGTGAACGAAAAATTAGTACCAAGGTAACTTAGTAAAGTATCCGTTACCCATATTCCACCAGGATTCACCACATAACGTGCTGAGTGACGGAACTCAACGATGCATTTTGTTAAATAACATTACGTAAATTCCCACTTTTGTATTCCCTATAACTCGTTCCAAAGACCGAATACACTTAAGCATAACATGGCACGATGGCACGAGAAGCGCCTCAGGAATACTTATTAATAAAGCACTATATAAGCAAACAAAGGCAACATATTTCGTTGTTTACGGCCATACTATTTAGTGGCATGCAAAACAATACGCCAGTAAGGTGACAACATAAATCTTAGAGTTTCTTTCCAGGAGAAATAGCGAGAACATTTTGGTTATATAAATTGCGTGAATATGGCTGCCATTGGTTCGTGATATTTATAGGTTTGGCGTCATAGCTAGATAAAATCTTCCAATATATGGGAGGAGTACAAGTGGCCTAACTGTGAAAATGGATTATACTGAAGACGTATATTATATTCTTTTGGGAAGTTCAGTGATTGTGGGTTTGATTCTCAATAGAGGAAATTGTTATTTTAAATTATTATCTAAGAAAACGACTGGTTTTGAATTCCATCACTTAATACACAATGTCTCCAATATGGGATTACTCCCACGTAAAATAAAAAAAATTGACGGTACATTCTCTTTGCTTACCCTGTTGCTGCAGAAAGCTGAAAAATACTATTTTTTTTAAATAACTTATGTCACGGAATCTAACATTGCTATAAATAACAGAGAAAATACTATACTATAATAAAAATATTTGTCATATTGACAATTGATGACCATTGCAGTCAGTCCTGCCCAAAATGCCACATGAAAACGTTATCATATAACTACAATTCCATTCTAATTTATTTTATAGTACAAATACTTTTATTTTTTTTTGTCATTTACAAAACACGCGTAAAACTGCTTTATTATTATTATGCTTTAAAATTTCCTCGAAGTTGTGTTATACCGCCGTACACCACCGGATGTACATTTTATTTTCGTAATATGTGTATTATTTATTGTTCTCTGTAAGCGTGTGAAGTATGATAAAGCATATTATTAGGAATAGCTACACGCTGCATCCCGCACACAGCAGGGTAGGCAGGGGCAGCCTAGTGTTAAGACACTCCATTCCCCACTTTCCGCCGAATTCGGAGGCTTGCGTGTTAAGTGGCGAAACTTAACGCCGCGCTTTACCTCGACACCAGAGCGAAGAAAATGGAAATAAAATTTCCACTCCTCGAGTGGGAATCGACCCCACAACCATTCGTTTACATACACGCTTGTGCCACTGGGCCACGACTGGCCATTATTTTATTACTGGCCATGTTATTATTAGATTATATTATATTATTTTAGCAAAAGTAACTAAATGTGAGAAAAATAAAAATAACAACTTTAAAATAAGTACCTTCAAACCAGTTTGTGAATCTATAATTAATATTGAAATTTACACAACCAGTCGAAAGAGATAGAGGGATACTATAACCCATATATTAGTTCAAAACCGAGTGTCATGACACTGAGATCTCTCTGCCTACCCTTTTATAGTACGCAAAAACGTGAATGTGAATATACTACGGTAAATATATGTTCGAATCCAAATTCGGCGGAAAGTGGAGAACGGAGTGTCTTAACACTAGGTTCCCCCTACCTACCCTGCTGTGTGCGGGATACAGCGTGAAGCTAAAAAAATATATGTTTAACAAAATTCGTAAAATATCAGTTAAGCCACTTTGGCAATAAC
The DNA here is from genome assembly GCA_019049465.1 of Dryas iulia moderata. Taxonomy (NCBI): domain Eukaryota; kingdom Metazoa; phylum Arthropoda; class Insecta; order Lepidoptera; family Nymphalidae; genus Dryas; species Dryas iulia. The sequence goes on along the minus strand of CM032430.1, from coordinate 3,221,854 downwards.
AGTTTTATGTGAAATTTAGCATCACATTGTTTATCTATCCTAATTCAGAAGTGTCCCCTGCATCGATAAAAGTTGCAAACGACTTTACAAACTCATAAATATTTATATATTGAGTATCGTTAACTACTTACAGTGATTATTTATATATTAACTGTATATTCCTTCTTTTTCCAATTTCTTGTTTCATTCCGCGTAGTAAGGGTAATAGATAGGACTTAGTGTCATGACACTACTTAGGCTGGATTCGATTCCCACCAGTGGAAAGATTTAACTTATATTCATTTCTCCACTCTGTGAAACAAAATGTGGCGTTAAGTTTCGTAATGTCTTGGAAAGAACGCAAGGTATTTGAGCCTGGATATTTTCTGTTTACCTGGACGGAAAAAGGGCGTTAAGGAAAAAAACTGAATTAAAAAAAGTGTAATTTTATACTTTTTATTTACCCGATAGAATCAAAATTGACCATAATCTTTAGATTAGCAGATAAATTCATAGTACATATTAGCATTATTACATAATAAGGGGTTTACCTACATAATAGAAAATAAGTGACATAGAAAATCTATTACGAAACCGCCATCCATCTTTCTGACACAAGACAGTATCTTAATTGTCGGTTTACATTTGAAGTTTTGTAGAGAAAAGGTTTAGTCTTACTTGTATATCATATATTATATAAATTTAAACCCGTTGTGGTTCAGTAGGCGGGTGTCTTGTTGTAAATGCGATTGTGGGTTCTATACCGAATCTGGATAGATTATTATATTATATATTATTAATTTTTATTTTTTTTATTTAGCTTCACGCTATATCCCGCACACAGCAGGGTAGGCAGAGGGAACCTAGTGATAAGACACTCCGTTCCCCACTTTCCGCCGAATTCGGAGGCATTGCGAGTTAAGTGGCGGAACTTAACGCCGCGCTTTACCTCAACACCAGAGCGAAGAAAATGAAAACATTAAATATTTCCACTCCTCTCGAGTGGGAATCGAACCCACAACCAGTCGTGTACAGTCACACGCTTGTGCCACTGCGCCACGACTGGCCACTTGGATTATTATATATACTATTTATATTAATAACACTTAACAAGCAATGTCTCGATTTCTGGCGGAAAGTGGAGGACGGAGTGTCTTAATATTTTTTTTATATGTCCATGAGCTCACAAGTGTCCATGTTAGTATAAATTTGTATACAGTTTGGCGCGTTAACAGTGCGACAATTAGAAGCACTGAGACTTATATGTGTCTTGATATTAGGTTATTCTTACCTTTATCCACTTTGGTTAGACGAAGTCCTATGAATTCCGCATGAGTTAGGTAATTTACGCGGAAAATGTAAAACAGAGTATCTTGAGTGGGCAGTCGTGGCCCAGTGGCATAAGCGTGTGACTGTAAACGACTGGTTGTGGGTTCGATTCCCACTCGAGGAGTGGCAAAAATGAATATTTCCATTTTCTTCGCGCTGGTGTCCAGGTAAAGCGCGGCGTTAAGTTCCGCCACTTAACACGCAATGCCTCCGAATTCGGTGGAAAGTGGGGAACGGAGTGTCTTAACACTAGGTTCCCTCTGCCTACCCTGCTATGTGCGGAATACAGTGTGAAGCTAAAAAAAAAAGAAAGTATCTTGACACCAGATTTTCTTTGTATCCTATCCTTTTTCGCGAGAAATAATTAATTCGTCACGGGAAATCTCTATAAAACTTTGTAATTAAGGACGTATACGAGTATGTGTATAATATTAAGTAAGCATCTATTTAAATTAATATTCCAGTTTCCACAAAGTTGGCAACGCTCTCTTCGCTAAATATTAATTAAAATATAATTATAAGATTTATATTTTTTAATGTGGTTCATTTTTATACCTTCACATTTTTCGTTATTCGGAAAGGAGTGAATATCAAGACACTTGTTTCTCCGTCTTCTGTCCTAATTTAAGCTTCGCTGTATCCCGCAAACAGCAGGGTAGGCAGAGGGAACCTAGTGTTAAGACACTCCGTTCCCCACTTTCCACTAAATTCAGAGGCTTGCGTGTGAAGTGGCGGAACTTAACGCCGCGCTTTACCTCGACACCAGAGCGAAGGAAAATGGAAATATAATTTCCACCCCTCGAGTGGGAATCGAACCCACAACCAGTCGTTTACAGTCACACGCTTGTGCCACTGGGCCACGACTGGCCACGACACAAATTTAAGACACTGCCTTAAGTGACACGGACCTTAACGCTGAGCTTAAATTCTCCTCGATGACTAGAACTGGAAAATATATGAGCTAAGTTATTTTCAATATAAAAATATGCCAATATTCCGAATGGAAATCAAACTCACTACAACTGTTTTAACGCTTTCTAACTTTGCTACGATAACTAATAAATAGTAATCAATATGACAAAATTTTCTGTTTGTCTTTTTATCTCAGAAACAGCTTAACCGATTTTAATGCAGTTTTAGTAATTATTTTCTTTTACTCAACAGTATTACAACATGTGGAAGGACAAATCGAAATTGGTAATAGATGAAACCCCGGAACATAAAAGTGGCGGTTTCCTTGACATGCTAATGGCAGGTTTCCACAACGTCAAGCCTATGTTCCACAAGCCGCTTGGATTGTACGCGTTATTGTTTTGCGCGACGAATTTCTTCATTATGAATTTGTAAGTAAAAATATTATTATATTCCCTCATAATGAACTCTTTGATTGGCATAACTCATTTCCAAGCATAGTCTTACCGTAAAAAGGGTTTGAAAAAAAATGTTGATTACATTTTTTTTCATAGCTTTACGCTTTATTCCGTAGCATAGCAGGATAGGCAGACACAACTAGTGTCTTGAAGCGGCGCTATTTGTTTCTAATGAGGAAAGTAAATTAAATATTATGCTTCTCCCAAATGGTAATAACATCCACAACCAATTGTGTTTACGGTCAGACCCTGTTCCACTACATCATGAGGCCTGGAGCTCTATTAATCAATCTCTCTTCTCTTTTCTCTTAACTTTATGTATATTTTTTATTCCCTTCTCCTGTTTTTAAAAAAAATCTACGTGAAAGTTCCTAACCTGATGATGGAACCTCATAAACATTTTGTATCATAGAACCTACTACCCCAGTCATTAAGTTAAATGTATTATATAATAACTGATTCACTTAAGTACTCCACTAAGCTAAAACAGCTACCCTTAATATTTAAATTAAACATAAATAAATCTCTTAGAAGAATAGAATCGAAATCTTAATCGAAATTATCTATTCATTCATCTTAACGCCACTGTCTTTTCTAAGGAGAAAATGGGAGCGGCAAAAGTAATTCTCGTTCCATTTTCTTAAGGGACTCCCATGGCGCAATAATTTGGCAATTGTACTTAGATGGTTATGGGTTCGAAGCTGTTTTACATAATGTGTTTAAATTTTTCGTGTTGGTGTCGAGATAGCCATGTATTGCTTTGAATTATGAATTGTATGAAATGTACTCGTAAATATAGTCAAGTAGGTAGTCGTGGCGAAATAGGGTAGTCTGACTGTAAATTCAGTTGGTTGTCGGTTCGATTTTAATTGATAAAAATGATTTTATTAATATTTTTTCATTACATTTTTCCTTTTCGTACCCTGCTATGCGAGAAAAGAAACTTAAATAAGATATATAAGTCACTCTGTTTTAGTTTTTCTACAAATTTTGGTAACACTTTGTGTATAATAGCACAACTCATTTATCAGTTCTCATCTGACTACACTTATACCATCGGTACACATCATATCTCTCCGCTTTGGTATTCTAAATATCGGCTTTGCCATTCAACACACAATGTCTCAATTTCGGTTGCAAAGTGGAGGACAGAGTGCCTAGACACTAGGCTCTCTCTGACTACCCTACAATGTGAAAAAAAGTGTGGACCGAAAATAACGATTAAAATTTGGCACAAGTCCCATTTAAAGGTTAAAATAATATTAAAAACCCATAACCTGCATTAAAATATAACAATCAAGCATTTCATATTTATTACTAAATATACAATAATATTAACTTCAACTCATTAGGGCCACTTATGACTATGAGTGTTAGGGATTCTCCGTTTTCAGGTTTAACACAATTAGACTGTGGTTACCTCAAGCAGGTTCTCTCTGACTCTGTTATGAAATAAAGAAGAGAATTAATTTAAGAAAGAAAGAAATTTATCGACTTGTCCTATTTGTCCTATTTAAATTACTCTAACACCCAATATCAATAATCGACCTTTATCCAAAAACTTTAGATTGATGTAACAGTCATTATTTAAGTCATTTTTTTATAAAAGTTACTATTAATAAAGTGTTTTTTTTTCTTAATTTAATAGCTTTGTCGGCACCATGCCGCTCTGTTAGTTATACATCCAAATTCATTAGTAAATTATATTTTAAATTATATTCCGCATAAAAACTATATATTTTTTTCGCGACAAGGGAATCAGGTCTCGCAAGAATGCCCACATTGCCCTACATTCTGGTAGATATTAATAAAGTCATTGCCAATAACTAATCAAAGGATTGCATATTCATCCTTTACTTGACTTAAAAAAATAATGTGGGGCCAGTTGTGGCGCGGTGACACAAAGTGCGACTGTAAAGCGACTGGTTGTGGGTTCGATTCCCACTCGAGGAGTGCAAATATTTAACATTTCCATTTTCTTCACTCTGGTGTAGAGGCAAAAAGCGCGGCACTAAGTTCCGCCCCTTAACACGCAATGCCTCCAAATTTGGCGGAAAGTGAGGAACGGAGTGTCTTAACACTAGATTCTCTCTGCCTACCCTGCTGTATGCGGGATAAAGCGTGAAGGTACAAAAAAAATGATTGCTAAATCAATCTAAGCTTGTACTTGTAAGATTAGGATCCGTTATCAATATTGGGCGTAAGAGTACAAAAATAGTAACAAAACAATAATTTTCCTTCTAATCAGACATTTTGTACAATTCTGAACCACAATTATATTAACTTCAGGTCATTAGTGTTAGAATATCCCCGTTTTCAGGTTCAACGTAATTAGGCTGTGGTTCCCCCAACTGTCGACGATAGTGGAACATTATAGTAGCGCAGATAATCACAGCTTATGCGGGATGCTCGATGCGTATACACACGACTTGAAAATGAGGAGGCTTAATGGGACGGAAAGCGAAACTTGTGTGCCGGTAATTGTGGATTGTTTTAAAATTTCATTTAAAAATATATTTTTTTGGTAAAATATGATGGTCTGTAATATTTGACGCTATGTGTCGAATTTGGGCGGAAGTGAAGAGTGGGAGTGGGAGTATTTTCATACTATACTTCTCCCCACATACCCTGCTACGCAGAAAAGCGTTAAGATAAATAAATAGATTAAATTATTATATAAATTTAAAAGATTTTTTAACAGTTTTAGCTGAAATTGTGTATGATAGGTAAAATGTAGTAGTAGTCATTATGTTGTTTGTTGTCGCGTTGACTTCCATTATTTAACACGAATTGTCTCAATTTCGGGTAAAAAGTGAAGAACGGGAACTAAGCATTAGATTCTCTCTGACTCACTCACTCGTACAACATCGTGTTTTGTTTTAGGTACCAGAGCGAAAAAATAAAATAATTTAAAAAATAATAATCATGGGTCAGGGACTAATTGTGGGTTCGATTCCCACTCGAGGAGTGAAAATATTTTATATTTCCAATTTCTTCGGTCTGGTGTCGATGCAAAGCGAGGCGTTAGGTTCCGCCACATAACACGCAATGCCTCCAAATTGGGCGGAAAGTGGGAAATGGAGTGTCTTAACACTAAGTTACCTCTACATACCCTGTTGTGTGCGGGATACAGCGTGAAGTTAAAAAAAAGTCATTCCTTCTAGTAGGAATGAAACCCACAACCATCGTGTTAACACACTGTGCCACCAGACTCATAACAAAACTAAATCAAAAAATAACTAGATCTCATTTACAATAATGTATGTATCATACATATAAAAAGAATGTACAAACATTTAAATAGTTATGGTAGATAGTATGGAATTCAATTTATTTTTCGTCTGCGATTTTAGGGATTCAATTTTCAAAACTCGATCCTTAGAGAGAATGCATAGTAAGTTTTGCAAACCAAATTCACTAGATTCATTTTTTGAATTCTGATTTCATTATATAATAGATACATATGCATATGTGTTGAGAAGCCAATTTTCATTTTACATATATAAGTTTATAATAAGCTTTAGACGTCATCATAGCTTAGCGATTGGTAGTGGGTAGAGATTTTTAAAGATTTTTCAATTCTACTTTCTGAAATCTAGACAAAGCGATGTTAAGTTCCTACACTTAACATGTAACGTTTCGATTTCAAGCAGAAAATAGGATCCGAAATATTTTGATGCTAGACCTTCTCTGTCCTGTCTCGGCAGGAAAAAGTGTAAAGCCAAAAAGACCAACTAAACCTAGTAGTGTAGTGTAGTAAAGTGACTTCAGTCACTTCGTTGATTATTCTTTGGAGATATTGTGTGTTCAGAAACAAAACCTGACATTGCTTTTATTCTTATTCAGCTCTGAAAATCAAATTTTAAATATAAACATTTCAAAGGACATGGTGGCACTGTGGGGTAGCGTCTCAAGGCCATTGGTTGTGAGTTCAATTACAATTCGAGGGAGTGATTATATTTAAATTAATTTCATTTTCCCGCTCTGCTATTTAAGACAGATTGTGGCGTAGAGCTCCACCGCTGTTTTCTGCACACTATATGATAGGCAGAGGAAACCTAGTTTTAGAATACTCCGTTCCCCACTTTTTGTCGAATTTCGAAGACATTTAAATGGCGGAACCAAACGCCGTGCCTTGCCTTGAATCTGCGAATAAAATGCAGTGGCAATGGAACCCAACCAATCGCGTTTACAGTCAAATTTTGTGCCTTTACGCCACGAGTGGCTTAACTGGTCAGAAATTTCTTGACATTTTCACAGTCTGTATTATATTTTTTTCCAGAACGTAGCTGGTACAGAAACCTACATCAACAGTATTGTATTAGGTTCCATATGCGTCATTCCATACATAATTGGAGGGGTATTAGTTAACCAAGTGGGCAAGAAGAACTTATACATAGCATGCGGGGCTATATGCGTAGCTGCGACACTTGGCCTGAGGTGGGCTACCTCCAAGATTGCTATGGTAGCACTGTTTTCTTCAAATGTGGCACTTGCTCAGATTATGATGAGTCTCAATCAGTTTCTGGTTATCGATCTATTTCCGACAACTACGAGGTATGTAGATATATACACATTTTAACATTTTATTCCATACTTAGAAAACGTATAAAAATAATTTTCTTTTTTTTTCTAAATGTCTTTTTCAATTTTTTTTTAGGGTTATTAGGATTGAAAAACATATATATTTTATTTAGTGTTATTATGTTCGAAAAATATATATTTTTTTAATTTTTATAGGTTTTCTAAAAAAATGTAGATGTATATTTTAAAAATTTTTTTACGAACACAAGAAATTCGTTTAATTTAAAATTAGACGGTTGAATTATGTTGTAAATTCAGAAACCTATTACAGTCCATGTCACATAGAAAAATATTCATATTAAACGGTAATTATTTTCCAATTGTGATCGACTTAATTGTCTTTGTATTAGATTGTTTACGCATAGCAGGACAGTCAAGCGTCAAAATAGACGCCACAATTTGTGTTAGCAAAGCGGGAAAATGAAAATATAATCATTTCTTCGAGAAGAAATCGAACCCAGATTCAATCGTGTTTACAGACGCTATTTCACTGTCTTAATCACTAAAATGAGCAGTATATGAGGAACAGTAACAAAATGCTAAATTCTTTCTGTTATTGTATATTAGAGAAATATGAAGGAATTGGGGCCAGTTGTGGCGCCGTGGCACAAACGTCTGACTGTAAACGACTGATTGTGAGTTCGATTCCCACTCGAGGAATGGAAATATGCCTACAAACTTCGGCGGAAAATGGTGGACGGAATATCATCACACAAGATTCCCCTTGCCCACCCTGCTGTGTGCGGAATACAAAAAATTAAATAAACAAACAGAAACTTAGAAATATGCATAATATTAAAATCTTGTTACTTAGATAATTTTGACATCTTGACAAGAATATTAAGTTAGACTTATAAAAATATAGCATAGTCATGAAACGTATGCAAAATTTTAAACTATTTATACTGTGTATAGTGAATTATTGATTGAAGGATTGATTGATTGATTGATAAACGGATAGAAAAAATAAAAATATATCACTATTTTCATACATTTTTGACCTTTCAAATCAAATAAGAGGAATATAAAGAAACGTACAATTTTATTTCAATTCACACAGTCAATGGTGTTTACTGTGTAAACGTAAAGGTCAAACAATATGGCGAGGCACATGTAGGTATTGAATTTTAAAACAGTAATTAGGACTTTCGTGGAAGCAATCAAATAGTCATTAATAATGTACCAACATTTTATATGTCACGAATTTACTATTTAAAAATATTTTTTATATATAGATTTTTAATAACATAGGTTGCTTCTGGTTTTAGATACGAGTATATGTGTGACTCGAATTAATTATAGTGGGTTTTTAATTTTATTTAAGTAATTTAAAAAAGATTATTAGTGGTTATGTCTATGTGCCTAAAAGAAATTCAGATGGAAAGTGAAGAAGGAAGTGTTACGATACTAGGTTTTCTCTGACTAGCCTGCCTTGCGGGAAAAATCGCGAGATTTTAAAAACGAAATCTTTATATAAATGTTGTAGACAATTTATTGTAATTATTGCTGCCTATATAAATGTTGAACGCATTTTATTTATATTGTTAGGCAAAGCTAATCATTGAGTGTAGCTTTAAATACAATGGAAAGCCAAAATATTGTTATTTCCAGCCAAAATCACAACTTAATTTATCCTTTTATCCTTATTTCCAAAGAATCATTTAAATTAATAGCCATACATAGATTTTCTTTTAAAATATAATTCTTAATATTGTTGTCAGAATTAATAAACTATTTTAAACCAATAAATAGTATAAAATTTATAAAAAACGTATACTTTTTTTGTAGCTTCACGCTGTATCCTGCACACAACAGGGTAGGCAGAGGGAACCTAGTGTTAAGACACTCCGTTCCCCACTTTCCGCCGAATTCGGAGGCATTGCGTGTTAAGTGGCGTAACTTAACTGATAACTTTAAAAATATATTATACCTACTAATATCATATACAAATGCACGTAATTGAAATAGAAATAAAAATAATAGGATAGGCAGAGAGATCCTAGTGTCGACATACTCAGATTTCCACTATCCGCTTGAAATCGTGACATTGTTTATCTTGTTAAGCGTCGAAACTCAACGTCTCGCTTTGTGTTAGGTACCAAAGCAATATTAAAATAATTTAAATATAATCGTTCCCCCGAGTGGAATAGAACCTACAACCATCGCGTTTACAGTCAGATTCCACTGCACCACTACGGCATTCACTATATATGTAAAAAAGTATATAACTATATACTTATATATGTTTAGACATTCAAAACAAAAAGCAGAAGACATGAAATCGTGAATCATGTCGTGCGTAGCAACCCGGAAAATAAATAGCGTGATATATTCGCGTGATAGCCACCGAAGTCGATTTTACTGTAAAAATATAAATTAATAACCGTCTGCATAGAAAGCTGTCGGGGTACAGTCGAGTAGGGATAGGATAATCCTCATATTATCAAAATTTTAGTTCCGTTATCTGCATATTCTTAGAGATACTTAGAGGTGAGACTTCAGAGAGAACGCAGTGTCAATACACTATCTTCTCCACTTTTTACCCGTAATCGACAATCGACATTGCATTTTGTGTAGCGGTAACTTGGCTCTGCCACTTTTTTTTTTAACTCTGTCCATGGGCTAACAGGTGCCCATGGCATTGTTAGTATTAATTTGTATTGTGACAATTTTAAAAGCACTGAGACTTATATTTAATCTAATCTAATGGTGATGTCCATCACTGACCAAGTGTAAGAGTTTTTTTTTTTTTTAGTTGAGTGTAGTAAGTAAGTAGTACTATCACTTTCTTTCTATCTCCTTCCTATTCGTATTGAGCTATCGGTAACAGAACTAAATTACCTTTATATAACCATTTAGGACAACATAGATTTATTAAACGATATGTTAGACACCCACAACCGTTTTTTAATTGCCGGCAATTTTAATGTAATTGTATGATATAAAAGCCAAAAAAAAATGCAATATAAATATGCTTAAAGTGAATACTCATAACAACTGCATAAACGTGTTTTATATATTAATCTTAACAAATTATATTAATGTTTTTCAAAATTAAAAAAAAAAAAAAAAAGTAGCTTCACGCTATATCCCGCACACAGCAGGGTAGGCAGAGGGAACCTAGTGTTAAGACGTTCCCCACTTCGTTTTCAAAATTTAATACTTATAAAAAGAAAATCTAGTATCGTTTTCGCCTTTGTGGTCATAATCAAGCAAACATAACCTTGTGCTTTGTCTTAAGTATCTGAGCGGATAGCTTAAAACAACTCTAAATACATTATTATCTCAAGTGGGAATCGAACCTAAAACCAATCATATCAAATAGTAGAGTAAATTAAGAGCAATAGCTCTCAGTCGTATTTACATCACAAACAATAATGGACTGGCAAAGTGCAGTACATATCCTCTGGCAGACTACTGAAGCAAAATTCTCGTACAAACTTGAATATGAATAGAATTCCCAACAAGATCTATCGTTGAAACTGCTTAATGAAATAAATTATATGAATAATAGTTTCAGTACGATTGTTAATTAAAGTGAGGAGTTATTAGATGCTGGGTTTAGTTGCGCCATTCAGTCTGGCGTTGAGTTACGTCATTCAATAAGCAATGTCTGTGATTAGGTTCTCTCTGCCTATTTTTTCTATGCTGGAAAAAGTCTAAGGTTGTTTTTGGGTACTAAATTTATAAGAACTGTTGAGGTGAAAACAAAGCATGGAGTTTGGTTTTACTATGTGAAATATATATAGCTATATATAAGGTGAGGAACTTAAAATTTTAGATCGATTTTCTCTGTTTGTCGAGTCAAATGTAAGGAAATGTATAAAAGTAAATATTATTTGTTAAATTATACTTCGCCTACCAAAAAGTACATATTCAGAGTAAATTCCTAAGATTATCCTTCTTATAATGACACCATGGTAAGGACGTCAAGTTTATCCTATGGAAATATTGTATTGTCTTCAAATTCGGACACGTGTGAAAGTTTTGAAACAAATCGGTGGGCAAGCACTTTGAAATACGGTTTCCAGATTTTCATATATATACATTGATATATAAAGCTTACAAAAGCTTGATTATTTTAGTTGTTGATAATATTTAGGTTTCTTTAAACAAAATACAAAGTTAGACTTCACTAGTATTTAGATTATAGTAGTAGTTAGACTATAGTTTTAGAAATAGTCAATTACTGAAAGAAAAACATAAAAAGAAAAGCAATAAAAATATTACTAAAACCAAATAAAACTCCCTTTAACTCAACAATCTGTTAAAACATAAGTAAACAATCTCCAACATTATACAATAAATATTCACTATAATTTGCTAAGCCAATAAGTAATTTCATACCATGTGGCCATATAAGATATTCATTTCTTCGTTATTTATCGCTGCAGGCGAACAGATTATTACTGTCGTGATTAATTGCATAATAAAATTAGTTTAATAAACATGTTAGAACAACGATATATCAATATTGTTGTAGCGATATGAAATTGCGATGGAGCGCTGCGCCTTATTGTAAAGTGTACGTAGAGTGATATATGAAAGTTAATAATGATGGTTGCTGTAAATTGGGTTTCTCTTTTGTCTATATTCTTACTATATTTTTTTTTTTAGCTTCACGCTGTATCCCGCACACAGCAGGGTAGGCAGAGGGAACCTAGTGTTAAGACACTCCGTTTCTCACTTTTCGCCGAATTCGGAGGCTTGTGTGTTAAGTGGCGGAACTTAACGCCGCGCTTTGACTGATACTAGAGCGAAGGAAATGGACATATTAAATATTTCCACTCCTCGAGTGGGAATCGAATCCAAAACCACGTCGTTTACAGTCACACGTTCGAGCCACTGCGCCACGACTGGCCCCAAAACAATTTTACGTGTAATATTTAGCCAAAGATATTTATTTAAGCGCATATAGAGAAGAAGAAGAATCTAACTAACTTAGAGGTCGTCGTGGCACAGTGGAACAGCATCTTACTGTAAACGCAATGGTCGTAGATTCGATTCCTTAAGCAAATAATTATATATTATATTCATTTCTTGGCTTTGTCAACTATGAAATTGCGCGGCGTTGAGTTTCACGACTTAACATGTAATGTCTCAATTTTTGAGTGGAAAGTGGCGAACAGAGTGTCTTGACGCAAGGTTCTCTCTAGCTATCTTGCTATGCGGGGGAAAGCGTGCTTTTAGTAAATAAATTTAGACATTAGTTTTGTTTATATTATACTAGAGGCCCGCTCGCGGCTTGATTGTTAGACTGCCTGATTGTTTCGTTATGTTGCAACCCTCGGGGGTGGATTTTTGAAAAATAAAGAAGACTATGTTTGACCTTCGATTATCAAATATGATTATTCATATAAACTTTCATCCCCTATTTCAACCCTTTAGCGGTTAATTTTCGAAAAAATAAGTAGCCTATGTTAGACGCATGGTTATTTACTACTTTCATTCTAAATTTCATCCAAATCGGACCGGTAGATTAGCCGTGAAAGCGTGACAGACAAACACACAGACTTTCGCATTTATAATGTAAGTATGGATATATGCATATATTGAAAGGGTAAAGAAATTTCACGTTTAGAAAGTTAGTTGCCTACAATTTCACCAATTGGGGGAACCTCTATGCTTAAAATTTGAAATGAATATTCTGAGACACGTTCGTTTCACTGTCTAAGTTTTAAAGTGTTTCTTAACGTTATTTAAGTCTTTTATATAGTAAGGGGTAAAGAAATATTGAAATTTTACATTATTGATATTTGTTGAAGTCACAAAATTTTTTACACAAAATGAAGTAAAAGTATGAATATGTAGATACTATACGATAACGATAACGATATTACATTTTTTTACTTATGAGCGTTAGTAATAAAATCAAATAATGCATATTTTTATGAAATATAAATATCTATACTAATATAATGAAGAGGTAAAGTTTGTAACTTTGTTTGTAAGAGGTAATCTTCGGAAATACTGAACCGATCATGAAAATTCTTTCACAATTAGAAAACTATTATACTAGAAAACTACTATGATTGAACAGAAAGTTCATCAGCAGATCACCAGCGAAGCCGCGAATGGTTCGCTAGTAATTACTATAAAGTACTGTCTTGATTATTGTACTGTTAAGCAAATCAAATAAGCAGCCAACATTTTGATGTTTTTTTTAGCTTCACGCTGTATCCTGCACACAGCAGGGTGTGGCACATAGGCAGAGGGAACCTAGTTTTATGACACTCCGTTTCCCACTTTCCGCCGAATTCGGACGCATTGCGTGTTAAGTGGCGGAACTTAACGCTGCGCTTTACCTGCTACCAGAGCTAAGAAAATGGAAATATTAAATATATCTACTCCTCGAGTGGAAATCGAACCCACAACCAGTCGTTAACAGTCTCACGCTTGTGCCACTGCGCCACGACTGGCCCAATTTTATTTTAATAACAGTTTTTCTTATTGTCTGCGAATAACACTTTATAAATATTAATTTTTTTTTTATATATTTAAAGATATATTTTTTTAACTTAGTACTATATATTTATTATAATTATTTATATTTCAGATCACTAGCCGTATCGTTAACGATGACATCCGGTCGCATTGGGACTTTAGTGGGGAACGTTTTGTTCCCCATTCTACTAGACATGGGATGCGCTTACCCGTTCTTCACTTTAAGTGGAACTATGGCTTGTAAGTAATTATTATATATGAAAAGACCATCGTGGCTCAGTGGTAGCGTCTGGCTGTCGTCTGATGGTTTTAGGATCGATGTATATTCCAGGGGTATGATTATATTTAAATTAATATATCTTTGCAAGACAAAGCGCGGCGTTGAGGCGTTGACGTAGGTCATTCAATTCGCAATGTCTCGATTTTATGTCGAAAGTGGAGGACGGAGTACATTGACACTAGGTTCTCTCTGATTTCTCCGTTATGCGGAAAAAAAATTATATTCTATGACACATTGAAACCATTATGGAATCATATAAATGTACTTTTATGAATACTAAAAATATGTGTAAAAATAGTGAACAAAATTAAAGTAATATCATATTATTAATTAAAATATTGTCTTTTTGCTTCTTTACCAGAGTGCATGAAAATAATAAACTATAATAATTTATCCGAGTTGGAATCGAACCCACAACCAGTTACGTTTACAGTCACATTTTGTGCCCACAATCCACGTCTGCCCTTTAATCTATATAGATTTATTACTTAGGTAGACAAATTAACCACTGAGTTATAACGGATCTATAGATACCTACAGTATTAACCGTCTCGCCAAAGTTAGCCAAGCGGAAGAATGCGTGAAGCCGCAAGCTTTTAATAGTAATTAAAAAAATATATATTCAATACACCCCTCGCTCTTTAACTTTGTTTATCTACTTCCATAATATGAGGGGAAAGAAACACGAAATGTTTTCATTTGCGTTATGCCTATCGTTTAACTATAGGGAGAAAAAATAATACATTGTATTTAATATTAAGTCTTCGTAGTACAGTAGGAGTACGTCTGAATGACCATTCAGTACTTATGGGTTCGATACTTGTTTAGTGTAAATGATAATTTGTAAACTATATTATCCCTGCTTTGGTGAGACAAAGTGCGGCGTTAAGTTCCGCTATTTACGTACTCTATACGTATATCTTGAATTCATGGGGAAAATTAAGATCTGAATGTATGTACTAAGTTAGGTTTCTCTCTCCTACTCCCCTTTCCTCTCTCATACGTAAGTGTCATTATAAATGTCTCATTTTAAGCGGAAAGTACAGAACGGAGTGTCTTGACATTAGGCTCTTTTTCATTATCTGCAGTGCAAAAAAAAAATTAAATAATATTTTGTTTTTGTTTCAGTTGTCACTTTATTGAGCTTCGTCATACCTTCCAAGAAGAAATAGTAAATTATTCATGGTTTCATGCCCCAGTACTTAATTTTTTCAAGGCATTAACTTATTTTGTCCAATTAAAGATTTTTAGTGTCCCATAAGTTTGAAAATGAATATCTTTACTTTCATTAGAAATACTTTAAAACTACTTTTACAAAGCTTTATAAATACGCTAAGCATAAAAAAATCTTGAATCTTTGATTTTTTCATGAAATAAATATTAAACACTAAACACTTGTATGTATGAATTATGGTATAAATATTTTCCAACTGTAATATATTAGGAATTGTCTAAAATATCCCTTAATATTTTAGTTCAATTCACTCTTAAGAAAATGTTATTTAACTTAAATAAGTATTTTTACGATAGTCAGTAAAGTTTGAAAGTTATTTTAAAAAATCTTATTCCAAAAAAAATCAACACTAAAGACATTTTTGTGTTACAAATGTTCATACAAAAAAAAGTTAATTTTGCCAAAATATATTGTTATTTTGTTTTGACAATATTACATATGATGTTTTAAATATAACGTTATTGATAAATAGCTTTCATACAATGTGACACCATATGGTTCAGTTAAATCGATGTCACTCTGAATATGTTTAGTATATCGAGGCTGAAAAGAGTATTTGCATTAACTTTAAAATTTTAGAAAAACCCTTTTATATACTTTAAACATTTTAATGTGTTATTCACGGTTAGGAAATTGAAAAGGACATATTCAGAAGTTGTATTAAAATATGAACAGCAGGATTCGAATTCGCGTTTAAACAAAAATAAGTTATAATAAGTATATAAGAATTTCGACGCCGTCGGTAATAAAACGCATGGCTTAGCAGTTATTGTGCTTGGAAAGTTTCCAATAAGGGTGGGTTCGAATCCTGTCGTGCTCAAACTTTTATACGTATTCTGAAAATGTACCTTTTATATTACAATTAGAATCATAAAAAAAAATTGCATCGAATAATCCTTGAGAAGTCTTGAGAACATTGTAAATTTAGTTACAGCGTCAAAGTTTTTAAAAGAATGTATTCTTTGTACTAAGAAATGCAATAACCATGTTTAAAACTCTCTGATGTATAATTGTATTCTTGATTTACATTAAATATGCTTTCCAACATCGGCATATAACATCTCTCTAGAGAGATGCTAACAACAAAAATAAGTTGTAATAAAGCGTATAAGAATTTCGACGCAGCTGGTAGTAGAATGCATGGCTCAGTTGTGAGAGCTCCTGGACGGTATTCAGTAGGCGAGGGTTCGAATCCCGCTGCGTTCAAATTTTCATACGCTTTCTAAATGTCTTTTATAAATGTCATTATCGGCATATAAATTTAAGTCGTTTATTTTAATAAGTTGTATAGTTGAATGAATGAATGTAAATACCGATTTTTAATAAATTATGTAAAATATTTATTTGCATTTTATTATAAGTAAGTTTTTTTTAATATTTAAATATATTTTATTATTATTAATAGTATATAAAAACAATCAAGCATATATTTCGTATTTCGTAGTATCGTTGCGCAGTGTGATAGCGTCTGACTGCCTACAAGATGGTCAAATATATAGAATGGAGTGTCTTGACACTACAAACTCCCTGCCTATCTCCTATATGAGTAAAAGCGTTAAAATGAAAAAAATATATATGCATAAAATAATGAATTTAAACTTCAACAAACTAAATTTCACGCATAAAAGAAGCAATTAAGAGTTCGAGAAACTCAATTTGACATGTGAAATAATAATATTAAATTAAAACCAAACAATATTTATAAAGCGTTCATATTTTCCAGTATAACAGAGTAGGCAGATACAACCTAGTGTCAAGACTCTCCATTCTCCACTTTCCATCGAATATCAAGACATTGCGTGTTAAGTGGCGGAACTTAACGCCGCGCTATGTCTTTGGTACCAAAGCGGAGATATATATTATCGTTCCCCCGAATGGGGAAAAAATCCATGACCAATGCGTTTACAGCTACTGTCACACTGCGCTACGACGGCTTCAATATATGTAGATACGATGTATATATTAAGATAAATTTATATATGTCTATCTTGTATTTTTTGTTTTTCTCTCTGTTTTTCTCTTTTTTACATTCTTATCCCGCAACCTGTAGCTCATTCACTTCCACGGGTTGACTGGAAGAGATCTCTTCTAGAGATAAGTCCACCATTGTTAACTAAAAAAATATTTGCTGTCACTGTGTAATTTCTAAAATACAATAAAGAATATATTTTTGACGTAATTTTATATCCCGCACGTAACAGGGAGGTAGAGCAAAGAAAATAAAATAGTAAATAAGAATCGAACCCACAACCAGTCGCCTTTACAGTCACACTTTGGGCCCATGCGCAATACCTCAGTATATGTATTTATAAAGTTGAAATAAAATATATATTTTTTTATAGCTTCACGCTGTATCCCGCACACAGCAGGGTAGGCAAAGGGACCCTAGTGTTAAGACACTCTGCTTCCCACTTTCCGTAGAATTCAGAGGCATTGCGTGTTAAGTGGCGGAACTTAACGCCGCGCTTTACCTCGACACCAGAGCGAAGAAAATGGAAATATAATTTCCACTCCTCGAGTGGGAATCGAACCTACAACCAGTCGTTTACAGTCACACGCTTGTGCCACTGGGCCACGACTGGCCACAATAATAAATTTAACCTAATATATTGAGTAAATCGATTACCCAAAGGAATATAACTGTCTAAGTATAAAATAAAGGGTAAGCTGGAACAAACAAATTAAAACTTAGTCGTTTGCATATAAGAGTATGAACAATTTCATTAAAAGTGAAATAGTCACTTTAGCATTCAGAGAGGTGCTTTGAAATGATAAACTATATTCTTAAAGAAATTGAATTCCTCTGGCCACTGTGTAATACTCGCGTAGTCTACTAAAGTAGTGCAATTGAGAAGTATGTAACTATTTTATAAAGGTTCGAGTCCTATTCGAGGGAGACATTTATAATAATATTTTGAAATAATATATTAAAATAATATGTAATTTAATGCGGTGTAATCAAAGATAACCAAAGATAATGTCAAGGCGCTCCATTCTCCACATTATATCGGACTTCGAGACATTGCATTTTAAGCAGTGGTACTCAACTTCGCTATTTTTTAATAAAATGTACCAGTAACTTCTTTTGCATGGTTTTACAAGTTATATATTGTTTCCATTCTATCTTCCGTAATTTCGATAGTAACGTGTAAATTCCCATTTTTCTCGTTCCCATAAGAATTTTGGGAAGCCCATTCATATTATCTCTTTAGGAAGGTTCCATAAGGACCCTTGAGTAATGTCCATGACCAGTTCTCTTCTAAGGTCAGTTCAACGATTCTTCTGGTGTGGTATATGTTCACAGTCAGTGGTAGTCACTAAGATTAGGTAGCCTATTCCTTATCCTAATCGAAATATCCAAAAAAATGATACGATACATGTGTCCAGACACAAAGTTCTCTAAAACCCTTGTACCTAAATAAAGAAATTTCAAAATAACTTAATACAACCTTAATACAGTCGTACAACAAAATGTACTAAAATTCGACCGTACTTATTTATTTATCAAAGCCAAATTCACTTAACTGTTACGTCTTTGAAATTTTACTTAAACTAACACGACATGTAACATTTTAGTGAGCTTTATACGTTCAATTCAATTTCAGTTCAACTTAATATTGGGACCATTCTTGATATAAAAAGAAATAAGTATTTTTGTAAGCTTAACTTAGTAAGTATATAGCTTTGAACTTGCCTGATAGACGATAGCGTATTTTGGAGCTATAATACCTATTTATAAATATTATTTGCTTTAGGTTGAGCCATAGTGGTACAATGGGTTAGCGTCTGGCAATGCGGGTTATGGGTTCGATGGGATTTGGTGGGATCATCACAATTTATATCCCTTTTTCTCTGATATGTGGGAAAAGAATGAAGCTGTAACTGTAGTTGTAGCATATTTCTGCGATCAATTCAAAAATATTAAAATTATAAATTGGTTTCTTCATCAAATTGAAAAACTCAGTTATTACAATATTGAAAGTGAAGAAATTTTAAATTAAAAAACCTTTGTTTACAAATACTTCATGACCCTTCTCACAATAAATATACGAATCGTAAGACTATCACGCTAACAAATATTGCTAATATGTCATTTCTTTACTTTTATATTGTAGCTGAGTTTTTGTCGTTTCTCGGTAAGCTAAGCAACTTTTGTTGAGATACCAGTGTCTTATGGGGCCAGTCGTGGCGCAGAGGCACAAACGTGTGACTGTAAACGACTGGTTGTGGGTTCGATTTCCACTCGAGGAGTGGAAATATTTAATATTTCCATTTTCCTTCGCTCTGGTATCAGAGGTAAAGCGCAGCGTTATGTTCCGCCACTTAACACGCAATCCCTCCGAATTAGGCGGAAAGTGGGGAACGGAGTGTCTTGGCACTCGGTTCTCTCTGCCTATCCTGCTGAGTGCGGGACACAGTGTAAAGCTAAAAAAAATGCTCCCCCGAGAAGAGATCGAATCCATAACCATCATTCAACCAAACGCCCCACCTCACAATAGATATATTCAAAATATAAAAAAAAATCCCAACTCATATAATTGAACGATCACAGAAAGAATATTAAATCAAAAGAACTTATTGTTCTCAGCAAGAAATATAAAATATATTAAAAATATTCATATTCAAATAGAAATTATTATGATGCCTACATTTATTTGAACGTCAAATACTAATTTAATCTTCGCAAATAAAGTGGTTAGTACGAATTTTAATTGTGAAGGTCTAAAACCTAAACGCTTGATGCTACGCTCTTTATTGGGTCAAGATTATAATTACAAAATTAACAATATGAATTTGTCTAATTACAAAGCCTTAGGCGATTTTGATGCTACTAAAATTTAGAGGTTTTCCTTATACTTTTAAACATTTTTAAAGTGTTATTCCACACTTAGGAAAATTAAAAAATACATTTAAAGAAAACGTATCAAAATTTGAACGCAACGCGATTCGAACCCGCGCCTCGTGAATACCGTTCAGGCGCTCTCACCACTCAGCCATGCTTTCTACTATTAACAACAAAAATAAGTTGTAATAAAGCGTATAAGAATTTCGACGCAACGGATAGTAGAACGCATGGCTCAGTGGTGAGAGTGCCTGAACGGTATTCAGGAGGCGCGGGTTCGAATTCCGCTGCGTTCAAATTATTATACGTTTTCTTTAAATGTCGTTTTCCTTATAATTTTCCTCTTGTTTATTGCTTATCTGAGTGTCTCATCGTGTAGTGTCAAGTATACGACGATCCATTTTGTAATAGAATAGAGATATTGTACGTTGAGTGACTTTAAGGTCGCGCTTTGTCTAGTTCTCCGAGCCGGGTTAAAGAAATGTTAATGTTACTCCGATTGCAAATCGAACCCATAACTGTTACTGGTATAATAGGTAGTGAATAGATGGGGCCAGTCGTGGCGCAGTGGCATATACTAGTGATAGTGTGACTGTAAACGACTGGTTGTGGGTTCGATTCTAACTAGAGGAGTGGAAATAATTTATATTTCCATTTTCTTTCGCGCCCTATCTGGGCAAAGCGCGGCGTTAAATTCCGCCGCAATGCCAACAAAATCGGCGGAAAGTAGGAAACGGAGTATATTAACTCTAGGTTCCCTCTGCCTACCCTGCAATACAGCGTGAAGCTATATATAAAAAAGAATATATGGTAATAATTAACAATTTGTTTCTTAGAAATAATTGACAATATTTAAAACAATACAAATTACCTAAATATTATCATCTTGATTGAGCTCTGAACCAGTTTAATTAAAATATTATTAATATATAATAATATGGATAATATAAAACAATTTGAATTGCAATATAAGATCAGTATTATAGGGTACCAATAGGCACTTCTTTACTAGGACACTTCTACTAAAGACACTTTCCACAATGAAGCTATTTCTCAAATTTTAAAAATTGTAAATAACTTTAGTGTCAGTCAGAATTACTAAAACAGTAACTAAAACATTAAATTGCACACAGTTTTAAAATTATATATAAACATCTTGATAAAATTGTTCTTAACTTACTTCTCAAAGGCCATTTCTAAACAAGTAGAAAGACAAGTACTTTCCCCGAAATCAGTTTAAGGATTTTGATTGGAGCAATAGTTTCCTTTTCCTTAAGTTGACAAACACTGAAGGACTGAAGGAGGCTTAATCAAACGGTCATTAAGTTAATGAAAAGAAAAAGCTTTTATGTTAATTAGACTGGCAGGCTGTTTTTTTCAGACATCCACTTAATAGCACACAGTAGGTACTGGATGCCTAAATTGTTATTTAAAAGACCCTCTTGTAATGTAATATTAAAAATCTGTTTGTCCATTCATTACTTCATTTTTACTCTCGCATTTGTTCCATCTTTATCAAATGAGCATGAAATGATTCTGCCATTAGTGGCTTTTTCCTTCTGCTCATCAATGTTCCCCGATTGTGAGCGAAATGATTATTCATTAAGTAAAATTGCTGGGAGAAGTGCAATTTCAACGAAAGCTTTTAGTAAATAAATGGTTTTAAACGTACTTCAATAGATAAACACGATGATGTCCTTATTCACTATACAATTTATTCACAAAGGTGTTTTCACTAACTTAGATAATTATAACGTTGAATAACGTAAGAAGTCTCGGGGAAAATTTTCAAAGCAACTTATTACGGCCTTTCATGGCAGGTCTTACGAAAATCTGTCAATTTACCGAACAAAAACATGTATTTACAAAATAAACTACGCCTAAAATTAGAGCTTGAGATGAAAGAACTGCGATGCCTCAGAAATGCTTAGTTTATAGGGTTCTTGTATTATGGTGTAGTCGTGTAACGCAATATGGAGACGTAAGCAGGAAGCATAGAAGGGACGGTACTTATTAAAGGGTAGGATGATATTATGCGAGATAAATTTAACCAAATATGATCCAAAAGAAATATTCTTTACTTATTCGATATAGATTTTTTTGTGAAATTACACAGTGAATGATGGATCTATATTAATAAATTCTTAAGATCACACGAGATACATTAGTAAAATAGTATATATCTACACTTTTTTTCACATTACATTGTTGTAATGCTAAGATACTTCATTTTATTGTTTCCGCCAGATTTCGATGGGATTCGAAAATTTTTAATATTGGGAATTATTTAAAAATTATATAACACGGGGTTTCACGTATAATTTAGTCGGTGCGGGCTAAAATGTATTGTGGGCTAGTTAAATAGTTTTTAAGTCTCAGCTATCCTAGTTTCAACTGTAAAATACGTCTCAAACTGTAAAATTTCTTTACATCCCAAGGATTCTCTTGGACGCTCTTAAAGGAGTCTTGACAATTTTCAGTTTACAGCTGAGTATCACAAGATCTACTACGGCTTTGCCAGTATTCCTGGGTGTTGCCTAAATGTCGTACGTTCGAATAACTTTTAATTTTTATATATGTTTATTTTTTTAGACTTAAGCATTTTCCTACTTAGTAGAGTAGTATAAGACCTAGTGTTAAGACACTTCGCTCTCTTTCTTCTTATGAGGGCGGTGAAATAAAAATTATTTAGCAGAGGTGGTACATGATAATAATTTAAATATTCTCCATGTGAGAATCAAACCCAAAACCAATAGCGTTTACAGCCTTACTGCGCCATGATGGCCTCTATTCTATTATGAATCCTATTGATACATTCCAGTACTAATTAGTACTACGAGCTTATGAAAGCTTTTGGAGCCACTTTTGTTACTGAATAAGAAAAAGAAAGACAATCAATAGTTTTTAGCTATCTATTTAATAACATTGAAGCTATCATGGCGGAGTTTTAACCCGTGGTGTTGTGTTACACTTAACACATATTTATTTCCAGCAGAAAGTCATGAACGGAGTACCATGACGCTAGGCTCTCTCTGACTACCGTACAGGGTTCCCAAGTATCTCAAGTAAAATCTTAAAGACTGGGTTAAGCTGATACTGAATAAAACTTAAAACAATTAAAACTTATATATTTTTAAAATATTTCTTTATATATGAAAGGAAACCTAGTGTTTAGACTAATTACTAAGAATTGATTAATTCTTTTACTAATTTTAAAAGCCAAATGTTAAAAAGCAAAGAAAAATAGCTAACAATGAAGAAACATACACACATAATACATATTATATCTGTCTGTCCATATCATACGTCAAGAAACTTCACACAATACGAAATTAGATATCGTCCCTTCATGTCAGCGCAAATATATGCATCAACATTCTATTGTTATGACGATTGCGACATCGAATGTCTTTTAGCGTCTATTCACTGCAAATTGGATGAATATGATTATAATATATAATATTATATTTTCGTTTTGATTTTATTTATTTGTAAGTATATAATGTGACTTATTAGTTAGTGGGGGTCAAATCTGGCAATTTAAATTTTACCTATATCCTAGTGATTCTCATTTTAAAGTATTATGAAACTTCGGGGCCACACACACAATTAGGAAACTTCGGGGCCAGTCGTGGTGCAGAGGTATAAAGTGTGACTGTAAAGCGACTCGTTGTAGGTTTGATTCCGACTCGAGGGGTGGAAATATATAATATTTCTTAACTAAAAGACAATTTTTTAAAAAATATAAAAATTTGAACGCAGCGGGTTTGAAATTCGCGTCTAATGGAAAGCTTCTGACCGCTGAGCTATCCGATTAATTAAGTTTTACCGGCCATCAGTTGCTTGTCTTCCCATATATGAGAATATAATAATACTCAAAGATTATCAAGTTGAAAAAATTGAAAACAACGTTACAGAAAATATAAACGTTTAACAATTTAGGTACCCTGGAATGATAAATCGCTTTGTCCAAATTTTTATACATTTTCTAAAAATGCCTTTTCCTATTTCCTAAAAAATTGCATAATACTTTAAAATGCTAAAAAAGGAATTAAAATAAATAATTAGTAATAGTAATAATAGTAATTAAAATAATCTGCCATATAATAATCCAATTTCAATGAAACTCAATTGAACATTCGGTAAGCATCTTGCAAATAAGCTGTCTGAAGGAAGACTTTCGCAGAACAAGTTATGTTATTAATCAAAGTTAGCAAAACCTAGATAGATTTCATTTACTCAGTGGTTTAGCAAAATTTACTATCACTCATCGAGATCAATATGAAAACTTATTGAAGATTTGGCAAATATTATATTGATATGCTCTTGTGGAATATATTATATGTTAAATAATATTAGTAATTGAAGCTATGAGAGGGTCTGATTGCAAACGTGATGGTTGTTGGTTCGATTCCAATGTGGGGAAATAATCATTTTTTTTATTATTTTCATTCCTCTACTTTAGTGTCAAAGCAAAACGCTTCACTGTTTTCTGCTTTTCAATATCCAGTGTCTCAGATTCACGAGAAGAATGGTGATAGTGTTTCGACACTGGGTTAAAAAGTATTACTAATCTAAATACATATGCAAATATACAACAATTATATACCAATGCTTATATAATAATTATATACCAATCAAGATAAATATGATAATTACTAGTTATATATGGAGAGAAAAAAAAGACTTTATTGTACCTTTCTCATTTGTCACATATTTTTTTACCTTCATGCTATATCCCGCACACAGCAGGGTAAGCAGAGGGGACCTAGTGTTAGGACACTCCGTTCCCCACTTATTTGTCATATGAAGTAGATACACTCGTACATACATAATCAAACATGGTAATGTATATATATATATAGATATATATATATATTATATATATATATATATATATATATATATATATATATATATATATATATATATATATATATCTCTATATATATATAGCTCTCTCTCTCTCTCTCTCTCTCTCTCTCTCTCTCTCTCACTCTCTCTCTCTCTCTCTCTATCTATCCTCTATCTCTTTCTTATCTCTCTCTCTCTCTCTCTCTCTCTCTCTTCTCTCTCTCCTCTCTCCTATCTCCTCTCTCTCTCTCTCCCTCTCTCTCTTTCTCTCTCTCTCTCTCTCTCTCTCTCTCTCTCTCTCTCTCTCTCTCATCTCTTTATATATATTATTATTAAAAAAGAGGTCGTGCCAGTCGTGGCGCAAACGTGGTGGAACAAAAGTGTAGGGACACACGCGCATACGTACTATGTAAGTGCACGTACATAGCTGCGTAAGCGTTTAGTGCCATCTATTCATTTCCCACCTTTTTAAATTTATATAGTCAGTCCAGTGTAAAGCCATGTAGTAATAACACGTATGTATCGTATGAAGAAGTTTTGTAAAATAATTGTGGCCTTGAGAAATATAGTGTTTTGCATATGAAGTCTCACTTTTATTTAAATAATAATATATATAAGTACTGGACTCAAATAGGACACGGTTCCTAAATTGGTGACCCCGACTATGTGTGTAAACGACTGGTTGTGGGTTCGATTCCCATTCGAGGAGTGGAATATTTAATATTTCCATTTTCTTCACTTTCGTACCGAGGCCAACCACTTAACACGCTATGCCTCCAAAAATCGGCGAAAAATGGGAAACGGAGGGTTATAACACTAGGTTCCCTCTGCCTACCCTGTTGTTTGCGGGATACAGCGTGAAGCTAAAAAAAAGATTGATTTTCTATACTCTCCGTACAGTATGAGTGCTAAATTTCATACTTTTGCATTCGCTTATTTACTGCAGCAAATTGTTCAAAAATTGTCTTTTAAATATTATTAAGTTCTTTATACTAAGTGCACATATAATGACATTAAGTGGAGTGAGTGCTATTTATCATGAACATCAGACCATCGTATCTTCCTCTGAACAAGAATAAAATTACGTTATTGCATACTCAAAACTTATTTAAAAAACATTGAAGGATATATTGGAACTATAAATATGATCAGTTGTGGGTTTGATTCCAGTTAAGGAAATTTGATTATATTTAAATTATTTTTATTTCTTCAAACTGGTGAAATAAAACACACCATTGAGTTTCTTCACTTAACATGCAAAGCTAAAAACTCGAGTGAAAAGTGGAAAATCAAGTGGCTTAATATTAGGTTCTTTCTGTCTAACCTACTATGCCAGAAAAACATGAATCTAAGGAAAAGAATAAAAACTGTGAGGTGACATCATAGTATATGCAATCCACAACATCGCTTACACTTTCCAATATAATAATTAAAAAAATATATATAATTTTATATATTCTTATATCATTAATAATTACATAATAAACATTAAGATTAATAGTGGCCAGTCGTGGCCCAGTGGCACAAGAGTGTGACTGTAAGCGACTGGTTGTGGGTTCGATTCCCACTCGAGGAGTGGAAATTATATTTCCATTTTCTTCGCTCTGGTGTCGAGGTAAAGCGCGGCGTTAAGTTCCGCCACTTAACACGCAAGCCTCCGAATTCGGCGGAAAGTGGGGAACGGAGTGTCTTAACACTAGGTTCCCTCTGCCTACCCTGCTGTGTGCGGGATATAGCGTGAAGCTATTTAATTTTTTTTTTAATAAACATTAATAATAATCGGGGCCAGTCGTGGCGCAGTGGCACAAACGTGTGACTGTAAATGACTGGTGGGTGGGTTCGATTCCCATTCGAGGAGTGGAAATATTTAATATTTCCATTTTCTTCTCTCTGGTATCGAGGCGCGGCGTTAAGTTCCGCCATTTAACATGCAATGCATACAGAATTCGGCGGAAAGTGGGGAACGGAGTGTCTTAACACTAGGTTCCCTCTGCCTACCCTGCTGTGTGCGGGATACAGCGTTAAGCATAACAAACATTCAAATTTGAATCCATAACCTCAAAAACACATCAAAAGTCACAAGCCTCAAATCCAATTCCCCTACCAATAAATTTGGATTCAGTTTAAAACCCATTGTGTTTGCGAAAAACTTTTTTTTTTAGCTTCACGCTGTATCCCGCACACAGCAGGGTAGGCAGAGGGAACCTGAAAGTGTTAAGACACTCCGTTCCTCACTTTCCGCCGAATTTGGAGGCTTGCGTGTTAAGTGGCGGAACTTAACGCCGCGCTTTACCTCGACACCAGAGCGAAGAAAATGGAAATATAATTTCCACTCCTCGGGAATTTCCAATTCCCCTACCAATAAATTTGGGTTCAGTTTAAAACCCATTGTGTTTGCGAAAAACTTTGCCAAAGTGAAAAATATGTTTTGACGCTTTCCATCACCAGCCAGTGTTTCTTTTCTTTACCTGCTTTTTGCTTTTCACTTATTGCATTCAGTCAGCCGCGTCTTATTGAATTGATGTGATGTATGAATTTATATTTTTATTAGGCGCAATATTTGCGTAAAATTGATTTTATGTTAACAATATTTATGTGTAGGCTGTCGTTGTCAAGGGGCCAGTCGTGGCGCAGTGGCACAAAGTGTGACTGTAAAGCGACTGGCTGTAGGTTCGATTCCCACTTAATTATTTAATATGTCCATTTTCTTTGCTCTGGTGTCGAGGCAAAGCGCGGCGTTAAGTTCGGCCGATTTCGGCCGCTTAACACGTTATGCCTCCAAATTCGTCGGAAAGTGGGGAACGGAGTGTCTTAACACTAGGTTCCCTCTGCCTACCTTGCTGCGTGCGGGATACAACAATAGCTGCCGTTGTGATTGTCATGGTTCTCGGTTCGATTTCCGTTCGGGGGAACGACATAGTTAAGCTATGAGTGGCGTTATAGAGTGGCGGATCTTAACGTCGCACTTTGTATAGTAACCAGAGCAAGAAAATGAACACAATTTAATAATAATCTTTTAACACGCAAAGTCTCCGAAATTCGGCGGAATACGGGGAACGGAGTGTCTTAACATTAGTTTTCCTCTGACTACACTGCTGTATGCGGGATACAGCGTGAAGTTAAAAAATTAAAAAAATACAATTTTCTATACATCGGGACAAAGCTGTATTAAGACAAAACGTGGCGCCCGGTACAGAACCCCACAATATCTAAAGTAAAAACATAAAGCGGAATATTAAGACACTAGATTCTCTCTACCTGGCTTCAAACAACTATAAAAGTAAAAGAAATAAGAAAATTTAATCCCATAAATATAATAATTGTATGCAATGTTAGCTAAAGTAGCGTATATTCAGACCACGTTTCACACCAACTCAAGTAGTTGAATAACTCTCGATCACAAATTGACTCTGCATACTTACCTGTGTGGTTCTGACTTGCAAACGTCTTTAACTTTTACATGTGAATGTTTAAATTTCATACATTTCATGACTTTTGAATGTGTATTTAACGTAAAATGTTGGAAATTTTGTTACTTTATATTAAAAATTAATATTTTGAAATTATTGCTATTGAAATGGATGCTATCGTGATTCAGTGTGACGTCGTTTGACTTTCAAATCGTTTATGGGTTCGATATTCATTCGGGAGAATGAATATATATAAATTATTTTCACTTCTCCGTTCCTATGAAAGGACAAAGCGCTGTATTAAGTTCTTCTACTCAACAAAGAATGTCTTGGATTCGAACCGAAAGTGGAGAATGGAGGGTCTTGACGCAACTTCTATTAAAATGTAATAGCTACATAGTTTCTGTCAAACTATAATAGAGATTTTTTTCAGCTTTAAGCTTTTTCCAGGGTTGCAGAGTAGTCAGAGATACACTCCGTTCTCCAGTAACCGTTTTAATTAGATACATTGCGTATTGAATGGCGAAACTCAACGCCGCATTTTGTCTTAAGTATTGCTCTAGTACTTAACTGTTGTTACTGGGGTAACAAAAGTAATTTGAAATATTATCATTTGACATAGTTGGAATCGAACCCACAAACAACCGCGTTTACAATCAGGCGCTAACCGATTACGCCACGATTGGGCTCAAGTGTATTTCCTTAAAAAAAGACGCAAAGCATCTTTAACTCGAAACTAACACTTAAATATTATTATTCAAATGACAAAAAAAAATATGTCACAGACAGATAAAAAATAGCTTATTTAATATTAATACGAGTTTCGTTTGTTTCAACTTGGGAGTTTCAAAACGGAACAATACATTTCTATTGGGTAAACAATTTGCAAAGTTACTTATACAGAAGTTAAGGTAAATATACCGCAACGTTGAATAATCAATAACGATTTCCGTCATATTTTGCATTACAAACAGTATAATTTTATATGAAAACTAAAGGTGTTACGTAATAAATATTAAAATTGTATTTATTTAATATTTTTTTTGCTTCACGCTGTATTCCGCACACAGCAGGGTAGGCAGAGGGAACCTAGTGTTAAGACACTCCGTTCCCCACTTTCCGCCGAATTCGGAGGCTTGCGTGTTAAGTGGCGGAACTTAACGCCGCGCTTTACCTCGACACCAGAGCGAAGAAAATGGAAATATAATTTCCACTCCTCGAGTGGGAATCGAACTCACAACCAGTCGTTTGCAGTCACACGCTTGTGCCACTGCGCCACGACTGGCCACAATTTATTTATTTATTCACTCAAGCAAAGAAAAATAAGTTGTAATAAAGCGTATAAGAATTCCGACGCAGCTGGTGGTAGAACGCATGGCTCAGTGGTACGCCTGGACGGTATTCAGGAGGTGCGGGTTCGAACCCTGCTGCGTTCAAATTTTTTATACGTTTTATAAATGTGTTTTTTTAATGAAAAATATTTTAGAAAAGACGTATAATTTTTTTTTTCTCGAGTGAGATTCGAACCCGTGCTTCTTAAGAACTGTTTAAGCACTCTTAAGCTATAGATTCTTATCAAGTTGAAATTCGCTACGCCTATACGCAGACGTTACAAATTATTTTATTTCTTTTACCGTTTCTTCAAAATAAATTTATATTATTAGGTCGTAGGAAGAAATGAATATGTCAATAATTTCGGTTATAGTAGGGTTTTGGTCTTAACGCCTTAGTAGTCTTTCGTAACTTAATGTGGCCAGATTTTTTTTATGCTACATACATTATAGCCCAAAGGGCTATTGCGCAGTGGGTGAACCTTCGATTGAAAACGCGATGGTTGCAGGTGCCATTCCTATTTAGATAAATGAATATTTTACTAAAAATATTTTTATTTGTAAGTTTGTACTAGAGCACGGTAAAAAAACGGTAAAAGAATAAATTTTGGATGACCTTAGAGAAATATCTTATATATTATAGGAAGGAATATTAATTTTCACCTGTGGGGGGATTTTCTAATATTTTACATGATAATTGGCAAAGGTAACCATCATATACCATCAGTTGGTCCTTCTGCTCGGTTGCCTACTTTATGCAAAAAAAAAAGGTTACGAAAAATACATGAGGACATCTCTGAGAAGATAAGTATGCAGGGACTGTAGTGTTTGCCGCTCCTTTTCTCTGACTACCTCGCTAAGGATAAAGCGTGAAGTTATAAAATATTTGCATTTTCCCGCTATGGTAAAGCAAAATGCCTTGTAAATTTTAGGTACTTAAAACTTTATATTTAATAATTCAGCCCAAGTAAATGACCCTCACTCTAGTTTTCTTTGTTTGCTTGCTTAAAAGAAAAAGAAAAATCGAAAAGTTGATAAAAGAAAAGAAGGTTTTAGGTTCCACTACCACAAGAATAGAAAAAAAGATAGAGGAACAATTTTTTTTAGCTTCACGCTTTATCTCTCGCACATCAGTGTTAGGTAACCTAGTGTTAAGACACTCCGTTTTTCACTCCGCTGAATTTGGAGGCATTGCGAGCGAAGAAAATGGAAATATTAAATACTTCCACCCCTCGAGTGGGAATTGAACCCACAGCCAGTCGGTTTACAGTTACACTTTGTGCCTCTGCGACACGACTGGCCCATAAAAATAGACGAACAAATAATTACTTAATAATAGTATATTAGAAGACTATTTTCCATGTATTCCATTTACTATATATATATATATATATATATATATATATATATATATATATATATATATATATATATATATATATATATATATATATATATATATATATATATATACATATATATAAGACGCCTACTTTAAAATATTACATTATTATCAAAAAAAAAAGAAACAACAACTTATCATTATATCACCTCCTAAATTATTCAGCACCAAGTATGTGAAAGGCAGAAGAAGCTTTAAAGGCAAATGTGGCAAAAACGCAAACGTTACTTATTCATAAGCCCAGTCACCAAGATTGCGAGTCTAACGAGAAGAAATTTGTTAAAAAACACACGAAACGCGAGAAAAGAAGCTTTTTTATTTATCTTCAAGTCGTCCCGTGATAGTAGTCTGATATAGGTATGTTCTTTTGGAAGTGACATGTGGAGCGACAAGTTATGTAATACAACTGATTTCACTTTGCGGTAATTTATTTAGTTTTGTTTTGGAAATTATTTGAATAAAAGGATATATATATATTTTTTTATCTTAAAGAGTTACTTGTTCGGTGAGGAGACAAAAGGAATAATAAATTCAGTGCAGTGGGGGCCAGTCGTGGCATAGAGGCATAAAGGGTGAATGTAAAGCGCCTGGTTGTGGGTTCAATGCCCACTCGAAGAGTGGAAATATTGATTACTTCCATTTTCTGCGCTCTGGTGTCGAGGCAAAACGCGGCGTTGAGTTCCGCCACTTAACACGCCTCCAAATTCGGCGGAAAGTGGGGAACGGAGTGTCTTAACACTAGGTTCCCTCTGCCCACTCTTGTGTGTGTGCGGGATATAGCGTGAAGCTAAAAAACACCACCCTTTAAATTTTTATTTAAATACATTATACATTTTATCAGATGAGTTGTTGAAATCTAACATGAGTGAACATTTAATATAGACTAATCATTTTAATATATTCCAACAATATGAATAAAAAAAAATATAATTTGAAAATGATAAGACAAATTCGAAAGACTATTTTAAAAAAAAACACTTTTCCTCTTAATTTATTTAGTCTCGGCTTAGATATATAGATATTTTTACCATAGGTATAATTTTATTTTTGTTGACCAGACTGACAAATGAAAATACGGAATGGATGAAATTCGACTTCGTTTCGATCTTCGCGGTACAAGCAAGTACGCCACGAGACTAACTATTTTTTTATCACTTTTAAACATTATAAAGAGCCCACACGCAGAAAAATTTAAAAAGACATTTAGAAAACCCTTTAAGATTCGAACCCGCACCTCCTGAACCTCCTGGGTTTGTAACCCATGCGTTCTAATGCATTGCACCTGCTGCTGCGTTCAAAACTTTTAGACGATTTCTAAATGTCTTTTTTTTACACTTTCACGCTTTTTCCCTAATGATAGGGTCACGGTGATAGTAAGGGCAGACAAAGCGCAGTGTTTGAGTTGCACCACTCAATATACAATGTCAGTATACACTGGGCTCCCTCTAACTCCCTTTGATGTGGACAAAACTGGGAACTATATAAAATACTATTCTTTCTCTGTCTCTCCGGTCTCTGCTTTAGAATCCATATCTAACATTTTAATGTATACAGTTTGAATTATCAAACAATAACTAAAAATATTTTTTTAGCTTCACGCTGTATTCTGCACACAGCAGGCAGAAGAAACCTAGTGTTAAGACACTCCGTTCCCCATTTTCCGCTGATTTTTTGGAGGCATTGCGTGTTAAGTGGCGGAACTTAACGCCACGCTTTGTCTTGATACCAGAGCGAAGAAAATGGAAATATTAAATATTTCAACTCCTCGAGTGTGATCGAACCCACAACCGTTCGTTTACAGTCACACGTTTGTGCCACTGCGCCACGATTTGTCCCAAAAATAAAAATAATATGAAAATAATGATATAAAAATACTTATGAAAGTTTTAAATGAATATAGTTTTTGTATTTAACATTTATGTTATACATACTTCTTGTTTGTGGAATATTAAAAATGAAAAACGCTAATCTCCTTTGTGTACAACTAACTTTGTAGAATTGTTACTCGTGTAAAGCTTTTAGATTTCAAAATTGAATTTTGTCATTTCTCATATTACAAAATAAGTAGATAGAAGGTATAGCGCGAAATGAAAACTAAATTATTTTTATTGAAATATTTCGTTATAGCACTCACTTTTTTATAAAATTATCTTAAATAATATAGTCAGTGGCACGAACGTGTGACTGTAAATGAATGAAATGACTGGTTGTGGGTTCGATTCCCTTTCGAGGAGTGGAAATATTTAATATTTCCATTTCCTTCACTCTGATATCAAAGCCAAGCGCGGCGTTAAGTTCTGCCGTTGCTCCGAATTCGGTGGGAAGTGGGGAACGGACTGCCTTAACACTAGGTTCCCTCTGCCTACCCTGCTGTATGTGGGATACAGTGTGAAGCTAAAAGAAATTGTTTTTAATTGATTGGTTAATTAGACGTGAGACAATTCGTATCCTCATAAAGAGTCATTATGGGTTATAGTGGCATAACACAAACGTCACATTCTGTCTTACGAATGCGGGAAAATGAAAATGACTTATTTAAAATAATTTCCTCGAGTGGGAATCGAACATACAACCAACATGTACATATTCAGAGACTAACTTTTTTTAATTTAAAACAATTTTCACATGATTATTTACTTTCTATAAAATAACTTTTAAAATCAATCACTGATATAATACATACTCGTAGATTTAAATCATAATAAATCATAGAAGTCAAACGAAGACTGTTTCCGTGATTCATCCTGCTTGATACGCGGTCTTTAGAGACTTCACTCACAAATACCGAAAGCTATTAATTAAATCATTATAACGTACTAACAATGTGTTACTTGTGTAATTTGTTTAAGGATTTTCCACTTTAGGGCTTTTAAAGTAAAACCTTAATTTGAATGCACGACGTGTAAGTTATGTAGCTTTCTTTCGAAAGTTTTTTTCAATATTAACAAATTTCTATTATTATTCTGATATATAAACTAAAACCAATGCACGGAGTTAAGTTCCATCACTTAATGCGTAATGTCTCGATTTGAGACAGAATGTCTAGACATTATTTTTTTTTAACTATCCTGCTTTGGGAAAAAAAAGCCGGTTCACTTCTATTTTTGTTTTAATGTCGATACATTTTTTTTTGTCGCTGAGAAATGCGTTTACGCAGACCACCCATACGCAAAGCAGGCCTTACGTACGGATGATACTGTGGGACTCGCCGGAGAGTCCGGTACTACCCACTAAAGCCCAGCGGAAACCCTCTCCACTCTCGTGAGACGTCGCAGGTTCGTACGCGCATTCCACTACGACGCCTCGGTGGACGGCCACGTCAACGCCAACGTTAATGTTGACAGTTAATTTAATTATAACAAAAAAAGTGTTTTTAATGACAACTTCAAGTACTTTTAAACATTTTTAAAGTGTTATTCGACATTTAGGAAAATTGAAAATTAACAATAAAAATAAGTTGTAATAAAGTGTATAAGAATTTCGACGCAGCTGGCGTTAGAACGCATGACTCAGTGGTAAGAGCGCCTGGACGGTATATGGAGGCACGGGTTCGAATCCCGCTGCACTCAAAATTTTTATACGTTTTCTAAATATCTTTGACAATTTTAAAATTTTGTTTTTTGTGATTATTGAAAGAAAATAATTAAAATGTATATTCTTATTTATTTTTTATTTTAAAATTATTTTAGTCTAAGGATATATAATCTTTTTAAACAAAAAAAAATATTTTCTTTGACTAATGATCAAAACTTAAAGCTAGAGATTTCAAATTGCTCTTCTCTAAATTAATATTTTTCCACTTTTATCAACGTTGTTATAGTAAAATTAGGTACAAAAAGTTAGAAATACAAGTCAACCGTCTTGTTGGTTTTAATTCATAGCAATGACATTTTTCTTAGTTTTTAATACAAATTAACTCGACGAATAAAAGATTTTACATTTTCTACTTAGACTTTTACTTAGTTTAGTGTAAAATGTCTTAATGTCCCTAAAAGGCTAAAAAGAAGATCAACTATTCACTGCTTACTTTTGGCTTATTTCACAAAACGTAAGAGATTCATATACGAATATATTATAGTATATCTATATTAATAAAACTATTATTATAACTTAAAAACTCATAAAAATATGCCGTAAAAAATAATATTATTAAGTTTCATTACCATATTCAGCTAAAACATGTGAAAACAAAGCAGACGTACCTGAAACAATAATACAACAACATTAGTATTAATTACATTAACTGTTATCTCTACCCATCTATATAAATATACTAAAATATATTAATTAAATAAGGTCTAGTTTGGATGAAATTTAGAATGACAATAGGAAAAAATCCAGGGTCAAACATAGGCTACTTATTTATTCAAAAATCAACTTCTAAACGGTTGAAAAATTTGATTAAATTTGATTATAGTTTATTATCCAAGGCTATATATAAGCTACTTTATTTTTCAAAAACTTCCACTCTCTTCACACTATACCTAGTATGCATATAAAAAAAGGTTTCATGTTTTCTTTCATGTAGCTGGTTAGACGCATAAAAGCTGGCATCAAGATACTTCGTACCTCTGAATATATGCCTGAAATAATTCCAACGAATGTAGTGCGCGTAACTCAACGCCGTACTTTGTCTTACAAAAGCATTGAATCTATATCAGTCCCTTTTATAGATAGACGCTATCTCACTAAGTTATTATTACGTGATAAACTATATTATTTAAAATGAGTAGAAAACATCTACATTTTCATTTTTGTTATATTTATAGGCAAAACAAAAAAACGTTTACTTAATAAATTCGTCATTCATACCTGTCTCCCTTTTTACTACTTTTTTTTAGCTTCACGTTGTACCCTGCACATAGCAGAGTAGGCAGATGGAGCCTAGTGTCAAGACACCTTGTTCCCCACATTCCGAATTCGGAGGAATTGCGTGTTAAGTGGCGGAACTTAACGCCGCACTTTGCCTCTGATACCAGAGCGAAAGAAATGGAAATATGAAATATTTTCACTCCTCGAGTGGGAATCGAACCCACAGCCAGTCGTTTACAGTCACACGCTTGTGCCACTGCGCCACAACTGACCCCTCTACTTAATTTTGTCAATAATTTTATAAATATCTATATTTAAGACATTAACAAACACTAAAATACATTTGAACTCACTATCATATAAACTAACACATCTAACCCATAAAAAAAAACTTTTATTTCAAAAACACATTAATTATATAAAAAAAAACAAAAGGAAATATGAATAGAAGAAACCGGAGTTCAAAAGACTTGAAAATAAGTAAGTTATTTGCTTCAAACAACTTAGTAATGAAAGAAAAAGAAATTCATTATGGCAATTTGATCACGGTACGGCGAACTGAAGTAATGATAGAGAAGCTATTTTTTAATAAAAAGGTATTTTGTGGAAATATTTAATATTTCCATTTTCTTCGCTCTGGTGTCGAGGTAAAGCGCGGCGTTAAGTTCCGCCACTTAACACGCAAAGCCTCCGAATTCGACGGAAAGTGGGGAACGGAGTGTCTTAACACTAGGTTCCCTCTGCCTACCCTGCTGTGTGCGGGATACAGTGTGAAGCTAAAAAAAAACAAAAAGGTATTTCATTAATCTTTGTTTTTAGTTACACACTGTATCCCGCACACAGCAGGATAGGCAGAGGGAACCTAGTGTTAAGTCACTCCTTCCCCCACTTACCGTTATTAAACTGTGTGTTATATTAACCTTCACGCTTTTTTAAGCATAACAGGTAGGTAGAGAGAACTTAGTGTCTAGATATTCCGTTCTCTCTTAACATAGTAAAACAATAAAAAAACGTATACGCTATTATACTTAAGTAGTTACCGCTGATAAGCATTTTTTTCATTCCCTGTTGGTCTAGTAGTGTTTCTCTGTTAAAACTACCATAGACCAAGACTTAAACTTAAAAAAAATAACCTAAGAATTTCATAGTGTATCCGGTTTAATGGTAAAATTACTTTTTAATAATTATTAAAATAGATTAGGTATTAGAAAATAGACAAATAAAAAGACGAGAATAAAAAAAAAGGAAAAATACAGCATCAAATTTTATCCCACGTAACTCTGACAACCAGACAGAGAGATCCTAGTGTCAAAACCATCCGTTCCTCACTATCTGACCGAAATTGAGGTTCTATGTTTTGAGTGGCGGAACTTAACGCCGAGCTTTGTCTCACATACCACAGTTGAAAAATAATTTTAATTTAATTATCAAAAATTAGTAAAAAGTATATCATCTTATTTTTAAAAGTTATAATTGAACTGTATTTATTATGAGCGGCCCTGACTTTAACCATGAAATGAATTTTAATTATAAAGGAAATTGTGGCCTTAATGTTCAGAAAACGACCTTGTGTTATGTAAGACGGTTGACATGCGATAGTCCCATGTTCAATTTCTACTTAAAACAAAATTGATTAATATCTTTATATTATTGAGACTTCACGCTATATCTCGATCAAAGTAAGGTAGGTAGAAGGTACCTAGTGTTAAGACACTCTGTTCTCCATTTTTCGCCAAATTTTGGAGGCATTGCGTGTTAAGTGGCAGAACTTAACAACATGTTTTCAAAAAATAAATAAAAAAAAATTTGAGGCCACCGAGGCGCAATGGTAAAGTATCCGAATATAATATTGGTTGTGGGTTTGATTTCCACTCATTATCAATACAAAGTCGTTTTTCGTCTGTATGTCCCTACATATATATATGCACTTAGATCTTTAAAACTGCCAAACTGGTTTTGATGTGGCTTTTTTAATAGATATTATTCAAGAGGAAGTTTTATCTGTACAATACGTGCATAATATAATAGAGAAACACTTTTAATTTCAGAAGTTGTAAACGACTGGTTGTGGGTTCGATACCCACTCGAGGAGTGGAAATATTTAACATTTCCATTTCCTCCGCTTTGGTATCGAGACAACGCGCGGATCTAAATTCTGTCACTTAGCACGAAATGCCTCCGAATTTGACCGAAAGTGGAGAACAGAGTGAACTACAACACTAGGTTCCCTCTGCCCACAGCGTGAAGCTAAAAAAAATAGAAAAAAAAATAAAAACGAAATAGTTGTATTGTCGCTAGTTATATCTAAGATATTTTTATTTCTTCGCTCTGGTATGACAAAATACGGGGTTAGTTCCGCCACTCACCACGTTATGTCTCGATATTGACCAGAAAGTGTTTTGCTTTGCTTAGCGAGAAAAGACGTGAATCTGCTTTTTTTTGTTTCTTTTTTAAATAAAAATCATATGCTCCATAAAGCTATAACATACTCTAGATTACCTATCTGTTTTGAAAGTCCAACCTTCTTATGTACCCCCCCGATTTTAGAAGAAAGCTGATGATAGCGTAACTACAACGTTACAAATATTTTAACCCCTTATTTGCTTTTAATATAACTAATTCTACACAGAGTTTTAAACAGACGTTAAAACATTTATATATTTGCTTATTTCATTACAAAATTAAGTTTAATTTGAAAGGTTATATCAATAAAATATTTCACGATTCAAATTATCATAATTTTGTACGAGCATGAAGGTTTAATTTGTTTAATTGACTTCCTTTAATTATCTTCGTAAATATAAACATTGTTTGGTTAATGAATGAAACACATGTATACATGGATATTGTATATTATTATTTTTTATAGCTTCACGCTTTTTACCGCTTAGCAGAATAGTCAGAGAAAAATTAGTGGCAAGACACTCCGTTCTCCACTATCAGCTTAAATTTAGACATTGTGTGTTGAGTGGCAAAAGAAACACTGTGCTTTGTCTTACTCACTAGAGAGAATAAATGAGAAATATTTTATTATATATTCCTCCCCTAAAATTAAAAACCTAAAATTATCGTATGGCAATCGAACTCACAACCAATTGCGTCTACAGTCGGATACTATCACACTACGCAGTCATTAGAATGATCTGATTCAAGATTTTATACGCGTTAAAATTTTTAAAAGACCCAGCTTCACGCTTCTTCCTGCATGGCGTGATAGTCAGAAATTAATCTAGTGGCAAAATACTCCGTCTACTAATGAACTCCGTCTACATATTTACTAATGAACATATTTAAATTTCTTATATTATAAATCGAGTCAGTCGTGGTGAAGAGACACAATGTGTGACTGTAAGCCCTTTCAAGGAAATATTTAACATTTGCATTTTCTTCGCTCTGAAGTCGACGCAAAGCGCGGCGTTAAGTTCCGCTACTTAACATATTATGCCTCCGAAATTCAGCTGAAAGTGGGGAACTGAGTGTCTTAATATTAAGTTCCCCCTGTCTACCCCGCTGTGTGCGGGATAAATAGTGAAGCCAAATAATAAAAAAAAGGAAAATATATCATATTGTATATTAAAATCATACAAACTGCAATGTTAAATTTCTTCATTAAACAGACAATGCCACTAAAAACACAGAAAAATAGACTTATAACTTATTTCTATCCAAGCCCTGAAGATACGGAAAGCGTGTGAAGGAAAAAAAAACTAATTAATTCGCAAATTACCATCATGTTTCAGAATGACTGTACATTTTTGATGGATGACTTTTATAATAAAATAGTGTGTAACAAAGAAACTAGGGCCGACAATAAGAGGGCTTAATATTTACGCAACGATAATATTCACATAACAAAAGCTAAGTTTGCCCTAGAATAGCATTACAATAACGTAATTGTAAGCATCGCAAGTGTGCCGAAGGAAAAACATGAAATAAGTACAAATTTTATTTTTACGTAATGACTTTTTATAGCTTCACGCTGTATCCCGCACACAGCAGGGTAGGCAGAGGGAACCTAGTGTTTAGACTTTCCCATCCTCACTTTCCACCAAATTCGGAGGCATTGCGAGTTAAGTGGCGGAACTTAACGCCGCGATTTAGCAAAGGAATCGAACCCACAACCAGTCGCGTTTAGAGTCACAGTTTACAGTACATTTACGTGCCCCTGCGTCACGACTGGCCCCATGATAAGGATTTTTTTTAATTACAAGCTAAGTGAGATATTTTTTCCTTTTACGCTTTTTCTCGTTAAGTCAGAAAGAACCTAGTGCCAAGACACTCCCTTTTCTACTTTCCCCCCAAATTCCAACCTTTGCATATTGAATGGATGACCTCAACACTGTGCGTCTACGTTCTTTAAGTCACAAATTAGTAAGAAACTAAAAATATATTTAAACATTATTCTTCATATTACTGAAAATAGAACTAAGAACCATAGCATGATGATATACGTAGTCTATTCATACACTTGTCCCTTTTTCCAACAGCGTATGGGATAAGCTTACGCACAACATGTATAAAATGTGTTTTAATTATAGGCTTTCAAATGAAAGATAGTTCTTATATGGCTTACAAGCTATTTTAGAGACATTTGTTACCTTTTCCTTTATGTAATTTAGAAAAATTATAATATAAGTAATAAAACTGAGGCCAGTGTAGTAGAGAGCGTTTGGTCGTGGCTTCGATCCTCATCCAAGGAAATTATTATATTAATTTTCGTTCCATTTCTCTACTTTGGTTACAAGACATAGCGCGGCGTTAAGTTCCGCCATTTAACTCACAATGTCTCGATTTAGTTTGGAAAAAGGGAAAATGGAAAACGGAGTGTCTTAACACTACATTCTTTCTAAATATTCTGTTGTGAAAAAAGACGTCAAATTACTTTTTTTTTTAAAACAAAAACTCCCAAACAACTAAAGTAAACCTTATACAAGACAATTATTTAACATTTCATTAACAATATTAGCGGGAATACTGTAAAATTCATTTAAACAGTCACTATTTATTTTATCTTGGTCAACTTTCGAAATTTCCTCATAGTTTTCTTAAGCTTTCTCCGAGCTTTAATTTACAGTGAACTGAGAGTTATATCAAAGTTTGTGAAATATCAAACAAAAGAAGTTCGAGGCTCTTAACAATTGGTACGATGAGTATCTGTAGGCCAGCACCGTTATATTTTTACATTTTTTGCTTAATTATTTTCGCTTTGTAACAAAATGTTTTTGTTTGTTATATTAAAATTTAGAGTAAAAATGTATTTTTAAAAGAAATGTAGAAATTTTTTAGCAAAAATTACTTTATTTTACCTTTACCTTACATAGGTAGGCAATGCAAAACGCGGCGTTCGATTCCGCCACTGAACACATAATGTCTCCATTTCGTGTTCGTGAACGTGAAAAAAGGAGAGTTATGTCACTAGGCTCTCATTCCAGCCAGTTCTCATCTCGAATACAAGACAATTGCAGACAATTGTTTAATGATCTTGAACCATCTTGATAGAGAACTACATTTAGATCGCTTAACGTGGACGCTATATTGGACACAATATAGCGCACACTGAAACTATAAAACACTGAAGAGTTTTTAGCCTTCTTCAATCATTATTACTTACTTAAAATGCAGATTAATATAATTATTTACTATAAAAATAGATGCGACGATTTTCATCAAGGTAATTTGTATGATAAACTTATTTCGTAGACGCATCAAATAATTGCAGAAAGTTTTAATCACGAGAATTTCATTTCATAATAACTCAACTAAATTTTTTAAATGGATTTATTTAAGAAGGTTGTATATTATAATCGAGCCGTAGTAGGACAGTGTCCGCTTGGAAACATGATTTTGGGCTCGATTTCTATTTGGTAAAAAGAATACAGTTAAATTATTACAATTATTACCAACCAATTACCAACATATTACCAACATTAAATTATTAATCTTGGTCTATTTAAGGGGCGGATCAACAAATTCCTAAAAAGCCGGCAACGCATTAACGGTTTCTCTGGTGCTGAAAATGTTCATGGGCAGCGGTAGTCGCTTAACATCAGGTGACCCGCTAGCTCGTTTGCCTGGTATTTTAACCATAAAAAAAAAAAGAAATATTTAATTCTCCGATGTGGTGCCTGATAAAGCACGTCTTTGTATACTAGTAATACTAGTAC
Organism: Dryas iulia moderata; assembly: GCA_019049465.1. Lineage (NCBI taxonomy): Eukaryota > Metazoa > Arthropoda > Insecta > Lepidoptera > Nymphalidae > Dryas > Dryas iulia. The sequence goes on along the minus strand of CM032430.1, from coordinate 3,179,818 downwards.
TGATATGCAAGAAATACGTGAGGCAAAATTTGCTTTCTTTTTCTTAAAATACTCTCTTATATGAGAAAAAAGTAATATACTGTCAGCGAATCCGAACACCAGTTGGGGCCAGTCGTGGCGCAGTGGCACAAGCGTATCACAGTAAACGACTGGTTGTAGGTTCGATTCCCACTCAAGGAGTAAATATTAAATATTTCCATTTTCTTCGCTCTGGTGTCGAGGCAAAGCGCAGCGTTAAGTTCCGCCACTTAACCCGCAATGCCTCCGAATTCGGCGGAAATTGGGGAACGGAGTGTCTTAACACTAGGTTCCCTCTGCCTACCCTGCTGTGAGCGGGATACAGCGTGAAGCTAAAAAAAAAGAATTCGAACACGTGACAGATTTTCAAGTAAATCAGTCCAAAAAGTGTGTCAAATGGCGTCCCCAAATTTTTTACACATACAACACAAAACTAAGCTAATAAAAGCGTATTAAAGCTATAATGTTTGTATATTACAGTATGACAACAGTATTATGATGATGCCGAATTAAAAGAAACTTTTTGACAAAAGAGTATTACCGTAATAACATAAAAGCAGCTTAATGGCCGAGGGAAATGGTAGACAAAATGTAGTGCAATTTTTCATAATAATGCAGCATATATGAGGATATTGGAATGGGTGTAGGTTCGATTATAATTCGTAAAAAAAACGTTTTTTTTGGCTTCTTGCTGTATTCCTTGTAGAAAGGTCGGAGCGACAAACGCTACGGTCCCTGCATACTTCTTTCGCTTAGTCTACTGTCATCAACCTCTTCATACACGCCCTCCGGGGGGTCGTCATGCTTTTTACGTGACCTTCCTCCAGTATCGTCGATACTGAGTTTTCGAAGGTCAACCGAGGCCTCGCCCTGCCTATCTTACCACTCGCGAAATAACGCTTATTTATAAAAAAAATATTTGGTTGCCGCAGACTGATAGGACAAAGCACGACATTAGTGTCTCAAATATGGAATAAGAAAGGAGTGTCACAACACTACGTTTTAATTTCTTTACCACGTTTAAGATGAGTTGCGTAATAATAAAGCCATATTAAATTATAAATTTAAAACCTACCCTAAAATATTAATAAGTAATTAACAAAAACAACTATTAAAAAATATTCATTTTATGCAAAGTTCTATTACAACATTTAGAAACAGAGCTGCTATTTTTCAAGTTACATAACCAATTTTTAAAAAGCAGGGCTAAAATCACTGCACTGAAACTGGCTTTTAAATGCACAAAAACCGCATCGAAATCGGTTCAATACAAACATATACATACAAACTTTTCGCCTATCATTTTGCGTCGTGGGTTAAAACAGAGTTTACTACATATTTACTTTATATTCATGATTTTCGCTTTCTAGATAGACTTTTAGATTGGTATAGACGTTTTTTACTTCTTGGATCACAATTGTATTCATTGAAATTACTTTAAGTTCAAGTACCAAACTTTTATTTAATCTATAAGGCTAGAGACTTTAAAAAAGCTTAAAGTTTAACTTTACTCATTTGTTTAAATAGCCAGGATTTAGAATTTCTTATTCTTTTTGCTTTAAATTCAACATAATTTTTAGTTTATTTATAAAACGCATTTAAAATAAACGTATACTTTTTTTTTTTTCTTCTTTTTACGTTATATCCCGTATATTATGAACCGGAAGTGAGAAACAAAGAGAAATCGAGTGTTATGACACTACATACATGAATCATTCAATGTTAAATGGCATTCAATGTTCAATGTCAAACATTGAATGTTAAATGGTGGAACTTAACACCACATATTTTTACCCGAGTAAAGATATAAAAATGCAAATCAATTAAAGAGATATATATATATATATATATATATATATATATATATATATATATATATATATATATATATATATATATATATCTATATATATATATATATATATCTATATATATATATATATCCTATATTATATATCTATATATATGTATATATATATATATATATATATATATATATATATCTATATATATATATATATATATATATATATATATATATCGGAGTTCACAGTGCGAGGTTGTAAGATGGGAGATGAGGTCCCACTCATATCATCTTCACACATATTTTTCATATTCTCCTCCCTCATGACATCGATAAAAATCAATTGACTGCTGCCACCGTTTCTCGACTCCAACCTCTAGAGGGCGACGCTGTGACAATACTTAAATTGTCCTTGTCGTCGATATAATCTGTAGTTTTCAGCAACGCCACTATTTACGATTCTAATTCATAGATGGCGACACTGTGAGTTATTTAAATTATCACTCGCGCCGACACGGCCATTCTGCAGCAGGTCGCCCTCGACATGTGAAAAGAAATAAATATTATAAACATAATGCACAGGACATTATGTTGACTAAAAGACAGAGAGTGCAACGAACACTGCACACACACACATACACTCATGCTCAAAGGGTTCAGCCCTCGCTGCACACCTTTTGTTAACCACTCAGAGGGTTCAGCCATCACTGCACACCTCTAGTGGGAGCCACACAACATACAAAGGGTTCAGCACTCGCTGCACACCTTTTGCTCTTACCACTCAGAGGGTTCAGCCAACACTGCACACCCCTAGTGGGAGCCACACAACTGACAAAGGGTTCAGCCCTCGCTGCACACCTTTGTTTACATCACTCAGAGGGTTCAGCCAACACTGCACACCTCTAGTGGAAACCACAAATAACACAAAGGGTTCAGCCCTCGCTGCACACCTTTGTTTACATCACTCAGAGGGTTCAGCCAACACTGCACACCTCTAGTGGAAACCACAAATAACACAAAGGGTTCAGCCCTCGCTGCACACCTTTGTTTACATCACTTTAGAGGGTTCAGTCGACACTGCACACCTCTTATTCATCACACATAACACAACACATAATTTGTTACCAAATTGTAAACTCACAATAAAATCACATCTTTATTACTGTACGCCGACACGGTCCTATACCAGGATTCGACGCTAGACAAAGCTGTTCATGAGCAGCTTTCTTTGGTCTACCTCTACCAATAACCTTTTTTATTAAATAACGATCATTGGGCAGACATTTCCCTATTTCATATGCATCAGGATACTTTAGGTCAAGATTTGTTTGAACTCTTAGGATTAACTTAGAAAAGAACTATATCAGCCTTATGAAATGGTCGGACCTGAGCTTTACCTTTATCGAATCTTTGTTTGTCCACCAAACCTTTATCAATTATTCTTTTTTGAATATATTCGTTAAGTTTATCTTTATTTATTGAATAATCAGAGTCTTTAACCAATGAAATAAGTTCCAGTGGTACTGCACATTGTCTGCCTGTTAAGGCTTTTAAAGGACTGATATTAGTAGTTTTATTTTTAACAATTTATTGCTAATTGTAATGCTTCCAAACCTTTTTGCCAGTTTTTATTTTCATAATTGCGAATTAATTTTAAACCATTTTTAATAACCGCCATCACACATTCTACTTGTCCATTCGTCCTACTAATCCCAGGTGCAATAAAATGTTGATGAATACCAGTCTGTTTACAAAATTAGCCAAATCCAGCTTTAAAGGCTGTATCTTGATCACTTATTATCTGTTTAGGTGCCCCAAAAAGAGACACAACCTTTCTAAGTGGTTGAAGCATAGATGTAGAAGTTTTATCTGTTACGTAACTTAATAATGTAAATTTTGTATAGCCATCTATAATGACAACTACATATTCATATTTCCCATTGCGAGCAGATAGTTTTCCAGTCATATCTGTGTACAGTATGAAAAGATACAGGTTCCTTTTGTATTGGGTACATTTGACATTGTTTTGCACCAGAGGGCCCTTTACTAGTTCTACAAATTACACAGTTATTTATAAATTGTCTCACCAAGGTGGACATGTCTGGGAACCAGTATTCTTCTTTAATTTTCTCCAGTCTACTCCCATCCGAAGTGTTTTAAAGCAGAATGATAAGCATTGATAATGTTACACGGTGTAGGATCACCTGCTTTTCTATATAGGATGAAATCTTTTAATCGTTATTCCGGACAGTTTTCACCATGCTCTAATTTAATTATTATTGCAGATAAATCTTTATCTCTTCTTTGTTCCACTTTAAGCCACGAATCGCTTGTACTAGCCAAATTAACACACATTATAGGATTGCGACTAAAAAAATCCGCGTGTTTATTCGGGCTTCTTGTCTGTATTGAATTTCGAATTCAAAATTTTGTAAATATGAACACCACCTGTGTATTCTTTGAAGAAGCTCATGCTTTGTCATTGATGCTTTTATAGCAATACAGTCAGTGACTATAACAAATTTACGTCCATAAAGGTAGTGCCTAAAGTGTTTGACAGCTCTCACAATCGCAAGGGCCTCCAACTCATACGAGTGGTAATGACTTTCGGGCTCGGTTGTCCTCATACTCATGTAGGCTATTACATACTGGCGACCTTCTTTTAATTGGATAATATGGTATTGCACCTAATCCTGTGGCACTTGCGTCTGTATGAAGTTCAATAGGGAACCCCTCTGGAATATTGTAAGAATGGGGGAGGCTGTTAAACGCCTTATAATATCCAGTCTGGTATTCTCACTTTCCGCTGTCCACTGAAACTTAACATCTTTTTTTGTAAGTTTATATAACGGAATCATTCGTTCTGAAAATGAAGGAATAAAACGCCGAAAATAGCTAACCAATCCACAAAATTGTCGAACTTGCTTAGTCGTTCTAGGGACAGGGGCTTTTACTAACGCCTCGACTTTTCTAGGACTAGGCTTAACTGTGCCATTAGAAACAACATTTTCCAGATATTCTATTGATGTTTTGAAAAATTTACATTTATTGTAATTAACTGCAAAACCAGAATCATGAAGAGCAGTTAATACTTTATCAAGAATTTCTAGACCTTCCGAAAAATCCGAACATTTAATTAAAATATCATCAATGTAAACTAAAATCTTATCTAATATAGGCCGCAATGAAACACTAATAGCTTTCTGGTATATGGCAGGTGCATTCATCAGACCGAAAGGCATCATAGTATATTCATACAAACCATCCGGTGTTATAAAAGCTGATTTATGTATGGAATTTTCGTCTATTGGAATTTGATGAAATCCTTGAGCCATATCTAGGCTTATAAAATATGAAAAATTAGCTAATTTGTCAATTTGATCCGATATAATAGGCAAAGGGAATTTAATAGGAATAGTGTTTCTATTTAATTCTCTATAATCAATGCACTTTCAATCGTCACCATTTTTCTTCTTCACGAGAATGACAGGACTGGCAAAATTTTATGTACTTTCGCGGACTATTCCATTTAACATTAGTTCTTCAATAATACTTTTTACTTTTTGCCTCTCAACCGGTGCCATTCGATAGGATCTACGTGATACAATTTTAGTCGGATCTTTTAAATTTATTTCTAACTTACCAGTAGTTACTTTTGTTTTAGGAACCCCGGTAGTAAATACGTTCTTGTGCTTTTCGGGTAGTGTAGTACTTAATGTTTTCCGTATAAGAGAACTATCTGCACCACTATCAAATAAAGCTATTATTTTAAATTGGCCTATTTTAACTGTCATTGAAGTGACAATATGATTTTAGGAATCAATCAAATTTATTTTATTTGCTTCGTCATTCATTCGCTTATAGCAAGATGCATCTGTATGTCCAGGTTTATCACAATAAGTACATTTAAGGATTTTTTTATCTGTCTTTGGCTCAGATGTTAATTCACCTCTAGTGAATAATGGTCTAGGTTCTTCTACTTTATTTATGATGCAATTCGCTTGAGTATGCCCTGCTTTTCCACAACTGTAACAGGTGGTTCTGTCTTCTTTTGTATATCCCCTTCGGGAACGCTTCATTGGTGGTTCACCGGATCGTGCCTCTCTACACTTCATAGTCGACATAACTGAAATCAGTTCAGGTACACTGGTGCATTTGCTAGCTAATAAACGCAAACGTAAATATTCGTTGTCTATACATCCTATCACTGCCTCTACAGCATCTCTTTCAATATCACTACTCATCATTCTTTTCCACATATTCCAAGCTTTAGTAACGGAATCAACAGGATTGGAAATATCGAACTTGAAATTTCTAAATTTAAGTACATCATTAGAATAACGGGCTTCTGGTTCAAATGTCTGTATTAATGCGGTCTTCATATCGGCCCACACTGGTGATTTCACCAGCCAAGCATCACCAAGTGACTTCGCTCTATCCCTTAGTAAACTAGCAATCTTGGTGCATATTTCATAATCTGTGAGCTTCCAGTGATCTTTTGCTCGATCTACATGCTCACACCAGTCTCGAACTGATATATCCTCATCAGGATCAAAACAAGCAATGTAAACATCAGCCAGCCTGGGCTTTGTAACGGGATTGTCATTTTTTGTAAATAAATTTGTGAGAAATTCATTATTAATCTTAATATTTTCTTGTTGCTGCTTGGAAAGACCGTCCAAGATAATTGCTATGGCAGCTAATGTATCATTGTTAGAAACAGGTGCGCTTACAATATTAGTAGATGTTCCAGCAAGCGGGTCGCAGGTTGAGCTTTGTTGCTGACGTATCCCACTTCTGATATCGGAGTTCACAGTGCGAGGTTGTTTCTCGACTCCAACCTCTAGAGGGCGACGCTGTGACAATACTTAAATTGTCCTTGTCGTCGATATAATCTGTAGTTTTCAGCAACGCCACTATTTACGATTCTAATTCATAGATAGCGACACTGTGAGTTATTTAAATTATCACTCGCGCCGACATGTATATATAAAAAGTGGTATTTTACTAATACACATACAAGTTACAATTGAACCTATCGCCTTTGTCTACAGTCTGTCTGCAGACGCTGTCCCACTATGCCACGATGACTACATAATTATTCTTATAATTTCTAAACAGTTTAACTCTTATTAAAAGGTTCAAAGGCTAAACAATGATTACGATCAAATCTTATACCTTTATGTGATATCGATTAAACAATAAAATATACAACCTTCTCGTAAATTACTTAACAAAATGCTTAATTAACGTGACAAGGTTGAATTCACTTTGGCGCAGTGAGACTGCGTCTGACTGTAACATGATGATTTTGGGTTCGATTCCCATTCATGAACAGTGCAATGGTAGCTTAACCTTTAAGACTAAGATTATAGCACGATATTATATGATAAAATTCATTTTTAAGCTTCTTAGCGTTAAGATACCTTTTCCGAATTTGAAACATTTTGTCTTAGGTACTAGAACGATGACATGAAAAATATATAAATATAATTAATCAGTCAGGGGGCCAGTCGTGACGCAGTCGCACAGACATGTGACTGTAAACGACTGGTTGTGGGTTCGATTCCCACTCGAGGAGTGGAAATATTTAATATTTCAATTTTCTTCGCTCTGGTGTCGTAACAAAGCGCGTCGTTAAGTTCCACCACTTAACACGCAATGCTTCCGAATTTAGTAGAAAGTGGGGAAGATAAAAAAGAAATAAAAAAATATAAGCATTCTCAGCAATAATGGGAACCGAACCAATAACCATGGCGTTTACAATCAGGTATCTTTTAATCACTACATTAACACATATGATTATTTTAGTATACAATCTCTAATCAATTTCGTACACAGTCAGGTTTCCCAAATTAATAATCTACTTATTAATTAATCGTAACATATAATTGCTTTTAACAATCTAGTTTGACGCTAACAACGCTGAAGCCGTCGTGGCGCAGAGAATGTAAATATATATGGATAGATTACGGGTTTAATTCCTTTTAGGCAGAATGATTGTATTCTTTTAATTATTTATTTTATTTACTACGTTACGGACTACGTTACGGACTATGGACATTTTTTTTAATATTGATCTAAGTTACATTTTTAAAATTGTTTTTCTTGTAATTTTTGAAATACTTTTTTTTAACTTTTGTTATATTTTAATATTTAATAAAAAGCAAAATTAAAAATTTTGAAAAAACCCACGACGGTTTAATTGTAATTGAAAAAGGATAAAATAACTGTAAATCCCCCGCCTAAATGAATATATGTAACGAGATGATGGGGACGACTCCGTCGGGGGCTGTCATTACTTTAAGTTGGCACAAATCTTCTCATAGGTTTTCTTGCTTAAAAATTAAAATATTAATATGAATTTACAGTTTTGATAACTGGTATTTTAAAAACTTTAAAACGAAATCTATACTGTTAGCTACTATATTTAAAATAGGGATTGCAACTGGCAGCCCCCGACGAAGTCGCCCCCATCATCTCGTTACATATATTCATTTAGGCGGGGGATTTACAGTTATTTTATCCTTTTTCAATTACAATTAAACCGTCGTGGGTTTTTTCAAAATTTTTAATTTTGCTTTTTATTTTAAACTTTTTAAAGTGAATAGATACACATTATATATTATTACATAATATCGAAATACTGTATATTAATCTTCATGCAAATCCAAAAGAAATTATAAGCCATTGGGTTTGAAAGCATTGGCTTTCTGGTTATCAAATGCTTATTGCAGCGTCTGGCAGATTGTCACTGTAACATTTCCACGAAACTTAAGTCTAACCAAATCAGTGAAAATCACAAAATCCAATAGTAGTTTTGATTTTGAACAAACTAATTTATACTGGAGTGCCCCGTGGTAGTTCGTGATATGGCATATAAAAACAAGCAGCAATTAAACCAGAACCTATCACAGAAAACTGCATCTAAATAGGTTTCTCACAAAAAATAAAAGCAAATGCTTACTGCAGCGCCCCCTGGTGAGGTGTCACCATGACACATATACGAGAACACGCACTAATTAAGCCTGATCCTATCTTTGATAACTGCATCCAAATTGGACTTGTAGTTTTAGCTTTGCATAATTAAATGCTTAGTGCAGCACTCCCTGGCGTGTTCATAACGTAAAAAAAATACCTAAAAACTTACACCAAGTAAAGGTAACTCTAATACTAAAAACTCTGCGCAATCGGACTAGTAGTTGTAGCTTTGCATTAAATATTACAAACAAATGTTTACTGCAGCGCCCCCTGGTGAGTTAACACGATAAAACATATCCAAGAACATGCAGTAATTAAACTTGAACTTATCATTAACACTGCATCCAAATCAAATTCGTCATTTTATCTTTGCACAAACAATATTTTACTGCAGCGCCCCCTGGTGACTTGTCACTGTAATATAAATTTAAAAACATGCTATAAGCAAAGCGGAATCTAATACTAAAAACTCTTTTCAATCGTACTAGTCGTTTTGGTTTTACACAAAAAAATAGAAGCAGCTACTTACTGCAGCGCCCCCTAGAGAGTTAACACATACATGAAAATATGCACTAAGTAAACATACATGACACGTATATGAAAATATGCACTAAGTAAACTTGAATCTATCATTGAAAACTGCATTCAAATCGGACTCGTAGTTTTAGTTTCGCACAAACAAGTGTACTTACTGCAGCGCCCCCTGGTGAGTAGTCACCGTAACGCATATATGAAAAGAAACACGAATTAAACCTGAACCTATCGTTGGAAGTTTCATCTAAATCGGACTAGTAGTTTTTGCTCTGCATAAACAAATGTTTACTGCAGCGCCCCCTGGTGAATTTTCACCGTAACCAAAAAACAAAAATCTTAAAATATGCACAAAGCATAGCTAAATCTAGTTCTGAAAATTCTATCTAATCCAATTAGTAATTTCGGTTTTAGACAAACAAATACAAGAAAAATTTTGGTTTTACACAAAAAAGCACAAACAAATGCTTACTGCAGCGCCCCCTGATGAGTGGTCACTGTAGCACATATATAAAAGATGCACCAATTAAGCCTGAACCTATCCTTGAAAGTTCCATGTAAATCGGACCAGTAGTTTTTGATTTGCATAAACAAATGTTTACTGCTGCGCCCCCTGGTGAGTTTTCCCCGTAACAAAAAAAGAAAAATCTTAAAATATGTATCAAGCAAAGATGAATCTTTTTATGAAAACTCTTTTCAATCGGAGCAGTACTTTCGGCTTTAGACAAATAAATACAAAAAAAGTACAAACAAATGCTTACTGCAGCGCCCCCTGGTGGTTTGACACGATAAAACATATCCAAGAACATCCACCAATTAAACCTGAATCTATCACCGAAAATCTATTGAAATCAGAATATTATTTTTTGAGATAATTGAAAACATTCGTTTCACGTAAAATGCTTACTGCAGCGCCCCCTGGTGAGTTAAGGCAATAAGACATATCTAAGAACATACGCCAATTGAACCTTAACCTATCATAGAAAACCGTATCAAAATCGGACTTATAGTTTTGGAAATAATTGACATAGTAATTTGCACAAACACACAAACAAACAAACAAACAAACAAACAAACAAACAACCTCTCACCCCAAACACATATACAGTCGCCGTTCCGTCGCGGGTAAAAAAAAAGATGTTAAAAAATAGTTATGTTTAAATTATTTTATTATCAGTCCGCACTGATAAAGCAAGCCCGCCGCGTTGAGTTCCGCCACTCAACACGCAATGTCTCCATTTGGGAAAAACAGAGAGTCTTGAAATTAAATTTCCTCTGACTACCCCACTATACAGAAAAAATTGTGAAATTGAAAAAAAAAGAAACATATAAATATACAAAATAACCCTCAACACATCTAATCAAACAATTACATAAACATAACCGAACATAAAACCCCAAAAGTGTCACCAAAACTCATAAATATCCAAACAACAAGTCCTTTAATTGGAAATATTTCCAACATACACTACCATATTCCCAACATATACTACCTACATATGCTATGTAAATACGCACACGAATGTTGAACGTTAAAATATTCAACATTCTCAATCAAAAGGTATGCATAGCGATGACTTAAATTGAATTCATTTCGGTGCGGAACCGCCGCCATATTGCGGACGCCATTTTAATTGCTCCGTGTACCCGCGGAATATCATCGACGGTTCTGATTGTTTGCTTCGAACCTTATACCGCATATAATAAATGCTAAAATGCTTATAAGTATTTGTAAGTTATATCGTTATTATATGAAATGACAGAATTAGCGATTTGATAGTCTTTAGTAGAATATATGGGTGTTATGAATTATTGTGATACTCAGGTGTTTGTCAAGGTTGTATAGGAATCAGAGGTACGAACGAATGTTTGAATGAAATGGATGGAAGTACAAGTCTTTTAATTATAATTTAACATAGTATTCATGTTACGTTTATTTAGTATATTTTATTATAGTGAAATTAGAAAGCCTTGATGAATGAGCGATTAAAAAATATATTCTTTTCAAAAGTTAGAGTCGTTTTATTTTTGTAGAGCTACAGTAAATGTGTTAACATATTTCATATGCTGACAAACAATTCCATATTGAACTATGATACTTTTTAAAATTATTTATGTAAATCTTTTAATGTTTATTTCATATTTTCTCAAAATTATATGTAATATTTTACTAGCGAGTACAATAAATTTTATTTATTTCGTTTTCGTATGTTACTTTTCATCTAAATTCGAGACATTGCGTATATGTGACAAGAAGTAACGCTGCATTTTGTTCTAGATCCTTCCAAAGCAAATAAATAAAAATAACTAACTTAGAATCATGTATCCCAGGGGCCAGTCGTGGTGCACTGGCACAAGCGTGTGACTGTAAACGTATGGTTGTGGGTTCGGTTCCCACTCGAGGAGTGGAAATATTTAATATTTCCTTTTTCTTCGCTCTGGTATCACAGTTAACACGAGCTTCCGAATTCGGTGGAAAGTGGGAATGGAGTGTCTTAACACTATGTTCCCTCTGCCTATCCTGCTGTAAGCGGGATACAGCGTGAAGCTAAGCTAAAAAAAAATAAACATACAAACATCAAAAGAGACAACTCACAAAGATAGCCGAAACAAAAATATATAATTATACTTAAATAAACGGTCAACAGAAACAAAATACAATACTATAATCAATAATCAATTAATGAGCGATACGTTAAAATCAGAGAATGTACTTGAAAAAGATTTAAATAGCCCAGTTTAATTACTCGTGAAGTAAACACTTGAATTAACTGTTGTGTAAAGAAATACTATTTTATTAATTGTCGAAACATTTAATATATTTTTTTAATTTAACTTATCCTATTATTTAGCAGACTTTTGTAAAAAGTCACTCTGTTCTTCTCTTTTTAGTTACTTAGAAAATATCTTGGGTATTTCTAGAAAATATCTTGGGTATTTCAACTATTGAAATTTCTCCGCTCTAGTAACGACAAAATGCGGCGTTGAGAACCACATATTGCCTCTGTTTCGGGCAAAAAGTGGAGGAAGGAATGTCTTGTGATTAGGTTTTCTCTGACCACCTTGGTAAGCACTGAAAGCCTGAAGCTGTATTTTGCTTTTTTAAGTGACTTCTAAAAGGAGAAGGCAGTCAATTCGACTCCAAAATGCTCAATTTTTACTTAGGTGAACTGTATTTATATATTTTCATGTTTTTTTTTTTAATAAAGGCGGCAAACGAGCACAAGGACCACCTGATGATAAGTGCGTTACCTTCGCCCATAGACATCCACAACACTATAGGGGTTGAGGATGCGTTACCGACCTTGGGGGTGAAGGAGGGAAGGAGGGAGATAGGTTGGGAACGATAAATTATTTTTAGTCGTAACCATTTATTGAGCATATGTGAAGTATAAGGTACCTATCTGGTTGGGAGGTAGAGGTATACGTCAAATTTTGTAATTAAAAGCTAATTTATAGAAAGTCGTAAACTCAACAATATGTGATCACTTTGTTTACTTTTTGTGCATATTTGAAGTCGGTTTCTTTATTTGTAAAAGTAATTTTATTAGTTACAATTATATGCTTCATAAATCTATAACATACTCATCTAATTTTTCTTTTTTTGAAGTCAAACTTCAAATTTTAAGCTGGTGGAGCGATCAGAAGAGGTTTCATAACTTTTATTTTAGTTTTTTTTAGCTTCACGCTGTATCTTGCACCCAGCAGGGTAGGCATTGGCTACCTAGTGTTGAAACACTCCATACCCCACTTTCCGCCGAACTCGGAGGCCTGCGTATTAAGTGGCGGAACTTAACGCCACGCTTTACCTCGACACCAGAGCGAAGAAAGTGAAAATATAATTTCCACTCCTAGAATCGAACCCACAACCAGTCGTTTACAGTCACACGCTTGTGCCACGGCTGGCCACAGTTATTTTAGTCATGAAGTCTAAAGCACACTCGTATTTCCTCAGTCTGATCCAGAATATCTGTAACCAATTCCATTAAGAGAGAAATAGAGTGCACCCATGTAAATCGAAAAGGCTTACAAACACTTACGGCCTGTATTATGCCTGCCGTAGATCAATCTCAGTAGAGAGCAAAGGCAAAGTGATCTGCACTTTTCCTAAATTGACTCGTGCAGTTAATTTTTATGCCAGGCTTTATACTTCAATCAGTTATTGACTAGAATACTGTTTGAAGCTATCGTGGCGTAGTGGGACATTGATTGTAATCGCTATTAGTTGCGGGTTTGACTCCCAAAACATATTTTAATATAAATTTAAAACCTAAATACTATTTTAACGTTTGTTCCCTCTAACTAGGTACACTAGGCGTGCCCTCAAGTTGTAAAATGTACAGAGAGTGGAACACTTTACCTCGTAGACAGTCAGACGCTATCATATCATGCCCCGATGACTATTATTTTCTCCTTTCATAATAGAGATTCATTCATTCCCAAAATTCATTACAATTGGTCAAGCGGTTTAGATTTTTAATATAATCTTTCATCCCCTATATCAACACTTTAGAGGTTAATTTTTGAAAAAATAAGTAGCCTATGTTAGACCCAGTCACTTTTACTACTTTCATTCTAAATTTCATCCAAATCGGACCAGTAGATAAGCCGTGAAAGCATGACAGACACACTTTCGCATTTATAATATAACTATGGATACGTTTAAGAAGTAGGCAGTAAATCTAAAATCTTCCTTCAATATCTACAAATACAAAGAACATGAACTTGAACAAGACACACAATACCTAGTCTCTAAGAGTAATTAGAAAAGTCGGTCTCAGTTTTCAAGATACTCAAGAATGTTTTTATATAGAAAGCAATTATTTTACTGTTCTAATTTACTCGGAAAATAGTTAATCAATGTTTTTTTCATGGTTTTTCCTAGTAGATGAAAAAATACTTAAGTTTATCAAGTCACGACAGTAAGTGAATATAAAAGTTGAACTAAAGTCAAGTATACTTATATTGGAAAAATCTTTGTAATATAATTTTTTAAAATGTTAAGCGTTTTACTGCAAATGCGATTGGTTTCGGATTCGATTGTCACTCAGAGGAATGATGATATTATTTTTTTTTTATTCCTCACTTTGGTAGCATATAGTGTCCCAATTCCAGGAGAAAAGTGAAGAGCAGAGTATTTTGACACTTGACCTTTACCCTATGCGAGAAAAAGCGTGATGCGAAGAAATATTAAAAAAGAAAATAGATTCACTTAACAATATTTTATAGTGTACAAAGTGCGACTGTAAAGCGACTGGTTGTGGGTTCGATTCCTACTCGAGAAAAATAGAAAAGAATAGGTTTAAGTTTTTAATTTACTATCAAAATTAAAATTATTATAGATTTTTTTCTAAGAAAACATGAAAAATATATTAAATGTTAGTTCTAAAAATTTCAATTTTAAAACAATGGGCAGAAATTTAAATAAATAAAGACCTTTGCAAGGAATTACGTGAATTTTCTTAAAATCTAATTTGTATTCTTTGTTTTATATTCTACAACAGATTTTCTATTAGAATAGATATAAAGAAAATAAAAAAAAGTATAATCAAGCAAAAACAATTCAGCTAGATCTAAATTAATAGGGCTTCAGATTGCTGAACGACTGAATTTTAAATGAAACAAAAAAAACACTATTAAGTTAGGTTCTTTAAGATGTGATGAAGAACGGTATTAGTTCACGCTTTTACGTCTTTTACCATATAAAGTATATAAAAATATATATAAATACAAAAAACCTGGTGTCGATGACCACTTTTTCATCAAAAAATCTAGATATTACATATTAAAAGGCAGAATTTGACGTCCGCTGCCGTCTACCTCTTCATACACGCCCTCCGGGGGGTTTCTCATGCTTTTTACGTGACCTTCCTCCAGTATCATCAATACTGTGTTTTAGAAGATCATCCCAGGTCACCTCCTGCCTCTCTTACCACTCACCATTGCTTCATATATCTTTCTTACCATTCTTTCATCTTTCATCCTCTCGACGTGCCCAAACCACAAAAATGAATATAATTTAAGTAGTAAGAATATATATATTTTTTTCTGATTCGGAATAGAACCCGTAACCAGAACGTGATTGTTTACAGTCAGACGTCGTCATACTGTGCCACGAATAGTATTAGTTTAATTCTTTATTATAGCGTTTCAGACGTGCAAATTGAGCACTAATCCCTTCGTCAATGTCACGTTGTATGGAAAATACACGAAGGAGATTGATCGGTAAAAAAAAGATAAAATTACAAGATAAAATAGACTACTTTTTGGCAAAAAGGTACAACATTCAATGTTTATAAAAATGGATAAAAAGGAAAAAAAAGAATAACAGTAAAACCTTTCATAGGGGCCAGTCGTGGCGCTGTGGCACGAACGTGTGACTGAAAATGACTGGGGACCCACTCGAGGAGTTGAAATATTTAATATTTCCATTTTTTTTGTTCTCAGAAGTAAAGCGCGGCGTTAAGTTACGCCACTTCACACGCAACACGTCCAAATTCGGCGGAAAGTGGTGAACGGAGTGTCTTAACTCTAGAGAACCCTCTGTCTACTCTCTGTCAGAGAGAACCCTCTGTCTATCCTGCTGTGTTTGGTATACAGCTTGATGCTAAAAAAAAATCTTTCATAATGGCGCAGTGGGACAGTGTCAGACTGTTATCACGAGTAGTTGTGGGTTCAAATTGTACTGAGTTAAATGATCACAATATATTTACTTTCATTTCTCTCATCTAATGCACGAGCTAAAGAAACATAATGTTTTAAATATCAGCAGATAATATGGAACGGAATGTCTTAACAGACTTGAGTACCGTGCTATACGTGAATTCAGACGTATCTGTCAGCTAAAACAAATCAAATTTAAATTCAAAATGAACGGACCTTATCTCTAGAAAACATTTTATTTAGATATGGTTTTGTTTATTTTGTTTGAGAGGAAATTGGTAAAAAATGACTAATGTAGGTATAACCGAATTCCATTTGGCTAACTTACAAAAATATTATAAATACAAACAAACAATCTTTTTTTAATAAAATCAAATAAAATGAGAATAAACTACGGATTTTGCAGCGTTGAGTTCCGCCACTGAACACGTAATATCTTAATTTCACCCGGAAAGTGGAGGACGGAGTGTCTTGACATTGGGCTCCCTCTGACAAGCCCGCTAAGAGAGAAAAAGCACTAAGACGAAAAAAACTATCGCTAACTTTATTACAATGTCTTTTTCAATTTTCCCAATTGTGGAATAACGTTTTAAAAATGTTTAAAAGTACGTTACTATAATTAATATCTATAAAACTATTAAACGTTTTAAAATTATAGTTCAAATCAAACGTTTATACGTAATTTTAACTTACAATATTACGTGCATAGATATCACCCATATTACGAGTTAAAACAAGTTAGTAATTGGGGTACTCTGAATAATTTTCTGTCTTTTCGTTCTCTAAAAACTTTTTAGGCGGAAACCGCGCTTGTTTAAGGGTGCTTCGAAATTTTATAACTTAAATTTCGGTTTGAAATAATTTAATGTTTATTTTGTTTCAAAAATGCTTCACTTTTATGCTAGTGTTTTGGTTATGTGTGAAAAAATGATGAGGATTGACATATTTGTGTTTTTAAATTTACGTTTATTACTTTAGTGAACTGAATGTAGCTAAATTAGGTGTTATGAATTATTTTTGAATTGAATTTATGAATTATAAATTGCTTTTCAAGAATAAATGAAAAAATTGTTAAATTAAATGAATTTGTTTTTTATTTTATTAATAATAATTATTACTCGTATTATCGTTAAGGCATAATGGAACTATCTTTGGATTCCGATGTCTGCTTTCCGCTTAATTTCTCGACATTGTTTGGAGTTACTGGACTCAACAACGCTCTTTGTCTTATTTGATAAAAATAATTTAAACATAATCATTCTTTTGAGTGGGAATTAAACCCACAATCGTCGTGTTTACAGTCAGACGCCCCACAGCGCAACAATCGATATGCATAATATCACGCTGTGTACCGCACACAGCAGGGTAGGCAGAGGGAACCTATTGTTAAGACACTCCGTTTCCCATTTTCCGCTGAATTCGGAGGCATTGCGTGTTAAGTGGCAGAACTTAACGCCACGCTTTGCCTCGACACCAGAGCGAAGAAAATGGAAATATTAAATATTTCCACTCCTCGAGTGGGAATCGAACCCACAACCAGTCGCTTTACGACTGTAAACACATCGTGCCACTGCGCCACGACTGACAACAATATCATAATGCCTATTAAAATAACCATTTCAAATCACAAAACAGCCCATTCGGCTCGAATTACTAAAGCTACTCAATGCTAGCTAATTATACAAATTTCAATTATAGCAAATTCAATTCAATTATAATAAAGTCTAATGTTGTTTTGATACTTTAAACATATTATTGCGTATAAATGATTTGTTGTGTTACATACTCGTGTATAGAGATTTACCCTTTTTACCGTGTAGCTGAGAAGTCAGAGGGAACATAGTGTTAAGACACTCCGTTATTCGCTTTGCTCCCCAAAAATAGAGATATAGTATTGAGTGGCAGAACTTAACCCCGAGCTTTGTCTTAGTTACTAGGGCGGTGATATGAAAATAAATATTTTCCCGAACAGGACTCGAACCCACAAGCACTTTACTGTAAAATGTCCTACTGGTCTACTATACCGCTCACACTTAATATTAGAAGTAAAGTTAGAAGTTATTTTACTTTTGTTTTTGTATAATACAGTGTTTGAGAGAAAGATATAAAAATCTAATTAGTAGTATTTCTGCTGTCTTATGACCACACTTAGTGATCCAATTTAGTATTTGTGACCAGTTTGATGAGAGTTAAACACTGATAGAGACTTCTGAGTGTGTTTTCAGGCTGGTGCCCTTAGGCATTTTGTCTTAACAAAGCGCAGAAGTTCCGTCACACAACGAGACCGGGTTTTGAGCAGAAAACGGAGAACGGAGGGTTACATTATGTTCTCTCTGACTATCTTATTATACGGGTGGGAAAAAGCGTTATCCATTTAGTTTTATATTAATTCCATAGATCAAGCAAGTACCCATCATGTGTCTCTGTAACACGATGAGCATCGACGCAGTAAATCCATGGAATTCTAAGGAGTTCTCTTATCTTCTATTCAAGAAATATATGGTAAAACCTTTTTTTAAGTCATAGCCCTACATTTCCCTATCATTACTAATTCAATTAAACGCTTTTACGAAGCAAACTTTTTTAATGAACATAGAACTCGATCATGCCTCACAAATTAATGAGAATGACGTAACGTGGAATTTCCCATCAAATGTTGGCAAGATTTTTTCACAATAAAACTTTTGGGCGGCTGTCGAATAAATCTTTTTGTTCTTAAACTTGTAACAATTGAAACAAAAGTAAATTATGGGGTCCAGCCATGGGCGGCAATGGGCGGCGAATTATGAAAAATGTGAAGTTTCGGCCCTAATATTTCATTATTTTATATGCTCGGAGCTATGACAATTTCATTTTAGTATTTCTCTAACTGTCGACAATTTGCTTTTGCCAATCTTCATTTGATTTATTACTGTGGAGCGGCGAGAGAAATTCGCAATTTTTTTATTTGTATGTTTTGCCATCTCTTGTTTGAAAAGATTGTTTGAATAATTTCCACTTTAATTACAACTATACTACCACATTTATTTAAAACTATAATTTTAATATCATAAAAAAAATATATATTATAACTTTCTTTTTTTTCACGCTGTTTCCTAAAAACTGCAGGCACAGGAAATATAATGTCAAAATTGACAAAATCCCGCTGTGTTCAAATTTTTATACGTTTTCTTTAAATGTATTTTTAAATTTTCCTAAGTGTGGAATAACACTTTAAAAATGTTTAAAAATGTCAAATATCTTGATCCCCACTTTCCGTCAAACTCTGGAGGTCTGTGTGTTACTTGGCGGAACTCATTGCCGCGCTTAGCCTCGACACCAGATCAAAAAAAAAATATTATTAAATAATTCATTTCCTCAAGTAGAAATCGAAGCTAGCAGCCAGCAGCTAGTTTACATATACAGGTTTATTATGATTTTATTTACAACAAAGGATGAGTTCTATTTTCGTAAATAGTAAGTATTCAAATAGGTATTTAAATGTTTACGAAACTCTAATACTGGTCGTATATTTGCGTAATTACTTTATATTTTCATCGTATAATTAATCTTTTTGAATAATCTACTAAAAGATCTCGGCCTGTCTAAACCTATTACCACTTCATTTCAGACAATGGTCGGATCTTTTAAAATTTAGCTAGATAGACAGAGGAGATCAAGAGAGGAGTGAAGACAGAGGAGTGAAGGCAGGTGTTATATATATTTTAAGGGGCCTTAAGCCTATACTTAGGTCACAAGTTCAAATATATTTGAACTTCTGACCTCTGACCTTCTCTCTCTGCAATAGGATGGGCTACACCCTAATTACATGTGAAAAACCGAACGCTTTCTCGGTAGTCAGATAAGACCTAGTGTCAAGTCACTCCTTCGTTTACATTCCGCCTGGAATCTAGACTTTGCGAGATAAGTGGTGGAACTCAACACCACAATTTTTTTTTAGGTACAAAAGCGAAGAAATAAAAATTTAAATATAATTATTTCTCGAGGGGCTTGAACCCACAACCATCGCTTTGCAGTCAGACGATCTGCCACTGCGCCATGACGGCCTCCATTTTAATTTCCACACAATGCTAACAAATCTATTCTTTTCTTAAGATTTATTATGATTTCTTTCCGCAAAAACAAAGTGGCGGGTGACGACTCTCTAAGCAGTAACACAAATTATATCAACATTTACAAAAAACTTACCTAACTGTAAAAAGGGTAATTAAACGCTAGGTACTTTATAAGAGGGATACGTGAAGATAGATTAAACAACCATAAAACACCGTGAGACGAATGTACACGACGGCTAAAAAAAAAGGATTACTTGGTTTAAAATGCTCTGTTTTTGAAGTATTGAACGTTGCCCTTGTAAAAGACCTTTTAATGTAAAGTAGCTATTTAAAAGATTATTATGGTAATATGGGGCCAGTCGTGACATAGTGGCACAAGCGTGTGACTGTAAACGACTGGTTCTCTCTGCCTACCCTGCTGTGTGCGGGATACAGCGTGAAGCAAAAAAAAAAAAACAAAAATAATAATATGGACATTATTCCGTGGAATTCGGAGGCTTGCGTGTTAAGTGGCGGAACTTAACGCCGCGCTTTACCTCGACACCAGAGCGAAGAAAATGGAAATATAATTTCCACTCCTCGAGTGGGAATCGAACCCACAACCAGTCGTTTACAGTTACACGCTTGTGCCACTGGGCAACGACTGGCCACTCGGCCTCCGATTTCGGCGGAAAGTGGGGAACGGAGTTTCTTAACACTAGGTGCCCTCTGCCTACCGTGTGTGCGGGATACAATATGAAGCAAAAAAAAAAATCCGGGGAATACATAATGGAGTGTTCCTACACTGGTTACACAAAGCGCGGCGTTATATCTGCCTCTTAACAAGCAATGGGGAGGAAAGCAAAGAACAGAATGTCTAGGTTCTCTCTGCTATCAGGATAATAAATCAGGATAATACTTGTTATGCATATTTAAGCGTGAAGCTAAAAAAATCATACATTTTACAATGGGCGGCCAATAATATAATTTTGTTATTAAAAGGCATTTTAAATATTTTGTAATATTAAAATGTTTAGATAATTGTAACATTTCAGGAATTTCAAGCGTTTTCATTCATATTCGATTTATAATTTAGAAAATGTTAGATTTGTTTGAAAATTTCATTTACGTTACTATTGTAGATATCATTTATGTGCTGCCATATTTATATAATAAATGTTATTTTTTCGCGAATATGATTATTTATTTACCTTAGTTAGTTAGTTAGTAATAATTAGTTAGTATTAAGAAAATGAAAACAGATTGTTTTGATACTAAGTTCAATTTGACAAGCCTATTATGCGAGAAAAAGTAGAAAATTGAAAAAATATATTTATAAATTTTTTTTCAAATTCATGTATCAAAATCATTGTAAAAAAAAATACTTTAATGAGTAAAGCTTATTACTCTGTAGAAGAGTATTTAAAGGATAAAAATGCGTGGAATTAATCTGAATGAGTCCAATGCCGGTTAGCTACTATTGTATCAAATAATAAATTATATATTTGAAAAGAGCAACTGTTGAGTTTCTGGCAGACTCTTCTCAGCATAACTGCCTTCCAAGTCGGTGGTAGCTTTATGTACATTTGACGATTCAAAAGTGCTTACAAAAGTCCATTTGAATAAAGATATTTTGAATTTGAATTAGAATTTGAATATGTGTGTAAGTGACGAAAACTTTTATTAATATTATTAATTAGGTAAATATTAAATTCTACTATCATGCTTTTTCTAACCATATTGGAAAACGAATTATTACTAGTTATTTCTGTTTTGGAAGAGAAAAAGAAATCTGGCGTTCCAGTAGGAATTTCGATAAATTAATATATGTATCATATTAGTACTCCTCTACAATTTAAAAGGAAAGATGCTAAATTTCAGTTTTATAAAATAGTTTCAGCTGCGCATTGTCTACGGTGTTGGGCAAAACTTAATTCCAATTAACAACTTAATATTAACAGTTGGTCAATTCTTTGTGCAAAAATCACAATTAACTCATTGTTAATTGTAAAGTAAAAATTAAGAACTAAACAATTTTCAGCTAATTGTGATTTTTGTGTGATTTCCTCATAAACAAATAATGATTTGTTAACATTTAATTATTAATTGGAATTAAATTTATTCCTTATACTAATCATATTGGGAAACTAATGTGGCCAGTCGTGGCCCAGTGGCACAAGAGTGTGACTGTAAACGACTGGTTGTGGGTTCGATTCCCACTCGCGGAGTGGAAATTATATTTCCATTTTCTTCGCTCTGGTGTCGAGGTAAAGCGCGGCGTTAAGTTCCGCCACTTAACACGCAAGCCTCCGAATTCGGCGGAAAGTGGGGAACGGAGTGTCTTAACACTAGGTTCCCTCTGCCTACCCTGCTGTGTGCGGGATATAGCGTGAAGCTATATATATATTTTTTTATTTCCTTATACTAATTGTCTGTCAATCAGTAGCGAAAAGGTTGCATATATTTACATTCACAGTAGAAATCAAACCTGCAACCAGTAACTTCAGGATATTGTCAAAGGCAATATAAGAATACCATGACAAATTTGATTCTATGTAAATTCGTATCGTAGCGTGCTTCTCGTGCACCATACAATATGATTTATAGTAAAATAGGAACACACCTGCCCCGCTTATTTATTATTTGTTACTTTAGAATACAACTTTCACTGGCTTTGAAAAGCAATATTTTGATATTACATTTATAAGTAGGTTTGAAAATAAATCTTTACAAAATATAATGGGCGAATGGCAAAAGTTTGATACGTTAGTAAATATGTGAAATGGCACAGTCGACTTCTATTTTAGTACTTATATGTGATATTTATAGATATCAAACAATATCAGCATAAGGAGCCATATCATCCGTATCGTCCTCATGCTGATATGATATGATCCATATCATATCAGCAGGAGGACCCCCCGGAGGGCGTGTATGAAGAGGTTAATGACAGTGGACAAGGCGAAAGAAGTATGCAGGGACCTTAGCGTTTGGCTCTCCGTTCTTTTTGACTACCCCGCAAGATATACAGCGTGAAGCTAAAAAAATATATTTAAATAAATTTATGTGATTGATACACAATATATGGATATCAGAAATTTTGTAGTGTCTAAACACTTAGTTTTCCACTTTCGTCCGAATTCAAGATATAACAGTAACAGATCACAATGCCGTGCTTAACTTTTTCAGAATGATAATAAAATAATAATGTCTTCGAATGGAAATCGAACCCTCAGCCATTGCGTTTACATATATTATTCCGTAGTGCTACACCACGATGATCATCATTCAATAAGTACTTTTTTTTACATCCAAAAAATGTATACTCTAAGTAAAAAGTCTCAAAAATCACAACCATCATGTAGTATAGTTTGACACATCACAACTGATTAACTAACTGGCAGATCAGAACAGAACTACTGGGCATAAGAAGCTATACATCATAATGTAATTTTTTTAAAAACTGTAGAGGGCACTAAAAGAGGATTTTGCGGTAACTCCTACGGGAACAGGATTTTACCCTTATCGTAACTTTAAATAAAATAAAGAATATAATATAATTATAAAACAACTCACAAAGTTACTAATGACTTTTAGGGTTTAAAAGATAAAGATAAAGCAGAACAAACAAGAAATGTTACGATACAAGTTCACAGAACGAGATAAATAATTTCTTTGTGAATAGAAACAAATTAGCCTTAGATTTACTGGATATGTTCAGATGTTTGGTTTTTAAATTTTCATTTCATTTTTATGTTCAAAAATTAATTAGGCAAAGAAATAAGACAAAGATTAGATATAGGTTAAATGCGAACATTTTATAAAATAATGTAATTTATCATTAAAAGCTTGAAATGAGGGATGAGTCCGTTTTAGGATAGTTGGACAACGTCTGACTGTAAACGCAACGATTGTGGGTTCGATACATGATGATAATGTTTTAAATATACCCAGAAAGTGGACAACAGATTCCATTTTGAATGGAGGCTTTCTCTGCTTACCCTAAAATGTGGGATATAAGCTAAAGAAAAATATCTTATGTGTTTAATTTCAAATATAACTAAAATTTAAAAAAGTATTAGTGTAAATTAAAAAATAAAATGATAACTTCGAATGTCTTGCTTATTTTAGAGACAATATCTGTAATTACATGAACGTACAAAGGTCAACGCAATTATTAAAATCACTTTAAAAAATCAAGCGATACTGACTACGACTGATATTTAACGCCGATTACATTATAAATATCATCATCCATATCCACTTATATTATAAATGCGAATGTCTGTGTGTTTGTCTGTCACGCTTTCACGGCTAATCTACTGGTCCGATTTGGATGAAATTTAGAATGAAAGTAGTAAAAATGACTGGGTCTAACATAGGCTACTTAGTTTTTCAAAAATCAACCTCTAAAGGGTTGAAATAGGGGATGAAAGTTTATATGAAAAATCTACACCGCTTGACCGATTGTAACGAATTTTAGCATATATGTAGTTGATAATCCAAGGTTAAACACAGGCTACTTTATTTTTCAAAAATCCACCACCGAGGGTTGCAATATATCGAAACAGCCATGTAGATCACGCGGCGAAGCCGCGAGCGGGCCGCTAGTAATATATAAAAATAAAAGAAATAAGCAATTAATTGAAATTATAATAAAAAAATAAAAGCATTTTACCTAATTTGGTATTATTATTTTGAAATATTATCATAATAACGTTTCTAAAGCCTTCTATCAACAACAACCTTCGAACAACGTATCTATTTACCAGATAAATATGGCGACGTGAGGCTTAGTTACCCATAGGTTTACAAAGGTTATTGAATTAATAGGATTATATAAGATTACATAGCAACGGCTTTAAATGGATTAACTTAGGAAATGAATACTATGGATAGTATAAACTAATGAAGAATTAAGTAAGGCTCTTAATAATGTCTCGGTCGAAAATCAAATACCAAATCTTAGGCTGTACAAAGCGTATATATACGAGTAAATTAGGTTGACATGTATTTTTTTTAGCTTCATGCTGTGTATCCCATACAAAACAGGGCAGGCAACAGGGAACCTAGTGTTAAGATACTCCTTTCCCCATTTTCCGCCAAATTAGGAGGCAAGAGTGTTAAATGGCGAAGACACCAGAGCGAATAAAATTCAAATATTTGATATTTCCACCCCTCGAGTGAGAATCGAACCCATAACCAATCGCTTTAAAGTCACATTTTGTGCCTCTGCGCCACGACTGGCCCCTATAATTTAGCGGGTATATACAATTTAGTGGCGGTGCAATTAAAAAGTTGTTTTTGTATAGACATTCTTACATGATAAAAGTTGTTACTTATATTGAGTGCAATAAATATCATTCTTGTTTAATACCCAACCAAAGGACAACCGGATGTTAGGTTCTGCAAACGCAATACCTATAACCTGGAAGAACTAATTGAGAACTTATAATTTTTGTAAGCTCTCTTAGCCTATATAAAGTGAAATTTGAAAATTTGTGAAGATAATAAAAGTTCCAATCTTCTCTGTGTTGATTTAAGGCAGGCTATAGGAACTATACTTTCATTATTATGTCATATACGGAAGGGATCAAAACTTATCCCTTGCAAACCCATCTTATACTTGACCGGAGAGAGCTTTGCTTATAGATTCTGTAAGGTAGGTAATCAGTAAGACCCTAGAAATACTTTTATAAAGCCAAAATCTGATGGAAAGATTTTTTAGACATTTCAGAGGAAAAATTGGTATATCGTCTCTGACCTACTAAGATATATGATATTTATCAAATGACAAAAATACATATTACGTTATACTTAGTGATTTTCGATGGCGTCATGTTGTATATCTTTGCCTATATGTATATTACATAAAACATATTACACTCTGAGAAAAATTACTATCAAGTTCGTTTCTTTAAAAAAATATAAAAGAGTAAACGAAAATTAGCACCTATATAAAAAATATTACAAATTACGTATCCTTAACATCAGTAGATTAATACAAAATGTTCAAAAATTCATACTTATATTTATAGTGTACCAGATGAGTCCATTAAAAATAGTTTTATTCAAGCCCTTGACAGGTAGTAGGTTCTAAGGTCATTTATACACACGAGGTAGATAAATCAAACCCCTTGTTACGGCTGAAGGGACCGTCGCGTCGTGTCACTAAGAATAATGTTTCATTTTACTAAAATAAGCTTTATTAATAAACCCTTTGGTAAATGAATTGTTTCGTCTTATACAGTTTATATTGTTTGAACCTTTTTGGGTAATATTAGGTTTCATTATTCTAAGTGTGAAGTAGAGGACGTTAGGCACGTGTATAACTTTTAATGTTATAGTGTATATTACAGTGCCTTTGTAGAAGGAGAAAGGAATGATGTTTAAGTAATATATATATTCTCCGGAATAGGTCGTTTGGTTAATGAAATTAAAATGTATCTTACTTTTCAAATACACCCATAACCCAGGTAAAAATATAGGGGCCAGTCGTGGCGCAGTGGCAAAAACGTGTGACTGTAAAGCGACTGGTTGTGGGTTAGATTCCCACTCGAGGAGTGGAAATATTTATATTTCCATTTTCTTCGCTCTGGTGGCAAATCACGGCGTTATGTTCCACCGCTTAGCGCGCAATGCCTCCAAAATTCGGCGGAAAGTGGGAAACCGGAGTATTTAAACACTCTCCTAAACTGTTGTGTGCGGGATACAGCGTGAAGCTAAAAGAGAAATAAGGTATAAATATGTATTATTATAAATTTAAATGATTTCCAAGAACTATAAATTCAACAAACAAAAGGTGTGGATAAATTTAAAATCATAGTGTTTGACTTAGCTAATTTTAAAAAAGACTCTGAAATAAATACTGCATTTAAAACTTATTGAATTTGGAATTCTCTATGATATATAAAAGTTCAATTAGAATAAAACTGGTTACTCTCTTTCCCTATTCCAAAACCTTATAGTTGGACTATTTTCCTAATAGTCGAACTAAAAATTGTGTTAAAACTAGAGAGAAAGAAAGAGAGTCTGATTAAAGTCTTGTTTAGATTTAATACTACGATATTGTTGTTTTTTTTGTAAATGGTGAGAATATTTGTATAAATGAACATAGGAGGAGGTTAAGCAGGAAGGCAGATCCTGGCTAAAGCTGGGATAGTGCCAGGAAGAAGAAGATAGCATTCTTACTATTACCTAAAATTACAGTTGATCAGTAAAGTTATAGTACTAAAGTACTAAAATAAATAAGTATTATCGTAACAAAGGCCTTATTATTTTAAGAAAATACTTCTAGTTTAAATTAATTTTATATAAAATAAGTGAGACTAATTTTACTAACAAATTTCCAAATTTGTAGAGACAGGTAAGACTTTAAGGTTTCATAAAACATTTTATTTTATACGGCATTCCATATTTATCTGCGGAGCTGAGCTTGTAAAACATGAAAGGGTTAGGTAAGGTCGTTGTATAATTAATTTGACGTTATGAAAATGTCTTCACCCCATCCGTTATATGCTTGCATTATTTAATGCAGAGCTTTAATACACAATATGTTTTATAACATTAACATACAAGAGATTATTTCTGACTATTTGCTTAAATAATTATATATTTTAAAATTTATTAATGTTTCTGTGTATAATTCTTTCGAACTAGTCGAAAATGACCCCATGTTCCCCATACTGATAAAAAAGTATATTGGCAGAATTAGGTTCTGCCATATTTTTTGTCTAAAATATATAAAAATAACTTGAAACTTAACCCATTATCATTATAAAATTAAAAATATATCACAGATTAAATAATTCATCACAAAATAAGCATTAATTCATAGTTAAATCACTAACTTTATATACTTAAACTAAATTAATTGTTTTATCACTCAGGTGAAAACAAGGTAGGCGGCTAATATAAAATTTAAGTAGCTGTAAAGTAAATTTATCTAACTATATACATACATACATACATACATACATAAATGTACCTTTTAAGCTTAGGCAGTTAAACAGAAAAGGGGTTAGGTTAGGTCGCGTTGGATAATTAATTTGACGTCATGGAAATGTCCACTTCACCCCAACCTCCCCAAAGACTTATTACTCGTACATTATTAAAAGCTTTTAATCGAATTGTTTTCATCATTGCATGCTGTTAATGCCTCATTACTTGTAAACGTGACGTCATTTCTTTAATATTTGTTTTTATTACGTACAAAATTAATTTAATATAATATAATATATAAATTAGGAAATGTGGAAATAATGAGGCCATTGTAACGCAGTGGGAGGTCTACTGTTAATGAAATGGTTGTGAGTTTTATTGCTTTACGGGGCCAAACCTGATGTTGAGGGTACTCAAGGTATTAACAGGGATAGCCAGGGGGCGAACTTGGTTAACCTTCGAAAACACATTATCGACAATACTGGAGGAAGGTCACGTAAAAAGCATCAGGAGCTCTCGGAGTGCGTGTATAAAGAGAGGTTGATGACAGTGGATGAGGCGAATGAAGTATGCAGTGACCGTAGCGTTTGGCGCTCCGTTCCGTCTGACTACCCCGTAAGGGATACAGCGGGAAGTAAAAAAAAGAAAGAATACCCTAACCAAACACGCAATATTTTTAATTTGGAAAGTAAGCGAAATTTTATGACACTACGTTCTCTATGTCTAACCTACTAATTTGGATTAAGCGCGAAACTGAACAAATGAAACTGTTGATGTATTTTAAAATACTTTTTACTAATTTTCATTGAGCTTATTGGGCTTGTCTACTCAGCATGATATAAGGTACTAGTAAAGTAGTATTGAATCTTTAAGGAGAAATATATTAATTTAACTACTACTTCACTTAAGCGTTTTATTAGATCCGGGGTCGTCTTGTTCAGTGTGAGGGCGTAAGACGAAGAGTGTAGAACGATTGTTATGGGTTCGATTTCAACTCGTTAGGACGATTATATATTATTTTCATTTCCTCGCTCCGGTGAATAAGACAAAGCGTGGTGTTAAGTAAGTTAGTTTCCATTTAACAAGCAGTGTCTCAATTTCAGGGGGAAAGTGAAGAATAAAGCGTCTGAATACAAGGTTCTTTCTAACTACCTCACTATGCCAGAAAAAAACTAATTTAAGAATCAAATGTGTAATCTATAGAATTTCAAATTAAAAATCTAATTATCAAGCTTAATAGCTTCACGCTGTATCCCGCACACAGCAGGGTAGGCAGAGGGAACCTAGTGTTAAGACACTCCGTTCCCTATTTTCCGCCAAATTCGGAGGCTTGTGTGTTAAGTGGCGGAACTTAACACCTCGCTTTACCTCGTCACCAGAGCGAAGAAAATAGAAAATATAATTTCCACTCCTCGAGTGGGAATCGAACCCACAACCAGTCGCTTCACAGTCACACTTTGTGCCACTGGGCCACGAACGGCCACAAGCTTAATAATAATTTTACTCAATTTATATTTCAGCCTATCAAATCTAATAAATTAATTACTGTAAAGGTCTTTGTATATTAAATTTAATTGCGCAACAGCCCGTTTTAAGGATAGAAAAAGTGTAGGTAATAAATCATTTGGAACCTCCATTTTCGGCTTCATTCACAGTGTAATATGTTGAATGGTTGCTTTTATCAATTTCAACGTTGAAAATGATATATTATGTACGTACACATATTATAACTAAGTGCACATCTGCTCAGAAAATTTAGTGATTAGTCACTATATTATATATATTTCTTTTTTCCTTTTTTTTAGCATCACGCTGCATCCCGCACACAGCAGGGTAGGCAGAAGGAACCTAGTGTCAAGACATTCCGTTCCCCAATTTCCGCCGAATTCGGAGCCATTGTGTGTTAAACTTCGGTATTTAACGCTGGGCTTTAACTTGACCAGAGCGAAGAAAATGGAAATATTAAATATTTCCACCCCACGAGTGAGAATCGAATCCACAACCAGTCGCTTTACAGTCACACTTTGTGCCACTGCGCCACAACTGGCCCCATTTCACTATATTTTTTTTAATAATACATATGCATACTTATATGGCTGGCAGAAAATGAAAAAGACATTTAAAGAAAGAAATTTGTAAAAATCTCTCTACAGAGATACTAACAACATAAATAAGTTGTAATAAAAAGCGTATAAGAATTTCGACGCAGCGGCTAGTAGAACGCATGGCTCAGTGGTGAGAGCGCCTGAACGGTATTCAGGAGGCGCGGGTTCGAATCCCGCTGCGTTCAAATTTTTATACGTTTTCTTTAAATGTCTTTAATCTTTATCAATTTTCCTAAGTGTGGAATATCACTTTAAAAATGTTTAAAAGTGGCAGAAAATGCTTTTTAGCGTTAGCAAACACAATTTAATACAATAAACATGTACCTTTTATACATGTTTATTATTAAATGGAATGCAGTAAAGGATATAAATAAAAATAAATAAATATAACAATGTGAAGAATGAAGTGTCTTAACACTAGGTTCCCTCCACCTACCCTGGTGTGTGCGGGATACAGCGTGAAGCTATAAAAATAAATAACCAAATACATATACTTGTAGAAAAGTTATATCTAATTATGTTTAAAAAAATACAGTTTAGCAGCTGCACGCTTTTTCGGAGACTGAGAGAACATAATGTCAAGATATCCTGTTCTACATATTTCACCTGATTTCAATTAATATTACATGCTGCATGGCGGAACTTAACACCGCGTTTTGTCTAATAATGAACTGAATCATTCCCCTATTAGGAATTAAACCCACAACCAATAACGTTTATAGTGAGACGTCGTCTCACTTCCGCGAAATCACGATATATTGGCATAATCAAAATTGTATAATTGAAGTGGTTAAACTCTACCGTAGAAACGTTGTTCGCGTACAAAATTCATACTTCTAACAATTTCTGTTATAAATATACTATTTAACAGATGAAAGATTCAAAGTTTTGATTTAGTAATGAAAATAAATTGTTAAACTTTTCAAAATTTTGCTATCTACAGTTTTAAACTGCGTGTTTTGCTATATTAGTAATATACTTATAAATGAATGGTTTCCAAGTGGAGGGGAGTGGGGGAGTCCCCCAACGTTCAAATTTTTACAAGGTTTCTAGAAATTTACATATCTTAAGTGTGTGAAAAATTCTTTAAAAATTTTAAAATAATTAGAAATAAAATTATTAATTAAACAAAAAAGAATTGATTACATTTTTATACTTTATATTACCGTTATTCTCAAAATATATACAAACAGCGGTCCGCTCGCGGCTTCGCCGCGTGAACTACATAACTGTTTCATTATATTGCAACCCTCGGGAGTGTATTTTTGAAAAATAAAGTAGCCTATGTTTAACATTGAATTATCGACTATATTTATTTCTAAATTCATTACAATCGGTTAAGCGGTTTAGATTTTTCATGCAAACTTTAATCATCTATTTCAACCCTTTAGGGGTTGATATTGAAAAAAAATAGCCTATGTTTAACTCCGTGTCATCAACTATTTTCATTCCGAATTTCATCCAAATCCGTCCATTAGATTAGCTGTGAAAGCATGACAGACAAACAGACATGGCATTTATAATATAAGTATAGACAAAAAAATAAAAATATATAAAAAAACTGCAGTTAAAAATATATATTTTACAAATACAACTAAAAACAAACACTATTAACAACATTAATCCTAAACTAATATAACATATCAAAAATATATGGTCATCTGACCATCTGACCAATATAAATTGAGGCGCACATTAGTCGTACCTCTCTCTAATCATTTTATTCCGCGTCCCAACCGATTGTCGACGTTGAAATATGTGAAATTGAACAGACAGCTCAATTTAAAAAGCTTGTATATTTTGGCTGAAAAATATTGCTACCAATATCCGATTGTGCGAACGGCATTTGTTAACTGGACACTTCTATCCATCAGTGTTTATTTGTTAAATGTTCGATAATTTTTAAAAATTAGACGTTAAAAAGACAAGGAAGGCGCGGCGTTGAGTTCCGTCACTTAATATGTCTCAAATTTAGACAGAAAGTAGAGTATGGAGAGTCTGGATACTAAGTTTTACCTTATATGCAGGAAAATGCTTAAAGCTCTAATGCAATGTAGATGCTTTACCTATAAGCCGATATTGATGGTACCTCTGGTGCTGTAAATATTCATGGGCAGCGGTAATCACTTAAGAACAGGTGACTTGCTTGCTCGTTTTCATGGCCTTAAATTTATAAAAATAGATCTAATGGTTGACTCAAGAAGTGTGTGGCAGTGCTTAAAATGGTTATCGAATCGTTGATTGAATGTTTGATTTCGTATGGTAGAAAAGTATTATAATACTTTCGCTGTTTTTGGATTCACCACCCAACACATATTTTTAAAATAAGCTAAAATCGTGAATGTTTCATGTAGGCAATAGGAGCTAGATATCCTAACAAAAAATGATCTACTGAGGCTTTTAAAAAAAGCTACGACTCTCAATTAAAGAGCCTTTTTAATATTTTCAGCAAAAACCAACGCCCAGAGCTTAAAATCAGATTAGCTCATAGTACTTTTACTTGTAACGAGTAGTCTATGAGTATCTATCAATCAATCTGCTTATAAAAAAGCAAAAAAGGAGCTTCACGCTTTTCCCCACAAAGCAGGATAGTCAGAGAGGACCTGATATCACTCCATGCTTCATTTTCTCCCTGAAACCGGGACACTGCGTGCCATCAACGTACATATTGCGAAAGAAAATCTTGCAAAGATATTTTGGTGTTTGTTTTGCTTATGCATGCTGCGTAAATTTGCACCAGTTCGCTCATAGCCCCTATATTAAAAATATAATTTTATTTTTTTAGTGCCACACAGTTTCGCAGTTTCCTCGCATAACAATTAGTCAGAAAAATCCTAGTGGCAAAACAGAGAAATAAAAATAATTAAATTATGACCAAGTTATTTGAGAGGGAATAGAACCCATACCAAAAAGACATTTAAAGAAAACGTATAAAAATTTGAACGCAGCGGGATTCGAACCCGCGCCTCCTGAATACCGTTCAGGCGCTCTCACCACTGAGCCATGCGTTCTACTAGCCGCTGCGTCGAAATTCTTATACGCTTTATTACAACTTATTTATGTTGTTAGCATCTCTGTAGAGAGATTTTTATAAATTTCTGCTACCCAAAGATTATTCTACGAACAATCATTTGGCAAGAGAGAATGCTATTTATGCACGACGCAGCGGCTAGTAGAACGCATGGCTCAGTGGTGAGAGCGCCTGAACGGTATTCAGGAGGCGCGGGTTCGAATCCCGCTGCGTTCAAATTTTTATACGTTTTCTTTAAATGTCTTTTTCAATTTTCCTAAGTGTGGAATAACACTTTAAAAATGTTTAAAAGAACCCATAACAAATCATGATTACAGTCAGTCCCTAGCCAGACCATGATTTCAATTATTAAAAAAAAATAACATCCGAATCCCTTTTTGAAATTAATTGAATATAATATAATGTATTTAATTGTTATTACAAAGTTAATAGTTCGAAAGTTTCAAAGTAAATTTGAACGCGAAAGCAACACTTAACGTCTTTAAGCTTAGTAAGCAATATTAAGGGTACGTTGGTTAATCGATGAGTCGTATAGCTGTGTGTAATTAAATACACATTATCTACAAAACATACACATTGAGGCCAGTCGTGGCGCAGTGACACAAAGTGTGACTGTAAATCGACTGGTTGTGGGTTTGATTCCCACTCGAGGAGATATTTAATATTTTCATTTCCTTCGCTCAGGTATCAAAGCAAAGTGCGGCGTTAAAATCTGTTACTTAACACGCAATGCCTCCGAATTCGACGGAAAGTGGAGAACGGAGTGTCTTAACACTAGGTTCCTGCTGCCTACCCTGCTGTATGCGGGATACAGCGTGAAGGTAAAAAAATAAAATAAAAAATACATAAACAAAAATAAAAAATCTAATAATTTACAACTACAAAAATTCAAGGAAAATAAATATAATAAAGTAAAACAAAAAAGTACTCCGAATACCAGGACTGAACTGTGGACTTCTGGTTTGTGCATTGCTAAAAAAGCTGAGCTAAAAAAACAGAGCTATTATAACTTTGTTAAATTTTTGAAATTGACAGTCGTATACTAATGATATTTCAGGCGTGTCTTTAATACCCTATAAATATGGAGAAAAAGACATTTTTTTGAAAGTGAAACCTAGATAGATAGATTTTTCTCCTCCGAAACCCCTACATACCAAATTTCATCAAAATTGGAGCCGTTTTCGAGATCCATATTATATATTTATATACCTATATAAAAGAATTGCTCGTTTAAATATATAAGATATGGGGAAAACGTGAAGCTGAAAGAAAATATTGTTGTAAAGCTTTTTAATAGGGATGTATTAAAGAAACCTGCGATACAACTGAAATTCGCGGTTAATGGTTATTTGTAAATATTAAATATGAATGTTTTTACATGTTAAAAAATATATTACTGTTTTTCTTTATTTTACATGTTTTTCAATTAAAAAGTGCTTACTTATCTTTTACATTTTAAATAAATAACAAATATATAAATATTTCAAATATATTAAATGCTTCACATAATTATTAGCATTTTGGTAACTACGAGTATATTTGTCATAATAATCCCATTATTTATCACATTAAAACCTTGATACTAGGTCCTTTCGTTCTACCCAGCTATGCGGAAAAAAGGCGTGAAGCTTCTTTTTTAAAATAACAATGTTTTTTTAACGATAAATATCGATATTTTTTGGTCGTACGTATCGATTCTTGATAATTAAAGTAGTACATAAAATTTGTAAATACAAACTTCCAAAAACCTTCAATTGTCATAAATCATTTGAAAAATAAAACTTCCTAACAATAGAGGGATAAATAATGAATATATTAATTGTTTACTCTCGCTGATCTCCAGAACGGCTAAACCGACTTTGAAGGGACTTTAACTGACAGATAGCTGATATTATAAGGAGTAAGTTAGTACTACTTTTAATTTAGATTTTATAACTGTCTTTTTAAATTACATGTAGATAAGTTGGCAGTATATACATACAATTATATATTTTTAGCTTCACGCTGTATCCTGCACACATCAGAATAGACAGAGAAAAACTAGTGTTAAAACACTCCGTTCCCTACTTTCCACAGAATTCCGCCGAATTGCGTATTAAGTGGCGGAACTTAACACCGCGCTTTGCCTTGACACCAGAGCGAAGGAAAAGTAAATATTAAATATTTCTATTCCTCGAGTGGGAATCGAACCCACAACCAATCGCTTTACAGTCACACTCTGTGCCACTGCGCCACGACTGGCCACGTATAATATCTCAAAACATATCCGAAACAATTCGCTAATAACTAACCGTACATGCCCTCGCTAATTTCTATGGATCGTGTGCCTGCATTATTTAATCTAATGTCACCGTTTCCTTGATATGGTACACCGCTAGGCTCTAGATTGTAAATATTCATAATAATTTATAATAGCATATGTATTTACATATTAAGTCGTTGTATAATGTAAAGCATTACCAGTGACAGG
This sequence comes from Dryas iulia moderata, assembly GCA_019049465.1. Taxonomy (NCBI): domain Eukaryota; kingdom Metazoa; phylum Arthropoda; class Insecta; order Lepidoptera; family Nymphalidae; genus Dryas; species Dryas iulia. The sequence goes on along the minus strand of CM032430.1, from coordinate 3,144,240 downwards.
AAGGAGGTAATAGCTAATAGGAGATAAAGCTGTTCAAAGAAATGCACCGTCTTGTATTTCTTTGAATTTGAATTAATGACTGTAATGAGATATTGAAAATTAGAACGTAACAGTATTCTGGCTTCTTGATAATCGAAGCATTTTAAACAATTATGTTACATTTACGTCCCATCCCGTGTAGATAAACTTATTGAAGCTGTAACTTTTGTTTGTGTCATCTCTAAAAAATTTTAAAGATTATAATAAACTGATTAGTTTTAAAATAATGTTTATAACAATTTGAATTGTTTTATACTAATATATTATAAAGCTTTATTCATAAAATTGCGATTATAAATTTAAAAAATAAATATTCATCTAACAATTAGAAGGATGCTGGTTAATTAGAAGGAAGCTAACACGCATTATTCTAATACTGTCCTGACCTGTCTAGTCGATAAAGAATTACACATATACAGGCTAGCAGGGTTCCTATTATTTTTTTTAATTTCTACAGGAATAGTATTCATAGTCCACACAAACGAAGTTATGAGCGACAGAAAGAGAAAAAACTCTTTAACATACCATTGATTCACCATACTAAAACCGGGCAAGTCGCGTTGCAGATAAGTAGTGTAGGCTTAAGGGACCCCTTTAAAATGCATTAACGCATTGCAGTATTACACGTTTTAGACTACTAAAGAAAATGTCTGGTCTGGATGACGAGATTCAAAAGTACTTGGGAATTTCCTACTGTTTCTTATACATACCCATCATAATATGTAGTTTAATTAGAAATGGATTCTATAAGCATATTAAATACTAGCAGCCCGCTCGCGGCTTCGCCTGCGTAAACTACACGGCTAAAGCTATTTGGATATTTCGTCAATCCGTATTTCTCAGATCTATCACAATTTTTTGTTAACTTTATAATTGTAATTCTTGTTTTTTTTATATATATATAAATTCCTTAAATAAAATAAATACTTAATGTTAAGGAAAGCTTACTTACTTAAATATATATTTTTAAAGTTGTATTTACACGTTGTGGGTTCGATACTCCGGGAGTGGAAATATTTAATATTTCCATTTTCTCCGCTCTGGTATCCCCCACTTAACACGCAATACCTTCAAAAATCGGCGGAAAATGGGGGAACGGAGTGTCTTAACACTAGGTTCTCTTTGCCTATCCTGCTGTGTGCGGAATATAGCGCGAAGCTAAAAAAATACATTGATAAATGCCATATTTTTTGTACATATTTTCACAAAATAACAATTCAGCTTCAAAATGCGCATATCGTCGACAGAAAACGTATTTGCTGTAAGTAGAAAAAGTACAATTTGAAATAAAGCCGAAAAACGTTTTTAAATTTGAAAAAAAAATCATAGCTCTGTTAATATAAGCAGTATAGACATGATTTTTGGTACGTGAACAAACTTTAACATTACTAATATACTGAAAATATCTACATGTGTCTAAAATAAGTGGAAGTAGACTTTTCATTACTTACAGCAATTCGTTTTCCATTTATGGAATATAAAAATGTCGTAAGTAAGAACTGAATTTGTATGGCGAGTGAGGATTCTGATTCTTTTGAAAGGAATTTAAATACTGTAAACGATAAATAACACTAAATAAGTATTATCTTAAAGACTTGTATATGTTTTTGAAATGAAGTTGACATAAATAAGCTCTAAGTAGTAGTAGGTAATAAGGGCAGACTGCGTAAGTCACAATGGATTCTTAACGTCGTCACAATTGCTGTAAGTTAAAAAAACACCGCCGACACCGCAAAACGCCGGATTTTCGGGTAGTTACAACAAATTGGATGAATATTTTTTCAAAATTGAGAACGCGTAAGTAATTTTTTTTTTAATCTTAGCAAAAAGCTACCTAGATCATTCGACGCAGTTTTTTTTTCTGATTCAAATGATATATAAAACCAAATTTTGATATTTTCTACTTACAGCAAATACGTTTTCCGTCGACGATATTTGTCTATGATTGTTATAAAACATTTATGAGCTAAATCTATTTGTGTTTAATGTCAACATTTAATTCAGTATGTTTACGTTTCATAGCAAACAAAAGCTTTTCAAATACGTACCTTAATTTTCAACAACACTGTTTTATTGCAGACATCGTATACATACATCTACATATATAATATTTGCATGATTTATTCATTTTAACACCAAATGTTAGTTTGCAATTTGTATTTTTTAAAGCTTATCTTTATATAGATAACAGTGGTCGTATCTTTATAAATACTTACTATTTATTATAAAGCTTTCGATCCTTTACTCTAATAGTTAGGTTTTCAAAGAAAACGTAGTGTTAGGACACTCCGTTCTTGGTATTGTATTCAAAATCGAGTTATTCCGTGTTGCGTAACGGAACTTAACGCCGCGTTTTGTATAGTTCATCTTATCAAGGGAAAAAAGACTATGTATATTTGACACTTCTCATTTTTTTCGACTAACTATAATTGGCGGTTCGAATTTTAGTTGGGGGAATAGTTGTTTTTTTTAATCTTTCTAACCTATTGTAGACTGTGGAAAAAATCATTTTTTTTTCTACATAGAAACATACGGGGTAATTTTTTTCTTTTAAAAATAGACTTTTAGAATCGTAAATAATTATAAGCAAAATTATAATAACTTCTCTACTCTGGTACCTGGGCGTGATGTTTACTTCAGCCACTAAACACGCGATACCTCATTTCCATTCTAAAAATAAGGAAACGGAGAATTTTAACACTAATCTCTCTACCCTGCTATGCGAGAAAAAAATCGAGCTGTAAAATAAAAAAAAAACCTATAGAATGAATATGTTACATTCGTTCAATCATGAATAAGTCCTACACAGTATTTTCAACTATTAAAAATGCATGCCACTGAGACTATTGACTATTCAACCAGTCACGTCTATTATAGATTTTTATCCAACTAGGTCACTGTTACATTTTATTTCTACACTTCATGTGTCTTCTATTCTTTTCTATTCTATTCTATTCTATTCCATATATATATTTACATTTCAAGATGTCACGTTCTTCGATTTGCTTTGTGGAATGACGTTGAATCGAGATAATAAACAAAGTTGTAGTAACCTTACGTGACGGAATTTTTTGATGGAATTATTATTTTGTTCGTCTCATGATTTTAATATAGGTATCTCTATATGTAAGTTACTTTATATTTTTGGTTTTCATATTGTTTTTTAAAATTATGTATTACCTTTGTTATTCAGAGCACATCTAGAATTTAGTTTCAAAGCACTTTATTCTTTACTGACGTAGTATCACGTATTGCGAGGTAAATGGCGGTACCCAACGCTGAGTAAACCAAGTAAATAACATTAGTTTAAACATTTTTATGTATTAATTACACACATAGGAAATCGGAAAAAATTCTTTAGAAAACGTATACAAACTTAAACGCAGGGGGATTCAACCCGCGCGTCTTGACCAAACCGTCAAAGTAACCATCCAAGCCTTGGGTTTATCTTGTCCTTGTCTCGTCGCAATTATTCTAACTTGTTCTAAAAAGAACATGAGAAATGCTTACATTTAAACTAATTTTATTTAAAAATAAAATTAGTTTAAATGTAAGCATTTCTTGGAGTGACAATCGAACCCACCATTGTGTATCCATAGCACCGTGTAAAGACAGCGTTCAGTATTTTTTTATAGTCTACGCTGTATCCCTTGCGGGGTAGTCAGAGAGAACGGTCACTGTCATCAACCTGTTCATACACGCCCTCTGAGGGGTAATATTTTATTATGTGTATCGATATTCAAACCCATATCAACTCAAATTAAACATTTTGCACCATCAACAGTCAAAACGAGGTACTATAGCGAAATAATTTCACGTGCTACGTCATTTCTAATATAGATCCTCTCAGTCAGTAGAACGAAGAACAAGTAGATAATTGAGTTTACAACTACAACTTGTTGTGCGTCGCTTTCTAAATCTAATGAGATTACTTCGTCAAAACCCTATATTAGTTGTTAAATTTAATCTAAAACCACATGTATCCGTAAATATTATGGGGCCAGTCGTGGCCCAGTGGCACAAGCGTGTGATTGTAAACGACTGGTTGTGGGTTCGATTCCCACTCGAGAAGTGGAAATATTAATATAACCATTTTCTATTTTCTTCGCTTTGATATCAGACGCAAAGCTCGGCGTTAAGTTCCGCCACTTAACACGCAACACCTTTGAATTCGGCGTAAAGTGGGGAATGGAGTGTCTTAACACTAGGTTCCCTCTGCATACCTTGCTGTGTGTGGGATACAGCGTGAAGCAAAAAAAAAATCGTCATATTGCTATGGTATCAACATATACATATTGATAGATAAAGTTAAACTTTTGGACTCCTTTTTACGAAAGAATGGACTAGGGAATATGAAATTTGGCATAGTTAAAGTTTATATATAAAAGAAATAGAAGAAGATATAATTTTTCATAAGCAAGCAAACCTTAGAAATACATTGAAATCATAAAGAAACATATACCTACAATATTATAAATTTGACGTACACTTTTGTATGAAATGACATACAACTAAAGCAATGCATATGTTACGCGTCAACTGGAACACTAATCTAAGTAAACACGCGATTCTTATAGATTCGACCCCCACACCTCATGAGGTAAGGCGCATATTTAGTCATTTTATTATAATTAAGATATTTTAGTTTCTTTATGTGGTAGGATATAACGCAGTGCTAAAATTATAAACACGCGGAGATTGGAAAATAGAGAATTCACGGAGAATAAAACTAATTTCGTTTTACTACATTGATAAAAAAATGTGGAAAGATAAGTAAATCGAAGAAATACTTTACTTAAGTCACAGATTTTCTCACATACCAGAACAGTTCGGGACAACATAGGGTCGAGCCCTTTGCCACTTTCTGGCCTACATCACTGGCGCTAAAAAAATGCATAGTAATTAAAATACAATCATTCCCACAATTAAAATCGAATTCACAGCCAGTGGCTAGTCGTGGCGCAGTGGCACAAAGTGTGACTGTAAAGCGACTGGTTGTGGGTTCGATTCCCACCCGAGGAGTGGAAATATTTGATATTTCCATTTTCCTTGCTCTGGTATCGAGGCAAAGCGCGACGGTAAGTTCCGGCACTTAACACGCAATGCCTCCGAATTCGGCGAAAAATGGGGAACGGAGTGTCTTAACACTAGGTTCCCTCTGCCTACCCTGTTACCCTGAAGCTAAAAGAAAAAAGAAAATAGAATCCACAACCCAATTACATTCAACCCTTCCTCTTAACCACAATACCACCAACATCATCACATACATAAGTCACTCATTAAGTTGTTCATATAAAAAGCTGCACAAACAATACACAGTTAGCTCGTGTAACCGTCAAGGTAATGTAGATAGCTAAAAGACCTTCATAGAAGCATAACGGGTTCAAATTAAAAATTAGGTCGCGCCTTTTGATGCTCCCTCTATATCCATCTACACAGATAGCGATGCGCCCTAGTTAATGATTTGCGGTTCGTAAACAACAAGCAATATGAAAGAAAGTTTTATTACAATGATTTGACATTTCGTTTTGTGCTTTTTTCGTTAGTGGTGAAAGTTGGTGGGATTATTTTTTCTTGTTTTGCCTAAATTAGTGTTGTGTCACTCTGTTTTGTTAGTGGAGTTCATTTTTGAGACATTTCGTGACGTCTGGCGGAACATAACGCCGCCATTCGTCTTGCAAGATACTCAAGTTACTACTATGATGTGTATTCGCAGTTTTCTTTAATCTAGTAATATCGTGCTTAGATTGTTAAGAATAACTAATGACAAAGTTGATGTACATAATACGCTACAACTCGTAACATCTACGTCACTCTATTCTGAAGCGCATATGCATGATTGATACATTATATTAATATTTTAATAGGAGTTTTACGGTACAAAAAAAATCTTTAAATATCATCATAATTAAAATGATAATAATATACTATATTGAGTAACAATAGTGGCCAGTCGTGGCGCAGTGGCACAAGCGTGTGACTGTAAACGACTGGTTGTGGGTTCGATTCCCACTCAAGGAGTGGAAACATTTAATATTACCATTTTCTTTGCTCTGGTGTCGAGGTAAAGCGCGGCGTTAAGTTCCACCACTTAACACGCATAGCCTCCGAATTCGGCGGAAAGTGGGGAACGGCGTGTCTTAACACTAGGTTTCTTCTGCCTACCCTGCTGTGTGCGGGATACAGCGTGGAGCTAAAAAAAATAAAAATAAAAAAAGAGTAACAATATATCGTGCCTGTAGGTTTTCTGAACAAAAATGAAATGCAGTAGGTATATTAGAAAGCTTAATAATTAATTAAATTTATATTTCATTCTCGGAACTTTTGCATACCCCAAAAATATTTCGCATTCCACGCTTTTCACTGCATAGTATGTTTGTTAAAGAGAATCTAGTACCAAGGCTATCCGTTCTCGAATTTTTTGTTCGAAATTGAGACATTGCGCGTTGAGTTTTGGAACTCAGCACTGTCCTTTCCCGTGAGTATCATTTGTCTAAATACGACTGTGCAAATGAAATGAAATAAATAATTTTGTTGTAAACCCCTAAAATACTCTGAGCTAAAACAAATAATAACTTTAGCTATCAAATCCTACTAATATTACAAATGCGGAAGTTCGTATGAATGAATGTTCACACTAACTAAACCAATTTATATGAAACTTTATGATAATATAGTTTATTTATGAAAATAAGGTATAGATTGCAGAATCTACACTTAAGCCTTAGGCACTGTTTCTAGAGAGAAGATTCTCTATTCCTCTATCTGCAATACGATAACCCTTTGTACAGTGAATCCATGGCATTTCTTTCTAAGGAGTTTCTTCTCATAAGGATTTTGTGTAATTACCCCATAATTATACTATAAAAGCTAATATTCTATAAATTGAGTAATCCCAGCAGGTTTCTCTAGGGAGTAACTTATGTATATCGTAGTTACCTGGAAGTCTAAACTTCTGTTCTAACACAAGGGAAGATAAACGTTTGGTTAAAGCGTACATTACATACACGGATATTGGTTCTCAATTTATAGCAGTAGATATATTCGGTAAGATTTTCACACATGGCCGATTTTGTGTGGCCGGCAGGTATAATGTATTGATTTACTATCATTTGTGTTTTTTTGATTATTTAGGGACAATGAGTGGTTAGTGCGGTACATAACACCGTACTTTGTCTGATTAGTAACTATTTTTTTTTTTTTTTTTAAATTTGGGGAAATACCTGTATTATAAACATGGCCAGGTATTTTTAAAATACGACCCTCTTGAACGGATACCAAAAGGCGCAAATACTATTTGGTTATTTATTTCGATTTTAAATTTTTTTAATCTTCGTATGAAATAAATAGATGTGCTTTAATCTCACTAACTACTAGTAACATATTTTATAAGAAGATTTTCTTATTCATACTAACAAACTAATATTCAATGCAAAAATCTCAAATAAGCAATTTTATTTATCAATATTGGCACTAGTCTGTCTGGTACCAAAGTAAACGTTATATACATAATTCTTTATGAGAAAGTCCAATCTCGATGATACCATTATAACGCTAGAAGACAGCGACTGACTGCAAACACGATTGGTTCAGGGTTTGATTCCCACTTCTGGAATTTTTTATATTTAAATTTTTATTTCCATTCTTTTCCTCTGGCAAGACAAAGTGAGATATTGAATTCTGCCAATCATCACATTATGTCGATATAAGGTAAAAAATAGACAAAGTGTCTTGACTCTAGGTTTTCTGCCTACCTTGCTACGCAGGAAAAGGCATAACGCTGATTTTTCAATCTGTATTAATTTTAACCCCTCCGTGAGTTATACTATTTTGATTCAACCTTGAAAAATAATTCATCTGGTAGTAGGTACTGAGCTTTGAGCAAGCCTTTAGAAATTTACCCCGTCTGCCTATTTTTAGGGACTAATCTTTGTGAAGGCGATTGGCCTTGGCAGATTTGAAGAGGCAATTTAAAAGATTGACATAAGCTGCTAGAGTGTAGACGTATGACATAACAGACATTTTATATGTTAATGACGTTTTTAGAAAGCTTATAAAAATATGAACGCAGTGGTATTCAAATCCAAGCCAAGGTTTCAAAGAGGCACAGGTTCGAATCCCGCTGCAAACATTTTTGTGTCAGTTATAAAAAAGCGCGTGAATAACACTTTAAAAAAATTTAAAAGCATTGTATATACTATTTTTTCTTTTTATTATTATTTAATCAAGTTTTTTTAAACTACATTTGACTTTCCATAAAAAAAATAATAATGGGTTGTTACACCATCACCAGTTTAAATAAATAAAAAAATACATATATAGACCATACAAAGTGAAGATTGAACCCAATACAGTCACGCAGTAAAAAAACACAAAATTCAACATACTCGACAGTTGCAAGCTACTTCAATACTACTTCTAGTTCACTAGAGTGAAATTAGCTTGAAAAAAAAAAACTCAGAACAAAAAACTTGGTAAAATTCCAAAGGCAAAAAAATAGTAGACTTGAAAAGGCGACATCAAGGGCCAAAGTTTGTAAACTACATCAATGAAGTGAAAGAATTGAGAGGTTTCAGCAATTGATGAAATGACAAATTATTTATTGTTGAACGATCTTTGAAAATACTTTAATACTTCTTTTGTCACGAAGTGTTTTTTCAGGTCATCGTTGCGTAGTGGGACAGTGTTTACTGTAAACGTATTTAGTTGTGGGTACTATTCTCTTATTATAATTGAATGATTTTTATCCATTTTGTTTACAAGATAAACTCGAATTCAGGTGGCTTGAATATCAGGAATGCAGGAAAAATCATGAAGCTGCAAAAAAGAGGTTTTATTTTTAATTAAATTGTATTGGTTCGTTAATAATATTTATTAAGTTAAGTGGCGTGTGTGTAGTGGCCAGTCGTGGCCCAGTGGCACAAGCGTGTGACTGTAAACGACTGGTTGTGGGTTCGATTCCCACTCGAGGAGTGGAAATATTTAATATTTCCATTTTCTTCGCTCTGGTGTCAAGGTAAAAGCGCGGCGTTAAGTTCCGCCACTTAACACGCAATGCCTCCGAATTCGGCGGAAAGTGGGGAACGGAGTATCTTAATACTAGGTTCCCTCTGCCTACCCTGCTGTGTGCGGGATACAGCGTGAAGCTGAAAAAAAAAAAAACTAAGTTAAGTGGCGTTAAGTTCCGCTACTTAATAAGCAATGCCTCAGAATTTGGCGGAAATTGGGAAACGGAGTGTCTTAACACTAGGTTCCGTCTGCGTGCCAAGCTGTGTGCGGGATACAGTGTGAAGCTAAAAGGAATAAAAAAATATATAAGTTCAACGTAACTGAATGCGATATCGTATGACTGTAAGTGGCGATTGCGGTCCCCATTTTAGTAATACCTATCAATATTATTTTCCATACCCATTTCCCCACTCTGGTTGAGTTTCACTATACATTATATAAAACTTCGAATTCGGGTGTGTTTAAAGAATGCAGTATCTGAGACTACTTTCTTACCAATAATCCTGCTTTACGCAAAAAAAGGCATTAAGCTGGCAAAAAAATATAATATATAAGGTTTATATACATACATACCTAATAACATATGAAAAATAAACAAACTAAAACAAATGCTGATTACAAACCAGTTTTAATACGTACAATGTCCCTGAAACAGTAATAAATGTTAAAATAATTGCCCGACAGCTAGGAATTAAGCTGCAATAATACACCGAGGAAATTCCAAGTAAAAATAAATGAGCTTGGAAAGATTCCAATGATAGTGACTCGGTGATATAAACACAAGGTTTCGATTGGCTACAGGCAGGCTACTGCTGTCTATAGGTGAACTACATGAGGTTATGTATTGTATTTTTATTTATAAATGATTGTATTTTCAGCTAAATTTGTTATATTATCGCAATTTTTTTTGAAACAAAACTAGTTTATTACTTCATTTAGGATTAACTGCGTATATTTTTGTGGTATTCGAAAATATATTTCAGAAAATCCGACGTTTTGAACATTTTACAGGTCTCCGTGGTTACAGGTAGGTTGTAATGATATCTCTCGCTGCCTGCCGTGTTGAAAGCCATGGTGGGCAGCGAGGCGTCGTGGGACTCGGTCGTATCCTTCTGCGATGCAGTAATGCTCGCGAAGGAGGCGGCGGAGCGGGCGAGGGAGGAATCTTCCGAACTCGCCATCCGTCGCAAACGGCCGGGTCGCCGGAGGGCGGCACACGACCGTCGCCTTCCGCCCTAACATCGGCCAGAGGGCGGTCAGAGTGGGGCTTTCTGACCGCCTACTCCCCTGGCCCGAGTAGGTGCGCGTGGTAGCTCCGCGCGCTACTCAGAGCAGGCCGTCGGGGGTGCCCACCACCCCTTGACTCCAACGGCGAGCCTTGCTGGCACCCGCCGCCCAGGTCCGCGGACGATTGGGGCAGTGCCCGAGACCTGGGCTAGTGGCGGGTAAGGAGCACCGTCAGGTTTTTAGTGGGTAAACGGAAGAACGATCCGGAGTCCCACATAACCGCGTCCGGGTCCCCACCCCGGGCGGGTATCCGTAACGGATTTTCCTGACGATAAAAAAAAAAAAAAAAAAAAAAAAAGGTTGTAATGATATGATAAGAATGATATTTCCTTTATGAAATTATGATAAAAATGCTAAGATCATTCTTTTTCTTGCATGAACGTTTTATCAAACAATTGAAATTTAATATCAAGACATTTTTCTCTCCTACCACCTGAATTTGAGATATTGTCTGTTTAGTGGTGGAACTTAACACCACAGTCTCCAAAGCGGAGAAATTAAAACATATATTTTTGATAATTTCACCAAGTGGGAATCGAACTGACAACCAATTATGATAACAGTCAGACACTATACCACTGTGCCATAGCACCACGATGGCCTCTCTAACGTTTTAATTCATTCTAAAGCATACAGCACAAATTTCAAATCAATTAATCATGTTTAAAATAACAATTTTCATGCATCTTATACCTTAATGCATATATTGCGTGTCGTATTTAAAAGAAAAAATGTATGTATATTTTGGACTATATCGCTAACTTTAACATGAATATTACTGTGCTTTCTTTTAGATTTAAAAAAGAGAGTCTTTTACATTTTACTGGGTTCTCTCTGTCTTGTGTGGGAACGAGCGTGAAGCTAAATATATATTTTTTTACCTTCACGCTGTATCCCGCACACAGCAGGGTAGGCAGAGGGAACCTAGTGTTAAGACATTTCGTTCCCCACTTTTCGCCGAATTCGGGGGCATTGCGTGTTGAGTAGCGGAACTTAAGGCCACGCTTTACCTCGGCAAAGAAAATTGAAATATTAAATATTTCCACTCCTCTAGTGGTAATCGAACCCACAACCAGTCGTTTACAGTCACACGCTTGTGCCACTGGGCCACGACTGGCCACTGCAACAGTGCTTATGTAAACGGAAATAAGAAAACAGAATGACCTACCTCTCAACTGACACAGAAATTCTTATAAAATTCATTCACTCACGTATCAAAAGAAATTTATCGATGTTCTAGCGCTCAGCCATTTGAAAACACTTTTTGAAACTAAATATTGCATATTGGCTGACTTGTAGAGGCAATTTAGTACTCGACATTGAGAAATTTCTCGGAGTATTGCTCTAGACAAGGCAAAGGTGTAAAATTTGAAATGTGCAGCATAGAATTCCTAGTACGGGTTAGTAAGATGCATTTGAGCTTGGTTGTTACCATCACGTTTAATATTGGAAGATATGTGTGATGTGTATGTTTAAAGTTTATATTTTTTTGTAAAAATTGTGTATTTTCTAACAAAAAAACACCATTGTAGCTCAGTGGTTTGTTTTAAGTATTGTAATATACGACGGTAGTGTATTCAAATCCTAAAGTATATATGTATTCTTTCAAAGAAAGGAGCTTCCATACTTAAAGAATATAATTAATGAAAATAAACCAGTGGCCAGTCGTGGCGCAGTGGCACAGACGTGTGTGTGTGACTTCAAACGACTGGTTGTGGGTTTGATTCCTACTCAAGGAGTGGAAATATTGAATATTTACATTTTCTTTCGCTCTAGTACCGAGGCAAAGTGCGGCGTTAAGTTCCGCCACTTAACACGCAATGCTTCCGAATTAGACGGAAAGTGGGGAACGGAGTATTTAAACACTAAGTTCCCTCTGCATATCCTGCTGTGTGCGGGATACGATGTTTCTATAATATCAGAAAACTGGAGAACGAACAGTTTTTCATTTAATTTACTTAACCTGTATAAATAATATAAAAGGTGTCAACAACTGAAATTTTTTTGAAGTTTACAACACTTGCTTCTTCTATCGCCATTTTTGTCTTATGAAGTTAATTTTGTCAAATCCCGTTTTCCTGTTTACGTATTAATTTCAAGAAATCCTGTATTTCTTAGTACTTCTATTAAAGTCTTTAGGAAACTTTCATACCAAACGAGAATATCAAGTTTCAATGCTTAATGATTTGGGCTCTCCATTGTTTCCAGTTATTGACTTAATAAAGGAAGAGTTATTTATGTAATGTATAGATAAATAAAACAGTGTATAATTAGACAAAATGTACATAATGTACATTATGTCTAATTATACATTTTCACTCCTTTTCCGGTATAGCGGGGTAGTCAGAAAAGACCTATACTAGGTCTTCAAGACATCTTTCCTCCACTTTCCTCTAAAAATCGAAATATTGAATGTTGGATGGCGGAACTTAACGTTGCGCTTCATCTTACGTACTAGAGCGAAAAAATGAAAATATGATCTTTAATATGATATTTTCTTTTCGCGATTACTACACATTTTAAAATGAAACTATGTTTAACCGGACTAATCGCGTATATTTTTGGTATACGAAAATACATTTTTAGAAACTCGACGTTTCGAACACTTTACAGCTGTCCGTGGTCACAGGTAGACATTAATATATTAAATTTAAATATACTCATTCCCCCGAATGGGAATCTGACCCCCAACCGTTTGCCAACCATAGCGTTTGCAATGAGACGCTCTCCTACTATATAAACGCGCAAATTTTTTTTTTTAGCTTCACGCTGTATCCCGCACACAGCAGGGTAGGCAGAGGGAACCTAGTGTTAAGACACTCCGTTCCCCACTTTCCGCCGAATTCGGAGGCTTGCGTGTTAAGTGGCGGAACTTAACGCCGCGTTTTACCTCGACACCAAAGCGAAGAAATATAATTTCCACTCCTCGAGTGGGAATCGAACCCACAACCAGTCGTTTACAGTCATACGCTTGTGCCACTGGGCCACGACTGGCCACGCGCAATTCTAAATATTTGTATATAATAAAATTACAACATTACTTCATCACTTCATGAAATTACAACTTTTAGATTTACAAGCTCCATTATAAAGCAGTGAGTTCACGTTACTCTAGCAAATTCAGATCGTAACTACAAGTTACTCATGCGGGCAAAGGCTGTCAAACTATAATGTTTTGCTTAATTTAATCCAAAATAGATTTCGTGGAGCAAGTTATAATTTAATGCATACAGAACTTTGGGAAGGATAGTTCAAGGCAGTTAGTAGATATGGTCTAGAATACAATGAGGTACCTGGTTCCTTAGAAATACGTTTATTATAGGTTACTTTATATAAATAGTATTCTTAGTAAATGATTGTTCGTATCTTTGGTGAGCAGAATTTTAGAAACCTCTCTACAGAGATGCTAATAATGAAGATGCTAAGAAAGAAAAAGTTGTAATAAGCGTATAAGAATTTTCACGTAACCGGATGTAGAACGCATGGCTTAGCAGTCAGAGCGGTTAAACAGTTTTTAAGAGGCGCAGGTTTGAATCCCGCTGTGTTCAATTTTTTAAACGATTTCTAAAAATATTTGTCATATGTGGCCAGTCGTGGCCCAGTGGCACGAGCCTGTGACTGTAAACGACTGGCTGTGGGTTCGATTCCCACTCGAGGAGTGGAAATATTTAATATTTCCATTTTCTTCGCTCTGTTGTCGAGGTAAAGCGCGGCGTTAAGTTCCGCCACTTAACACGTAATGCCTCCGAATTCGGGGGAAAGTGGGGAACGGAGTGTCTTACCATTAGGTTCCCTCTGCCTACCCTGCGGGATACAGCGTGAAGCTAAAAAAATATTTGTCATATATTTAGTGTGTGTAACACTTATCTCTAGTCTTGTAAATATTATTAACATTTGATTTATCAGAACAATCGATATGACTGGTCTTATAATATCAATTTAAAATTGCTACTGCATGTTATATTTTTTCTCTGTAATAATATCATGACTTTTATAACTATAACTAAAGAATTAATTTTATAATATTATTTTTGCTTTGAAATTCTTATACGCTTTATTACAACTTATTTATGTTGTTAGCATCTCTGTAGAGAGATTTTTACAAATTTCTGCTACCCAAAGATTATTCTACGAACAATCATTTGGCAAGAGAGAATGCTATTTATTAAATACTTTTAAACATTTTTAAAGTGTTATTCCACACTTAGGAAAATTGAAAAAGACATTTAAAGAAAACGTATAAAAATTTGACGACGCAGCGGCTAGTAGAACGCATGGCTCAGTGGTGAGAGCGCCTGAACGGTATTCAGGAGGCGCGGGTGCGAATCCCGCTGCGTTCAAGTTTTATACGTTTTCTTTAAATGTCTTTTTCACTTTTCCTAAGTGTGGAATAACACTTTAAAAATGTTTAAAAGTTATATTATATATTTAAATGCCTTATAAATCTAGTGTTAAATATATTTTCTATACAGTCAAACTACTAGTTCAGTACAGGCAAAGAAATAATCAATAAACTTAAAGCATACACATAAGGGGAAGAAAAATCAATCGTCACGTACGCAGGTAGAGAGGGATCGAGATCGGTTTTATTGGATCCCTGCTAGTTCTACATGTAGTTATGACACCATATTACGTAAGGTTAACGTTTTGGAGGGACTCTGTAAGCTGTTTTGTATGAGAGGTCACTATGGTACAGTGGAATACCTCTGATTGCAGAAGCGGTTGGTTGTGGGTTCGATTCTCACGTGGCAAATGATTATATATACAAGTTTTTATACGTTTTCTTTAAATGTCTTTTTCAATTTTCCTAAGTGTGGAATAACACTTTAAAAATGTTTAAAAGTATATACAAATTATTTTCATTTTAACAGCAGTGACTGGAAACGAGATTGGTTATGGGTTAGAGATAGATTTTATTTTATTTATCCGGTAAAAGGTGTGAAAATGCTGTTTTTTTTTATTTTCTACTCTGGTGAGTAAAACAAAGGGCAGCCATGTCCTCCACTCAACACTCAATGTCTGGAATACAGGCGGAAAGTGGAAAACGGAGTATTTTAACACTAGTTTCTCTCATAACGACGTGAAAGAAAGAAAAAATAAACGAAAAGAAATTCAACCAAGATCAAGAACAACAAAGGCACGAAGCTGTGTCCGTGGAGAAGGAAAATTCTTTATAAAAAAATAAAAAAAACACCCACTAGTTTCTCTCTCGCTCTCATATCAAATGTTAATGCCATCATTTACTACAGTAGAATAGTTTCGATTCACTCTGTTCCAGTTCTAAGTCAATTCTAAATAATTTATGAAATAGTTGACATAAAGCTTTTGCAATTCGATGAAATACTATTAAAAAGAATTGAGAGGAAACACTAGATCTTTACTTTAACTTTAAAAGTGAGTAAATTTTCATATCACTTTGGACACTAAAAATTAAAATTTATTTTTAATATTTTCTAAACATCTTTAGCGGCCATCGTGGTTCAGTAAGATAGCGATTGTCACTCGACAACTATTATAACTTAATTACTTTCGTTTCTACGTTCTTGTCAATAAGGCCACTTTGTAAACAACATCTGGAATTCTGGTAAAAAATAAAGAACGGAGTGTCTCAACACTAAATTTTAGTAAAAAAACGTGAAGCTGAAAAAAATATAATAAAATGACTTTTACAATTTAAAGTTTACATACAACTGACAAAAAGTATACAGTTTTCATTAGAGTATGTTTTGTTTTGGATTTGTTTTGAATGCTTTTTATACTGTGTAAAAATAAAAACTTATTAGTTGGATGTGAAAATGTTGACATAAATGGAAAAAGAAACCAATATATTGGCGCCAGTCGTGGCGCAGTGGCACAAACGTGTGACTGTAAACGACTGGTTGTGGGTTCGATTCCCACTCGAGGAGTGGAAATATTTATTGTTTTCATTTTCTTCGGTCTGGTATCGAGGCAAAGCGCGGCGTTAAATTCCGCCAGTTAACACGCAATGCCTCCGAATTCAGCGGAAAGTAGGGAACGGAGTGTCTTAACACTAGGTTTCCTCCTACCCTGCTGTGTGCGGGTTACAGCGTGAAGCTATATAAAAAAAAAAACCTATATATTTTATTTATAAACTTTAGAGGCCATCGTGGCGCAGTGTGACAGTGAGTGACTGTAAACGAGGTAGTTGTAAGTTCCACTTGGGGGAAATGTTATATTCAATAAATTCAATTCTTTCTTTCTGCTTTTATACCTGCAGATAAAACGTGGCGTTGAGTTCCGCCAATGAACATTCAATGGGTTTCGAGTGGAAAGTGCAGGATGGAATGCTTTGATGTTATGCTTTCTATAATAAATAGTTTTTTTATAACCTTGTAATCGTAGCTGTTATGTCTACGAGGAGGTATATCATATTATTAAATTAAGGAAATGAAAAGATTTAAACTATTTTTATTGCGTTAAGTGGCGGAACTTAACGCCGCGCTTTGCCTCTATACCAGAGCGAAGGAGTTCCGCCATGTGTAATGTCTAATTAAGGCGTAAAGAAAAGAACGGCAAAGTCTTTGGATATAGAAAAACGTAAATTTGCAAAAAGTAATTAATTAAATCTCAATTTTTGGGCAGAGAAATTTTTTAAAGACGATGATTGAGAAATTTCGACGTAGCACTAAGTTAATGAAAGCTTGAGTGATTAAAGCCTTAAATGGTTTTTAAGGCGCGGGTACAAATTGTAGTACACTTCACTTTTTCTACTAAATTTCTAAAAATATGTAAATTTTATTATAAATATATAAATTTCTAAAATTAATTTACATGTATAGAGTTATTTTTAAAAATTTGGAGGTAGGTGGATTCGAATCCGACTGCCTCTTGGAAAGCAAATATACGTAAAAACTTGCTCTAAGCCATACGTTCCATCGAGCAGGGTTGGGCAAAATTTAATTGCATTTAACAATTAAATATTAACAATTGATCATTTGTTTGTACGAAAATCCGAATTAACAATTAGTCTTTGTAATTATTATTATTTTTTTTAGCTTCACGCTGTATCCCGCATACAGCAGGGTAGGCAGAGGGAACCTAGTGTTAAGACACTCCGTTCCCCACTTTCCGCCAAATTCGGAGGCTTGCGTGTTAAGTGGCGGAACTTAACGCCGCGCTTTACCTCCACACCAGAAGAAAATGGAAATATAATTTCCACTCCTCGAGTGGGAATCGAACCCACAACCAGTCGTTTACAGTCACACGCTTGTGCCACTGGGCCACGACTGGCCACCACCTTCTTTGTAATTGTGATGCATAAATGAAGAACTGTTTAATGTCCAGCTAATTGTGATTTTTATTAGATTTCCTCATAAACCAATAATGAATTGTTAATATTTAATTGCAATTAAATTTTGCCTAACACGTCCAGCTACGTCGCAATTCTTGTACATTTATTACAACTTATCTTTTTGTTAGCATCTATGTAGAGAGGTTTTACAACTTTTTGCTACGAGAAGAGCCATCGTTAAGCAAAAGAGGATGGTTACATAGTTTTTCTACCAAAATCCTTTGTTTTTAAACAATTTTAAGCAAAGTTAATGTTTTGTTTAACTACAAAAATTAATATATAGCGTCGTGCTTTCTTCCGCATATCCGGTAGTCAAGCAGCAGTTAGTGTTAAGACACTCCGTGCTCCACTCTCCATCCGAAATCGACACATTGTAAAGTGATCGGTCGATTGTCTTTGGTACCGGAGCAAAGGAATAAAAATTATAATATAATCATCAATCTGACCTGATGGGCCAGTCGTGGCGCAGGGGCACGCAAGTGTGACTGTAAACGCGACTGGTTGTGGGTTCGATTCCCACTCGAGGAGTGGAAATATTTAATATTTCCATTTCCTTCGCTCTGGTATCTGAGGCAAAGCGCGGCGTTAAGTTCCGCCACTTAACACGCATTGCCTCCAAAAATTCGGCGGAAAGTAGGGAACGGAGTGTCTTAACACTAGGTTCCCTCTGCCTACCCTGCTGTGTGCGGGATATAGCGTGAAGCTATTTTTTTTTTTTTTTATCAATCTGATATTTAATTATTATATGTATTAATTATTAAGGTATATTGATGTATAACTTACTATAATACATATTTAATAAAAATATATTTATTATCTTTTGTATAAAATATATACAGTTACATTTAATATTTGCGGTTCTTTTTAATGCAAGCGTTCACACTAATGAGCAACCACTGACTGATAACCACAAGTACTACACATTTATGTACTAAAATTCTGTAACTTTTTAATATTTATTTTGTAATATGTATTAATAAATAGGTTCAGTCGTAGCGCAGGAGCACATGAGACCGTAATAGTGACTGGTTGTGGGTTCGATTCCCACTCGAGGAATGGAAATATAATTTCCATTTTCTTCGCTTTGGTGCCAAGGTAAAACGCGGCGTTAAGATCCACCGCTTACTATGCAATGCCTTTAAAATTCGGCGGAAAATGGGGAAACGAGTGGATTAGGTTCTCTCTCCCTTCCCTGCTGTGTGCGGGATATAGCGTGAAGCAAAAATATGAATAATATTTTTAATAAACGTATAAAAATTTAAATTTTGAACACAGCAATATTTGAATTCATAAACGTTTTATGGAAATGTTTAGAAATTTAATAATTTTATGTAACAAGGTTCATTATTAAAACAATTACATTTAAAATTCGAAAAGAATAGAAATTTTATATAGAAAGTTAGTTTTAAACTGTGGAAATAAAATATCAAATAACTACTAACCATAACAATATTGTGAAAGAGCTTTGAAAAAGCCAGTAATTCCTTTCTCCATGGTTTTATGTCACCTCCTACTATTTGTGTTAAAAGTAGGGAGAATTTAATAAAATCTTTATCTGCTTTCTCTCTGTTCTCCATCTAAGCATAACGTAGGAACCAAAATATAATGAATTAACAGTGATTGAGGCCAGTCGTGGCGCAGGGGCACAAAGTGTGACTGAAAATGCGACTGGTTGTGGGTTCGATTCCCACTATGAGCAACGATTACAAAGCGTGGCGTTAAGTTCCGCCACCTAACCTGACATAAAATATTTCGATTTATAGCAGAAGATGGCGAATAGAGTGTGTAGACACTAGGTTCTCCCTAATTACCCTGTTAAGCGGAAAAAGAGTGAAGGTGCATAAAAATTCATTACATTCTATTTCGTTGCAGATATAACTATCATTATATACTAATATAATTAAAGAATAGATCCCAATAGTGGTTTAAGAAGAGCCTAGCCTCTTCAATATACTCGCCGTCTCGAGTCTTCAGTATCCTGCCTTTGATCATATAGCACTACAAAGCTTTAAGGGGCCATCTTGGCATAGTGAGACTGCGTTTCGCTGTACACATAATGGTTTCAGATTCATTACAACTCGAGGAAATGATTATATTTGAATATTTTCAATTTTTCGTTCTGGTAAAGCACGGCGTTAAGTTCCGCCACTTAACATGGTGGAGTATTTAGATGTTAGATTTCCTTGTATATTTGCTAGATTACTATTACCTGGTAATCAAAATGGAGTGGTTTTTTCCTATTGATCTGTTATTTATAATATAAAAAAAATAATAAAAGCAGTGTTACTCCTTTCCCCACATATCAGGGCTATCTGAAAGAAGGTACTTAAAGAGAATCTATCAAGACACTCCGTTCTCCACTTTCCATCTCAAATCTAAACATTACGTGTTAAGTGGTAAAACTAAATGCCGCGCTTTGTCTCTAAATAGCAGACCAAAGAAATGAAAATATTTGAACTAATATTATTCCCTTATTAGTTGACATGATTAGATGACAGTGGATGAGGTGAAAGAAGTATGCAGGGACCGTAGCGTTTGGGGCTCCGTTCTCTCTGACTACCCCGCATGGGATACAGCGTGAAGCTAAAAAAAGAAAAAAAAAATATTCCCCAATGTTAAACAGATATCAGGATTAAAGTAAAAGGTGACTTTTAGTTAACACAATTTATTGTTTCAGTTTATACACCCTTACCTCTATACTCACTTGTACAGTTTTGTACTTACGCAACTTTTGCACTCTTAACAAATTTACACTTATTTATTAATACACACACAACTTCTCTATTAAAACACGTAAATTTATACACTTAAACACTTTTTAGTTTACTAACACGATTACCAACTATTACACTTTACACGTTTAACACGATGCCTTCGTCAGGCAGCAAGACGGCGTACTAACTTTTGAGAGCAAAAAGTACCCTTTATATAGTAAATCTGTCACTCTTTTAAAACAATTATGTGGGTATTATTATTTTATTTTTTAGTTAATTACCCTCATATTAACAGTAACCTAACAGTTCGGCCGTCCTGCGCCGAAACACGACCCCGTGTTTCCAAAACAAAAAAACAAAAAAAAACAAAAAAAAAAAAAAGAAAAAGTAATAGAAAAGATATACAAGATAACGCTTACAATAATATAAACTTTTATAAACAAAACATTCTAGGGGCCATCTGCCCATCTTTTAAACTGGGGCAATCTGCCCATCTTTTAAACTGGGGCAATCTGCCCATCTTTTAAACTGGGGCAATCTGCCCATCTTTTAAACTGGGGCAATCTGCCCATCTTTTAAACTGGGGCAATCTGCCCATCTTTTAAACTGGGGCAATCTGCCCATCTTTTAAACTGGGGCAATCTGCCCATCTTTTAAACTGGGGCAGTCTGCCCATCTTTTAAACTGGGGCAATCTGCCCATCTTTTAAACTGGGGCAATCTGCCCATCTTTTAAACTGGGGCAATCTGCCCATCTTTTAAACTGGGGCAATCTGCCCATACTTAGGCAATCTGCCCATACTTAGGCAATCTGCCCATACTTAGGCAATCTGCCCATACTTAGGCAATCTGTCCATACTTAGTCAATCTGCCCATACTTAGGCAATCTGCCCATACTTAGGCAATCTGCCCATACTTAGGCAATCTGCCCATACTTAGGCAATCTGCCCATACTTAGGCAATCTGCCCATACTTAGGCAATCTGCCCATACTTAGGCAATCTGCCCATACTTAGGCAATCTGCCCAACCAAACTGGGGCAATCTGCCCAACCAAACTGGGGCAATCTGCCCAAACTGAGGCAATCTGCCCATCCTAAAATAGATTCTACATAAAGTATTACACTATGTATGGATAATTCATTTATTAATACAACAATTTATATATACTATGCATATTATCTATGTGACAAATATCGACTGAATCATTATCAATGTAACAATTTTATGATACTACTAAGCATTTTCCATGCAAAATTAAATTAGTTATTACGTTGTCTGGAAATTCAGAATGTATAGATTCTTGTTCACTGTACCTATAAGATTGACTAGAGGATACACTGCACGCTTTAGTTTAGCCAGTATCTGTCATGACCGAAAACGTTACTTATTTTATAATATAAGGGCCTTGGAAATTAGGTAAAACCTTTCGGCTTTGACTCGTTAACTGTTAATAATGAAAAACCCTAACAAGATCTCCTATTTTGTATTCACGCGGAGGTTTTCTACGTTTACCGTATTGCCGTTTTAGTGCCGTGTGATTTTTACTTACGCGACTACAACTTTATCACCAATCGAATCCCTATTTTCAGTTTTGTTCTCTAAATTACCATTTACCGAGTTATGTATATGACTATTAGATATGCTAACTATTTTGAACCCAGATAGTATCTCAGCCGGCGTAAATCTGATTCCTTAATTTAAAGTATTGTAAAAAAAAAAACCATTGAATTTTTGATACCATTGATTTTCGGAACATTTGTTATTTCATTAATATTGGAGCACTCTGGAGTGACAAAGTCAGTATGTTTACTTGAACGGATCGCGCCAGAGGCGAACTCGCCTCAAAATTATAGTAGTAGTATATATCTTAATGAATAAAGTCTAAAGTAGTAAAATACCTAAGTAATTAAGTCTGAGTTGCAAAATATCTTAATAAATAAAGCAATAATAAATAAGTAGAAAAATATTTAAAAACTGATAAACAATCTTATTGATCTTCTAAATAACATGATAAACAATCTAATTGATCTTCACAATATAAATAACAATTAATCATGTATTCGTATATAATATTTGACTCGCGTACAATTTCCGCATTCATCATTTAATTGAATATTTCTCTTACATCTATTTTTAATTAAACTATAATCGATACGGTCTATGTACAATACATATATCTGAAATACTGTCCTGTAATATTATTGCTAATTCTCCAATTTTTGTACAACCTAACTCAATTAAAACCAAAACAACATATATATTTATTTATATACCTAATTGACTTTTTCTTTCATGAATTTCCCCACTAAGTACTACCTCTAACAATCAAAACCGCTTAATCATTACTATTCGAATTCGTTGTTTTCGGTTACACTATGTTTTCATTTTGTTCCATGAATTTCAATATTGCATTCGTTAGCTATGTGTCCCATTAATAACGTAAGTTCACTATCTGTACGGCTACTATGTGTACGGCTGCTATGTGTGCGGCTGCTATGTGTACGGCTGCTATGTGTACGGCTGCTATGTGTACGGCTGCTATGCGTACGGCTGCTATGCGTACGGCTACTATCTGTAAGGCTACTATCTGTAAGGCTACTACGTGTACGGCTACTACGTGTACGGCTACTACGTGTACGGCTACTATGTGTACGACTACTATCTGTACCGCTACTAAATGCATCACTACTATATGTATCACTACTATATGTATCACTACTATATGTATCACTACTATATGTATCACTACTACATGTATCACTACTATATGTACTACTATATGTATCACTACTTTATATATCAATACTATACGTATCACTACTATACGTATCACTGCTATACGTATCAATACTATATGTATCACTACTGAATGTATGACTACTATAGCCATCACTACTTTATATATCACTACTATACGTATCACTACTATACGTATCAATACTATATGTATCACTATGAATGTACGACTACTGTCTGTATAACTACTGTCTGTATCACTATTCTCTGTATCACTACTATATGTAACAATGCTATATGTACGACTACTGTCTGTATGACTACCGTCTGTATCACTATTCTCTGTATCACTACCATATTTATCAATACTGTCTGTATCGATACTGTCTGTATCACTACTGTCTGTATCACTACTATATGTATAACTACTATATGTATCACTACCATATGTATGACTACCGTCTGTATCACTACTGTCTGTATCACTACTATATGTGTAACTACTATATGTATCACTACTATATGTATGACTACTGTTTGTATCACTACTCTTTATCAATACTGTCTGTATCGATACTGTCTGCATCACTATTTTATGTATCACTACTTTATATATCAATACTATACGTATCACTGCTATACGTATCACTACTATACGTATCACTGCTATACGTATCAATACTATATGTATCACTACTGAATGTATGACTACTATAGCTATCACTACTATATAAACCACTACTATACGTATCACTACTATACGTATCAATACTATATGTATCACTATGAATGTACGACTACTATATGTAACAATGCTATATGTACGACTACTGTCTGTATGACTACCGTCTGTATCACTATTCTCTGTATCACTACCATATTTATCAATACTGTCTGTATCGATACTGTCTGTATCACTACTATATGTATAACTACTATATGTATCACTACCATATGTATGACTAACGTCTGTATGACTACTGTCTGTAACTACTATATGTATCACTACTATATGTATGACTACTGTTTGTATCAATACCATCTGTATGACTACTGTCTGTATCACTTTTCTCTGTATCACTACCCTCTGTGACTACTGTCTGTATCACT
The DNA here is from genome assembly GCA_019049465.1 of Dryas iulia moderata. Classification (NCBI taxonomy): domain Eukaryota; kingdom Metazoa; phylum Arthropoda; class Insecta; order Lepidoptera; family Nymphalidae; genus Dryas; species Dryas iulia. Next base: position 3,120,033 of record CM032430.1, on the reverse strand, counting down.
ACTATATGTGTCACTACTATATGTATCACTACTATATGTATGACTATTATATGTATGACTACTGTCTGTATCACTACTATCTGTATGACTACTGTTTGTATCACTACTCTCTTTATCAATACCGTCTGTATCGATACTGTCTGTAGCACTACTATATGTATAACTACTACATGTGTCACTACTACATGTATCACTACTGTCTGTATCGATACTGACGGTATTGATACTGTCTGTATCACTACTATATGTATAACTACTATATGTATCACTACTATACGTATCACTACTGTCTGTATGACTACTGTTTCTATCACAGTTCTCTTTATCAATACTATCTGTATCGATACTGTCTGTATCACTACTATATGGATAACTACTATATGTGTCACTACTATATTTATCACTACTTTTTATACCACTACTTTCTATATCACTACTTTCTGTATTACTATTCACTTTGTCAATACTGTCTGTATCACTATTCTCTATATCACTGTTCATTTTATCAATACTGTCTGTATCGATACTGTCTGCATAGATACTGTCTGTATCAATACTGTCTGCATAGATACTATCTGTATCAATACTGTCTGTATTATTACTATGTTTATTATCGTTACTGTTAAAGTTACCTTATTCATGGCGACGCCTTGATCACCTCGCACCGCTGCGACGGTGACGCCTCGATCGCCTCGCCCCGCTGCGACAGCGACACCTCGATCGCCTCGCCCTGCTGCGACGGCGACGCCTGGATCGCCTCGCCCTGCTGCGACGGCGACGCCTGGATCGCCTCGCGCTGCTGCGCAGGCGATGCCTCGATCGCCTCGCGCCGCTGCGCCGGCGACGCCTGGATCGCCTCGCCCTGCTGCGACGGCGACGCCTGGATCGCCTCGCCCTGCTGCGCAGGCGATGCCTCGATCGCCTCGCGCCGCTGCGCCGGCGACGCCTCGATCGCCTCGCGCCGCTGCGCCTCGCCCTGCTGCGACGGCGACGCCTGGATCGCCTCGCCCTGCTGCGACGGCGACGCCTGGATCGCCTCGCGCCGCTGCGCAAGCGATGCCTCGATCGCCTCGCGCCGCTACGCCTCGCCCTGCTGCGACGGCGACACCTGGATCGCCTCGCCCTGCTGCGACGGCGACACCTGGATCGCCTCGCCCTGCTGCGATGGCGACGCCTGGATCGCCTCGCCCTGCTGCGATGGCGACGCCTGGATTGCCTCGCCCTGCTGCGACAGCGACGCCTGGATCACCTCGCCCTGCTGCGACGGCGGCGCCTGGATCGCCTCGCGCTCCTGCGCAGGCAATGCCTTGATCGCCTCGCGCCACTGCGCCGGCGACGCCTCGATCACCTCGCGCCGCTGCGCCAGGGACGCCCCGATCGCCTCGCGCCGCAGCGCCGGCGACGCCTCGATCGCCTCGCACAGCTGCGACGGCGATGCCTCAATCGCCTCGCGCTGCTGCGCCGGCGACGCCTCAATCGCCTCGCACCGCTGCGACAGCGACGACTCGATTGCCTGGCACCACTGCAACAGTGAAGACTCGATCGCCTGGCACGACTGCGCCCACTCATTAACCACCTTTTGTGGCAACAGTGAGTACAAACCAGCGACGAGTCTCTCGATAAATTGAGTCCTTTCCACTCATTTAAGACATCTCTTGTCTCTTGACGTAATGTGGGCAGACCGGGATTACACCGAAGCGTAAAAAAAAAAACTTCGGTGGAATCCCACTTCTGATATTTGTTAAACAGATATCAGGATTAAAGTAAAAGGTGACTTTTAGTTAACACAATTTATTGTTTCAGTTTATACACCCTTACCTCTATACTCACTTGTACAGTTTTGTACTTACGCAACTTTTGCACTCTTAACAAATTTACACTTATTTATTAATACACACACAACTTCTCTATTAAAACACGTAAATTTATACACTTAAACACTTTTTAGTTAATAACACGATTACCAACTATTACACTTTACACGTTTAACACGATGCCTTCGTCAGGCAGCAAGACGGCGTACTAACTTTTGAGAGCAAAAAGTACCCTTTATATAGTAAATCTGTCACTCTTTTAAAACAATTATGTGGGTATTATTATTTTATTTATTAGTTATTTACCCTCATATTAACAGTAACCTAACACTAAGCAGGAATTGAACGCACTACCAATCGCATTTACAGTCCACATCTTATAAAAAGGCATATAGGAAAAATAGTAAGTAAATAAAATAGGTTGACGTACAAAACTAATATATTAGAAGTGTTCAACCTGACATCCAAGGGCATTATGTCACCAAAACTTTATGAATAAGCAAAGATGTAAGCGTAAAAGATTCGAAGAACTATCTTGTGTTCGAAATTACATGTAATATGATTTTTTTTCTACTGAAGTAGTAAATGAGGTCATTATAGCGCAGTGGGACACCGTCTGGCTGAAGACAACAGTTGTGAGTTTGATTCCCATTTGAGGGAATAATTATATGTAAATTATTGTCAATTATTAACTCTGTTAAGAGAATGCACAGCGTTGAGTTACGCCAATACTCATGAGAATTTCGGATAATTTTAAAACTGGAGTGTCCCAAGACACTCCCTGCCAATGGTCTTGTGCCAACACAAGGCTCTTGTCGTTCGATCAATATATAATGTATCGAATTTGTGGCCAGTCGTAGCGCAGTGGTATAAAGAGTGACTGTAACGCGACTGGTTGTAAGATCGATTCCCACTAGAAGAGTGGAAATATTTAATATTTTCATTTTCTTCGCTCTGGTCTCGAGGCAAAGCGCGGCGTTAAGTTCCGCCACTGAACACGCAATGCCTCCGAATTCGGTGAAAGTGGGGAATGGACTGTCTTAACGCTAGGTTCCCTCTGCCTACCCTGCTTTGTGCGGGATACAGCCTGAAGCTTAAAATTACAGCTTTTCTTACTCAACTTATAAAAATAAGTATATTATGTGAAAAATTTGTAATTTTACAGTGTTTCAATAAATTTCCAGTCGCAAGTGGAATCTAGTACACTAATAAATACCCATTTGGCTCTTATATCGCGCACCTACTGCGTGGCTATGAATTATAGGGCGAACCAAAACCGACTTGAAAAACGATTTGGCTTCAATAACCTATTACTAAGAGCATTTGTGGCATTTACTATACAAATTGTGACGTTGAAAAATGTAAATCTCTATAAATTTCTGACGGTTTTATGGCACAGTTGTTATTTGGTAGAATTGGAATGACCTGATGTGTTAGCAAGTTTGATTCTTGAAAAGATTAATTTTATTTGAACAGTATAGTATCTCTAGTAATTTCTGCTACCCAAAGATTATTCAACCAACGTTTAAAATCTCTCTACAGAGATGTTAACAACAAAAATAACTCGTTATAAGGCGTATAAGAATTTCGACGCAGCTCAGCAGTGAGAGCGCCTGGACGGTATTCAGGAGGCGCGGTCTCGAATCCCGCTGCGTTCAATTTTCTATACGTTTTCTTAATGTCTTTTTCGAATTTTAAAGTGTGGAATAACACTTTAAAATATTTAAAAGTAAAAATATTGCATTCAGCGAGTAAACAACCACACCATTAGGCTCATTGTTGTATTTTTTTTTTAGCTTCACACTGTATTCCGCACATAGAATATAAATAATTAACATATTGTAATTCTCGTTCAATCAATTTAAAAAATAATCATAAATTTTTTTTCTTAATTTTTATACATATTTCAAATAGAAGTACTTTAAGCGGAATATTCGTCAATATTTTGGTATTTGAAAATATATTTTTCCACGATTCAAATACTTTGCAATAAATAATTATTTACTTTTTAAACATTTTTAGAGTGTTATTCCACACTTAGGAAAGTTGAAAAAGACATTTAAAGAAAACGTACAAAAATTTGAACGCAGTGGGATTCGAACCCGCGCCTCCTGAATACCGTTCAGGCGCCTTCACCACTGAGCCATGCGTTCCGCATTGAACGCAAGGCTCAGTGGTGAGAGCGCCAATAAATAAATGTCTTTTTCAAGTAATTGTTTTCGTTATATTATCTCAATTAGTAAAAAGATAAAAATACCATACTTCCGTTCCACAGTCTTTATGAAGTTGAAACTTAGTGTATTTGCTATGTAAACTGTGTTAAATGTGTATACATATAGATTCAAAGGCCCTCAGGAGGCGGTGGATCAATAGTTAAGTACATATTCAAGACTGCTACATATAAAGGTGTGATGTAAAGTGACTTTGCTCATCAGAATTTTTATTTAATTTAGAAAACAGAAGCTAAGAGAAGGAAAAGTTTGGTTTTGAAAACAATAGGTTATGGGTTCGATTCCTAATCGAATAAAAATTTTTTTTAGCTTCACGCTGTATCCTGCACACTACAGGATAGGCAGAGGGAACGTAGTGTTAAGACACTCCGTTCCCCACTTTCCGCTGAATTCGGAGGCATTGCGTGTTAAGTGGCAGAACTTAAGGCCGCTCTTTACCTCTGATACCAGAGCGAAGAACTGAAGATGACTAGGATATAATCACAAAACCTAAATATCACATAATTCAAACTTAACTTTAATGAATGTAAATTAGACAGAGGCCTAACTATACAATCAAACTGCAACCTAATATATAAAATAAATCTAAATATAAACATTTCCCCGAATAAGCATCGAACCTTAAATCATCGCATTACAGTCAGATGCCGTCCCACTGCTCCCCGAGAACCTCTAATAATTATATTCTCAAAATATTATACACTCAATAAAATTATTAACCTAAGGTTGGCAAGCGAAATTACTTCTTCCTGTCTTAGTCAACTGTAATTTTAGTTTACTTTGACGTCTGAAGCACCTTTCTAAGTTAAATTGGGCTAAAGTGTATATAGAATTTATTATAAAGTACTACGTGACTTGTCGTGTCTGTTGAGACTGGTGCAGAATAAGAATATTTAAAATTCACTTTGGTATACACAAAGTTAGGGATAAATCTTAGGGATTTGTGCTAGTAATGGGTTTGAGTCCGCGTAGTGGAAGAATAAATGGGTTATTTTGTTATTATTTGTAAGTTTTTAGTTTGTCAGTCAATCTATATTTTGTCAGTCAGGTGATGTCAGTCAGTCAAGTTTTTATAAAAGAAAACATGAGATTTTTTTTCTTGTACGTAAATATATTGATAATTAAATGTTTCTTGGGGCCAGTCTTGGCACAGTGGCACCAGCGTGTGACTGTAAACGACTGTTTGTGGGTTCGATTCCCACTCGAGGAGTGGAAATATTTAATATTTCCTTCTCCTTCGCTCTGATATTAGAGGCAAAGCGCGGCGTTAAGTTCTGCCACGGAACGTTCGTTCTGGGGAACGGAGAATCTTAACACTAGGTTCCCTCTACCTACCCGGCTGTGTGCGGGATACAGCGTGAAGCTAAAAAAAAATAATGTTTCTTTATTTTGTTAGGGTTGCTTTAGGCTTCATCCCTCATAGCAGGGTAGACAGTGGGTGACTGGTAATGTATAGTGAGTGACTGGTAGTAAAATACTGGTCATAAACATTGCGTGTTAAGTGGTGGAACTCAACGCCGCTCTTTGTCTGGTAGCCAGAGCAAAAAAATAATATTTAAAAAAAAATATTGTTTGTTATCATTTTCTTAATATTTAAATGAGAACTTTACACATTTTATAAAATTGTAATTACTATAACTATCTCTATGAGTATGAGTATATTATGTTAACACTGCTTACACGCTACTGTAGAATTTTAACGTGGCAATGAAATAATAGCTTCACGCTGTATCAGGCAGGTAGGCAGAGGGAACCTAGTGTTAAGACACTCCGTTCCCCACTTTCCGCCGAATTCGGATGCTTGCGTGTTAAGTGGCGGAAATTAACGCCGCGCTTTACCTCGACACCAGAGCGAAGAAAGTGGAAATATAATTTCCACTCCTCGAGTGGAAATCGACCCCACAACCAGTCGTTTACAGTCACACGCTTGTGCCACTGGGCCACGACTGGCCACGGAATAAGATTTTTTTTATTCTGATTGATAATGTAGGTTTCACTGTAAACGAAATAAAAAGTTACTCATATCTTTCTTATTATTAGATACTTCCAAAATGATTAATTATGAGTTATTTCAGCAAGTGAATGTTATATTTATATTTGTTTAACTCCATTCACCTCAAGTATGTATCAGAGTAGAAACATTTTAGTATTAATATACTCAATTTCCATTTTCTGTTAAATAAATTGTTTAAGGAACACTGTGAGTTAAGTTAGGTAGCCTCACACCATGGAACCTCACCAAACCGGGCAAAAGAAAATAATTTTACATATAATTCTAATTGTAGCCAGTCGTGGCGCAGTGGCACAAGCGTGTGACTGTAAACGACTGGTTGTGGGTTCGATTCCCACTCGAGGAGTGGAAATATATTTCCATTTTCTCCGCTCTGGTGTCGAGGTAAAAGCGCGGCGTTAAGTTCCGCCACTTAACACGCAAGCCTCCGAATTCGGCGGAAAGGGGGGAACGGAGTGTCTTAACACTAGGTTCCCTCTGCCTACCCTGCTGTGTGCGGAATACAACTTGAAGCTAAAAAAAAATTGTAAATAATATAAGCCCCGGTGAGTGTGAATCGAACCTAGACCTAATCATGTAGAGTCAAAAGCTTTGCCATTATATCATGATTTGAACTGTCACGATATAAAATAATATTCTCTCAAAGTTAAATAACTAATAAGGAGAATCAAATTAAATAGAATATTCATTTTATTCATATAGAACCTAGTATCAAGACTTAAATCCACTTTCCGCGAAGAAATCGAGACATTGAGTGTGGGGTGACGTTAGTTTTAGTAGTAAGTTTTTTTTTCTCAATTTAATAGCAATCTTCTAATAATGTTCTTAAAGCTAGAGATAAAGAGATAAGAATAAGATAACAAATGAAATCTTTCTTCAGCATCAAGTTTTAAGAAGGTAAACGAAGAGAGTCTAGTGTCATGCCACTTAGTTCTGCATTGCATTGCTGTCCATACAAATTCGAGATATTGTGGAACAGCGGAACTCAACGCCGCCGTATACCGTATTTTGGTAGAAATGAAGATTTTATATTAAAACTAACGATACAAATAATATGAAAAATGTATTTATTTTTCTAATTTAAAATTTCTAATATAAATTCTAATTCAAATGTATTAAATATTTATAAGTAAGAAGAAACATGAATACATATGCCATACAATATTAAGTGACCTGTTAACGAAACTTAACTCAGCTTTATTTTAAAAGTATGAAAGCTCTAATTAAACTGCGAAAAGAGTTAAATATATTATATAAATAAATATTTAATATTTGTTAGTTTATAGGTGAAAGTAATTTTAGGCTTATTTCCTCATAGTAGAGTTGTTAGAGACCTAGTGTCAAGACACTCCGTCCTTTGCCTCTGTTGTTTCTAGGTTTTACATAAAACTCTTATATATTTTACGTACGTAGTGGGGAACGGAGTGTCTTAACACTAGGTTCCCTCTGTCTACCCTGCCGTGTGCGGGATACAGCGTGAAGTTTTAAAAAGAAAATACTTACTTTGTGAAAGTACGTGATTATTTAGTTTAAATAAAATTCTATAATCATCATCAGGACAATTAATCACATTAAGAATATTTGTATTTTCAAAAATTATCTAAAGCGAATAAAATGATTATTATACAAAATGTATGAACGTACAATTAATCTAAAAAAAATGTGCTAACTCGTTTATATTATATTATTTTTTGCAGATTTTTCCTTGTTTTTCCAGAAGCAGAGTGAACAGAGAAACCCTGGTATCAAGACATCCTTTTTTCACTTTCCACCCGTATTCAACATTTCAAATTTTAACTGACGAAGTTATTTATTCAGTAGAGCGAAATTAAAATAATTAGAATAAGAACATTATATTAAGTGGGAATCAAACCCACAACCAATCGCGATTACAGTCAAACGCTTTTCTTTTTTACCATCGGTACTCTTAGGTTTACGAGGTACAGCTTTCATTTAGTATATACATATGTATGTATATCTTAAGCTCTAAAATTGTTATTTACTATGAGTATAATGTAAAGATTTTTTTAGCACAGCAGGGTAGACAGAGGGAACCTAGTGTTAAGACACTCCGTTCCCCACTTTCTACCGAATTTTGGAGGCATTGCATGCTTAAGTGGAGGAACTTAACGCCGCGCTTTTATTTATAGGGCCGAGATTTGGTTTAATTGGGAAAATTCTTATAAAAGATTAATATATTTCTGCATATTTAACATATTTTTTCTATATAAGGATCTGTAATAATGTATTTGAATTACCGAGAAAGCTGTATAACACTCGTTTAATGCTCATTGTTTAAATATATGATGAGCCATTTAATAAATAAAAAATAAGTTGTAATAAGAATATGATAATCGACGTAGCTGGATATAGAACAACAACATGACTTAGCGATACTTGGAAAGTGGACACCTTCAAACCTGAGTCCTTGTGACAAAGGACTCAGGTTTGAATCCCCTTGGGTACAAAAAATTATACGTTATGCCGCGGCGCGAGTTCGAATTATACTGTGTTCCAATGTTTTACGGTTTAAAAATGTATTTTTATATAGAAAATTTGATATAATACATTTTTAAATTTCCTGTGAATAATACTTGAAAAAATATTGAAAACGTTTAAAAAATATATAAATATATAAATTTTATAATAAAAAATGACTGTTTCATTAAAATATTATCTAAAACACAATAAAAAATTACACACTATAAAATTTTCAATTACCTCCAATACAACTTAAGCTAATTAGCCGAATAAATGAATGAAAAATATTATAATGTAGACTTAAATCGTTTCAGCCTTTCCCAAAAAGGTCATCCTAACGACCTTTATTATTGAACTTTGGAAAAATCCCTTGCCAAATAACGGAATTTTATAACTAAAGTAACGATAAATTTGATCGTTATTCGATTCGTTACCGAATATTCTCGCGTTACATTTAACTGTGTTTAAGGGAAGCCACTTCCTATTTTTATTTACTGTTTTATGAAGCCAAGAGCACAATAATTTATTCACGTCGTTCTTTATAACAACGTATCAAGATTTATTCTTTTGATGCTTTCGTTATTTTTGTCCGTCTAAGTCCCTCTTCGGTCTTTCATGTTGAGATTCTTCGAGAGTTATATGTAAATGAGCTTTTTTTTAATGTTTATTAGCCTATTTATTTAGTTTTTATATATCTGTATAACTAAAATATAATTTTAGAATATATAATATTGTTAGTACGATAAAATATCATTTATTTTATGTAATTATCATTTAAACAAATGAGTCGTTTTATTATTTAATTATGTCTATATTAAAAAATATATATATTGCACTGTTAACGTTTAAAAAAAATATAAAATGTCATATTGATGAAACACACGGAAATTAAAGCTAATTATTTATAAATTTAATAAGAATTTTTAAAAAGAAAGAACAAATTTGAATATTTTAACAATAAAAATCTAATTCTACCTTACAAAAGTACAAAACTGACATACCATTATAATCCACCATTAAATGATCTCGGTAATATCCTCAACACTGCCACTGAACATTATAGTTCACATAAAGTATGTATAAAACACTCAAAACCACATCAAAATAAACACAGGCACTTCTAACCGCGTAGAGGCGTAGAGGCCCTACGAATACAGCTACGTAACTGCCGCTACGGCGTTACGAAGTCAGTCGAGTTTTGCCGAAGCTTCACGAACGGCAAGGGGGGGACAAACCGAATTTCGCACAGTGTTTCATATTTTATATCGGTCGGGTAACGCAAAGTAGATTTTTTACAGGTTAGATATTATGTATTTTAGTAAGTTAAAACTGTTTAATAGATTATTCTATGGTTATATGTGCCTGTAATTCCTCTTATACGAATTATTGTCTTTAAAAAATGATATAAAGAAGCATTTCATTGATCTTTTAGAGTAAAGCGTGTGAATTTTGCTATTTTAGCACTCAGCGGGTCTATATGAGAAAAGAAAAATGATATGAAAGCATATTATAATACTACATAACTCTCTATTCCTCAATAAAATAATTATTTATATAAATATTCAAATAGCGTCACGGTTTTTAAATATAATGCGTCAAAAATATGGCGTCAAAACCTAATTTCACCATTTTTCGCCTGAAATCGAGTCTTTACGTATTGGCAGAGCTAAACGCTGCGCTATAATAAAATAACTAATTTTATTTAGATTTAAAAACATTATTCAATTCAATATCATAATTTTATTTCTTAAGCCCATAATCTTGTACTATAAGTGAACTATATGAGTAGAAGGCGTTAATACATAATTTGTAAACACATATATGGTTTGAATAGTCGAGCGTTTCAATTATTGTAATAACGTAATTGGTATTAGGAATAATACCAACTTAATAGTAGCATGTAAATATATTTTCTGAGTAAACGTAAACTTCAACTAATGACATGTTATTCATAATGTATTGAATTTTGAAATAAATGTAATTTTTATGTGAGGCTATAATGGCTTTGTGAAACAGCGTCGACTGTGAGGGTTGGTTGTGGGTTTGATTTCCATTTGTGGAAGTTAATATATTTAAATTGTTTTTATTTATCCACTTTAACATATTAAACAAAGCGTGTCATCGAGGTCCAACACTCAACTAATACAGAGTCTCATTTCAGACGAAAAGTGGAGAGCTTTTACACTAGATTTTTTGTTTATCTATTTATTCAAGGGGGCTTCTATACTGTGAGATATTTGTAAAAAATCACAATTAGATTGAGCGAGTGGATGTTTTTGCAAAATATGCATGTGGTATTCCGTTTTAACCGTATTTTTTGCTCTCTATTACGCGTTGAGTGGCGTAATTTAATACTGCACTTTATATTACAAAAGTGAAGAAATGAATATAATACAAGTTTAATTATTACTCTGACTGAGAACTAAACCTATAACCATCGTATTAGCACCAGATACTGTCTCACAACACCAGATACGATGTCAAATGCTATGCAGTTTTTTTTTTTTTGAAGCTTCACGCTGTATCCCGCACACAGCAGAGTAGGCAGAGGGAATCTAGTGTTAAGACACTCCGTTCCCCATTTTCCGCCCAATTCGGAGGCTTGCGTGATAAGTGGCGGAACTTAATGCCGCGCTTTACCTCGACACCAGAGCGAAGAAAATGGAAAAATAATTTCCACTCCTCGAGTGGGAATCGAACCCACAACCAGTCGTTTACAGTCACACGCTTGTGCCACTGGGCCACGACAGGCCACTATTTTTTTTTAGTTTTTAATATTATTTGCCAAAAGCCATAATCTAAAGGTCGATCTAGATATCTAAGAGGTTTTTGAACTTAAAACCACCGTGTGCATTAGTGTCTGTTACACGGGCATAAATATTCATACACTTGGTATAAACTTAGTCATGTTAGGGCGTTAATCTAGGAATTATATATTGTCAATTTGCAAGCTTTATTAATTTGTAAATAGTATTGCAGGTTTGTGTGACGGTAAACGTGGGTTCGATTTGAAAATGGTGAGTTCAATTTTTGCTCGGTTGAATGATAATATTTAATTTATTTTTATTTGCTCGCCCCGTAACTTAAGACAAAGCGCGACGTCGAATCAAAAATCAAAAATGGTGGACTGAGTGTTTTGAACTGTATTTTCTCTGACTGCTGATTAGTACTCTCTGACTAATCTACAAATTGTATATACATTGCCAGATTCATATTTGGGGCCAGTCGTGGCGCAGTGGCACAAACTTGTGACTATAAACGACTGGTTGTGAGTTCGATTCCCACTCGAGGAGTGGAAATATTTAATGTTTCCATTTCCTTCCCTCTGGTGTCGAGGCAAAGCGCGGCGTTAGGTTCCGCTACTTAATACGCAATGCCTCCGAATACGGCGGAAAGTGGGGGACGGAGTGTTCTCTCTGCCTACGCTGTGAAGCTAAAATAAAAAATTGCAAGCTTTATTAATTTGTAAATAATGTTAGCTGTGTATGTTTTATATGACATACTTTAGACCATTTTGTCACAATGGAACATCTGACTGTAAACGCGATGGTTGTGGGTTCGATTCTGACTTGCACAAATAATTATGTTTAAAACGTTTCCAATTTTTTGCTTTGGTACCTAAGGTGTTTAATTTAGTTCTTAACACGCAACGTCTCAATATCAAGCGAACAATAGAGAACGGAGTGTCTTAACACTATGTTCTGTGTAACTACCGTGCTACCTGAGAAAATCTGAAAAAAATGATACAATGCATTTATGCCACTATGTGGCTAGTCGTGGCGCATAGGCACAGAATGTGACTGTAAAACAACTGGTTGTGGGTTCAATTCCCACTCGAGGAGTGGACATACGCAATGCTTCCGAATTCGGCGGAAAGTGAGGGTCGCAGTATCTTAATACTAGGTTCTCTCTGCCTACCTTGCTGTGTGCGGGATTCAGTGTGAAGCTAATAAAAAAGAAAAAATATATGATAAAAGGTTACATTGTAAATACGCAAGTATAAATATATTTTACGTCATCAATTTATATTAGTAATAGAGTAAAAAATTGATTTTATCTTATTAATAATTATTAAAATGTCATGTCATTTTATTATTGGCAAAGTTGTCATTATAAACTTTTTACATTTATATGTAAATACCAATCATTTTACATGATAAGATAGGTATCATCTGTTTGCTGTTTATTACTAAAACATACTGTTATGAGTTTTGTGTAAGGAAAAATATTTACATTATACTAATAAATATATATATTCTCTAATTATACCATAGGGGCCAGTCGTGGCACAGAGGCAAAGAGTGGAACTGTAAAGCGACTGGTTGTGGGCTCGATTCCCACTTGAGGAGTGGAAATATCTTAGATTTCTATTTTCTACGCTCTGGTGTCAAGGCAAAGGCATTGTCGCGGCGTTAAGTTCCGCCACTTAACATGCAATGTCTCTAGAATTCACCGGAAAGTGGCCAACGGAGTGACTTAGCATTAAGTTCCCTATGCCTACCTACAACACCACGGTATTCTGAAACTTTAAAAATCTACAAAAATAAGAATAACAAAATCGTATCGTATCGTAAAATATCAAACGTTGTAATAAAAATTTGGCATATATAAAAACATATTCATCCAAATTAAAAGGAAATTATATTTGGTATGATCATAAAAAGAATGAATGAAAACGGCACCGTCGTTCCTACGTCATTGTCAGGGACGTTTACATTTTTACAGCGCAATAAAAAATCGAGTTCAATTAGCTCTAATGAATTGGCCGATGTAAAAATACAATGAGAAAATTACCTTATGTAAGACTTAGGATAAATTTTTAATCTGTTTTCTTCTTCTTTGTTAATAGGGAATTTGTAATTATAGTATTATCTCGTGGAAGTTAACTTGGTGCAGTGGGACAGTGTAGGTTCGATTTCCATCAAGAGGAATTATTATATTTCAATTGTTATCATTTTTTTCCTTTCTGTGTTGTGTTAAGTTGAAAAACCGAGTGTTTTTATATTAGTTATCTCTGATGTTTTGATATTAGTCCTTCTGCTATTTTAAAACATGAAGCAACATAAACGTATTATGTCGTCATAGTACAATTAAGACGCGTTTAATAAAGTAAGTCAGTGATTGTGGGTTCTGTGCTCAGTTGAGGGAAAAAAAATATTTTTTGCCGCTTTTTCCCGCTTGCGTAAGTAAGAAACAACCTAATGTCAAAACACTCCATCCTTGATTTTCAGTCCGAAATCAAGACAATACGTATTGAGTAGCTAGTTAGTTAGTAGAGGGGGCTCAAAGCTGTGCTTTATCTTTGGTACCAGAGTGAAAAAAAAAAAAATGAAACATAATCATCCCCCTGAATTGGAAACGAACCCACCACCATCGCTGTCCCACTGAGCCACGACGGCCTCTTTCTATTTTATAATGATTAAGTCTTATTTCTCTTTAGATAAAAATTAATAAAAATATTTCCGGTCTAGTACTTAAGACAAGACTAGGGAGTAAAACACTAAATTAGGGAGAATTATATTAATTATAGTTTTGAATATTTTTTTTGTATCAATTTAATATCGTGCTACGGTAACATTTAAATATTTTTTTTAGCTTCTCGTTGTATCCCGCACACAGCAGGGTAGGCAGAGATTTCCCCATTTCGGAGGTATTGCGTGTTAAGTAGCAGAACTTAACGACACGCTTTGCCTCGTTACCTTAGTGAGAGTCGAACCCACAACCAATCGTTTACAGTCACACGTTTGTGCCACTACTCCACGACTGGCAATAACATTTAAATAGATACTGATAAAAAAGAAAAATCATTGACGAGTAAAGTATTTAGTACTTTGGTAACGCGCTTGACACTTCATATAAAACTATACGTAAAGCACATATTCTGTTATCTTCAATATATGTCTAATTCCTTATTGTTCAATTGTTCAAAATACTGGCTTTCGCACTTCATTTCCATATAAACAATTTTATGCTTTTCAGTCAACAAAATTTTCGTAAACAAGATATCGAGAACTTCTTTCATGTAAAATACTAACGTAAACATTCTTGGAAGAGCATATATGTATGTACCTCTGCAACAATTGACCTACAACTACCAATTCATCAATTCATATTTGATTTAAATATATTTTACGCCAAATATATATTATTACCAGCAGTGCCCGCTATAAAATGCAGCCTATGTTTTATTTTTATCTATAAGCTATGTTATTGTCAAATTTTAGTTGTCGCATTTATAATATTTTGGGACCAGTCATGGCCCAGAGGCACAAAGTGTGACTGTAAGGCGACTAGTTGTGAATTCGATTCCCACTCGAGGAGTGGAAATATTTAATATTTCCATTTTCTTCGCTCTGGCGTTAAGGCAAAACCACGGCGTTGAGTTCCGCCACGTAACACGCAATGCCTCCGAATTTGGCGGTGCGTGGGAAACGGAGTGTCTTAACATTAGGTTTCCTCTGCCTACCCTGCTGTGTGCGGGATACCACGTAAAGCTAATAATAAAAAAAAAAAAAATATAATATTAATAGTATATACCCACTACTAAGAAGTTGTGCTCACTTGATACATCCTTATAATTAAAGATTACTTGAATATACTATTCTACTCGACGAAGAAGAAGAATAGTAAAATGTTTTAGTTCACGCGCATACAAACTAAGTGAAACTTTGTATATTATTAAATAAAAGCCGTAACTTCGTCAGTAGCGGCATTAAACTGGTGAAGTTGCTTTAAAACCATTGTGTATAACAAACTTCATAGAGGTTCTTAAAATCTTCGTATCTCACTGGCGGAATAAATATTGTATGCGAGTGGAAAGTGTTTTTATTTATTTTTATATATACTTAGATCTTTTCCATTTTGACGTAAAAACGTGAAGCGGGAAATGCTTTTGATAGGAGATGTAGACGTTAAGTAGTGGCAAGACACTCAGTTCTTCATTTTGAACCCGAATTTGAGATATTGCGAGTAGTATAGCATATCTTTACGCTGTTGCCCTTTATTATAGTGGAGAATTAGAATAGTTTTTATATAGTTATATGTAATCATTCTACCTACTTACATAATTAAAGAAATTTTAACAGAAATTGAACTTTGTTTTTAAACTGTTATTCGTATGTTTAGGGCATGAAGAGTATTTTTTGAAAATACCAAAAAGGAATTGTAATAAGTGTATGAGATGGTTAAAAGTTTCTCTCTACAAGGTAGGTAGAAATTTGAAATAATCTGTCTACAGCGAAAATAAGTTGTAATAAATGTATTTAAGAATTTCATCGTAGCCGAATAGTACGCAGTTATTCGCGGGTTCGAATACCACTTTGTTCAAATTTGAATATGTTGTTAGGACTTCGGAATTTGTCAAGGAACACCATCTAATTAACTTTCAAGGCATTAAAATGTGAATATTACTATTAATATTTTATATTAAGCGTTTCTTTCCTGAGCTGCTTTATAGATGTGCTATGAATTTTGTCTGTATATACAAATAGGTACTATAAACTGGATGTGGATTCGATTCCCACTCGAGGAGTGGAAATATTTAATGTTTCCATTTTCTTCGCTCTGGTGTCGAGGCAAAGTGCGGCGTTAAGTTCCGCCACCTAACGCGCAATGCCTCCGAATTTGGCAGAAAGTGGGGAACGGAGTGTCTTAACAATAGGTTCCGTCTGCGAACCCTGCCGACAGTGTGAAGCTAAAAAAAAAATCTTTTATATTAAGCGTTTTTTTCCTGAGGTGCTTTATAGATGTGCTATGAATTTTATCTGTATATACAAATTGGTATGCATTGACCGTTGGTCAAAGTATAACTATATAATATGTTTTATAGATACTTGTTTTGATTTAAATTTGTTATTTGAATAAGATATATTGTACTATTAATAAATTGGTAAATTACAGACTATAATATATATTTTATAATTAAATTTATTTATAATTTTATATCATCTTTGTAGTCACTTTCCTAATTTTTTTAAGGTTTGCATAATAAGTTTCTTCATAGTGTCGAAACACTCAATCTTTTTTGACCATACCGTATCAAGACTAAAGTCAACGTCATTAATTATTCTAATTGCATATGGCACACAATAAATTTGCTCATTTTTTGATTTTAAAATACTAGTTTTACCTACTTAAAACTTACATATAGTGTACTTGACGACTCAAGAACAAATATCAATATACCCAATAAGAAATATTTCAATATGGAAATAACTATATATTTTTATGTACGCCTTGATGGCCTACATTCAATATTGTTGAGACTAAACAAACTTATCACGTCACAAAAACAACTCTAACTAACATTAAAGAAGCATTTTAAACTTTATTTCTTACAAAATAGAGTATATTTTTCAATGAATTAGAAAGAAAGTTAAGCCTTTTCAGCACAACATTTTCAGCCGCAATATTTTTTGAAAGTTGTTTCAAACAAACATTGTACCGTTGGTAGTTTACAAGCCTCGACTATTAGTAATATCAGCGCGTAAAAATTAAAAATGAAGAATTATTATTATTTTAGTTGCAGTTTGCAGTTCTTTTTATATAATGGTAGAGGTTGTCTAGCTTCAGGTTTTTTCCGCATAGCAGGGAAGTAAGATAACGTAGTGTTAAGACACTCCATTCTCCATTTTCCTCCCAATCGAAGTATTGCGTGTGGAGTTGCAGAACTCAATGCGTCTGAATTAGTCTGTTCTTAAATATACTTATCTCCCACGAGTGGGAATCGTATCCACAACCATCGTGCTCATAATGAAACGTTTTGATATAACTATCCCGCACACAGCAGGGTAGGCAGAGGGAACCTAGTATTAAGATACTCCGTTCCTCACTTTCCGCCGAATTTTGCAGGTATTGCGTTTTAAGTGGCGGAACTTAACGCCGCGCTTTGCCTCGACATCAAAGCGAAGAAAATGGAAATGTCAAATTTTTCCACATCTGGAGTGAGAATCGAACCCACAACCAGTCGCTTTACAGTTACTCTTTATGCTTCTGCGCCTACAACTAGCCCGAATGTAAAGTATTTTTATAAATTTAACAGAAATAATTATATACTACTACGAAACTACTAAACGCGAGCTTGTAACACAGTAACTGTATGTATTGCTTTCTGACGATACAGTTAGTAAAATCGCTTCTAACAAGAATTCTACTTAAACAGGGCACAGATTTCAGAATTACCTAAATAGACATATATTTCTCATTTACAGGGCTAAACATTCGGTTTGAAATTTTGTTCATTCTTTTACTGTAGCCTTATAAGGAAAAAGATTTATTAAACCTGTAACAATGCAGAAAATTATGGTACAAATTATTTCACGTACAATGGCATTATTTTCATTAATATATATTTTTTTCGACTTTACGCTTATTCCGGATGTCAGGATAAATATAGAGAACCTATTGTTATGATACTCCACTTGCGGGCAATTTGACACATTTAAATATACATAAATTAAATGAATTCGGCTTTTCGCGACATCTATCTGCGTATGTTTCGAATTTGGGCGGAATATGGAGAAAGGTACCCCCAAGGTACCTCGTTATGCACTACACAGCGTGTAATAAACTTAACCACTCCTTCAAATGGGAATCGAATTCAGAACCATTGAATGAATAGTTAAGCGCTATTCTATACTACTAGTATTTGTATACTTTATTCAAAATTTATTTAAAACAAATTTTTAAACAACAAATAAAAAAAATAACCTAGGAACTATTAACATAGCGAGAAATTCCAATTGACAGACGAAACAGTGTCTGGCAACGAATAATTGAAGCGTTCAAAAAGTCGGATGTACAATAAAAATAAAAACTTACAAGTGACGAAAGTGAATCGCAATGGTGATATCGATTCGGTGTTGCCCGAAGAGTGCGGCTGTCACCACTTTTTTAGCAGATTTTCTCTCGTACAAGATTTTTTTTTTATGTTTTCATAGGTTTTCTGTATTTTTTGAAATATTGAGGTAGTCAAGGATGTCATATAAAGCCTATATGTATGTTTTTTATTTACGCTTTTAAATGTATAATTTAACGTTGCGTATCGTAACTTAATATCCTCTTTCATCTTACTAAAGGAGTTAGTATTTAATTTATAACCATTATAAGCAAGTGGTAATCATGTGGATCAGGTTTTAATTGCAAACATGAGTGGTTGCGCGTTCCATTCCCACTCGGAGCAATGTAGTATGTTGAAATTATTTATACTTTCTTAGCTTTGGCAAAACAAACTGCAACTTAGATTTCTGTCGATCAACAAGTAACATCTCGTACAGAAAGTGGGGTTCCCGTTAACTTATTTTTCAAACGTTACTGCTAATTTAAAAAAAAAATATTCAATGAAGAACACTGACACTTCAATGAAGAAAATATGTTATTTTTTTCAGACAAGTAGGTACATGCCCAATATATTACAACGTTGATATTTAAAAAAAATCTGTTAGCATCGTCTGAACACTTCTTCAACCAATTAATATACTTTTTAATTAAAAAAAATATAATATTTCACAAACATAAACGGAAAGCGTCTCCGCAATAAGGATTCAATACACGAACTCTATCATCAAAGGAGCTTAGAATTTCTTGGACGCGAGCGCTGCGTCTGCACTTAGCCATTACTGTCAACACCAATAAAAATTTAAAGAACCGCGTAATTGCTTAAGCTGAGTGCTAGCTCAGAATATTTACAGCACAATTTGGCAACAAAGAGAATATTATTATAGAATGGCTTACGAGTTGCTAGCTGCGAGGTTATTTTGGTTATGCTGTTCTTTGATTTAGTGTTCTCCTGTCAAGAAATCTGTAGATGAGCTATACTTACAAATTACCCTGCTAAATTTTAAGGTTTCGATTTATAAGAAGTCTTATATTATATTATCAATATATCTTTATGTAGGCATAATTAGAATAAGATTTAATTTCTTTTTTTTTTAGCTTCACGCTGTATCCCGCACACAGCAGGGTAGGCAGAGGGAACCTAGTGTTAAGATACTTCGTTCCCCACTTTCCGCCGAATTCGGAGGCATGGCGAGTTAAGTGGCGGGACTTAACGCCGCGCTTAACCTCGATACCAGAGCAAAGAAAATGGAACGATTTTCACTCCTCGAGTGGGAATCGAACCCACAATCAGTCGTTTACAGTCACACGTTTGTGCCACTGCGCCACGACTAAGATTTAATTAAGTAACTGTTATCATGATTGTTGGGGATTCGATTCCCCATCAGAATGATTATAGTTTTATTATTTTCATTTCGCCGCTCTGATGAATAAGATTAAGCGCAATATTGGGCTCCGCTATTCAACAATTTCTGGATTCGAGTGATTTTCTACTTAAATTTAAGACGATTCGAGAAAGCTCAATGTCGTTCTTTGTTTTGTCACCAGACTGAAGAAATGTATTTTTTTTATATATTCTTTTTTAGCTTCACACTGTGTCCCGCATACAGCAGGGTAGACAGAGGGAACTTAGTGTTAAGACACTACGTTCCCCACTTTCTTTGTGTTAAGTGGCGGAACTTAACGCCGCGCTTACTAACTTAACCAGAGCAAAGAAAATGGATCTAATAAATATTTCTAATCCTCGAGTGGGAATCGAACACACAATCAGTCGTTTACATTCACACGTATATTCCACTGCGCCACAACTGGCCCCTATATATAAAAATAATTAAAGATTGGACCCACGATCAATCGCAATTACAATCAGACGCTGCCCTGCACCACGATGGCCTACGATAACATTTCATATCGTTTATTTTATATTGGTCCCAAATAAAAATAACACTCGCTATAAAAAATTTATTCACTAATAACAAAATAGAATAGACTATTATGAAATAACATCAACATTTAATTGTTTTTAGATGAAATTTTATCACCTAAAGGATTATCTTTCAATGTTTGCAATCGTTTGGCTTTGCTTCCAAATACTCTGAAACGCAAAATGTGGGCACTTTTTATATTTCAACTAGTTGTCGCCCGCAATGCAGTTTGCATGGGCTTTATGATGCTCACCGTACTTTTTCGGTTTATTTTTTGTTAGCAGTTTCAAATGTTGGAACGTGAAATAACGCTTTTTTTGGCGTCCTGTAGAAATTTCACGGGATTCTTTCTTAGTTGTCTACTACAGGCGTACGCAATCCGCGGCTCGCTTAATAAATGTATGCGGCCCGCCAAGCATTTAAATATTATATGTATTGTAACACATACATGTATTGGGGCCAGTCAAAGTTCCGCCACTTAACACGAAATGCCTCCGAATTCGGCAGAAAGTGGGGAACGGAGTGTCTTAACACTAGGTTCCCTCTGTCTACTCTGCTGTGTGCCCACAACCAGTCGTTTACAGTCACACACTTGTGCCACTGCGTCACGACTGGCTTCAATATATATCTAATAGATGTATTGAGATTTAGATATATTTTTAATATAATCTAATAATACGAAAAACGAACATATAAATACTCTAATTTGTAGAAAACTGAGTCAAAGTGTATTTTATTTCAGACAAGTATAGATATTGTATTTTATAAATAATTTCTAGACGTCCTTAGAATTTTAGTAAATAACATTCATTAATTATCTTGTTTGTTTGTTTTTGTATTATTTAGTTTTATTGTGATAAGGTAATTATAATATTTGTATAGAGTTTCATTTTAGTTTAGTGTAATAATTCTTTCTATGTATATTATTATTTTAAATTAATTATTATATTGAAAAGTAAGACATTTAAAGAAAACGTATAAAAAAATAAACGCAGCGGGATTCGAACGCACGTCTCCTGAATACCGTCCAGGCGCTCTCACCACTGAGCCATGCGTTTTACTATCCGCTGCGTCGAAATTTTTATACGCTTTATTACAACTTACTTTTGTTGTTAGCATCTCTGTGTAGAGAGATTTTTACAAATTTCTGCTACCCAAAGATTATTCTACGAACAATCATTTGGCAAGAGAGAATGCTATTTATTAATTACTTTTAAACACTAATGTTATTATATTAAAGATTTTTTACAGCTTCATACTTTTCCCGTATGGCAGGCAAGATAGAGGGAGTCTAGTGTCAAGACACTCAGTTACCCAATTACCGGCCTAGTCCTGTGCCGTGTGGCATTGCTTGTTGCGTGAGAAAAATAATTGAAATATAATAATTTCGTCGATTGTTTATATTTTTTTACATTTTTTAGACATTAAGTTAATACGATAACACAACTAACGATAGGAGAATAACTAAATACAATTAACAGCAGGAGTTTTACCTTCATATATACAAAAATAAATATTCAACTGTCAAGTATTACTACCAACTCACCCAAGCATCTGTTACAATATCTAAATAAAGATGAAATATTTTACTTTTTTTATTTTCACGTTGTATCCCGCACACGCGCTAAGTGGCGGAACTTAACGCCGCGCTTTTGCCTCCACTAGAGCGAAGAAAATGATAATATTAAATATTTCGACTTCTTGAGTGGAACCCGTACCAATCGCTTTATAGTCTCACTTTGTGCCTCTGAACCACGACTGGCCCCACTGATGGATTAAACACTCAACTGTTATAATAATAAGTTAATTTTCTGACCAAATTTCTCGAGACTTTAGTTTCAATTTTTAAAATACATTACTTTAAGCTGAAAGTAAAATTACTTCCAGCTTAGAACACATTATAAAAATTTCAACTAAACTTCATAAAAAAATAATAACATAAGTATCAATACTCCTCTGCCTTGGAATTTGGCACGCATTGAATTGAACGTAATATCCGCACGCTGAAAAACTTCGCGGCCGCCATCGCCCTATTCAGGTCATTGGATACGTACAAAATGGCCGGCTCTTTTATTACAAGCGAGCTTTACTTAAGATAGTTTTATGAAAACATTGTTTTTTTTTTGTGAAATATAATGTTATTATAATTATTCTTGAAAAATTATTAATATTGTAAATGTTGGTGATAGTTTGGTTGAGTAAGTGCAGTCAGTTGAGTTAAAAGGTACTAGTTCAAACCACGTGATGTATTTTTTTTAAATAAGTTAAGAATGAAGTCCTGTATACCTATGAGGAACTGTACATAGTTTCAAATAAGGACGCATTAGAACGAACAAACAAGTACAATTGCATTAAAACTAGTGAACTAGTACAAAAGCTACTTCAATTTCACACTCTTTCTCGTACAGCAGGATAGTCAGAGAGAATCAAGTGTTAAGACACTCTGTTCTCGACATTAGCGCTAGAAGGAAAACATTAGGACATACAGAAATAAACCAACTTATAGTTATAAATGGACACGAGGACAAACATACCAGAGGGTAGTACAAGGGTACTCCAGTATATAGGATATAAAGGCAAAGGAACAAGTACAAATATACTAATCTATTAGAACGAACAAACAATTATAATTGTATAATCTTTTGCTTTGCAACTTTTATACATTTTGAAATTAAATTATTTCAACTGTATTAATCGTACCTATCTTAAATATTCTAAAATACATTTTAAGACACCTAACTTTTTACACACTTTAGAGTAGCCTGTGATCACACGTAGACTAGGGTATAAAAAGTAAGCGATTAAAATACAGTTCAAGAAATTCTTTTTTTTTATTGTTGAAAGGGGGGCAAACTAGCAGAAGGACTGATCGTTAGTAGTTACCTTCCTTCATGGACATCTACAACTTTAGAAAAGTTGTGGATGCGTTGACGACCTCAAGGGGGGAGGAGGAAAGGAAGGAAGAAGGGTGGAGATGTTGGTCTTAGGGAGGGAGTTGGCTTACATGCCATCGAATCGGAACATATCAATGTTCCGATTCGAACATCTGATGATTCAGCTGTTTGGTGGTTCGTCTTTGCCATGATAGTGGTCGCGAGCCAGTTGCAGAACGAATCTCCTACCACCAAGCTTCTGGGTTACCCGCCTTTTACGGGATGCTGCCCAGTAACGGAAGGGAATTGTATTCTAACTCGTCGCCCCACAGGTTAAAAGTCATTTTTTTAAGTACAGTTGCAATAGGACTAGCTAACCAGTATAAAACAATACTACATAGTACAAATATGTACATATACACATAAAAAGTAACACAAAACTATGATAGTACAATTGCTCCAGTACGTGTATTTTTTTGTCAACTTAGTGTTTACTTTGTTTATTTGGAAATGGTCGAGATTGCTTTTTCTTGCGAGAACCCTTTTGAGTCGTTATCATCGTATCCCAAGATATTCTTCTGCCAATAAGTATATTATATTTTGTTAGATGTCCAGTAGCATAAATTGGTATATATTTTTTATAATTTTCAACCTTTTTAGCAGCAGAGTGGTCTAAGAAAAACTAATGTTAAAATACTCCGTTCTCCGCCTTCCATCAGAACTCAGAATATTGCATATTGTGGCCAGTCGTGGCGCAGTGGCACAAGCGTGTGACTGTAAGCGACTGGTTGTGGGTTCGATTCCCACTCGAGGAGTGGATATATTTAATATTTCCATTTTCTTCGCCCTGGTGTTGAGGTAAAGCGCGGCGTTAAGTTCCGCCACTTAACACGCAAGGCCTCCGAATTTGGCGGAAAGTGGGGAACGGAGTGTCTTAACACTAGGTTCCCTCTGCCTACCCTGTTGTGTGCGGAATACAGCGTGAAGCTAAAGAAAAAAAAACAAAAGAAAAAAAATATATTGATTAAGGTAACTCAACGTCATGATTTGCCTTATTCACTAGATCGTGAAAAACGAAAATATTTATATTATGACCATTCTATCGATAGGGAATCAAACCCACAACCAATTGCGATTACAGTTACACTCTGTCCCATTGTGCCATGATAGCCTTTATAGTATATACTACAGCATAACGTTATTTTGTGTTCCGAAAGTGTAAGTACATTCGTATATCACTTACTCATGTATATAAACGTAGATTCTGTTACCTAATATAAAATTGTTTTACTATTTAATTTGTTGATTTTCAATTTTAAATTTAGATTTGTTTACATACTTAAATTTAAATTAAATGTTGGTTTGGATTCCCTAAATTGAAAATTGAACCTTGGACGACCGAGCTTAATCAATACATACCATCTGTACTATGATGGCGTTATGAATAACAATAATAAAAAGTTACAATGCAAAAGTTTACATTCAGTGTTACAAAAAGTATTGCAAAAAATATAACGTAGAAAGCATTATAAATAATTATTGAAGACGCTACGATATCTGGGGAAAATCTATGACCTAAATACTTATAGGGGAAAAGTAAGAGGTTTCTTTCAGCGAGACAAACTAGTATGTCAGCCAACTACAATAAAATGAAAAAAGCTTAACAATATGTACACACTGCGCTGCACTGCACTTAGATTTATGCAAATAGAATTTATTAAATAAGTTTTTTTTTATAGATATATTTTAATACTAGTGATCAGCTCGTGTCTTCACCCGCGTGAGCTACAATTTTTAACCTTTTAGCTATTGGTTTGGAGCTTTTGTTTGATTTTGTGTTAAACTATCTTTCTAAACAAACGGATTCGAATTTTGATGAACTCTTTAAAGATTTGCCAAGTTTTATTCCAATTGTACCGGTAGATAGATAAGACAAGAAAGCATCACAGACAGACAGACAGACGAAAAGAGACAGATATAAACAATTTCGCATTTATAATATTACTATCCATCGCCATCATATACCTGTAGTAAAAAAGTCTTCTTTTTTTTAATAGTACATAAAACTGGTCGTGGGTTCAAATCCAATTCGAAGGAATGATCAGCATTTATTTTAATTTCTCCACTTTGAAGGACGTAATAAAGCGCGACGTCGACGTTTGCCATTCTTTTCATCCATAACTTTGTTTTTTTGCAGCTTAATGATTTTTCACGCCCGAAGTCACGACATTGAGTATTGTGTGGCTAAACTTGGTCTTAACTATCAGAGCGATGGCATAGAAATTTAAATATAATCATTCCACAGAATATGAATCGAACAGTGAACCATCGTGTTAGTTAGACGCTGTTCCACTGCGCCACTACGGCGTTGCCTTTTTTTTTTTTTTTTTTTTTATGGAATAAATTATGGGTGCGTTGCCAGCCTTGGGGATGTAGGACAGAAAGAGGGAGGAAGGATGGGGATGGTGGAAATAGGGAGAGCTGGCTTACGTGCCATCGAACCGGAACACATCGTCAAATGTTTGGCGGTTCGTCTTTGACACGATAGTGGTCGCAAGCCAGTCGGAGAATGAATCTCCTACCACCAAACTACTGGGTTACCCGCCTATTACGGGACGCTACCCAGCGGCGGGGGGGAATTGTATTCTTAACCCGTCCCCCCACGGGAAATTAATTCCTTAAATCTTGACATAAATTTCACGAAATTAATAAAAACATCTTTCATGAAAAAATTAAGAAAACACTTGTCAAATTTCACTACGACACACAATTTGTGGTACATAAAGTAAAAGCTATTAGTAAGTGAAGTGGAGCTTTTTCTTCGTATTTTCGCTGCAAGTAAATTACGCAAGCAGGTTAAGTGAGTACAAAATACTCCACCCATTTGAGTTTTTATGATATTTTACTTAATGGTTATAGAAATAATTGTTTAAGTGTTTCGTTAATGACTTATAATTTGGCAAGAAGTATGAATAGCGTATCCAGTCGTGGCGCAGGGGCATGAAGTGTGACTGTAAACGCGACTGGTCGTGGGTTTGATTCCGACTTCTTTTCCCGTTTTCCTTCGCTTAGTGTCAAGGCAAAGAACGGCGTTAAGCTCCGCGACTTAACACATAATGTCTCCAGAATTCATTGGAAAATGGGCAACGGAGTGTCTTAGCGCTAGGTTTCTTATGCCTACCTTGTTGGGTGAAGGATACAGGGTGAAGTAAAAAAAAAAATTACAGAATTTCTTTATGACTGTATGAAAAATGAATACTGCGAGATTTGAACCCACGCCTCTTGGACAAGGTTCAATCGCTCTAGCCAATAATAGGATGGATATATACTTAATATGCCCTTACCCACACAATTATAATGTTTTGTTATTATTAACAACTATATTGGTTTTTTTTAGCTTCACGCTGTATCCCTTGCGGGGTAGTCAGAGACCTAAATAGGCAGATATTTTAAAGGACTAATAAAACCCAGTAATAATGAACTCTAATTAAACTAGTGTCAAAACACTCCACCGTCTATATACTTTACGCCCAAATTCAAGACATAGCATACTGAGTGACGAGTCTCAACGCCATGCTTTATTTTAATTACCGGAAATGACAAATGAAACAAATTTCAACACAATCATTCCCAGTCGTGGCGCAGTGGCACGAACGTGTGACTGTAAACGACTGGTTGTGGGTTCGATTCCCACTCGAGGAGTGGAAATATTTAATATTTCCATTTCTTCACTTTGGTATAAGAGGTAAAAGCGCGGCGTTAAATTCCGCCAATTAACACGCAACGCCTCCGAATTCGGCGGAAAGTATGGAACGGAGTATTTTAACACTTGGTTTCCTGTGTCTACCCTGCTGTGTCCACACACATTAGATTTAGCGTAAAGCTAAAAAAAACACATTCATTCTCCCGAATAGAATAGAAATCAAACCTACAACCATCTCGATTGCAGTAGACTATACCCCACTGATGACCTCCTTAATAAGCTACAAATATACAGAATCTATATTTTACTATTATTTATACGTTTCCAACTGTGAATGTTACTAGATATTCGTATATTCTGTTCCTACAGATATTCGTATATTCTGTTCCTACAGGAGTATATGAAACTTATAGAGCGTTACTAATTACCCTGTAGGTATATTGTTCTGAGCTCTTTGCAGTGTATATTAGATTTGCTACCTTTGTGTACTATGAAACCAGATGGGTTTTAGTGCTGAGAAGATTTTAGTACTTGCAATGGTTTACTGTTATATCTAAAGGTTGTAGCAAATGCAGACTGTAGTTATTATACTGCCCATATATAAGTTGAGTCTCCTTTCGCAAAAGACTGAATCAATTGTTTTACCCGAATTGACTGATTTCTTCTATGTTTAGTATGAGATCGACATGCCATATTGAAAACGATTTCCACTGACTGGGGAATGATTATTTTATTCTCTAAGCCGTTTCTTAAAACAAACCGTGGTATTAAGTTGCGCCAATCAACACATAACGCCTCATTTACGGCAGGACAGTGGAGAAAGAAGTATCTTGAAATTAGCCTTTTTCTCTGACTACCTTGCTATGAAGAAAAAATGCGTGATGCTCATTTTTTAAATATCCGAGAGATACGACACAAGGTATGTAGATCATGTAGAGTGAATTTAGTTGTAAAATATTATTATTATGTTTCCAATATTGGTATTGGTGTGGCCAGTCGTGGCCCAGTGGCACAAGCGTGTGACTGTAAACGACTGGTTGTGGGTTCGATTCCCATTCGAGGAGTGGACACATTTAATATTTTCATTTTCTTCGTGCGTGCGGCGTTAAGTTCCGCAACTTAATACGCAATGCCTCCGGATTCGGCGGAAAGTGGGGAACGGAGTGTCTTAACACTAGGTTCCCTCTGCCTACCCTGCTGTGTGCGGGATACAGCGTGAAGCAATATTGGTATTGAAGTGCAGTTACCGAGAAATATAACATAAGTTCTGCTCAAACTTTAGACTTAGAAAGAGCAAAAGTTTGTAATAATATTAGTAGTGTTTTTTCCGTCTTAATGCATTGTAACCAAGCAGGTAAGGAAATGTTAATGTCAAGACAATCTTTTCTTGTATTTTGTATGGTGAACTTAACACTCCATTTTTTTCTTTCTTCGCTTCTTACCAGAATGGGAAGATTAAAATCATTATAATACTATAAAGGAATCTTATAATAATATTTTTATATATTTCATAATAAGTACAAAAATATAACCATAGAAGGATAAAATATATACAAAATACAACGGTTCAATAATAGTTTTTCCAATTTATATGTAAAGCAACTGTTTGTTGAACTACTTGAGTAGTTTGAAAACTTCACAGCGAAATTTTCAAGTAGGAAAGTAGAATGGCATCGTTTCTATTTATTTTAAAGAAAAAACTGTTAAGATAGCATCTGATGGTCGTCTAACGTGCTAACAGTCCAATAGTATTAATAGCGTTGAAAGTAGCAAAAGTAAATTGTTGAGAAAGTTTTTGAAAAGCAAAAACCAAGTAAATAATGTTGGATTTTACCATTTTTAAGTGTTTTTTTCAGCTTCACGCTGTACCCGCACACAGCAGGCTTCGCAGAGGGAACCTAGTGTTATGACACTCCGTTTCCCACTTTCCGCTGGAGTGTTAAGTGGCGGAACTTAACGCCGCGCTTTGCCTCGTTACCAGAGGAAATGGAAATATTAAATATTTCCACACCTCGAGTAGGAATCGAACCCACAACCAGTCGTTTTCAGTCACACAATTGTGCCACTGCGCCACGACTGGCCCCAAAGGGTGTTTTTAAGTGTATGAGTTTTTTTTTTATGATGTAGACGTATTGGAGAGATATTGTTAAGGCATGTTGGGTGATGGAACTCAAAACAGCGGTAAAAACAAAGATTTTTACAGATCTTCTTTCCTCTATTCTGTCTTCTCAATATCAACATATCTTATACCAGAAATATGTCTTTTTTTATCATCGCATTTTCTCCATTGTGACGCAGTGGGACACCGTCTGACTGTAAACGCGATGTTTATGGGTTCGAACCCCACTCGAGGGAATTTTTATTAAAAAAACATTTCTTCAGTGTGGTACCTAAAAAAAAATATTATTCAAGTTAGATTCGAACTCACAATATATTATATGATAATTTTCTAAACTACAAATAGTTTGCAGCATTAACAGAACTGCTGTGAAATTGAAATTAAGTTCTATTGATAGTTGTTGATAGATAATATAACTTTTTGTTCCCCTGGTTAAGAACCTATACGCTTTCTAGCATTAGCAATATTTAGTTTTATTTGTTCATTTATTCTTTTATATATATCGGAATATAGTCATCTTGTTTAATCAAAACATGAGAGCTATCAGGGCCGTCGTCGCACGCTTTGACCGTTGGACACGTCTGGATCGTTGTGGGTTCGACTCCCACTCGAGAGAACGATTTTTTAAAATTGAAAAAGACATTTAAAGAAAACGTATAAAAATTTGAACGCAGCGATACAATACCGTTCAGGCGCTCTCACCACTGAGCCATGCGTTCTACTAGCCGCTGCATCGAAATTCTTATACCCTTTATTACAACTTATTTATGTTGAACGGTATTCAGGAGGCGCGGGTTCGAATCCCGCTGCGTTCAAATTTTTATACGTTTTCTTTAAATGTCTTTTTCAATTTTCCTAAGTGTGGAATAACACTTTAAAAATGTTTAAAAGATTTTTTAAAATGTTTACTTCTTCATTTGGGAACAAAAGCAAAACGCGACGTTGACTTCCGCCACTCAACACGCAATGTCAACTTTCGGTAGGAAAGTGGAGGATGAAATATCTTAATACTAGGTCCGCCCTGACTATCTCACTATGAGGGAAAAACGTGCGGCTAACAAAATGAACAAGAAGCTGTTCACTGTTTCCGCTTAGCTAGCGGTTATGCGAAAACAAAAATGATTTCAACAAATATTTCGCTGCTCTACAGTTATTTTTTTCGTAAATCCCTCAACCAAAGCTAAAATCCCGAAAAGGAGAACAAAAAAAAAGTTATTCCTAAAATATTTTAGAATCTAAACCGGTTATGAAACGTCAACTATGGGAAAACATTTTTTAACTTGTTAACGCGATTGTCAAAGGACTGTTACGGGCGAGGTAGAATGTTTTATTTTTTGACACTTTAATATTTTTTTTTGTTTGAAAATCGAATATTTTTAGCCGATTTTTTTGATAATGTGTTATGAAAAACATATTTAGGTTCAATGGGACGGTATTCAGGAGGCGCGGGTTCGAATCCCGCTGCGTTCAAATTTTTATACGTTTTCTTTAAATGTATTTTTCAATTTTCCTAAGTGTAGAGTAACACTTTAAAAATGTTTAAAAATATTTTAGAAAATGTTAAAGAATTGAACGCAGCGAGATTCGAATTCACGTCTCTTGAAACCGCCAAAGCACTCTGCTAAGCTATGCGTTTTACTACCGCCTACGTTTAAATTTTATATTTTTTGTTATTACTTATTTTTGTCGCTCTCATCAGGCACTCTCACCACTGAATCAGCGTTCTACTACCAGCTGCGTCGAAATTCTTAAACACTTTATTACAACTTAACTTGCTAACAACAAAAGTAAATGTCTTTTTCAATTTTCCTAAGTGTAGAGTAACACTTTAAAAATGTTTAAAAGTATTTAATAAATAGCATTCTCTCTTGCCAAACGATTGTTCGTAAAATGATCTTTGGGTATCAGAAATTTGTAAAAATGTCTCTATAGAGATGCTAACAACAAAAAAAAGTTGTAATAAAGCGTATAAGAATATCGACGCAGCTGGTAGTAGAACGCATGGCTCAGTGGTGATAGTTAAAATTTTTAAATAACGTTTTCTAAAATATATATATATTTTTTAATCTGTTCCTACACTATTATATCGTCATCCTGTCATAACCTTATTATATTTCAAAATGTAAATAAAACTTGACAAACAAGCAAAAAAACTCATATACCAACAACTATATGAGCTAGCGTTGGTCATTACAAATTTATATGACTCGCTAAAATACGAGGGCCTATTACGAGGCTGTTCACACTCGTAAATATCGAGTCCTGCTGGACCGAAATTAATGTGATTAGGTTATGAAAGTGCCTATGTGGCTTTTATTTCCTTTAGCGTGTAACGTTTAATGTGTGAGGGTGTTGCGACGCAGTGGTAAAGTGGTTGATAGTAAACGAGATGGTTTTAATTTCGATTCCTAGTTAAGGAAATGATTTTCTTAGGTAGGTAGGCAGAGGGAAGCTAGTGTTAAGACACTCCGTTCCCCACTTTCCGCCGAATTCGGAGGCATTGCGTGTTAAGTAGAATATTATTATATTTAATTAATTTTCATTCCATTTTCATTTTAAATTAATTTCATTTAATTAATTTTCATGTCATTTTCATTTCAAATTAATCATATTTAATTAATTTACATTGCCCCGCTTTTAAAAATGGGACGTAACATTTACCAGTCAAAACGCAATATCTTGTATTCGGAAGAAAAAATGAGAACGAACGTGGCACTATAAAGAAATATATTTTATACCATATTAATAATATAAAAGACGCATTTGAATTATTGATATTTAATATAATGTTTATACTTTAAAAAACACAAGAAGTCGTAATTACACTCTATTATATAGTATAGTAGAATTAATAACAACATATAAAAAAAATACTCAGGATATGAACCTACACCTTAAAATTGTTTTAAACTACCAAGTTTATGAAAGCGTCTATTACTCAGCCATGCCATCCATTATTCTCACAGGAACGAAAGCTTAGCGGTGTACCATTAAGAAAACCTGTTGACAAATTTTCGAATTGCTTATAAATCTTCCTCCTTTTTATATAATGTACTGAGATTAGTTCCGCAATTGTTACTTAAGTGGCGTGATACTTATAAATATTATTAAACTTTTAAAGTGTAATTGATGCAATTAGAAAATTCAATAAGACATTTATAGAAAACATATAAAAATTTGAACGCAGCGGGATTCGAACCCGCGCCTCTGGGTAACTGTCCTAGCACTCTCACCGCTAAGCCATGTTTTCTACTACCAGCTGCGTCGACGCTTATACGTTTTGTTGTTAGCACCTATGTAGAGAGACTTTTAAAATTTCTGCTACCCAAAGATTTGGCAAGAGGGAATGCTGTTTATTAAATAGTTTTGATATATTAAATTGACTCAAAAGTCCACATATTAAAATATATTCATAGTCATTATTTTATCAGTTTAAAGTATTCTCAGTATAAAATATTGATTATTTGCACTTCTTCTTTATACAAAGTTTAGCAAGGCCAATTTTGATACTCGTCCGTTCCCATAATTTTATTAAAAATGGGGCCAAAAGTTTTCCCTTCACATATATAGAAAAAATGTATAGAAGAACATAAGAGCTACTTTTTGTTTGTATTTTCAGACATATACACGTTTTCTTAGTTAGGTAAATACTTAAGTCACTCCGTTCTCCACATCCCGATTGACACATGGTAAGTTCACGCTTGTACCCGCAGAAAACGTAAGCAAAGTGCATTCAGCGTCAAAACACTCCACTTTCCATATTCCATTCGAAATATAGTACTAAAAAAAACTATTGCAACAGTCTAGCGCAGGGGCACATAAATGTAATTGTAAACGCGACTTCTTATGGGTTCGAGTGCCAGTCCAGGACAAAAACTATTGAATATTTATTTCCATTTTCTTTACTCTGGTGTTAAGTTCCGATACTTAATACAAAATGCTTCCAGAAAAGTGGGACAACGAAACGGAGTGTCTCAACACTAGGTTCCCTCTGCCTACCCTACTATGTGCAGGATACAGGGTGAAACTAAAAACAACATAGTAAGAATACTTTTAAACATTTTTAAAGTGTTATTTCACACTTAGGAAAATTGAAAATTAAATGTCTTTTTCATAATAAGAATATTTATTCCTTGAAATGGTTTTTTATGCAACTGAATGCAAAGTAATCTTTCTCAACGCATACAGACTGTTGTCGTAGCCAATCAGTCGTCACTAACGCAAGCCTAATGACGGCTAAATTGAAAAGACTCAGAAGGGCAATATTGCCTCCATCTCGGTCTTTTATTTTTATGTACGGAACCGCGAATGTTCATTTGCAGTGTTTTTCTAAGCTTACTTATAAAAGTTCATAATAGGTATATTTTTTGTATTTTATAATACGATGGCTATTGTGGCTCAGTGGATAACGAAAACATGTAATGATTGGTTGTGGGCTCGATTCCCACTCGGTTGAATGATCATATCTTAATTAT
Organism: Dryas iulia moderata; assembly: GCA_019049465.1. Classification (NCBI taxonomy): domain Eukaryota; kingdom Metazoa; phylum Arthropoda; class Insecta; order Lepidoptera; family Nymphalidae; genus Dryas; species Dryas iulia. The sequence goes on along the minus strand of CM032430.1, from coordinate 3,086,567 downwards.
TTTTATTTATCCGATTCACTGATGAATACGATAAAATGGAATTGAAGCGACAGGTGGAGAAAGGAATGTCCTGACATTATGCTAGAAAATACATTGGCGGAATTCATCACATGCCTCACATAATTATTTGTGTTTATTACTAAACGATGAACTAAATTAAAACTTCATGAATATAAGCATATCACAATGGGCATTAGTTCATTCATACAACGTATACGTTTAAATAATCAAATAGCTAAGCCGGTATAACAGGGAATTCCGGTAGAGCCTAGTGTCAAGACACTCCATTCTTCACTTTCTATCCGAAAGTCGAGACATTGCGTGTACTAGCGAAATTCAATGCCGCACTTTTTCTTAGTTACCAAGGTGAAGAGACAATAAATATAATCATAACCCTGAGTGTGATTCGAACTCACAACCATCGCGTTCACAGTCAGGCACTATCCCGCTGCGCCACGACGATCTTAGTAAATATATTGAAGAAAATTAACATACTATGTACAATAAATGAATATAGCTCCACTAGAAATAAAGAAAATGATTAAAATTTACCTAGTAGATAGCACCTAGTGTCAAGACACCCTGTTCTCCATTTTTCGCCCGAAAATCGACTTATCGCGTGTTAACTGGCGGCATTTAATGCTGCAAAGTGCAGCATTAAATGCCTTAGTTACCAAACCAGTCTTAGTTAGCAAATCAAAGAAACAATAAACATCATCATTCCCTCGAGTTAATCGAACCTATGCCCATGGCGTTTACATTCAGAATCTGCCCATTTGCAAATCGACTGCATCAATAGTTATAATCAAAGAAATTAAAACCATACTTAGAATTATCTGAATTTAAGGGGAGCTATGTATATGCATTAATTATTGAAGCTATTAAACTTGAACAATAAATGCATTTAGCTCCACTAAAAATAAAGAAAATGATTAAAATTTACCTAATAACAGTTAAATAATGTGTAATACAGTTTCAAAGTTAATTCGCACCGCAATACTGTAGTTGGCAGGTGTCACTTTTGGCTTCATGCTCATTTATGCAATCAGGTTATTACATGCCTACGTACTTGTTATATGAGTGTATATCTCTATGTATGTAGGGGCCAGTCGTGGCGCAGTGGCACAAGCGTGTGACTGTAAACAACTGGTTGTGGGTTCCATTCCCATTCGAGCAGTGGATATATTTAATATTTCCATTTTATTCGCTCTGGTATCAAGGCAAAACGCGGCGTTAAGCTCCGCCACTTAACACGCAATGTCTCCGAATTCGGCGGAAAGTGAGGAACGGATTGTTATAACACTCTTTTGGTTCTCCTAAGTTAAAAAAGAGAAACAAAAATGTATGTATGTATATATGTGATACATATGTGTATATGATAGTACAGTGGTCAGCAACTCGGCTTGTAATATGAAGGGATTGACATTCGATTTCGATTACGGGCAACGCTTATGTTATGTACTTTACTCGCACTTACATAATGCAATGCTTAGTATTCTTTTATTTTTTACATATATAAAGTATACTATCTTGTTAGAGAGAAATGCAAATACTTAATAAACAATAATTATAATAATTATACTTCTATATTATACTAGCGACCCGCTCGCGGCTTCGCCACGTGAACTGCCACTTTCATCCTCTATTGCTCTTTGGGATTGTTTTTTTTTTATAAAAGGGGGTAGTCTATATTTGACCTTGCCTCATTAACTATTTTCCTGAGAAAATTAATTCATTTCAGTCAAGGAGTTTCATTCTCACTATATACTAAACATACATAAGTTTCATCTACTGTTTCAACCTCCTAGGGTTTGATTTTTTATATAGTAGCCTATATGACCCTGCATCTTCAACAATCTTCTTTACGAATTCCCGTCAAAACATAACAAATAGAAGAGATACAGATTTTTGCATTTTTATAATAATAATTTTAATGAGTGCGGATATGTCTAATACAATGTCAACTATATAATAACAAATGGCGCTACCCGTTGCAGAAAACGTAGTGACATCTGTTGTCATATAGATTATATAAATATATAGATTATATAAAGTTTTATAGACCGGTCAAATGTATATTTAATAAATGTTATGCTTATTTTATTTTATAATTAATTTAATTAGTGATATTGAAACAAATTTAGCTTCACTCGTGAACTATCGACATAATTTTGAATGTTTTTTTTTTTATTTTATTTTTCTGCGGGAGTTATGTTGAATACCGGGATGAAAACTATCCCATATGTTGCTCTAACCTTTAAGCTAACTCCATACAAAAATTCATTAATTTCTACCCGGTAGATACCGATATACAAATGATTTACTTATATCGGTTTTTTATTTTTTTTCAAAAAAACTACATAGAATACCGGGATAAAAACTATCCTATATGTACCTTTGGACTATAAGCTATCACCATACTAAAATTCATTCACTTCTATCCAGTAGTTTTTGCGTGATTGACGAACAAATTAACAGACAGACAGACAGACAGACAGACAGACAGACAGACAGACAAAAATTCTACTGAGTGGATTTTTGGCCTCTGTTATCGATATATTAACGCACCCAATTAAAATTTTTCTGAAATTTTTCATGTACAGAATTGACTTTTCTACTCTTTTATTATATATAGAGATTGTAACCAGTCGTGGCGCAGAGGCACAATGAGTGACTGTAGACGCGAATGGTTATGGGTTCGATCCCCACTCAAGGAATTGAAATATTTAATACTTTATTTTCTTCACCTAGTGTCAAGATAAAACGCAGCATTAAGTTGCACCACTTACCATCAATACCTTCTAAATTCAGCGATAAATGGGGAATGAAATGACTTAATATAAGGTTCCCTCTGCCTGTCCTGTTATGTGGGGCGTGATGCTAAAAAAGTATTATATATAATATTGTACTACAATCTGTTAATATAACAAAATCAAATAAAAAATATAGAAAGTATGTATGCTAAATTTCATAATTTCATTTTTCGTCTTTCTTTCTTAACATTGTCAAAATAAAATTAGTTAAAAGTGCTATGAATTTGAACTACCACCCCAAACATTACTAACGTTCTCATTTGTTTCGTGTCACAAATGAGTTATATAAATATAAAAATCACAAATCATACTTTAATACTATTACAATTTAGAATTTAATAAATTTATAAGCCTCTTCATAATTAGGGATAATAGGAAATCTTGCCGTATCTTAAGGACGAGGAAAATGACACGTTCCAAAATTGATTCTTGTGTTATTTCCTTAATTGTGTACTGCTTGAATATTATGGAAAATAAATATTTAGGCCAGTCGTGGTGCAGTGGTGCACGCGTGTGACTGTAAACGAATAGTTGTGGGTTCGTTCCCCACGCGAGGAGGAAATATTTAAGATTTCCATATTCTTCGCTTCGGGTGCCGAGGCGAAGCGTGGTGTTAAGTTCCGCCACTTAACACGCAATGCCTCCGAGTTTGACGGAAAGTGGAGAACTGAGTGTCTTAACACTAGGTTTCCTCTGCCTACCCTGACCTACCCGTGTGCGGAATACAGCGTGAAGCTAAAAAATATACAAATAGAATTTGAATTCATTACCGTCCTTTAGCCAAACATACTTACAACTAGCGCTCCGCTCGCCGCGTGAACTACATAACTGTTTCGTTATATTGCAACCCTCGGATTACGAACTATATTTATGCCAAAATTTACGACAATTGGTCAAGCGGCTTAGATTTTTCAAAGGAATTTTCATAACCTATTTCAAGTCTTTTACAGATGTATTTTTGAAAAATAAGTAATCTATGTTTAATCCTGGGTTTTTTTTACTACTTTTATTCTAAATTTCATTCTAATCGGACCAGTAGATTAGCCGTGAAAGCGTGACAGACAAATAGACAGACTTTTTCGCGTTTATAATATAAGTATGAATAAATCTTTAATTTTAATACACAAAACCTTTACAAAATCCACTTGAAAAAGCACCAGATGGTTAATAGTCTTCAGGAAAAAAGCCCCAGACATCAGATTACTTTCTTGATATCGGATAATAACGTACATTTCATTTGTTACATGTCACAGTCATTTTTAGAAAGGCCATCTATCACCAACTGTCGCTTAGTGATAGAGCGAAATAATATACTAAAAGCAAAATAACTTGTGTTTTATCTAATCTTATCTATTAGTTATTTGTTTTTTAGTTATTTGGTACGTAATTTTGTTTTTGTTTTCTGAGTATTTTTGTAAACTAGACTCGATGGCTTATATAACCTTCATGCAGCAGGGTAGGCAGAGGAAACCTAGTTTTAAGACACTCCGTTCCCCATGTTCCGCCGAATTCTGGAGGCTTTGTGTGTTGAGTGTGTAACAGTACTCTACCTAAAAAAAATGAAAATATATATTAATATTTAAAAATATATTAATAAAATATAACAGTGGCACATGATACGTCTCGCGGCTAGGACCTTTATTATTGTTTTCGTAAGTAACTCAAGATCTTTAAGAGATTCAGAGGTAACAGTGTCAAGAAATGTTCAAGATATAATATATTAAATCCCATCAGGAGAGTTGACAGCAATTGCAGTATCATAACCTTTTCCGTTGTAATCGACCAGAGCTTGTCTTAGGGAAAGCTGAGGTCTCGTCTTATTTATCCTCTCGTTACAGCTATCTAATTTGAGAGTCATAACAAGGGGAAAAATAGCTTAGTGGCCCCACCCCGCCACATGCCGTGAATTCCGACCGATCGGCGGACCCGACCGACCAAATATTGAACCCTCCGAGACGCAACGGAACAGTTCACGTATATGATACTTACAATGCCTCAGCAAAAGATCAATTATTAGCTAGCTGTCCGTCCGTAGTCGTCCCTTATCGTTTTATACGAATATTTAATATTATTAGTTACCTTTTACTCTTTATATTTAAATTAGATATTATATTTCTAAGGTACTTGTTACGCTTCTTATATATTATGTTAGATTTGTGATTAATGATTTGCTATTGATTGGTTAGTGCGATCAATATACCTAATTCATCGGGTTGTGAGGCCGATATACGTCATTGATTTGTTCGATCAATATACCTAATTCATCGGGTTGTGAGTCCGATATACGTCATTGATTTATGCGATCAATATACCTAATTCATCGGGTTGTGAGGCCGATATACGTCATTGATTTATGCGATCAATATACCTAATTCATCGGGTTGTGAGGCCGATATACGTCATTGATTTATGCGATCAATATACCTAATTCATCGGGTTGTGAGGCCGATATTCGTAATTAGTTTGTGAGATCAATATAATTCATCGGGTTGTGAAGCCGATATACGTCACTGGTTTGTGAGACCAATGAATTCGTCGGGTTGTGAAGCCGATATACATTACTGGTTTGTGAGACCAATGAATTCGTCGGGTTGTGAAGCCGATATACGCCACTGGTCTCACAAACCAGTAAATTCGTGGGGTTGTGAAGCCGATATATGTTACTGGTTTGTGAGACCAATATAATGTAAGTCGCTGGTTTGCATATCAGTTCGAACGCACAACCACACGGTGGCTGTTTGATTGATTTAACCGCACAGCACATGCGTAGCAGTCGTTTGTCAAAGCCAACATTTAAACTTAGTCAAACGTCTCCAACATCAGTTATCAGTTTGCTTTAAGCTTACGGAACCCCGACAATCGTATGCCACGAGTTATACCAATATCCGACTTTGTACAAGTGCTTATGTAACACAAGACAGCATCAGACAATATACTACAAACTAACATTCACATAGCGGATCACTTTACCAAACGCGTCAGCCTCAGTGATGCCAAACAGTATCGGGACACCGACATCGGTTATCAAAAAGCTATAAACTTATTGAACCCACGACAATCGTGTCACAAATTATACCAATGCTGTCGCCGTACGAGCTCCCTCACGGAACGCAAGACAGCGTCAGACACGATACATTTAACCAACACTGCTATAGCCGTTCACTTTACTAAACGCGTCAGCCTCGGTGCTGCTAAAGAACATTAGATCATGTCAAGACATCGGTTATCCGTAAACTACCAGCTCACCAAACCCTGACAACCGTAAAACATTGTATGACGCAGCGTGCTTATACATTTAATTATATTCTTATAAATTTTACCCTTTTAAAACCCATCTTACTACAAAATCTTTATTCTTTAAACGCAACTTATATATTAATATATTTTTTAATAGTACTTAATCTTTCAATATACCAATACTTTATATATTTCATATTATTAACGATAATGTAAACTAAAATGCCCATACAACACTATTTAAAGATGGCGGAGCGTCGCGGCATACGCTTTTACTTATAAATATTGTAAATTTGATAAATCTCATCATATAAATAACCTTCCTAACATCGAATGCTCTTAATATTATTATTTACCTCATAATATATCTTCTTGTATATAATTAGTTATCATTTCATATTAATTTTATGCAAATTTTCTATTAATAATACAAATAAACTTACCAAGAAAATCTTCTTAATTTACAATTATGCATCTTACCAATATTGAATGTCCTAAAACTATTATATTTCGATTCCATTGCATTTTATATATTAAATTTATTAATTAAATATCCACTTCCTTGTATTAAATTAATATTATTTTCCATTTAATTTTAATAATTTCCTAAGCGTCTTTTTAATGCGTCATCCTCCCGCCAAGCTCTATTTCTTTCCCCTTTTTTCTTTTTCATTTACTATAACCTGCCAGTATGGACCCCGACAATCGTATGCCACGAATTATACCAATATCCGACTTTGTACAAGTGCTTATGTAACACAAGACAGCATCAGACAAGATACTACAAACTAACATTCACATAGCGGATCACTTTACCAAACGCCTCAGCCTCAGTGATGCCAAACAGTATCGGGACACCGACTTCGGTTATCAAAAAGCTATAAGGTTATTGAACCCACGACAATCGTGTCACAAATTATACCAATGCTGTCGCCGTACGAGCTCCCTCACGGAACGCAAGACAGCGTCAGACATGATACATTTAACCAACACTGCTATAGCGGTTCACTTTACTAAACGCGTCAGCCTCGGTGCTGCTAAAGAACATTAGATCATGTCAAGACATCGGTTATCCGTAAACTACCAGCTCACCAAACCCTGACAATCGTAAAACATTGTATGACGCAGCGTGCTATACATTTAATTATATTCTTATAAATTTTACCCTTTTAAAACCCATCTTACTACAAAATCTTTATTCTTTAAACGCAACTGATATATTAATATATTTTTTAATAGTACTTAATCTTTCAATATACCAATACTTTATATATTTCATAATATTAACGATAATGTAAACTAAAATGCCCATACAACACTATTTAAAGATGGCGGAGCGTCGCGGCATACGCTTTTACTTATAAATATTGTAAATTTGATAAATCTCATCATATAAATAACCTTCCTAACATCGAATGCTCTTAATATTATTATTTACCTCATAATATATATTCTTGTATTTAATTAGTTATCATTTCATATTCATTTTATGCAAATTTTCTATTAATAATACAAATAAACTTACCAAGAAAATCTTCTTAATTTACAATTATGCATCTTACCAATATTGAATGTCCTAAAACTATTATATTTCGATTCCATTGCATTTTATATATTAAATTTATTAATTAAATATCCACTTCCTTGTATTAAATTAATATTATTTGCAATTTAATTTCAATAATTTCCTAAGCGTCTTTTTATTGCGTCATCCTCCCGCCAAGCTCCATTTCTTTCCTTTTTTTCTTTTTCATTTACTATAACCTGCCAGTATGGCATTCAGCCTACATAACATTTATAAAAATATTAATTACTTTTTTATTAATTATTTAAATATATAAAATAAAATACTATTTTTTTTATTATTATTAAATTAAATTAAATTATATTAATCAGTAAAAATATTTTATAAATATTCCTACGTATATTTATGTACAGTATGGATTGTTACAAGTGACGTAACTTAACGGTATGCTTTGACTTAACACCAGGCGAAGAAAATGGAAATATTAAATATTTCCACTCCTCGAGTGGAAATAGAATCCACAGCCAGTCGTTTACGGTCACACGTTTGAGCTACTCCGCCACGACTGGCGCCATATTTTATATGTAACTTAAAACATTCTCTAACCTTTTATGGAATGTTATTGTAATAGCAACCTAAGTCTACCTAACCTATATAATCTATTTAGAGTCATTATTATTATTAAACTTTACCATTTCCTCTATTTTATAATACACAATTTCAAATACACGCCAACCGCAAACAAAATATTTCAAGGAGTTGCGACGTCAAAAATGATTATCGTTTAAGAAGCGTAAGTCTGAGCTTATTATAACTTTTCAAAGATAACCGCAATATAAGGGGGAAGTAATATTATGTTTGTACTAGAAATTGAATAAAATAATAATTTTCTACAGTATATTTTCCATTTTTATGGGGAAAACAATATAATCGTGGCAGCATCGTATTGGAAAACGACTTGAGGTAAAATTACTTTGCTAACAAGGA